>JAQMYJ010000001.1:15501542-15535076 GCA_030014305.1 Clarias laeviceps | reverse complement strand
TCCGTGTGTGTGTCCGTGTGTGTGTCCGTGTGTGTGTCCGTGTGTGTGTCCGTGTGTGTGTCCGTGTGTGTGTCCGTCCTCCAGGACTATCAGGCCATTGTCGACGCTGAATGGAACATCCTGTATGATAAACTAGAAAAGATCTACAAGTCTGGAGCCAAAGTGGTGTTGTCCAAACTGCCCATTGGGGATGTTGCTACACAGTACTTTGCTGATAGAGATCTGTTCTGCGCTGGCCGTGTCCAGGAGGAGGATCTGAAGAGAACCATGATGGTATGAAGGATACTGTTGTGTGTCTTGTCACCAATACGTTGGTGTTTGTCTCTTCTGAAGTGTATATTTATATGTATTGTAATAATTTTAAATGTAGTCATTGTGTGTTATTGATTTTGGTAGGGAATAGCTGTCGAAGCACAGATAAAAATGTACTTTCTCTTTTTTTTACGTCATTCCAGCTTCTACAGCTCTATTTTCATGGCGAGAGTCAGTTTTTGTTATTCAATATTAGAACAAGATAAGATATTTAAGATTTTTTTTTTTTTTTCTAAGAACTTTAAAACTTAATTTGGATTTAATTGTATAAAAACTTAGTGTCAACAGAATAAAGTGAGTTCCTCGCAGGAGTAAAAGAATTACAGTCAAATAAAATGTTTAATGGATAGAAGGGCTCTACACGATGAACGCAGAATTTTCTCTAGATAGTAAAAATTTGTGTATAGCTTTTGAGTGTCCTTTTCTGCATCTTGTATAAATGACTTGATCTGAACGATTATTAAAAGGAAATGTATGTTTTCTTCCAACGTGAGGATTTATTTTGTTTATTTAGACATTTGTCCTGTTCTGATTGTCAATATTTTTGATGTATGCATTTAAAATAGGTTTAAAGACTTAATGAAAATATTTGTTTACGGAGTGTTAAATAATGCTGAGTGGCTGTGGTTTCTCCTCCAGGCCTGTGGGGGCTCTATTCAGACAAGTGTCGGCTCCCTCACCAATGACGTCCTGGGTCAGTGCGAGCTCTTTGAAGAAGTGCAGGTTGGAGGAGAGAGGTAAAAATGGTTGATTCACACCCTGTGATGTGTACATGGTAAATCATGTAGACAGTATCATACCTACACCACTGAGCTACAACCATATAATCATTAAAGTAATATTGTGTAGGTCCACCAAAATAAGGCGTCTGTAACTGTATACCAAAATGAAAACATAAGGCTAAGTTACTTTGTCCATGTTCCTAGGTATAACTTTTTCAAAGGCTGTCCCAAGGCCACCACGTGCACCATCATCCTGAGGGGTGGAGCTGAGCAGTTCATGGAGGAGACCGAGCGATCACTGCATGATGCCATTATGATCGTACGCAGAGCCATCAAGGTGTGTTATCACAGCTAACCCGTAGCCTCATAACACAACATGTGAAAAGTTTTAATAGATTTGAAAACACTACTGTTTAATTTGGAGTTGATGTACACAGTTTTGTTAAATTAAAACCTGCCTGTTTGGGCCCCAATTTTTAATTTATTGGTTACAGAATGACTCCATTGTGGCTGGAGGTGGCGCTATAGAGATGGAGTTGTCAAAGTATTTGAGGGATTATTCCAGGACCATCCCAGGCAAGCAGCAGTTGTTGATTGGAGCCTACGCAAAAGCACTGGAGATCATTCCCAGACAGCTGTGTGACAATGCCGGCTTTGATGCAACTAATATCCTCAACAAGCTCCGGGCCAAACACGCTCAGGTAAAGGGTGCTGACACACACAAAATAAGCAATGTGTGAGGAATAGACTGACTGAAGCTGTAAGTTAAATATTGGTGGTTAGGTTAAATTTATTTCCTAGAAGGTGTCATTTGCAAACACAGGAAAATTTGTCTCAAATAACATTTTGAGACAAATAATTTCTAAAAGAGTGATGTGAATTCTTTTCAGTTCAGTGACTGTATCTGCCTTACCTTTGTCACTGTTCAAGCATTTATTTTTTTATTAAAACCGTGCACTGAAGTGCATAATTACTGAAATGCTGGTCTAAAATCAGATTTGTAGCAAGGAGGAGAAAAAAAAGTCTGTAAAGATTACACACACCATGGATCACGGCTGAGATTCTGAGACTGATCCATTGTAAATCACTGTCAGAAAAGCACCAGTGCAGACAAAGTTGCCCTTGTGGATCGTCCTCACCATAATAACCTTGATATCCATATATTGTATGCAGGATTAATGCATTAACAAATTCTCTGTCTGTCAGGGTGGAATGTGGTACGGTGTGGACATAAACAACGAAGACATCGCTGACAATTTCCAGGCTTGTGTGTGGGAGCCAGCCATTGTGCGCATCAACGCTTTGACCGCTGCTTCTGAGGCCGCGTGCCTCATCCTCTCTGTGGATGAGACCATCAAAAACCCCCGCTCTAGTGCTGACGGCCCTCCAGGACCTGGCGGTAGAGGCAGAGGGCGTGGTAGGCCCCATGCCCACTAGAATGCCCCCCCCCCATACACACACACACACCACCCATGGGCACAGCAGCTCTTTTTATTTGTAGCTTCTGGACTGTTAAAACATCGACAAGATGCAGTTTTGGTCCCATTTTACTTCCAGAATGTCTACAAGGTGTGTTGTATTAGCTGCTGGCTATAGATACAAAACGAAGCACAGCTTGCCCAAATGCATCACTAATGCTTATGTATATGGTTTTGTAAGTAAAGTGGGATTAAAAATGGAAGTGTAGCTGCTTGTTTTGTAACAGTCTGATCACACACAAGGACTTTCTGATTTGTGAAATTGTAGAAGCACTGATCCTAGACGTTGAGCCAGACTGCACGATGTTCCCATGTTGACATTTGTTGGGACTATTTATTGGACCATTAAAATCCATACTTTCACATTTCATCTACTGTCTTTGTTTATTTATTTAGTTCATTTATATGCTTTAAGAAGACTTAGCAACATTTTATTCTTACGTTCTTCATATACCGTTTGACTGCATGCATAGTACTGAATTGTAACATGCATTGGGGGGGGGTGTTTATAGCAACTCTGGACTGTTTCTACCAACGATGAATATTAGGTTAGGTTTTTTTGTTCATAATATGTATTGGGTATATATTCAAAGTAAATGCATAGGAAAAAATACTATTCAAAGAAAATATGAGAAAATCGGTTTGTGTGTGAGAGTCTGCTTATTTATCCTCTTTTTGATAAGTCCTTTTTAGTACATTCTGAGATGTCACTGACACTTTCTCCCCAAGCCACTAGGTGGCATTGCTGGTTTAAAACAAAAAAATTTAAAATTTAAACAGCCAACGGTTTTGATCAGAAAACAAACAGGACTATTTGGATAGTAATAATTCTTATCAATAGTAACAGTATACAAAAATAAAGTATTTACATGGTTTCTTGTAAAGAAATAGCTTGATAAACTGGGACAAAATGTGCCAAACTATTTCAGGGCCCCCAAAGCCTGGATACTGAATTAGTCTTTTGAATTGTTCATATACCTATTGTCACTTCAGCATGAGAAATTTAGTTAGAGAGGAAGTCGATGGAAGCCCTGACCTGTTTCCCTGTGGCCATGTCAATTGCGGTCACTTTTATTTCGGTGTCACCAAACTGCATGGTTGCTTGTATCTCCCTGCGCTCAAGCGCTGCACCGTTTGCAGTGTTGTTGACGGTACCTGCCTCCGTTTCAGGCAGATCCAGAGTTACGGTACCACACTTCCTAACTCCAGCATCTGTAATGTACACCACATCATCACTGGTGCAGCAGTAAATATTGATTATAATCTTCCTTTGGCCCACTCTGGCTGGAGTGTAGCTCCTCCTCACCACCTCCCCCAAGGCCACAGACTGGTCAGTGCAAACGAAGCGGTCAAGGATGTCTGTGCACCACTGCCGGCCATCTTTGATGAGAAGCTTTTCACTTGGGTGACGACCCTCAACAAAGCGGTTTAGGACCCCAACACCGTAGGTTAATGGGCAGCGACGGACTCTCACCACTGTGGGGTCTAAACCAAACAGCACTGCCCCTTTCAGAATGGTTAGACCCACATCCTGAGGAATGATGATGCGGCAGCGCTGTCCCAAGGCGTTCTGGACCGCACGTTGGAGCATAGAAGACTCAGCGAAGCCACCCACCAAGAACAGGAAGCGCACATTCTTTACTTCTTCCTTCTCCATCAGGTCCTCTGTTAGACAAGAGTAAAAAAAACGTTTCTTCAGGTGTACATGGGTTTTTTTTTTCCCCTTCCAAAGTGTGAGTATAGAGTGCGTCTTACCAATGTGTTTGATGATCTTGCTGATGGTAGGTTGGAAAAGCTCATTTGTAGCCTCCGCGGTAAGCCTTAGCATGCCTTGAGAAGACCATTTTACTATATTCATACTGAAAGAAAAATCGAAATGAAAATGGACATTTCAAAGAGCTGTGATCAAAGCATCTTTGCAACCGTACAGAAATTACATTACATAAATCAAACCTACAATCTACATTTCAGGAGACAGTTTGCGGGGTTTTTTTTCCCCCCTATCACAACCTCCCTGACCAGTGAGACCAGCCATACTTGCTCTTGCGTAGCGCCGTCTCCACGCTCTGTCCGCAGTGTCTCTTGTAGAAGTCGATGAAGGAAAAGGGCAGCGAGATGTTAAGGGTTCTGCTTGGGGCTGCCGTGCGTTTGCGGGCCTCGAAGGCGATGGTCAGGTCGACCCAGGCAGCTGGACGCTTGGCTTTAAACGTTTCGATGAAGTCTTTCCCAAATATCTTACACAGCATGGCCTCAAAAGCCAGGTCTACACCTACTGCACCATAGGGACCTCCTAAAAACACAAAATGGAATCACTTGACTGCTTACTGCAATCTATCGCACTAAGGAGAGGAAAATAAAAATAGTATGTTGGTTTATGAGTTTGTTGGCTGTTGGGAATATCACGATACTAAAAGGAAATCTCTTAATTTACAATACTTTTGAAATTTGACAGATTTTTCTTTCCTAGGAAATGGACACAACCCTGTTCATTTTTATTCTTTTTTTTTTTTTCCTTTTATTTAAATCTGAAAAAACAATTTAACAATTAATTTTCCTAATGATGGTGCCATAAAATCTAAGAAAGGTATAAGTAACTAGAGAGTGTCTTTTCTGTATTGCAATAGTGTAAGAACAGGTTCAGCATGACTCTCATCTTATTAGTTAACAGTGTAGAGTTACTGTATAAATTGCAGTACATAGCACATTTTAAATGTTGTATGAAATTCACTAACTGGCCTAAGACCCCCATTGTACGCAAGCTTTGTAGTCGAGGTCTTTTTCCAAGTGCAGAAAAGTCAAATTCTTTTCTTCGGTATCAACAGTAGATTGAGATTAGATTGAAAACACTGAGGTATGTCTTTCATTTTTTGGTTCTCAGAGTTTAGTTTGAACAAATAAGTAGTGCTGCCTTTTAAAAATTATATCTATATCTTTTTTTTATTAATATAGAAATAATGTACTAAAGCCACGCCTTACTGACAAGACTGGTTGTTCATAAACAAGCTGTTTAACAATAATCCTGCACATTATACTCTGAAAAAATCTACTGTGATACAATGCCTCTCAGTAACGATAAGCGTGTATCTTTCACTCGTGCTCTCACCTGATGCTTTATACAGCTCTTTCAGTGTTCCCTGAGGCTGTTCGATCTGATGTACCGTGAGATCCACCGTCCCACCTCCGCAGTCAGCCACTATGTACTTATCACCTACAACACACAAAAGGCTTCATTTCTCTGTAGTAAAGCACAATGTTTCATTTTGCAATGAAAATGCATTTAGTTTAAGGCTAAACCTATATGTTAAAAGTATTCTAGAGACACTAGCGAAAGCACTAATGGGAAGAAACATAACGGGTATAGAGTGAAGGGATAAATCATGAAAAGAAGAGCGAGAGGAGCACGCTGCCTCTTATTAATGTGAATTAATCAAACCAATTTTTTTTTATATATATACCGTATCTTCTAAGTTTCTTTGAATTTTCTAATCATCTCACAAACATGTAAATGCTGCTTCACTTTGGAGGCCTCCATTCCTGGGGGACCACCCACATCCCTCTTACTATGAGGGTGTCTTGAACATAGCAGTAAGAAAAAAGCTGTCTAATTGTTATTTATACTAGTATTTGGGGGGTTTTGTGTGAGGAGCTGGCACTTAATCTGCATTTCTTTGTATGAGTCTCTCTCTCTCTCTTTTTCTCTTTCTCGCTTTCTCCTCCTCTCTCTTGGCAGGAAACATCTGGACCCAAAGAACTGATTATTTTGACCTGGACCTCCTGAGCTTGCCTGCTGAGGAATAGCATGCTTTAAAATACACACACCCCCACAAAGCAGCTCCATGGTGATACAGCAACCACAGCCAGGAATAACATGCACGTGATTACCTACACATTCAAATGGGGGTTTGGAATTATAGCAGAGAAATATGTAGATGTACGGATATAAAACAGCAGGAATCGCTTTTGTGTCCTAGTTACTCTCAGATTAAATATTGCATTAAACATCAGGTAAAGGAAGTGTGGGAAAAGCGATCGGCTTTTCGTGTCCCTTGTGCAATAGATAGATATTGTTTACCGCCAGGATATTACTGCTTTCTCAGGAAATGAAAAGCCATGTACTCTGGTGTGTGTTTGTGTGTGGGTTTGGTTTGGCTGGTTTTATATGTTGAAATAGTCATGGTTGGGAAATCTGATTTGTGTTTGTTGTATCAGTGTCAAACATGTCTGGTTACAGTTCTGATCACTGGCTTTTTTTTTTTTTTTTTAAATAAGCTGTCCATCCCATGTATAAATGCCTCTCTCAAACTACTGCAAATCTAAAACAGAGACTATGGAGCTGTAAGATGGCAAGAATACCAAATGTACCACATTTATATATATATATATATATATATATATATATATATATATTCCATATATACAGTATGTTGCATATTTGTCAATTGATCATTTTTATAATTATATATTAATAATATAGTGTATACGTGTTTGTGTGTGCATGTTGTTTTACCAGTCTGCATCTCAGACCACAGTTCTCCAGTTCCACTCTCCACAAGGAACGTTCTGCTGTGTCTGGACCTGCGAAGCTGTTCACGTGCTGAAATGCACAAACATACACTTTACTCTGTAATCTGCGATCCGTCGTTACTAATCAGCAGCACATGGCCTTCATTAGCAAAAACCACATTACAACATGAAGAAAGGGATAAGGGGGGTGTTTGGTGGTAGTCAAGTCCAGAACCACAACAAACCCACATTTTTCATGAACGTGAGCTCTTTTTCTTTAACACTTACTCTTCTCTAATGTTCAGCAAAGCTGACCTGGCTACATGGTACAGTATTTGTGTTGTTTATAAATCACAGCATTAGTTACAGTACATGTTTAATGATGATCTACTCCAGGAGGAATGATCTCTGATTCTCATTCGGGCTGAAGTAAATGAGTGCTTGTATTCCAGGGGGAATGTTTTTAATGTTGCTGTAAAACAAAGCATTTCCTCACTTAACGCTCATCATATTAACTGCGACCCTTCTTTTCAGTTGAACTTCAGCCAGTTCATTTAAGATACATCTGATCCAATTGTACTTTTATCGTTTACATAATGAAGTTGCAAGCCATGGAAATTACTTGCTGAAATCATGATGACAGAACAGAAACCCTTATCCAGAGCAGACTGCACAAGCTCTTGGGAGTCTCTATCAAAACATTTCCTCATGTACTGATAGGTCAGTGTATAAAAATAACCAAGAGAGTTTTTTTTGTTTTGTTTTGTTGCATGTTGAAGATGGAGTGACCTGGGTCAGGCAGTGATGTTGGGCTGCAGTCGGCATTCAAATTTATCTCAAAGGTGTTCAGTGAGGTTGGGGTCAGGGCTTGTTGGTTATGTTGGTAGACCATGTCATCATGGATTTCGCTTTCTATGCATGGGCTTGAACAACTTTAGGTCTCTTCTTTCCA
Source organism: Clarias laeviceps (assembly GCA_030014305.1). NCBI lineage: Eukaryota > Metazoa > Chordata > Actinopteri > Siluriformes > Clariidae > Clarias > Clarias laeviceps. The sequence continues at coordinate 15,527,109 of JAQMYJ010000001.1, read as the reverse complement.
TTGAAGGGAAATTGTAAAGCTATAGCATACAAAGCGGTTTGAAATAACTTTGTGACAATAATTTGGGGAGACATTGCATATTGGTGTGATAGTCAGGTGTCCACAAACTTTTTTGGCATAAAGCGAAAAAGCTATCCTTCTTGTATCCTAATGGGCAGTTGAGGTTTAAAGGCACTATGGTGCATTGCAGGTTGTGATTTGTTCCTTCAGGTATATGTTGCCTGGTCCATTTTTAACTTTGTAGTAAAACACATGGAGGTGGTAGAACATGGACTATTCACAAACAAATTCATGAAGATCACACCTTATTGGCTGTACATTCTTTGAAACTATTGGTTGTGTTTCTCATAAAAACACATTAAAGGTACTGTATAGAGCCCATTTTTGCAAGAACTTCAATATAATTAGAACTTAATTATTCAAAAATCCCTTAAAAGCTTTAAACCTTCAGCATTCGACAATCAGAACCAGGATGCTTTTACTACAGCACTGAGCTTTAGACCCAGTCTGGAAACCATTTACAGTATGAAAAAAACATTTTTTTAAACAAACAAGAGACGGGAAAAGAAAAGAAAACAAAAGAAAACAAAACAAAAATCTATTTGGAACTTAATGACTTCCAATCCTGGCTGACATCACTGCAGCCAAAAGCTGAGCAAATCTGTCAGTTTCACTGAATAAGGGTAGCCTGAATGTGTAATATAAGAAACTCAGTGTGTGTAAGTGTGTATGTAATGATAATCTGTATTGAGGATTATTCTGGATCATGGTAAAAATGTGTGCAATCAGACCAAGCACAATGGAAAATTATGAAGTGCATGCCTTCACGTGGTTGGTGGACTTTCCATCGTGCTTGGCAGACTCTGCTCTTCCTTTATACATGTACCGTGGTAGACAGCTAAAAAGATGCTCTTTTTTTATTTCAGAATGAAAGAGTTGGAAGAAAGGACAGGGGGGAAATCAGAGGGGTGCATGCAAACCTGGAATGGTTTCAATGTCAAATGTGTTTTTTTGGACCGAAAGAGCAGGGAGCCATCATTCAAACGTTTGTGCAATTTAAAGGAAGAAAAGAAAGGGGCAGGGGTTTGAAGGAAAGGGCGGGTATAAAGAGAAAATGTTTGACTGAACAGACTAAAGGAGGCTGAGATCATGGTCTGACGGCACCTTGTTCCAATTATGTGAGTGCTGTGGGGGGTATAAGCTTTTTGTCTGTATACCATGAGTGTGTTCATAAGCTTATGTAAGGGAGAGCTGAAAATACTACTAGTTTTGGAATGGCTGCATAAACAATATGAGATCCTATTATTTTTTTTAAGATAAATGCTGATGGTGGTTTATTTGACAAATGCCTGATTTTAAAAGGGAAAATGACAGCCTGAGTCGCCAATTTCTCCCTTTCGCTCCCTTAATATAAACCACATGCTGTTTTACTATACCCCTCTGACTGAACCCCCTTTTGCGCTATCTGATCCTTCATTTACCCTGACACACACACCAAAGAACGACACCATGTTTTGTTTTGTTTTTTTCCTAGAAGACCACAACCCCACCAAGGGATGAAAGCCCATCTTGATTTCCCAGATCCTGAAGATGTTTTGCATCTCATGTTAATGCAGGAAAGTGATCTGCTTTGTTGTGCTGGAGCTTTGCCTGGAGTGTTCTTTGCACAATCCTGTTTATCATTAAGAGTAACATAAAAAAAAAAAAGGAACAATATTCTGGGAAACAAAATGAGGTCCAGTACCTTGCCTGAAACTGGAGTCGAAGGGACGAGAAGTGTCGAGATCGAGTCCGTTGATCATTGGTCTCTGGCTGAGGTCAACGACTTGATGGAGGCGGAGCTTTCTACAATAGATTGAGGCGGCTTCAGGTTCAAGTGCAATGAGTAGCTGCTCAGCAGAGTCTCTAGGCGCAAGACCCGCCTGCAGAAAAAGAGAACAAAACGAGATGAAAGTTAATCAGCATCCATAGCCTTGAGTCGGTGCTGTTTTACAGTTTTTCTGTGCTAGACACACGAATGCAAAAAAAATGCACCACAATTATGAATAAGCCACGGCTACTAATTAAGTGTCTTGTTTTTCTCCATCCTTCTATTCCTTTTCTCCTTTTCTCTATCTCTCTGTCTCTCACATGCTTGGCCGGAGCAGGCGTGGTTTCCTGTATTTGTGCACCCGTCTCGTGTATTGTTCAAACTTAGAGCCACCACCAGGAGGAAACTACGCCCCTCTCGAACCCTCAGAATCGAGGAGAGCTAAAAGGCAGTGGGGGTCAATAGGCTGCCTCTATTAAAAACACCACCTTGATGGAATCAAGTTATCATTTCGCGTAAGGAAAGTGGAGATGAATGAGCAAAAACAAACTGTACCAGTGGTAGTAGTCACTTGAGGTAGGGAAGATGAGCAGGAAAGTGCAAAGGATAGTAGGAAATCCTTAACACACCCTCTTCACACTCCGATTCTTGTTGCTCATTCATTTTAACACACACACACACACTTCCTGAAGATTAAATTGTACACTAGATTCTCAGGGGATTAAAGTCATCTTTATGTGTGGGCGTGTGTGAGAAAGACTGAGAAACAAGCAGACAGGCATATGAGTGAGTTAAAGTGCGTCTGGCATTGATGAATGCCCTGTGGTCCTACACAGATGGTCTGAGTTCAAGTGGATTACCAGGTAAGCAGCCTCTCTCATGAACTGCTTGGCTGGTTGTCTCCACACAGCAGGAACTGTGATGACCCATCGCACTTCATCGCCTTCCAGGACCGACGAAGACTGGTCTTTCACCTCCTACACACACACACAGATTTAGGGATAGCTTTAAATTCTTCTTAAGCTTCAGGGAAAGCTACACTTGCTTTTACATTCACATTTAGTCTAGAGAAGGTTATAAAAAGTGCAAACAACTGAGGAACTGAAGGATGCAAAGGTAAAATAAAAGGAAGAAAGAAAAAAATCTTAACCTAAGTAAGTGCACAAAAATAAATTTGTGCAGGGAAATACAAATACTGTGTAAAAGATACAGTAAGTCTGTGGTTCTTTTATGAAGAACTTATGACAAAGAGTCGTTCACCATCAGAAGCTAGGATACTAAAGCGGTGAGATCTTGTCTTATGAAGCAATGTTTTAAAATATATTGTGCTCAAGGATAAAACCTTTAATGATTTCCTAAACATTTGCACTAGATTATAACATATAGGATATTATAATCTCTATTTTTTTTTTATAATCTAATGTTTATCTCATATAAGCCACCTGCCTGTAATAAACATGCACAAGTCTCCTTTACATACCTGGAAGTCTGAGTCACATAAGCTGCTCATACTGCTCATTAAATTTGATGCTGGCATTTATCCACAAAGTCCAGAAACCACATGAAGAATGGTTGAGATCAGGTAGACAAGTCAGTGTGACTTTACTGACTTCACCATCTTAGCTATGCATATCTTTCTGCACTTTTTTTTTTTTTACCCTTTAATACTAACCTCTAACTTCTATTTGCATGCTTTTTCTTCCCCACTATGAGCCTGATACTGCAGGTACTGAATGAATGATAATTGTCTGTGACTATGGACTGTATGTATGGAATATGATAACAGGCATGAAATAGAAAGAAAATAAGTCTGGCTTTATACTTTACCTTTAAGGCACGCTCCCGGAAGAATCTCAAAGCATGAGCAAAAACCTCAATGGCACGAACTCTTCTTCCACTCACCGACTCCAGCTCTGTCAACATGGTGAGGTCCTACAAGACAAGACAAAGTGCCTACTTCTTATTCAACCACTCATTCCATAAAATAATGTTTCTAGTGGATTATCATGTCGTTTCATTTCCATAAAACAAACTTTAATAAGTTAATGTAATTCTATCCAGCACGTATGTTTATTTGTTGTGTGCCTGCATTCCTACACTAGTGCTATGAATCTTCATCTTGAACTTGTCAAAGTAGAGCCAGTGTGTAGCTTCTTCAGGATCCAAGTCATGGTAGCTGTCTCGGGCTGCAAAGCCAAAACTGTGGAAGCGTAGATCAGGAGTCAGCAGCAAGCAGGTCGGGCTCTTCTGATTGGCCACGCCTGGATCCCCACCTTCCCATCGCCTGTAAAGATTGGAAGATGACGCTGTTAAAAAAACTGAAATCCGCATCTGAAAAAGATGTTGCTGTACTGCATGACCAGCACAGCAGGATTGTCTTGTCTTTGGAGCTGTTTGAACATCTGCTATATGTCACTACATGTAAAGTGATGGTTGGAATGTAATAGTGAACAGTAAATATCGATGTGATCAATTACCTCATCATATGGATGACCTCTGGGTCCTCTGTGAAACTAAAGGCATAGCCACTGGAGGTGGTGCCAAAATCGATAGCAACCACTACAGAAAACGGACGTGCTACACGAGGCCTCAGGTCAGTCCTCTGCAGGAAGGGAGGGAGAGAATGTTTCAAACATGAGGTATGAGGAGGAACAGAGTAGAAATGTTCAACTGAGAAACATGCAGTGAGGATGAGAAAAACATGGAGGAAAAAAAGGAGTCTCTCCATCCTGAACCCTTTGCTGTAACCCTTTTTCAAGGAGTTGTGGTTATCAGATTTGCAGCTCTGCCTGGTACTGATATAAACACCCTCCCATCTCTCTCACCTTCCATTCCTTTCTTTGACCCTTTTAAAAACCACATTTATGGAAAATGAACATTCCAGACTTGGTTTCACATTTAAAGAAGTGTGTCGTGGCTGAATAACTTAAAGCTGATGGAAATCTTAAAGCTTTCTAAAGGTACTGTAGACTGTAAGAGCCTACCACAGATTGCAGTGCGTATGAAGAAAGTGTGATTAACTCATGTGTTTTATTTAAAAGCTTCATTGAGGGCTCTAAGTTAAAAAAGATAATGGCAGAAATTGGAAATGACACTTTTTGTTTTACTGTAACTGGGCTGAGGCGGCACGGTGGTGTAGCACTGTCGCCTTGCACCTCCACGTTCCGAGTTCGATTCCCGGCCAGGCTCGATTCCCATCTCTGTGTGCATGGAGTTTGCATGTCCTCCCCGTGCTTACTGGGTTTCCTCCGGGTACTCTGGATTCCTCCCACAGTCCAAAGATATGCAGGTTAGGCTAATTGGTGTTCCCAAATTGCCTGTAGTGTGTGAATGAGTGTGTGAGTGTGTTTATGTGTGTGTGTGCCCTGCGATGGATTGGCACCCTGTCCAGGTTGTACCCTGCCTCGTGCCCTAAGCCTCCTGGGATAGGCTCCAGGTCCCTGCGACCCTGAATACAGGATAAATCGGTATAGACGATGAGTGAGTGAGTGAGTGTAACTGGGCTCTAAACCAGTAGTCAGCTTTAGCTTTTGCACTATTATGGTTAACAACGAAAATGTGGATGTGGCACATGGTCTGAGATCATTATGTGGTGTCATACCGGAGAGGGCGAGGGAGTAAGAGGAGCGATGCTGCACTCGTTTCTGGACGGAGAAGGAGAACTGCTTGGAGATGTAGACCTGGATCTGTCCCCATCTGGAAGACAAGAGATGGAGAGATTAATATTCAAAACCCAGAGTACTTCATATTGCATGTGCACCTACTGAGCTATTATTATTATTATTATTATTATTATTATTATTATTATTATTATTATACAAAAATATATTGAAAAACTTTGCATTCTTCTTTAGTCCCTCAAACCCACACACACATTTATGCAGACACAATAGCTCTTGATAGTTTCTTTAGTTTAGTGATGATCTTTTTCTGGCTCGCCCTTATTTCTATTGTATTTCTGACACTTTAAAGCTGATATGCTACTGAGTTTATCACACCATGTGAAAGTGTTTATTGAGTGCATAATGGCTTTTCACACCTTCATATCAGCAAATGAACATTCTCTTACAATCTCTTCTAAACCACTTGTTGAATCTGCTTTCAAAACTCTAATGATGAAAGAAAAAAAAACTTTCAACACTAAACAGACCAATGTCATCATGAAGTCCTTTCCTGGGGTTTCTATGGATTAATGAAATTAATGAATTCCAATTAACTTGAATCGTTGTGTGATTTTATGCCTTCATTATAATGCTTTACTGATCCCTGTAGCATAAATTAACTACTGTATGTGAACCCAAAAATTCATACATGCGCACACTGACACATCCACACGACAAATAACCCACTCGTGAGAATTACTGGAATGTTATCACATACAAACATGCACACATATCACATGGGGGATGTTAGATAAGGATGTGCCACACCTATGCAAACCATAGCACAGCACTACTAAAATCTTTTTATATCATTATTTATTAAATTATATTTCATAATTCTCTTTACAGTTGTTATATACTGTATTCATCATTCTGGAGCAATTTCTAATAACTCTATAGTTCAGATGGGTGCAACAGTTAACGTTGTGTTCATTTTATACAAGAAAGAAATATATTGTCTCAATATCTTTACAGTATGTGCCAAATTATGATATATTTTATACAGTATATAAATAGTTGGTTATAATTGAGTGGTACTAACTGAGTAACATATTTTATGGAAGAATTGTAAAAAAAAAATGCTATAGAAAATCATAAAAATAGCCAAATCAAATAAAATGTCTACTGCTTCAGACTTTAGAATGCTTCCATGATTTCCATTAACATGAAATGGAATTTAAGACACTGTGGCCATATTATTAAGAACACCTGCTCCCCTGCTCATTCATGCAATTAGCTAATCAGGTGGCAGCAGCACAATGTATAAAACATACATATACATTCAAATCATCAGTCACATTAATCATCAGAAAAGGAAAAATTGGAACTCAGTTATTTGGACATAGCATGGATGTTAGTGCAAGACAGCCTGGATTAAGCATCTCAGAAACTGACAATCTCCTGAGATACGGTAAGCAGTAAAGCATCTCTGAGACATGCTGAACCTAGAGGCTGATGGACTACAAGAGCAAAAGCACAATTATACCTGGGACCTGGAGACTGTTAGCACTGGGCTGCAGGAGTTCTGCCATCATGGAGGAGAAGTGGCTGTCACAGCCTGATCAGGACAGAAGCATTATCAATACATTATCAGTACTTCCTTTCATTTTATACACTTCATTTTTTTACACTTCTGGTCATTTCATTTTTGCATATGTTCTGGACATTTATATCTATTTCATTTTGCACATTTTGCACATTCTCCACATTTTGCATATTTGTACAGCCATTATTGTGTATATTTTGTACAGTGGGTTTTTAAAAAAATATTTTGTATATCCCATATTTTATATTTTGTTCTTTTCTCAGCAGTTTTTCTCTATTCTAGGAAGAAAGTTTTTATATTTTATTCTTTATTCCATTCCATAATTTATTTTTATTGATATTGATAATTTAGATTTTAAGGTCACAAGCGATCGTATAAGCATTTCACTGCATATCGTACTGTGTATGACTATTTATGACTGTGTGTAAGACAAATAAAAATTTTATTTTAATTTACAGTAGATCAATGTTTATTTGTTTCTACTGAGCAGAATATATATATATATATATATATATATATATATATATATTTTTTTTTTTTTTTTTTTTTTTTTTGAAGTAGATAGATAGACTCTGTATATTTTACTGTCAAGTTAAAAAATCGCAGCCACTTTTACACAACATTAACAACAGCTGCCTACTGTATATATCACACGTGCACTAAGGGGTCATAATTCTGAGTTGTTGTTTTTTTGTTTGTTTTTTTCAAGGTCACATGTTCAGTAATAGTGTAAGGTTTTGTGATAGTGACAATGTTACAACTACTCTATCAATTATAATTCTATTGTCCCTTCAAGTGAGTCTTTCCCACAATTCAGACAGGTTGAAGTGATATCACTACAAAACATGGGAAAGCTATTAAACATGTCCTCCACATGATACACATGATACTAAATTTGGAAATGCATGCTATTGGTGGAAGTGCTCCACCTTAAGGTCTCTCACTGCCCATCTTCCATTGTCCAGTTCTTTTCAACAACACACCCACAAAAAGATAGATATATATCAATATCACTATATCAAACTTTACACAGTACATTACACAGTACATTAAAGCACTACACAAAAACAACACACATTACTCATTACTTTAATTCTGATTGGTCCTGAAGTTTCAATGCACGGTTCATATTAATGTTGCTTTAACACACCTGATTCAAGCTTTTGCATGAGTTTAGTGTACTGTACAATGAGTGTAATATTTTTCTTCTGGAACCCGGTGGATGCTTTAAAGAATCAAAGTGTATAGTTACTACAGGACAAGAAAAGCTATCCAAGAACCAGTTTTTGTTATAGAACATATCAACTCACCCTTGTGTTGATGCAGCAACTCTCTGGGTTCTGTGACCAATCACTTAATCTTTTTAAATGAAGTAAAGAAAAAAATGCCAGAGCCACAAAAAGGAAAAAAATATAGTGATGTTTCTGAAGCCTTGGAATGATGAAATGTCCAACTGGAGATGTCAATAAGTTGCATAAAATAATGGCACAAATAGAGTGTGCTCAAAGTTTGAGTTGGAGGAAAACACTGAATCCAGAGTAGAGAATTCCCTTTCACTCCCTGCCGGAGTGTTCCCTCCTGTGTCCGTATCCAGGCACTCAATCCCTGAACTGCACTGGAATGTCAGAGAGGAAAGGGTAATAGAGAGGGAGCCACACATACACATACGTTTTAGTTGGCTCTGGAGGCTCTCATAGTGCAGAAGAAAGGGGAGGGGAGAGTGACTTCATAGGGGATCATATTCAATGACCATGTGCATGTGCAAGTGTGTGGAGGGAGGAGAGTGTTTAGTGTGGCAGTACAGAGTGATTAAGTCATCTGCTCCCCCTTTCCTCTTCTTTCTCACTCCACACCTCCTGCATTAGACCCTCTGTTTTTCCTCCTATCCCGGCTCCCCCTGTCTTGCCTCGACTTTCTTCCTGTCTTCGACTCACTCTCTTTCATCTTTTGCCCTCTTCACTTCCTCATCCTAGCCCATCTGTTTCTTTCTGCATATCATCTAGTGTCATATTGCAGCCGTGCAATTTTATAGCCTTTGGCAAAATAAGGACGGATTGAGTTTAACTGCACCATTTGTACTCAAACTGGCTCTAAAGATTTTTCTCCTTTTGGGTCACATGATGTATAAACTTTTATTAGTCGCAGTAACTGTCAGTTCTAGTGCCAAAATGTGTGCTGTAACTTTAGCGGCTGGTCATGCATAATGTAAATATTACGAATATGAAATATTTTAGTGTAGATGAAATTGCATCCTGTTCATATTAGCTTAATATGGTCATAGTTAGATAAAAACATCTGACACATGAATAAAGTTAAGTTCGGAAACTTAAACATCATGCTCTGTGAGTACAATTTCTGCATTTAAGTGTATGTATGAGTGTATATATACTGTACTTAGAAATGTAAATATATAGTCAAGTTTATTTGTACAAATGGAACAGAAACAGAATAGTGTAAGTAAACTTTGTGATCAATATCATAAATTAGACTATATTTGGACAAACTATATGTCTGTCATTTTTTGTCCTAGGCACCCTGTAGGTCATATACACACAAATACAAAGACCAACACACATATACACACAACCCTTATTACTATTTGCAAGTAGGTCTTGATAGTGTGCTGGAAGAAATTTTCTCAGTATTATACTCAAGCACACACTCTAGCATAAGAAAAATCTCTTTGATTTGCACATTCCTGGTTTTGCCCCATTTCAAAATCAATTTATTTTGGCTAAGTCTGGAGACCATTACTAATGCCATCATGAGAGGCCCAGGTACAGGGACTTATACAAACCACTCATTTTACACTCTTTAACCACATCCAGACTTCATATATGCGGAGCACAAAGAAAGAAAGAATAATAGAAAGTGTGTGTGTGTGTGTGTGTGTGTGTGTGTGTGTGTGTGTGTGTGTGGGAGCAGACAGGGTCAAATGAATAAATGAAAAACTATTTTCAATTTGGTGAAGTGGTTTTGTTCCTCTTGTCCAAACTTTTTCTGACTGATCACTTTTATCCTGATCTCTTTCAGGATATGCTACTCCCATCCACAGGTCATGAGAGTCACTGAATTGTTTGATGAGGTTAAAAATGATCGATGTCTATGATCCCATGACATGGCTTGCATAGTGACCAGGTCTTAAAACAGTAGTTCATTTTAGATCGATGTGTTAAACAGCGCTATCCAACACCATCATTTATCCTTTGTGGGAATATGATTAGATGGATAGAATCTATACAGGTGCCTATGCCTTAAATGCATTAGAGCTACACTTTGACAGGTCTGCATCGCTATGTTTATATTTAGGCATTTGGCAGACGCCCTTATCCAGAGCGACTTACATTTTATCTCATTATACATCTGGGCAGTTGTGGGTTAAGGGCCTTGCTCAAGGGCCCAACAGTGGCAACTTGGCGGATGTGGGGTAGGAACTTGTAACCTTCCAAACCGTAGTCCAATGCCTTAACCACTGAGCCACCCCTGACCCCATTTTTGTGTTGCATTTTTAGTGCATTGTCTCATGTGTGTGAAAAAGACAGCCAAAGTCATAGTCACCTGGTTGACACTTAGAGACCCTCTCACTTGTGTTTTATTTATCTACATCTATCAGCATGCAGACTTGTCCTCCCCACCTTTGGCTCAGATAGGAAGACAGTGAGTCAACTGACAGGAAGTGCACCGTATCGACCTCCTAAAAATTGTTCATGCTGTACATCAAACCAGGAAGTGATTTGTCTCCGACCCAAAACCCTTCCTGTATTGTTTGCCACCCTTCCGTTTTCTAATGGTCAACACCCAGTGCAGAGTGAGAGTTGTCTGGGACATGATGTCCACAGTCTGTGAGAGCAGAGTGGGAAACAGTTGTAGCAGCTAACTCCACTCTAATAGTGCTTTCACAGTTGCAGGAGCAAAAATCAGATTTTCTGATATCTCTGGGTGCGTTTATGTGTGAACAAATGCCCTGACATGGCAAGCAGATCTAAAGGTCTTTTTCCACCCTTAAGTGTTCCTTCCTGACCAGGTCGGTCTGTAGACTGTGCTTAAATTAAAAATCGTTTGGGTGATTGTCCACACATATGTGTGTGGTGGTGTAATGTATTTTGTTCACCCACCCTTGGCTTTCCTGTCACAAATTTCCACATTTATTCATCCACACCCATAGAATCATGCAAATATACACATGTACAACTCCATTCCAATAACAAAATCTCCTCTTCACCCAAACTGCCAAAAAGGAATGAGTTTTAATTTTTTTGTGTGTGTGCGTGTGCGTGCGTGTGTGTGTGTGAGTGTATGTGTGTGTGTGTGTGTATAAGGGTGTGTGTGTGTGTGCGCATATGTGTGTGTGTGTGTGTGTGTGTGTATGAGGGTGTGTGTGAGTGTGTGTGTGTGTGTGTGTGTGTGTGTGCGCATGTGTGTGTGTGTGTGTGTGTGTGAGTATGTGTGTGGCAGCTCTGCACATGTTGGAGGAATGTATGTGTGTGAAAACAGAGTACAGAGTCAACTATTTTTTGTTGACTTTGAGAATACGAGCTTAGTGTTGTTTGTGTGTGTTAGATGTGTGTGTGTATCTGCACGCACATATACACACACAAACAATGCTCCAGAGAGTGACTATGATAAATAGCCCCTACAGTATGAGCATCTACTGAGCATAACTACCCCCTCACCAGGCCTGTTCAGAATAAGGTTTCATAAGAATGGAAGCAAAAAGGTGCAGACTGTACGAAGCTTGCCATTTTACTCTTGTGCAGTCTGGGCCCCTCAGCAGAGACAGAATAAATCAGCACAACACCGCCTTTCCTACCACTCTGGGAAACAAGAAGAACTCTAGTGCAATTACAGCTGAGGTTTTACAGCAGGCTCCAGAAACGTCTGCATTAAATCTCTTACGCATTACAGTACAAATGATATTTACATGTGGCTCGTGAGTCATTTTTACATTGTGGGTGCCCTGGGTTGCCCCCTAAACACTCTCACAGTACAACCATTGAGAGAAAAAAAATAACTCTCATGTAGAAGTTTTTTTGTGGTGTTAAACCTGATTTCCTAAATTCTCTGTTAATTGCTATGTGATGATAGGAGTTACTCCCCTTATTCATGACACACAGAGACATGCGGGGAAAATCATAACTGAAAATACAACTGGCTTTGATGTCGATCTAATCAACTAATGAGGGTCGAATAATTTTTATGACTCATTAGTAGCTAAGTGTTGAATTAAGTTATGATGCTTTATATTTTTTTATAATAGTTACACTGTGATTATTGAATTTCTCGCTCATACCAAACTATTAGTTTACGCAGACGTACTGTAGGTAGTTTTGTCTCAGTAGTCAGTTGCTTTGCTGCCTGAAACACAAAATCTAAACACATACTTGTGAATGCTAGTGCAAGAAAAAGAATTTTCTGAATTCTGAACTCTCAAGCCCCTCTGATTGTTTGTGCATTAGCCACAATCCTGAGAAACTTGGAGTCTGGATTCAATTTGATCTCTGCACTTCTGTATACCAGTTTTAAACTAACACTTTGTTGTACACGGTTGCAAAAGTAGGTTGGCGGCAGGATAAAAGTAACACAGCCGCCATTTTTCGTGTCGGAAAATGACTGCAAAGTTTCTCAAGTTCTTATTATTGGTCCTGGTCAGTTTCTGGAGAAGTGTGAGATGTTTAGATCTGAAGGATTCCATATTGTCAGCCACAAAAATTATGTTCTGTTAAACATACTAATAGAAAAAAAGTGTGATCCTTTGATTGGGGTAAATCGATACTTGTGCTTTGTTTGCTTCTTAGCATGGACATATGGTTCAACTGTTATGTATATGTGTGGAATTTCCTTTGGTTTCCTCCCACCTTTCATATTTTCTTATACATACTGTATAATCAGGATGCTTTTAAGATCTCTAAAGAATACTGAAAAGACACGCCTGTTTTTTTAGGCTTATGTATTTGTGAATAAAGAATTTACCAAGTACAAGTTAAACATTTATAATAAAATCAGACTTACTTTTAAGCAGTGGCATACTAAAAATAATTTTAGTATGCCAGGGCAGAAGGGCAGGGCAGATATTCACTTAGAGTATTCATGCATGTTATTCCAAAAGGTTAATGAAAAGTTGCAGAGTGCAAATAAATGGTCAGTTGATTCTAAATAATCGCTATCAAAAAATTACAAATAAAAATAGAAGTAGTGAAGTTGGGATGTTTTTTAAAGTACAATTGAATTGGAATATTGGGCACTATAAGTTGAATGCAAAAATATTTGTGTGTTTACTGTTTATAGAGGTATTAGCATCAAATTAGTAACAATCAAAAAACTTTCCCTCATTTATTCATCGACATACAGAGATTTTTGTTGTTCTGTGAAGAATACATCTGTTCTAGTATTTCATATTGGTAATTTATATGGAGTAAAATTATGATTACAGTATAAGATAATTTAATTTGTAATTTGGAAATATGAAAATCACACCCGCAGCACAGTTGTTCTCCCTGTGCTTGGTGAGTTTCCTCTGGTTACTCTGGTTTCCTTCAACAGTCCAAAGACATGCAGATTGGGCTAACTGCCCATAGTGTGTGAGTGTGTGTGCCCTGCGATGGATTGGCACCCTGTCCAGGGCTTACCCCGCCCTAGATATCCTAGGATAGGCCCCCCGTGACCCTAAATACAGGATAAAGTGGTATAGACAGTGAATGTGTGAGAAAATCAAATCTTAAAAAAAGATCAGTACCACATCATTTCTTAAAATAGATACTGTATCTTAAAATAGATACTGGGAAAATGAAACAATAAGATGTTGTTATCTTTCATAAAGGATGTAAGCTAATTAACTTTAAATAAACTATTCATACATAACATCGACTTTTTCTCCATAGCCTTTGTAGTGTGTACGGGTGGCTTAAGAACAAGCATGATAAACACATTTAGGCTTTCCATATAAGTTAGACATATTCTCCTAAAAACTGATAAAACTATTTGTACCCATACATTGTATTTTATTTAACTTAGATTTGCATTCTTCAGTTTTGCTCCAAACACTTTTGCTTGCGTGGTTGTCATAGGGAGGGTTAAAGAGTTTTGGCAAGGTCAAGGTTGGGGCGGTTAGTAAATTAAGCTTTGGAAGGGCCCTGCTTCTCTAGTGGTGCCTCTGCTCACTCTTACCCCTATTTTAAATAAGTGAAATGAATGCCAAGATATGTGATGTATGGTTTCGTATGTATGTGGAACACGTTAATTATGGTCACAGTTGTGAAGGTCGTCAATTCACACTTTGTCAAACCAGAGAATGTTAAAATTATATTAAAGCTTTGGAAAGGATGAAAAGACTTAAAAGTAGAGTAAGACCAGTGTGCACAGTGCCCCACCTACAGGCCACAAAGAAAAATACACACTGAACACCTTATACTGTAATTAGGAGTTAGAATTTTACATTAGCGTTAAACACAATATTGCTGTGCAGTAGTGAAAGAAAACTAATAAATAATAAATAATAAAAAAATCTCTTGTTATTTCATTTAACCTTTAAATAAACTTTTCCTGAACCCTGTTTTAAAAATGTTCTACCATTATGTCTCCAAATAATTTTTATACAAACCTGCTTGTATCAGTCATATAATTTCTTTGTAAATGTTAATCTTTCCTAGGAACATCTGCTCATTCATGCAATGATCTGATCAGTCAATCAGGAGGTGACAGTGCAGTGCATAACATCATGCCAGACAACAGCTTCCAGCAATGATATCAAAGCTATCAGAGTGGGTGTAACAATTTTATTTTAGTGACCCTGACTGTAGCATAAAAAAAAGTTTGCCTTTTCTGACTAACTGATAATCTTCTAGGATTTTTTAAGCCTATTTGCTGGTGACCATGTGTGTCCATTCATGGGCAAAATTTACCCATTGTCTATTAGCTAATCATCTTCAACTGGTTTCATGAACATGAAAATGAGTTTAGTGGCCTTCCAAGTCACCAGATCTGAATTCAACACCTTTGGGATGTAGTAGACTTACAGCATGAAAGTACAACTGACTGAAAAATCAGCATTATATGATCTATTCATGTCAACATGTACCAGAATCTCAATGGGGAGTTTCCAACATCTTGTGAAATCTGTGTCACGAAGAACTGAAAGAGTTGTCTGCGGGCATACGTCAGTTTTCAGATAAACTATAACACACAATGAGGTTTAAAGTTTCCAGAATTTTTCAGGAACAGCACTGATTTTGTTAACCAAAATGGTAAACAAAGTTCAACAAGCCTCCTTTAATTGCACACACACGCAGTACGCAGTTTTTTGTTTGTTTATTTGTTTTAATCTCACATGTAGATCTGTAGCCATTGTCCCTAACACTAATTTTCTCCAAGCATCATTAGGAGTGTTTATGTCTGAGGGAGCTCTGAGAGGTACAGGAAACAACCTCGATGCGAGCAAAGTGTATATTCAACATAACCGCCACTAGGGGGCGCGTTCAGACAACCGTACCCGGAAGTCGTATAAAGTGCAAAAAAAAACGGAAATGAAAAACGCCCACTTTTGTTCCAGAGGTAAACAACTGCGGATGAGTGAATAGCAGGGGCAAGTGGTGGCTCAGTGGTTTCAACTTTGGGGCTTTCTTAAACCTTTATTCTTCATCTGCTCAGTTATCCTATACTTCACTTTGGATAACCGCCTTAGCCAAATGAGAGCATGTAAATGTGTGTAAATTCAAACAGACTGTTTGAAATATAAATGGCACTGGTTTGATAAGACATCGAAAAAAAAATCCTGTTAAAAGATGGAAGAGATATTTCAGACTTTTTTATGTAAAATTCGGATTTAACTATATGGCATAGTAGTTCTTGTTTGTCGCCTCGTGTTCATCTGTTTACACTGTCAACAACGCTGTCTGTATGTTTGTCTTTACAGGATCAAAATAATAATAATAATAATAATAATAATAAAAGTAATAATAGTAATAATAATAGGACGAAGACATACACCAAACAGCCATAACATTATGACCACCCACCTAATAATGAGTATGTCCAATACATCAACTTCAGGAAAAAAGTTGACTCTCTGCCTAATATATCCCACCCACTTGCAGGCACCATTGTAACGAGATATCGAAAATATAACGGCTGTGAGAAGAGCTAGATTGTAATGGCTAGACAACTGGGTCAGAGAAACTCCCAAACTGCAGCTCTTGTGGGATGTTCCCAGGCTGCAGTGGTCAGGACCTAGCCAAATGATCCAAGGAAGGAAAACCGGTGAACTGGTGACAGGGTCAAGGGTGGCCAGGGTTCACTGAACTGCACATGGGGGGCGAAGGCTGGCCCGTGTAGTCCTGATTCAGTAGACGAGCTAGTGTCGCTCAAATTGAGGAAAAGGTTAATGCTGGTTGTAATAGAAAGGTGCCAGAACACACAGTGCATGACTGTTTTGGTGGGTAAAGGGAGACTTACTTAATATTAATCAGGTGGTCATAATGTTATGGGTCTTCTGTGTATAGCAAAAGAACAAAACGTTCTGAAACAAAAATGTATGCATTTCTCCACACTTTATTATACACATAAATTCATGCAATTTCCACTATTCATTTATTTTGCCTAAGAACATAATTGCACATGTTGTCGTGAAGCATGTGCCATGATCCCTAGGATCTCCAAGAGGGAGCCACTGGGGGATCAGCCTCCTCTTCAGAGCGCTAGTTAATGCCGCCGGGTGGTGCGCATGCGCAGTCAGGAGAAGGAGGGGGCTGTGTGTTTGTTTAATCCCACATGACCATCGCGTCCCTGAGTGCATTTAGCCAACAGCAGTTAGTTATAGCTACACAACTACCGTGCGAGTGAAGGAATTATCTCTCTGCGCTTTGTGCAGGATTGACTTCTGAGGATTTTGAGGGACTAGAGAGAACGCCATGCCAGGTATATTATTCGAGACCTTTTACGTTTGTTGTGAAAGATTGGGTGAATAATTTTAGTCTGGGTTAATTCTGTGCGGGCATTTGACTTGTGCCGCTCCATTTTTGTACACATTGTACGATACCAAAGCAGAGAATGTGGCGAAAACACACACAGGCGTGCGCGCAGTCACTCACGGGAGCGCGCGTTTGTACAGTGAAGTCTTATATTTTCACCTCGTAATCTCTAACAAACATATACATACTCGTATACGGAAGGAATCGATAGAAGAGAAATCATTCAAAGCCCACATTCTCGCACATGTGACCGAACTTGCTTTGAATTTTTCTCAAAAAAAAAAACAACCCATGAATGTTGAAGTCCCATCGCTTTTTTTTACTTGGTTTTTCACTCGACCTTTTGTTGGTTCACCTTTACACCAATAAAATGTGCGTCGCTTTGTCGTTTTTTTTGTTTGTTTTGATTGTTCCTAGTTTTAATTAAATGTCCATTAATGAGGTCTAAATTTCTGCTTATCGGGGTTACAAAGCGTATCGTGGTCCACAGTGTTGCTGTCTCCTATAACGGCAACAATGTCCTTCAGACAGGAAACACTCTATAACACTGGGACACAAACATTAGCCAGCTAGCGTGTTCTTTGTTTTGGAGAGACGTGTTTTCACCAGACAGGGTTAAACCAAAACCGCCTGGCATTTTACCCTCTTTGCGCGTTTAATACTAACAAAAAAAAATCTACTCCTCACTGTGGCTGTGAGCGCGGAAGAGTCAGAGAATTGGGGACATTTTGTCTTTCATTTTGTTCTTTCCACTTGGCCTACACGCTGGGTGTTAGCATGCACTACATGCTACACGAGCTCCACTGGTCCATGTGTGAACATGTCGTCGTACCGTTTCAGTGCCACATTGTTTGTTTGAAGACGGACAGCAGCTAGAAGCAAATGGCTTCTCGGTTAGAGTTACATAACCACGACCATGTTGTTTACCATACAACAGATCGTGTTTTATACTCTCTCGTGTACCCGAATAAAACTTTTTTTGTTAGTTTGTCTGAGTGAATGTTTTAGCTAGCATGTGCTGAAACCAGAATTAGTTTTGCAGTGAAATCTGTCTGCTAATAATGTGTGCTTTACAAGTGATGTATAACTTGCATGTCTCTTCCTGTTCATGAAAAGTAGTCATGTCACAAATAAATAAATCATGAGATTATCAGTGATTGCAAAAATCACCATGCTGTGACAAAAATGGACTACAATACAGGTTCAAGTTTGTCAGACATTTAAGGCCAGGTTCAAAAGGAAGTGACCAAGTTGGCGTTTTTTTTTTTTTTTTTTTTGTAAGCCATAGCACATGATCATTCCACTGAAATTATATAATCTGAAATATTTTTCTCCAGCTATCAGAGGAACTAATCCAGACGTTGTGTAATGTGGTGTCACTATTCCGGTCATTTCTACCCAGCTCCTATCAGACACTTTCAATGTCATTTTTATATCCAAATGGTCTGGTTTAATGTGTGCGTGTTCAGTCAGGTTTTCTTTCTTTCTGTACTGATTTTGACCATCAGTGTACACATGATTTTGACCCTTTAAAAATATTAGTGTGTTCTCACAAAGTTATAAGATTCTTGTAGAAAAAAAACTGATTTGCTTGATGTCCCTCTTGTCGTCTAGAAAATCAAAATCCAGCTATATTTGTGCCATTCATTTATTGTAATGGTTTATTTTCTCCCTGAGAATCAAGATGCTTAAAACAGCATTTTTATGTTTGTTCATTGTCATACTCCAAACAGCACGTAGCGAATATATTGCTCCACGTTGTGACTTAATGTATTGCAAGGCATTGCAAAACAGACTGGTGACAATTTTTGATTATGAATCATTCCAATGTTGAGTTATACCCACAAAAACCTTATCTGGATCCTGGGGCTGATGTGGTTTGTTAGTAGAGATGGGCAAAAATCTGATTCAGTTATGTATTATGATTCTTTTGTGACTATTCAGCTATTCTCATGTATTGCTGCACTCCAATTATTTATTTATTTTAAATAATTTTACATTTATATACACTGATCTGCCATAACGTTTCTAAACACCTGCCTAAAATTGAGTAGGTCCCTGCTTCTGCAATCAAAATAGTGATGCACTGTGTGTTGTGGCACCTTTCAATGAGAACTAGGATTAACCTTTTCAGCAATTTGAGCTACAGTAGTTCTTCTATTGGATCATACTACACATGCCAGCTTTCACTTCCCAAGTGCATCAGTGCCCCTTGGCTGCCAATCACCCTGTCATGGGTTCACCAATTTTCCTTCCTTGGAGCACCCTTGCTAGGTTCTGACGACTGCAGACCAGGAACATCCTGCAAGAGCTGCAGTTTTGGAGCTGCTCTGATCCAGTCAACTAGCCATCGCAGTTTAGCTTTTGTCAAAGTTGATATTCTGCTTGCCCATTTTCTGTACATCAACTTCAACAACAAAGTGTTCACTTGTTGACTAATATATCCCCCCACTTTCAGGTGCCATTGTAACTGTGAGAAGGGCATCACAAATTGTGACGTCTAGATGACTGGGTCAGGGCAACTCTAATCTGCAGCTCTTGCGGGATATTTCCAGTACGTTTAAAAGCACAAACCATTTAATCAGAATATAATTTTTATGACATGCCAATGTTCTCCTGCTGTGAAGTAGTAGTCTCATCTATGGTTTAGATGCTTTGCTTTGAGTGAAATGCTGGGGCAATCGGTGCTCCTTCCTCAGTCACAGACCCAGTGGATGAAAGTTCAAAGTAAACACAGGTAGGAGTGTGTTGTTCTTACAGGGCTTAATGATTAGGATTGAAAGCAAAATGTTCTTCCTCGAAATCCAGTGATTTCCCCCATGTGGGGCAAACATGCACAGAAAGAGTATATTTAGTTTCTCTCGTCAAAATATCAGGTCAAGTGTTTAAATGAGTAATATTTACGTATTGAAGGATTGTCTGAAGGCTTACTGAGCCCCTCTTTTTCTGACAGAAAAATCATTGATTGTGTTCGAGGCTCGGGACTGTTCTGATTGCGGTGTTTACATTATGCAGTTTTATTTCAATTGTTTTTGAAATGTTAGGGTCCATATGAACACACCTAATGTAATTGACCAAAAGTTTCCCTGCCTGGCAGTTTGGTAAAACTGTTTCAGATTGACATAAAAACCTCCTGAGTGAGCTTTTCTTCCTCGATTATGCAAAAGCAGTCTGTAAGGTAATTGGTTATGATTTGTTCCTAAAGAGGGGAAAAATCCCACTGTCTCTTCTAGTTACACACTTCAAAACAATTCATGGTTCATTGCAGAGTCACAATAATGAACATCATATGGTTTACCAAAGATTGCATGACTGATTAAAAATCAGTAAA
Source organism: Clarias laeviceps (assembly GCA_030014305.1). Lineage (NCBI taxonomy): Eukaryota > Metazoa > Chordata > Actinopteri > Siluriformes > Clariidae > Clarias > Clarias laeviceps. The sequence continues at coordinate 15,506,798 of JAQMYJ010000001.1, read as the reverse complement.
TAAATTCCCAAGTTTGATGGCTTTCATGGCAAGCTGTGAAAACAAACACGGCATTAATGATAAACAGCACAGTGTTCGTTATAATGTGCGAAAGAACAGCTGACAAACGCTCTTCAGTCGAGAGTCTTCTTTCATCCTTTAAGATTGTACTCGTATGTTTTTGCTCCGTCTTTGTTGTTGTAGGCCAAGTGGGTCTAATTTTTAGTTACAATAGTAATTGTATGACTCCCAAGAAGAGTTCAGGGGGTTTTAGGAAAAGGGTTCAAATAATAATAAAAAAAAGCTACAAGTCTATCTGAAGCCAGGAAATAGCACCGGGAAGGCAATTAATACAGGCTCAAAGTGGCTTCATCCTGAATGTGGAAATGAGGCCATGTTCACACACCTGCCCTTCTGTAAGATGACAGCTAATCTTTAAGCAGTCAGACTGGTCATATTCATCCTGTGGGAGTTGTCTTCAACAGTAATAGAAGGCTTTTTAAAATAGGTTGACTGGGTGGTATGACAGTCAGAGCACGTTACTTGAAGGCATTGATGTACACTGAATCATGATGTACGCATTTATTCAGCTGCCAGCAAAACAGTAATGTTGCATACAAATTCAAATCATTTTCATTTATTTTAAATAAGTGCTTCATTTTTATACATTTACTGTTGTAAAGATTCAGCAAAAAAATAAGGTCAGATTAGCTGCTATTATTCAGAGCTTATAATTGCTATTAAATAAAGAATATCACAATACTGGTGAAAACTGGCATATTGCTAATTCTCTTGAGGCTACTTTGTCATTGGATTACTACCATTTCTGATATTTTGATATCAGTAGTAATTGCATGAAAATGTATAGCCTACAGTGAAGTGAAAACTTGGTGTTTTTGTCCTGTCTTGCTTTCAATACAGATTAGACCATCATGGAGTCAATGTTAAATTTTTTTTTTTTAAACATTGGTATGGTGTCTCTTATCTTCTACCCATTTGACACTATGGATTTCTACCATCAAATGTTATTTACACAATAAGACAATCCCTTCCCTCAGGGCTCATCATACCAGTCCGAAAGCAGCCTCTGTTTTTCTGCAAAGAGGACACAACTGCACTGCAAATGGCTTTAAACAAAAATTTCCAACCATGACACCTCTACTACAGAGAGCCAGCAAAAACCGTTAATGTTGGCTAGCTAAATTCTACAACTAGATTTATACACCATGTTCACGTAATTGGATGTAAAGATCAAGAGCAATGCTTTCTTCCCCCTTCCTTTTTAATGTCAAGAGGAAAAGTGAAATGAATGAAGTGAAGGCAGAGCTTTAAGGAATTTGAATTAAGATGTTTATTTTGTGAGATTTTTTTCCCCTCATATGTAACATCAAGCTACATAACTTAAAATAGCCAAGCAGTTAGCAACTAAATTTGTTCACTCATGTTTAAAAGTCTGATTAGGAAACAACCCATGATGCTTCTTATTTGTACTACAACTTCATCAAGAAACATATGTAATGCTTTGCATAACTTGGCCAAAAGTTTTGAGATCAATTAAAAATATAAATTTTCACAAGTTCTGTTGCCTCAGTGTTTACATTTTGTTGTCGGATGTTACAATGGTATACTGAAGTATAATTACAAGCATTGCATAAGTGTTAAAGTTTTTTTTTTTTTATGTTTATGCCAAGTGTTGTTTGCAGTGTTGACTTCTTTTTCAAGCCATCAGTAATGTTGCTTGTTGTACTTCAGTATACCATAGTAACATTTGCTGTATTTTTATTTTATTTTATTTATTTTTTATTGCCTACTATGTTGTAAATCCAGTACTATGAACCTAAAGATGTATTCAGCTTTAAACTTTTTTACATTTATGTATTTTGAGTTATCAGTTTCTTGACACAATGTCAAGTGAATGCGTTTTAAAATGTGTATGACCTGTGAAACCAGAGGTATTGCTGATGTTTTATTTAATCAAAGTTCATAAAAATAGCATGATCGACTTCTTTCAAACTGCCGTCCTGTTTGAACTCCCCATTGATTAGAAAGTATTTGCTGCCTCTTTGCGTCTCTTCATTGCAGAATCTGTTACTGCTTGCGTCTCATTTTTTCCCATTCTGTCAGACGTTTCTTCTCCAAATATTATAATGAGCCCTAGTCACATGACTAAGCATGCCTTTTGGAAATATTTGTACGTTTTTAAAGAAACAATAAACCGAGGTTTTTCTATGTCCCAATTCTTTTAACCAAAATTTTTTTTTTTAATCATTGCTTAATTGTTCAATCATTAAAATGATTGTGGAGAATATTCTCAAAGTTGATGCAATTAAAATGATTCATAAGTATTTTCTTGCACAGTTAAGGTACCCTTCTTTTAGCTGCTCCTGATGCATGAAGCCATTGATCACTCGTCTTTGTGTGTCTCCGTCTTTGGTTCTGGTAGCTTAATCCCTAATGAATAATCTCCTGATGAGCTGCTGAATATTGAATTGGTTTTTGGTTTCAGACGTCATATCGACTTTAGATCTTCGGTTTCTGTTGGTATGATTTAATTCTGGAGTATTTTGAAAGATGATCTGCTCTGAGGCAAAACGTACATACTTTGGAACAGGTTTTTGTTCTGAGTGGATGTGTGCGTCACCTTGCCCTGAGGAGGTTTAGATGGGCATGGAACATGCATGATTAATTTTTTAACGAATATATCTGATGAACATTTTATAAATGACTGATTTAGATTATAGTTATAAAACACAAGTATAAGGCGCTATTAATTGTTTATTGTGATTTTTAAATCTGTATAAACCATTTTAAATTAGTGAATTTTTTCATGTTGGCACTTAAGTGTGCGTATACAAGGGGCATTTGTCAGACCGGGACTTTTGATTGTGCTTGAATACCATAAAGGTAGAAAGAGCCATGATCTGACATCCTGTCCTTCCTTGTTAAAATATTCCTTTAACTGCAGAGGGCTCTCTCAGTACCCGATGTGTTTGCTCACCTTCCAGGAATGCAGGTGTGTGTGTGTGTACAGTTCCCACAGACAGATGCATCTCTTCCACAAACTGTCAACAAGTTATCTTCCAGCTCTCAAGAATCAGGCTTTCCACTTGCTGGATGTTTACAGGGATGACTGCAGTGGACTCCGAGCCACCTCAGTTGGGGTTGTCGTTCACTGATGCACCACCATCTTCAAAATGTTTGCACCATTTCAGATGTTTCATTGCGGCTAAGTGTCTCATCACCATACTGCGCTTGAAGTCTTCCGTGATACTTTGCCACATAAATACAGAACTATTTTGAGTTGTAGCCACAAGTAGCATAAATCAAATAAAGCCCTCTTTCCTCAGTTCTCAGTCCCTGCTTCTCCAAAGTGTGATAATTTGAAAATACATTTTGTTGGGACATATGCTTAGCATCTGCCTGCAGCTAAATCAGTAGATTAGTGAAAATGGCTTCATGCATCATTAGAAATTCCAAGCATAAATCTATGTTGCTACAGTTGAGGCTTTATTCTCCCTTTGCCTGCACTGATCAGGGATCACATCCACCCTGGCCTGGATCCAGTGGTTACTGAAGATGAATAAAAGCACAAGTTCCTGCCGTCATTTTCTGACTTTATATTCTAGCCCTTCCTTACGCCATAGTAATTTTGTTTATTAAAGAACCCAGTTGGGCAACAAATAGTTTCCCTTCTTACCCCAAATGTAATCAAACACCCAAGATATATTCACTGAAGCTGGAATGATGTGACTAACCTGTAACTGATGTTTATAGACTGTGCATTAATACTGTACCAGCTGCATGGCTTTAATCAGCCCGAGCAAAATCTGGCAAGAGTTGAAAGAGGATTCATGATTTCAGCCACCTCTGGTACGAACATTAAGGTGTGTGTGTGAGACACTAGTGTATGACAAAGGCTGAGTTACCATCCACCATTCCATAGATTGCTTTAAAAACCCAACCTAACCCCAAAACCATATGGACTGCTTCTTAAAATCTAGCACGACAAAATTAAAATGCAGTGTTTCCCACTGAACAGGCAACAGAGCTCGGTCTTAGATCTCTGTACTACTCTGACGACTGCATGTTTGCTTTTCATTCAGGTGTTTTGTTGCCACTGGCTGTTTTATTTTTTAATTTTTTTAAAGACATTGTGTAAGCAGGTAATACTATCTGTAAATAAACAATTTAAAATAAGTCGTACAAATAAAGAAATGGAAGTTCGTGTGTGTGTATCTAATTGTGTTTAGCAAAAATCAAATAAATCATTCATAAATTACTTCGGTTTAAAGTAATAGGATATTATAGCTGATTTGTGTCGAGAGAGACGACACACTACCCAGCTCTGTGCTCTCGCAGCAGCTGTTCGTGTTGCGGGTGGTTTATGATTCAGTCTCGGGTATAGTGGAGGTCCCAGTATTTTAAAGCATGTTTGATTTTTACCGTCATGAATTCTTTGTCTTGAAAACCAGTTGCCAGTACAGCATTTAGAAACTTGAAAGGGAAGCTGGGATTAAATGCAGTTTTTGTCCTCATTTATAGCAGCTTCATCTACACTACATGTCAATGGTACACTTGTCCACCATACCTGTCTACAAAAAAGTAAAAAAATTTTTTAGAGCGTTTTATGCTCTAGTGTGACAGTTCCCCCTTCACTGGAACCCAGACGCTTAGACTTGTTCTTGCATGGCAGTGTCCGAGTGAAAAAGGCAAGGCCCATGAAGATGCGTTGTACCAAGTTTGTGTGAAGGAGAACCCAAGTGGCCTGCATGGAGCATTGACCTTAACCCCACTGAAGAGTTATGGGATGAACTGAAACACCAACTGCACCCCAGACCTTCTAACTCAACATTAGTCTCACAAATGCCCCACTGGCCACGTTCCAAACTCTAGTGTAATGTTGTTCTAGAAATTTGAAATGGAATGTTAAACAAGCAGTTGTGTATGCGACGGTATCGTGCCCATGGACTTTTGACCATTTGTATTATTATTATTATTATTATTATTGTGTGAGAATGTGAATGCAGTAATAATGGTATTCTGAGAAATAATTTATCATGCCCAATTGATTATTAGGAACATAAACATGATGTGATTCCTGGTGGCACACTGTAAAAATGTTTCTTTACACCATGCCTGAAGTTCTCTTTGCAGCACAGCATGTCTTTCAGTGTGTGTATGTGTGTGTGTGTGTGTGTATGTGTGTATATATATATATATATATATATATATATATATATATATATATATATATATATATATATATAAAACTATAAA
>JAQMYJ010000001.1:15487899-15501335 GCA_030014305.1 Clarias laeviceps | reverse complement strand
GGGAGGGGCTCCTGTTAAAGATGGAAAAGATTCGACCAATGGCCATGCAGAAGGAGATGTCAACCCTTTTGCAGAGTACATGTGGATGGAGAATGAGGAGGAATACAACCGACAGGTCTGTGCATACATGCAATCACTGTAGCAGTATTGTCTGGTTCTCTGTGTAGTAATGTTGGATATAACCATGTGTTTCTAGCAGAGCTGATCTGCTCTAGTTCTCCTTCTTTGTCTTAAGCGCATGTTGTTTTTTATTAACCAGCTGTTTGCTCCAGGTGTGGCCTGTCTACCTCAATACCTCAACTCATGTATGCTTATTTGTAAAAAGAAACACAACCTTAGGAGCATTGAGGGTGGAGATCATGAAACATCAGTTAGGAACAGTCCCTCTCTCTCTCACTTCATTCTCTTATTGCAGTCTTTCTTTACTCTTCCTCAGGTAGAGGAGGAGCTGTTGGAGCAGGAGTTTTTGGAGCGCTGTTTCCAGGAAATGTTGGATGAGGAGGATCAGGATTGGTTTATTCCAGCAAGAGACCTTCCTCCAGGGATGGGACAGATTCAGCAGCAGTTTAACGGCCTGTCTGTCAGCGACAGCAACAGCAACACAGAGGAGATTGTGGTAAGGTTTAAGACATGACGAGCCCGGGTTTGTCCCGAATGCCATGGACCCATGTTTTAGTGCAAGTTTTAAAGAACGCTTCTCTGTAGAGATGCTTATCTTGAAAGAGAGAAGGGGTGACCCCAGTGTTAAACATGTGTCTTTAGCATGTGTGACATAATAAGCCCATATTCACTAATCTACAGTAGCATTTAGGAACATGTGCGCTGTAATCTCCAATCATGTCTTCTATCTGTTTTATCTTCTCAGCGCAAGAGCAGCTTAAACCCTGAAGCCAAGGAGTTCGTCCCTGGAGTGAAATACTAGGGATCATCCTCACCCTCTGGAGTGGAGCCCTCTCACAAGCACATACAGAGACTTTTTTTGGCTGAAATTGACACAGCCATGTATACGCTCATAAATATGTACACACAGCTGTGAGGGGCTGGAGGAGGAGGGTGAGGGTTTTTGGGGTAAGGGGAGGGAGGAGGGTTTCTCTATAAGCTTTTTATTTTTCCATTTGTTACATGTAAACCAAGGGCAGGGAGTTTAGACGCAGCCTCTAGGAGGTGCCATGGCAACCTAACATTGTACTCGATTCAGAGCCGTTTTATTTCTTTCTATCGATAAGCCGAGAAGACCGATCACCCCAGCTCTCACTTAGAAGTCCGTGCCTGAATATGTATTTACTTTCTTCTTGCCTGATTTTTTTTTTTTTTTTTAAAACAACGGAGGTTTATGTTTGGCTGGGATAACCGTGCCCCCCTAACTGTGGGAGTGGAGGGGTTTGGGGTGTGACTGGATGTAAAGTGGTTCACTGGATAACAGGCCAGTTTGAGTAGAATGGCAAGTAAAAGCTATGGAGGTTTTCACATGAAAACGTTATTTGACTTTGAGTAGAAATTCTTACAAGCAAAAATACAGTTATTTGAAACAAAAAGAAAAAAAAAGTAAATAAAATTTAAAAATGTTCGTACTTTGCTGGGTGTTTGTTTCATGACGTTTTTAACTCGAGTTTCTGAACGAAGCTGCTGCAGTGCATTTTGGAAAAATTAATATTGTGAATTTTTATTTGTAATTTTAATCATGAAACTCATTCTAGATTCACTACACGTAATGTAAATATTTCAACCCCTTTTAATTTCAATTATGAAAATCCAATATCTCAAAATATTTCCTTCGATCACATACTTATCATCTGTACCACTTTATCCTAATATATATAGGACTTCAGAGGGGCCTGAAGCCAATCCCAATAGACTTTGAGCATGAAGCAGGAAACACCCTGGATGTGTTACTGAAGACCAGGTTGCTCTGATAGCAGCCTTCATTTTGTCTGTATTGCTGCATTTGTCTGTATCTCATCCTTTTCTTGATGATACACCATAGAGAGTTGGGTCAGGACAGTTGGCTGTCCAGTCAAGAATAGTAATATTAGTCAGCAAACCAATTAGTGATGGCATCTGAACCCACAGTGGCAAAGCGAAGTCCTGCTGGAAAAGGAAATCTGCAACTCTAAAAAGGCTTGTCGGCAGACGGAAGCGAAGTGCTCTAAAATCTTCTGGTAGACTGCTGCATTGACTTTGAACCTTTGACAGAATGTGTTAACTTTACACTGGTCTTTAAGCAACTTCTGCAAATTCTGTGCCTCTACTTTTTTTAAAAATTTAATTTACAAATGAAATGCAAAATCCATGTAAAGAGGACTTTGCACTACTGAATAACAGTTCAGTTTTTCTCCTTAGCCAAGGTCAGATGCTTCTGATGTCTCTGGTTCAGGAGTGACTTGATATTAGGAATGCAACAGTTGTATCCAATTTCCTGAAAAGCTCTGTGTGGTGACTCTTGATGCGCTGACTCCTGTCTCCACTCCTTGGGAAGCTTTCCCAACATCTTTGGAGCGGCTTTGCTTGACTATCGTCATAAGCCTGCAGTCGTCCCTTTTTTTTTTGCTTCTCCACCTTTTCCTACCACACTTCTTTTTCCAGTCAACATTCCATGAACCTGCTTCAATGTGCCCTCCTGTTATAAGGTGTTGAAGATCATGGCCTAAACTTAACCTATATATACTATATGAATAATTTATTCCAACTTGAAATAAAATGTTAAAATATTTTGAGATACTGGATTTTTGATTTTCATAAGCTGTGAGCCCTTATCATTAAATATCAAATAAAGCAAAATTGGCTTGAAATATTTCACTTTAAATGTAAACAATATAGAATGAGTTTCTCTTTTTTTACAATAAATTATGAAAAATTTACTTCATTATATTTTAAATTTGTTGAGATTCACTGTGTATTATTCATAACATACGGAATTCATGGTGTTGAAACATAAGCTTTATGTGAGATGGAGTTTTCTAAACGATTTTTATGCAGTTGGCTTGAATTTGTTGCCGTGGTAACCACTTGAACATGACAGTTCCGTTCCTCCAGGGGCAGATGAGCCTTGCTGTGGTCTGTAATAGTGTTTCGTATTTTCTCCATGTCTACAGTCTTGCACAGCTGGACATTAGGTATGCACAGGATGTTCCCATTTATATGAAACCCAGTTTTATGAATTTATTTTTCAAATGTGTCATACATAGCGACATCCCAAAGTAAGGATTATGTTTCTGCTTCTGACCAGAGTTTTCTCGAACTGGCTACCCAATCGCACAAGTACATGGTCTCACACATTATGTAGAATATATATATATATATTTAAATGTCTGATAGAAAAATTAAGTGTCTAATAATTTGATCAGTCCATCAAAGAACAGGGAGGGAAAACTTAAGTTTAAAAAAAAAAAACACAGTACTGTTCTTAAGATGTACACGCACACACTCTCATTAGGCATGTTTATGCCACATCATACACTCACCAGCCACTGGAAGAAAAGCTGTACAGTTGCTCATTTCAATGCAATTTCCCAGTCATGTGTAGCAGCAATACAATGCAAAAAATAAATAAATGCAAGTGGAACCAACTTCGGATCATTTTAACATCAATGCAACATAGCAGGGTTTTTAGAGAAAAATGTTTAGCTAATAGGAGACGTCAGCGGACAATTGTCAAGACAAGTTTGAGCTTTAAGAAAGGCTACAATAACTTAACTAACCATTCTTCATAATCATGGTGAGCAGAAAAGCATCTCCAGAATCACAAAATTGCACACTTTGAGACAACCTGAGTACAACAGCAGAAATAACACATTGTGTTCCACTCCTGTCATCAAAAACAGGAATCTAGGGCTACATTGTGCATGGATTCTACTGTAAATTTTCTGCATCCGAGGAAAATGACAATTGGCCAACCTTTCCTGTGCCTGGGCCTTAGTAGAGTCCTTAAGTGACATTTGATCAGGTCATGGCTATATACCATTAGGTTTTAATCCTAATCAAGTTATGTTGCAAAATAAGAAAATAAAAAATGACATTACAGGGACACAGACTTTTTTTTAAACAGTTCCAAGCTGGACAAGACCAGCCCAGTTTGTTTATTAATGATGATTCTTAATATGATTTCTCACGATTTAAAATCGACCCCTCTTAGATATTTATTTTTATAAGAAGACTAAGATAATGTATAAAATATAAAAATTATGAAGGGCATTCAAGTTAAACTGGGACTTAATTTCTTGTGAATGAAGGTGTAAAACTGACTGACATTTACAGGAGACAGTACACTGATGTGAATGATGTTTGAATGGTAAAAACGTTTTACAGAGAAGGCCTTGAGTCCATGAATGATAATCCAGGTCGATGTGACTCTGAGACCACTGCAGTCCTTGGAAGAGATACATCTGTCTGTGGGAAATGTACACAATCATTCATGAAGCTGGCAGGTGCATTAGTATAGCAGGGGATTATATAGAGGAATAAAGGGAGTTTCTACTCTCCTAACTGTTCTGTGCAATCAAAAGTCCCAGTTTGACTTGAACACCCTTTGTAGTATTTTACATTACTGAGCAATTAGTGCAGAGATACATTTAAGAACATTAAGCGGAATAAAAAAATGTAAAAGTAATTATATTTCTTTACATTTAAAGAACCTAATTGCAACGTAAAGTACAATAAACTCGCTCCCAGTAACTTCACTTACTCCTTTCAATTGATCAGTGACCATATTGTGGCTTAAGCTGTGTATGAAGCTGTGTATGAATGCTGTAAACTGCATGACATACAGAGGTATATAGGTCTCTTGCAATACATATCTGAAGTTCAGTACAATTACAATCAACAACAGGGAGCTTGATTGGTCTTCAGTATTGCTGATCACTGCTCAGTGAACGAGTGGCTGAAGAACACGGTGGCACTAGTGGAGTAGTCCAGGGGTAAGGTGGCACCTGCATTCTGGGCTCCCAGCTTGGCCCCACCTACAGCAGATGACTGGCGCAGAGTGAGAAGGCTGTATTTTTGAAAATGGCTGTAACCAGACATTTTGGCCTGTGAGAGGACCTGAGTAAAACCTGCAAGAAGAAACAACCGCAGACTCACCACAGCGTCTTGTGTGGTTTTCACAGGTCTGATACAATAGCCACGATCATAAGACAAGTAAGAAAAACGAGAGAGTGAGAGACATTGTAGAGTACTACACTTCCTCAAGCAGGGGAGAAAAAGCATGCGGCTCTGTTTTAACAGAGCTTGTACTTTTTAAAATGTTATAATTCAGAATTTGAGTGAACTAATATTATCTTGTGTTAATGGCTTTCCTGTCTATAAGGGAATCCTGAAAATAATTGCAAAGTTGTACCCTTTATGGCTTATGGACAACCTTGTACATCAATTAATTCGTGTGAATTTTGGTACAGAACTGGTGGAAAATAGTGTGTCAAAGCAACATACGGTGAAGAAGCAGGGTTAAATTAAAAAGAACAATGCATTAACAGTGCTCACAGCAGTCAAGGCATTAGTCTACTGACTGGAAGATACTTAGATGTATAACTCAGTTTGGATAAAAGTATCCAAATAAAATTGATTACCATCTATGTAAATGACGACTTCTTTGGATGTTGAGTATTAAAACCAAATATTAATAAGAAAACAACAAACGTGGCTAATTTTGTCATCTGTTTTAACCAAACTCACCATCCTTCATCAGCTCCCAGCTTAACCACACAGAGCCCACACACAGAATGGGCAGGCCAAGGTCACCCAAGAACAGCTCCTGGACAAAAAAGGAGTAAATAGAGCATAAACTGGGACTGAATGTGAGCAATAAAATGTGTGATATACAAGGGGTGTATCAAAAGGTTTTGAGATTTGCGTGCCAAAGATCTGGTCACTTTCACCGTACGTCCTTTCCTCAGATGCCTTAAAACCTGGTAGTAGAATTTGCTATTGACAGTCTGGCCCCAGGGGACGAATTCTCGATGCAAAATGATGCAAATTTCGCTCGAGGAGTTGATGGACTCTTTCACTGTGAAGACTTGATTCGTCTGTGGCTCGTACCCATAGTTTCGGGGGTTGAGCTCATCGAAGGTCTTTCTGATCTCTCGTCGTCTTCCTGTGATGCTCTTCTGTCCTTGTAGTGCACATGCCTCTCGAAACATCTTGAACGACTCGTTGCAGCATCGCCGTAAAATTGACGAAATCATGTCAAACGTCTCTGTAGCAGATTTGCCCAGTTTCACTCAGAATTTCACGTTCGCTTTGTTCTAACCTGCTATCCATGATGAAATAGCAGAAGTGGTAACGAACATGGTCACAACTGATGAAAATCTGACCAACAGCTCCCGATTTACACAGGACAATATCTTTTAGCACACTGACTTATGAGGGTCGGTGCTCTCTGTGACTGTGTGTGCAGTCTTGTGCTCCCATCTTTTGGCCTGTTACAAAACTAGTCTTGAAACTTTTTGATACCACCTTGTATACATATATGTGTAGACAAGCAATGTGTCGAACCTGGGGCACTTTGGGCAGCACTGCTACAATGTGCCGTGCTAGAACTTTACCGGCCTGGGCGAACACGTATCGACATAGAGCATCACCTGCCTTAGCACCTTAAACACAAACATTTGAGACATGAAGGCAGAGAGCTTATGCACAGTAGCACAAACTCTTAGACGAATCATTCCCTCAATCTTCACAGTACCTTCAGCCAGCTTTCTACAAAAGCCTGCAAAATAGGATTTCTGGAAGTTTCTGTACAGGTGTGGGAGCATGCCCATCAGATCCGACACCTACAGGTGAACACAAAGAAATCAATCACAACAACTATTTGCGGGACATCACAGAACAAGGACACTGGATCCTCACCTTGAAGTAGTCCTCCATGGCTTTTTTAACATAAGTGATATCATGTGGAGGTGTCACCAAGTTATCTTTGGCATCAAATACAGTTTTTACGGCAAGATGAGAGATCCAAAACGCTAAAGAGAATGGAAATCAGACATTTCTAGTAAACAAACACACATTAAGCATGTTAACAATTCTACAAAAAGGATAAAAGGTATAACAGTAGTGATAGTTACCGGAGCCTTCATCCCCCATCATATGACCCCATCCTCCACAGCCCACCTGATTGCCATCAGGGTTCACCAGCTTACAGTTTGACCCAGTTCCTGATATCAGTACTATACCACCTGCAGCAAAAAAGCGAAATCTGCATCTTGCTTGTCTCCTCCCCCCAAGTCATACAAAGTTTGATTTGTCAGCTAATGTTCAAGCACAATACAGTAAAGATTAATGAATAATTTATGGTTTACTGCTAACATGAATGATTCGATACCGTGGTCACTTGCTGTCGCCATGGCACCGATGGCATCTGTGGTAATATAATAACTCTGGCTTAGATTAGGAAATTTTTCCCTCATCTCGTCAATTAGTTTCTGAATGGCATGCTTCTGCTCTCCTCCACTCAGCGACATGCCCTAAAAAAAAAAAAAAAATGAGAATAGTGTAAGACACCTTTTTTTTTGTTTGGTTTGTTGTAGGTGCACACTATCATGCTGAACATTAAAATAGTACTCATTAACAGACTCACCAGAGAATGAATGGGTGTGTCGGGATCCAGCCCTGCGCTGATCTTTGCCTTCTGGACCATATCGTTAATCCCCTGGATACACTTATCAACACCAACCAACTATAGGACACAGATTGCATTAGTAAGTTTGAAACACACAAGCATAACGGCACTGAATCACTGCTGCATTACACTGGTTGTAGTGTAGTGTGTACTGTATGCAGGTCAAGGATGAACTGTTGCCCTTTTTTTTTTTTTTTTTTTATTTACAGAAAGTTATTAACGTGATATGAAATATTAGGGTTTTACACCACTGTGATTAATTTCAGCCGCACAGTGGCTTAGTGGTTTTCATTGCCGCCTTGCACTTCTGTGTGCATGCAGTTTGTATGTTCTCCTCCGGGCACTCTGGTTTCTTCCCACAGTCCAAAGACATGGAGAATAATTGCCGTTCCCAACTTGTCCGTCGTGTGTGACTGTTGACCACGGGCGTAAAATGGGAATAATAAAAAAAAAAAACAGTCCCTAGTTGGAATACAGAGGTTCCTAGATGGATGAATGGTGATTAACGTCAGCTGTACCAGGATTGCTGACAAGTTGTCCTTACTGACTGCACACATATGCAGGAATGAGAGCAGGTTCAAGGTGCAAATGTACACATGATTGTTGAACTTTCTATAAGAGGAAACACTAGCTCTTTCCTTACCCAGTGATTGGTGCAGGGTCCATCTGTCTCGGCGAGGATCTCCCCTGCAGCAGATAGCAGCACCGCTCTGGAGTGAGTTCCACCCCTGACACACACACACACACACACACACACACACAAAGCAGAATTATTATCATCACAGCACCGAGCCAGGACGCAGTAAACACATCCAGTCTACAAACTTTACTGTAAAATCTTTCCAAACGCATTTCACACACACACACTGTCTCACCAACGTCTGCTGTCACTTTCCTTAAACGCAATGCTAAACCTTTATATTTTCTTTACAAATATGAATAATAAAGCCCTCACCCTTCCACACCACCGTACACAGCACTCATTCCTACCGCTTCCTGTTTTCGTTCCTCGTGACACGCGCATGACGTTTCACCCAAAGCTCTTTTCCACCAATCAGAATCTCGCTCGAGCGCGATTTTTTATTACGCTCTTATCTTATCACACCTGATTCATTCCGGCGCAGTTATGTAAAGAAAACAACTCACATATTCATGTTTTCCCTGTTTCCATGTGTTTTCCCCAGATACGGAGATTATCTTATGTTTATTTATATTTATTTATGAAGGTGTTTGCTTATTTGTTTGGTTGCTGGCTTGCTTGTTTAGCAATCACCATGGCTTCTCAACCTGTAACATCAAAACATTGCTATATAGCTGAAATCATCAATGCATAAATATTGATGTTAATAAACACACTCTCATTTGTAAATACTCTGTCTTGTACAATGCAAATAAATCCACATTGATAAATCCACATTGTTTTCCCTAATTGCCAGTAGATGGCAGTATATCTTTTTGAACTACTTGGTGTCCTCATTATGGTAATAAGAAATGACATTTTATTGCACAGTATTTGCACACTTTTTAAATTATTTATTATTATTATTATTATTTATTTATTTATTTTTGACAAAATTACAATGAAATATTTGTCCAGTGACAAATCACTTGACAATGCTTTTTTGATGCTTTGTTCAAAGGTTCAGGTGAATCTGAAAAGAAGGAAAAGTGAAAACATTGTACAGATTCAGAACATGAACAAGCCATTGCACTGGTGCCCATGGAACATACTGTAATTTTACAAACGGTAAGTCAGATTCAAGCTGATACAGTAGGGACACTCGATGTGCGGTAAATGTGGTTTTGATGTGATGGTTCCCTGCCTCTGCTTGTTGGCCCACCCTCTATTTCTGAAACTATTCAGATGGGTGGGAGTGAGGGGAGAATCATTTTCCATCAGCACATTGAAGAACTGCTGTCAGTATAAAGACTGAAACTCACACTCATTTCTTCAGCCTAGATGCTGTCTAAGATCTAACTGCATTACTCTTTATGTATTAAACGTATGAAGAGATATCTGTCGATCTAGTAATATGTGGTTTGCTAACATCCTGGGTGGTGTGATGAGTTTACTGCTAAGAACCAATGAGTGCATTTTTGTCACAGAGATTATAGTCTGGGGGTGCAGAGGTTAGCCTTGTTGCCTCACACCCCAGGTTTGGGTGCTCAAATCTTGCCTCTGGCCTGTGTGCGGGGGGTTTACATGGTCTCCCTGTGTTTTGTGGGTTTCCTTTGGGTACTCTGCAAACCCTCACAATTCCAAGACATGCTGCAATTATTTGTCACATGTACCTTACAGCACAGATGCTTTTTTTTTTTTTTTTTGAGATGTCAGTTAGGAAGCTGGGTCAGTGTGCAGGATTCACCACCCCTGGAGCAGATAGGGTTACAGGCCTTGTTCAGATCAGTAATCCAGTAGCCCAGAGCGTTTAACATTTGTAGACTGATTAGTGTTTCTGAATAACCCATAATGTATGATTGGGTCTATAAGTGTGTGCCTGTGCCCTGTGATGGGTTGGCACCCCATTCCGTGTGTCCTTCACCTTGTGCACTAAGCGGTGGAGATAAGTTTCAAGAACAGGAAAAATGGTATGGAAAATTAATGAATAAATCAAGGTTAGAGATGCAATTATTAACTTGCATCTCTAGGTAACACTTGAACAGGTTTGATCTAAATTACAATAATAATTTACAGGAATAATGAACATTGTGAACTTGAGCCTAAATGCAATTTTGTAATACAAAATGTTTGAAAGATACATGGCATAACTTTTGTGCTTATGTTCATCTTTCACTCATGGTTATTTTATATTGAAAAATGTGTTGCAATTTGTGCTAAATGAGGGGGGCGAAGTGTAAAAACGGCTGTCGAAAAATGTACTAACACTATTAAAAATAGTCAGTTCATGGGTAAAATGTGAAGTGGCAAGTTGTGAGCAGACAAGACACGTTGAGAGGTTTGGAAAGTTGAAAGATAGTTGCAAGATTGTAATAAACTTTTCCAGTTCAGTTTAAAACGTAGCCAGTTCATGTTGGTAAAATAGAGACAAAATGAGCTGAACTATAAACAACTAAGAGTGATATACTAAATACTAAGAGTGATATACCCCTATATATACCCTGTATACACCTAAACTCAACTAACTACAATCAAACATCACTATTAATCAGATACTTACCTGATAGTTGTTGTTGTTGTTACTATTGATGTTTTTGTTGTTTTTTGCTATTGTTTATAATAACTATGTTATTCTTTCATATTAGATAGGTTTATAAAGTTTATGTATGTTTATAAATGCAGATTAGTGTTATTTACAATGTAACCAATCTTCTATAATTGCTTTAGCAAAAATTGATATATATTTTCTTAACATTCATGCCAATAAAACTGAACTGTGTGATATTAAATCCCTCAATCTGGCAACCCAGCGGCTGGGTGATGGGAGTATGCAGCATGTGTACACACTGCGCTTCCTCACTTCACACGCAGGGAGAAGTGAGAGAGACTCGTGTGTTATAGTCGAAGAGATAAAACTAATTTCCTTAATGTTGTGCTTAGATTAAATTCAATTTCATTTAAAACTCAGACTTTAAAATAAACCCTCATGTGACTGAAGTTTGGCAAGCGGAAGTTCATGCAGTCTGAAAAAAAGGCAGAGACTGAGAAGGATTGGCTTGTGCGTCTTTAGAGAAGAAGGACCTAAAAATGGACACTCATATCAAAGAAGGACAACTTTACGTCCAACACATGAAGTTTGGAAAGGTAAGCAGAGTTTTCGTTTTACAGAAGTTACTGTCGCTTCCTGGGTTAAATCTCACGCTAAACGTCTCCTGCTTGAACCACTGAGTATTAACCGCTTGTTTGACGTCATTCGCCCCAAAAAGCATCACTTTTGTCCGACAAAAACTGTTTGCGATTCACTTTGGTGTGCTGAAAAGTGAACAGACAAAATTCTGATCCCAGAAACTTTGGAAAGTTACAAACTTTGTAACTTTCCTTTGCCACGAGCCAGTCACATGAAGGAACAGCACAGTCATGATCACAGGAGAAAAATGACACTCAAAACAGTTGAAGAATCTCTCTGTTCAGGTCAGATATTTATTTCACATACATTTCCATTTCATATAACACTGTAAGTGATTCAGTTATAGAAACACGTGTGACTGTAATCTCTCTCTCTCTCTCTCTCTCACACACACACACACACACACACACACACACACTGTTACATTCTACACCAGCTCTTCTTTTACATGTGATGGAAAAAGTGTAGCCTCGTTGTTTCACCAGAAGGCCTAACCACAAGACTGAGAAACTCAAATTAGCAGTCCCATGCAACTAACTAAGACAATCTGACTTGGACTGCTTCAGACCAGTTTGTGTTTTTTGAGAACTCCTTTCATTTAGCTGGGTATTCTGAGCAAACATCATCTAAACTCCTAATTACATAAATCATTAACTGGGAAAAGTCTGCATAGGACATGATGATGATGATGATGATGATGATAATAATAAAAAAAATCATTATCAAGGTTGTTATAGAAATAAATCGACCACATAGGTGATTCTTTATCAATAACAGCACATCCTGATTTGTTTTATTCCTCTTACACCACAGGCATTTGCGGAAGCTTACAATTTGTTGTTTATCATGTGTCTTATCTGTTTATAAGTCACATTTTGTGACCATGTTGTGGAATGTCTTTAAAATAAGCTAGTTCCTTACTTATGACACAGCAGCTATTTACTTCAGTCTCTCGTTTTCCCCACTTTATTCAAATTAATAAGAAATGCAGCTTGTCATTTCTTTCCTATGACTGGAGACATAAAGTGATAGCTTTAAAGCACTGACACGCGACAGACTGTACATACTGTAAAAAGAACACCTGGGCATTGCCATATCAGAAATTACACATTGTTAATCAGTCAGTGTGAAGTTGTCACAACAGAAATAATGACAAAATAAAATATTAATAATATAAACCTTTTTTTCGCTTTTTCATAAGAACTACTGTCCCTACTTTCATATGAACTACTGTAAGATCCAGTTATAATAAACAACACTGGTATAAAATGAACCTATTGAAATGCTGTTTGTTTTATTTCAGGTGATAGAAATTATTTTTACTAACATATTTATGCAGTGTATATATAAATATATTCCAAGAGTAAATATATTCCATATATCTCATGCTGTTAAACCAAATGTTCTTGATTTGTTGATCATGTTCATACAGAATATGCATAAAGCAGTGATTTATAAAAATATAAAAATTCCTTACAATTTAAAGTTTTATATCCTCCAGATTAGTGACAGATTTTGCAAAAAAGAAAAGAAAAATATGATAAATAAAATGATTAAATATTGTGAAAAAGATAAAGTCTTCAGGAGGTTCTGAATCTGAGCATTTTGGTGTATACAATTGGGATCACATTTCAGTAAAATAAAAAATTGAAAAAAGGAAATATCCTTTATTGCTTCCAAGTGTCACCTTTGTACATGTGCTACTAAAGACTGAGGTAAACCAGGACGTGTATTTGGTTACTCAGGAAGCTGGTGTAGGTGGTGTGTGTGAGAGGGCAAGGGATTCTGTTTCATGCTTTGAAACGATTGCATGAGAAGTATTTTGCTAACAAGTTCAAACATGACAAAATATGTTAAAAATATATTGTAAAGTTATTCTTTGTGGTGTTACTCCATAGTGCTGCACAATTGACTGCATAAAAATTTAAATCGCAGTATGACATGTGCAATTATTTAATTGCAAACAGCTTCAGTTTGTTACAGTGTGTGTGTGTGTGTGTGTGTGTTGGTGTCTATTGTTA
>JAQMYJ010000001.1:15458284-15478284 GCA_030014305.1 Clarias laeviceps | reverse complement strand
AATTATGTTTGTCTCTGATACACAAGATCCCAAACAAGGATGTTTGTGACATCATTTCCTGCCCGGTGGTAGCGCAGTAACTCTTGGCTTGTGTTTTCATCACTCACTGTCGTCAAAAGATTTAGATTGGCTCAGTAGTTATTTTAGATACGGAACATGATCCACTATGTCTGAGGGTCAAATTGGGTATATTAAATTTTTTGCTGAACTGAAACCATAACCATGGAATAGAAAAGGCAAAATGGGCCTCATGTGCCATACAAAGAACACTTCCTCTGGTCACATGTCGGGCACACAGCTCTGGAAAAGTTTGGCATTAAATGTGTTTACACTAGACACTATAGAGGAGAGCTGCTTCCTTGCTGTGACAGAAATGTCACACACACACACACACACATGCACGCACACACACATGCACTTATTGACTGCCTTCTTTGCAATGGCAGGCTGCCTCGGTCACCTCTAGTTTAACTTGATTAGGTAAAAGAAAAAAGTAAGCACAAAAATTCTCAGAGTGTAGCACAGAATCTCAGGCATTCAGTCCCAGCTCCATCCCAATTTACGAAAGCTTCTGAGTCTTTCTTTGAACAGAAGTTTTTTTTATGGAAATAGAGGTTATTAATACTTCTGTTTTTCATAAGGGCACCTGTGACTTCCTCAAAGAGTGTGTGTGTGTCTGTGACACTGACATTAAGAGGCTTGTGACTTTGCAGTCTTGGTGTACACTCAGTCATATCTTCAGTGTGTAGGAGTACTATAATGTATGTCATATGCTCTTTGGTGAATATATTTCACCAGCTTTTATTAAACACCTGTGTTTAATAATTATACTTAAAGCAGCACATGACTATTCTAGAACGCTGTCAGTTTTACAGATGTTTAATTTTCCACTGCTTTCCAACAAATTTAAAGGTTGTGAAATGTCAGGTATAAACCAGATGCTGATAAGCTTGAGTACCCGAGGCAGGTTCAGAAGACATCATAGACACTGGCCTAGGCATCTTGCGGTGTGCAGCAGTATTATTTTTGTACTACTCTTAACCAAGATTACCTAAAATTTGTATTTCAATCTGATTTTATATTAGATAACTTAGACATGAACCTGCATTATATGCAGTGTTAATAGCTACTATTTATTTATTTTACATTTATG
Organism: Clarias laeviceps; assembly: GCA_030014305.1. Taxonomy (NCBI): domain Eukaryota; kingdom Metazoa; phylum Chordata; class Actinopteri; order Siluriformes; family Clariidae; genus Clarias; species Clarias laeviceps. The sequence goes on along the minus strand of JAQMYJ010000001.1, from coordinate 15,477,131 downwards.
TATTTCAGACCACTTGTTAAGGAAGGCTGAACTAATGTATTGTACTTGTACTTTACAGTCAATGAATTCTGGGTAAGTGTCCAAAGAACAGAAGCATCCGAACGTTGTGGTCTACTTGGTAATTACTGGCTAAAAGCAGATGGAGAGAGTCTGATATTGAAGGAGCCTAAGATGAAGAAGACATTGCTGGTGTGGCCCTACAAACTGCTACGGCGATATGGCAGAGACCGAGTGAGTTCTTATCTTTTACATTAAACTGCTCTACAACAGCAGGGCCATTGTGTGGCTTTATATAGATTTACACAAGGCCTTGAATCATGTTTCATTTTCCTTTTTTTAAAAAACAAAAAACAAAACTGATTTAGATATTCATTAATGTATAGACACACATATAGTGTGCACCAGAAATACTTTTGTGGTTGTTCTCAGTCTTTATTTCTGGTGACATCTACCCTTTCACTAAAGCAGGAACTTGAGGCCACTGTTGTTTCCATCTCTGCTTCCTGTCATTACCATAGAAACCGTTTGATACAGGAAACTAGCCTTCCTCTCTCCCTCAAGTGTGGGTAGAGGGGCAGGTCTAGGTGACTGGAATCAAGTTTATGGTATCTATCACAGATCTAAATAAACATGTGCTAATTCTCCTAGCGGACAGACAAGCTTTACAGTTTCAGTATATAATAATGAGTGTTCACTAGAAAAGTATTTGTATCAGTTCAGCATTGCGCTGAAGAGACACCTTGTGTTAAAATACCCCAGTTCAACTCCTCCTGAATGGCTGATTCCTATTATACAGTACTCTCGAAAGTCTTGAGTAAACACCTAAATTATTCATGTTAAATTAAATGATGTACATTAAATAAAAGAAATTTGAATAAAATGTTTTACTGCTAAGTGCCTTAAGGTACAATTTTAAAAAATCGGTTGGTTATGTAACATCAGCAGCAACCTCATTTCCCCTCTTGTCTGTTCCAGCCACTCAGGATTCATGCCATACATTAGATGTTTTTTTATGCTTGAATGATTTATGGGAAACCAGGTGACTTAACAAACAAAAACATTCCTCAGGACTGGACTGAAAATGAGATCCAAAAAATTCCTTTGAGAATTTACAGGTACATGGAAAGTATAATCATTGTTACTTGTTTTTCTGAACTTTATTGCAGGTGATGTTCTCATTTGAGGCTGGGCGGCGTTGTGAATCTGGCCCAGGCAACTTCACCTTTGAGACAAAGCAGGGGAACGAGATCTTCCAGATTGTGGAGGCTGCCATTCGGGAGCAGAAGGCTCAGGCTGAAGAACAAAACCAGACCTCGTCGTTCGATGGGGACTGTCCTGCTTTCCAACAGATTCGGGCTGCGATCGCCGATGGAATGAGCCGAGACACAGATGGAGACTCCGGTGGCAGTAAACCTGGATCTGCTGATGGAGTCATTGGCCGAAAAGAAGGAGAAAGTAAAAATCTTAAGGGACGCACCTTACCAGAGCCTCCAGTTCCAGTTCCAAGCACATTGCCTCGTGGACCAAAAAGTGTAATGGACGATCAAGTGAATCTGTACTCTGAACCTGCTGACTCAGTCCGTCTGCCCAATCTTTTGGGGGAATGTCTTTATTCTGACCCTGTAGACAGCATTAAACCTACACCAATGCAAAACGCTTGGCATCGTCCACTTGGTGATGAAGGTGGAGGCAGCAAGCAGGAACCTTTTTATGCAGATCTTTATGACAGAGTCACACTTGACCTGACTCCAAGAACAGGAGGACTGACACTTGAACCCCGCAACAGGCGTCCTCCTGATGTAACCCGGGCAGAGCACATCTATGATGAGCCTGAAGGACGAGCAGGTCTTCCAGGAATCCAGCCAGTCACCACTCTGTATGATGAGGCACGTCTGGATAGCCAGTCCTGGAAATCAAAGGGAGTTGAAGAACCTCAGGGTCAAGAAGTGGCTTACAATCCAAACATGGATGACTATGGTGCCCCTCCTTTGGGCAAGACACATCTACAATCAGCTGTGGCCAAGCCTAAAGGTCCCAAGCCTCTCACAGCACCCAAACCAGGGAAGGGAGCCCTTCCCAAGAAAGAGCCAGTTCCACTAACCCAAGGAAAAATTGGAGCTAACCTGAACAACAACAATAGCAGCAGTATATATTATGCTGTTGGAGAAGGATTCGGAAAAGAAGTAACTGGTGGGGGAAAAGTAGAGAAGAATGCTGAGATTTATAGTAAAGTGTCTAAGCATAAGCCCCCAGCAACAGCATGGCACCCTGCCATGCATCCCCCAGACATCATCTATGACAACTTGGGTGACATCTGATTCAATCCTGCAAGCCTTTTCAAGCAGTCAAAATGCACTCTAGGAATAGTTTTCTATATGATCACAGGCTTTCTGGGGTATTGTTCTGGGCCACTGTAATATCTGGGATTACTACAGTAACTGGAAAACCAGACACGTATGCAGGTTAGTGTCATAGACAACTGGCGCCCTAGACAATGCACTGTGATCGATTCAGTGAAACAACATTCTTTTCTTTGGGAAGGACAATGAAACTACAAATTTTGCAGAATTTATTGTATGTGGGTTACTCACATGGTCTTATACTATGACAATTTTGCACATCTTTTACCAGTTTCTCTTTTTTAGTGAATCATACTGAGTCTGTGACTTGTACAGTATATTAGAGGCTGTTAAGCCGTTAAATAACAGAAATTGGAACTTCCAGACAAGGGAATCTGCCGTTGTCTTACAATGCCAATTCACCGTTGGAGAGTTAAAAATAATAGACCATATGAACAATCAATGCACACCTACATATTTTTTCTATGGAGATTATAAATGCAGCAGTTTACTAATCATTTGCTATGTGTATGTGTGGGAGTAAGTCAAAAACAGCTGTGCTGTTGATGTTATGTGATGATAATAAAAGATTTTTCAGAACCTCATAGTACTTTCTATTCCAAGAAATATTTTTGTCCCAAAACTAGTTTTGTTTCCTCAAGATGGAGAATCATTCCAAATACTTTTTTTTTCACCTCTTTCTCATCGTCCCCCTATTTACACCCTTATTCTGTCCTACTGAAGCGGCTATTGATGAATGCCAGAAAATATAAAAAGGCAGCTTGATGCTTAGTGAATATTAACCAGCTTTAAAAAAAGAAAAGAGCTTGAATTTAAATGGCTAGGGTTCTGGCTAAGTTGAGCTGTGTCTGTCTGGCTCGGTGTGAAGGTACAGGCTGTTCCTAGTCCTGTTTTTGTCTCTCGTTCACCCCTTCACTCTTTCCTTTTCATTCTCCCCTCCTCTGTGTTTTCTTCCACTGTCTGACGTTTTTCTTCAATGACCAGCCTCTTGGCCTGCCAGAATCTGATCTATTCATCACATTGTGGTGCATTTTTAGGATGCTGTTTTCTTAAGCTAAAAAGCAGGCAGTACCCTGTCCTTTATAGTATTCCTAGGACCAAATGTAGTACCTTTTAATTCTAAATGACCTCCCCGAAATAAGTCTGTTCTTAACAAAAGTACAAATATGCAACTTTCTCTGTCCTGTGAATATATTCGGTATAAGTTGACACCTTTTGATAGTTGAACATTTGCAGGTGCAAAGTGATAGTTGTGATTGCATTCACTTATTTATTCATGTTCAGCAACTCGGTCAGGGTCACAGTGGATCTGGAGCCTATCCCAAGAACACAGACATGAGGCAGGAATACACCCTAGTTAATCACGGAGCACCATGCACCTTCATACTTGTACATACTGATTTACCAACGCCAATCACCTTAACTGGCACATTTCTGAGAGATGGAAGGGGAATTTGTGCAGACACGCACAGTAACCTGAGTTCAAAGGCAGACTGGGAACCCTGGAGCTGTAAAGGAGCAGCTCTACCCACCGCACCATTTTGGAGTCATTAAATTGCCATTAGAGTCATTAACCTCTATAATTCCCCCCATCCCTTTTGACACGTTTATAAACGTGCCCCAAACGCAGAGTTAGTGAGTACATGGTCACACACTGTGACCATAATAACACATATGCCTAATTCCCTACACCTTAAGCTGTATCATGGTTCTGTTGTTCAATTTAAAAGAGGGAACTTACTTATAATACATGGTGTAAATGTGTTCACCATGCCAATCTGCTTCACTGGTTACACATCTTTATCTAAGCTTTAGACAAGCTTTTTTTTTTTCTGGATTTGAGTACAGTTATTGTGACCCAAAAAACATTCCACAGTTCCCTTGGGAAATGAAAGTACCTTCTGCCATCTTTGCAGAACCAAATGTGACTCTTAATTGTGTCAATTTAATTGGAAACGTTTTCAGTGGTAACAGTATTGGCATTTCCCAGTCTATTAAAATAGCTACACAGGGGATGGATATCTCATCTTGCTTGAGTTCTCCTTTTCTAAAATCTACAGTTTCTGTTTTCATTTCAACCCCATTTGTATGCCTCCATAACTGTAGTGGTAAAAAAAAAAAAAAAAAAAAAAACCAGAAGTGTGCCTTTGCTTACTGAATTGTCCGACAGAAGTACTTTTGGTACTTGAAAGTGCTTATCATAGGCAACTTATATATTTTTTATTACTAAACTGTCTCCTTTATCCTTTTATTTCAACTCAGATATTTGACTGATTTTATATGTTTACTAATCTGTAAATAAAATATATCAGGCCTGGTTTTTAGTGACAAAAAGACAAAAAAAGGGTGTTAAACGTGCCATGAATTAGTTACTAATCGCTATGTTTATAATAAAGATATGCTGAGGGAGAAAATAAATATTACCCATACATTTTGGAAAAGGTCATACTGACAGGATATTCTGTAAGTAACAACAGGAAAGCTGGAAAACGTACTTCATGAAAAATCTGTTACGGTACTGCCAGAAACTAATCATTCCTATTTATGGAAACTTCTTGTAGTCTTTGCCAAACCACTGTTTCTAGCTTTCCACACACTTGCACACAGGTCAAGACAAAATAGATGAACTATGTAGGATGTATATCTATGTTTGTGTGAAAGTTAAACTAAACTGCTTGAACGAGGGGAAAAAACTCAATAACACATTTACTGGCTTTGAAGTATTGGGTATTAAACAAGTTACATAAAGTAATTTTTATTGAATGACAACATTTCAACCGAACAGTAATTATCTTTAAGACAGAAGCATTAATGCAATGACCTCCTTTCCTCAATAGTGTATTATGAGACTCTTAAAATAAAACACCTTCGCATGTCTGTTGTTCATGTGGACAAATGCCCAGACTCTGTAAGCTTTTAGTTAATTTTGTAGAATTACTTCTATGTGGAAAAAAAAGGTTATTGTGGACTTTGACTTGGAGTCTAAATAACACTTTACAGACATTACAAATCCACATGCGATTTGGCCTGAGAGAGAACACGTGGTTATGCCATTAGGTAGATTAAGATGTGAAAGCAGCCTGGCAAAACCTTCAAGTAATACAATCAGAAAAAAAAAAAACTTGCTTTTTAAATGTTTAAGACCTTTTCAAAATAATATATGAAACAGGAAACGGAGAGGAAGAACTTTTTGCAAAATGCTTCTCATTTGTGAGGGGTTTTGCATAATGTCTAAACCCAAAATGAGGTCAGAGTGACACTGGTGTAGGCGGCATTGGGTGGGTGGAATGGCGGAAATGTTAATGAAGCAGCTCAGATGGGCCTCAGTCAGACAGTGACATTGAGTAATGCCATGGCCTTGACATCACTTCAGTTCCGTAAACCATTTCATTCCCTTCTGTCCACTCCAAACTATATTGCTGCGTAGCTTTACAATAGAAAGAGAGCCTCTCTTTTTCAGCTCAAGACCGAGCACAGTCCACTCTCATGCTTTATTTCATGCTTTCTTACCATCTAGGGGCGTTAAAATGGTCTATAATCTTTTTTCCCCAGTCTTTTTGCAAAGAATGAGGCATTTTATCTGCTCTAATGTCTAACAGCTGTAGACACAAACAGCTGGAAGTGTGCTGTACTCTAAGGCTGCCATATTGTCCTCTAATAACTAAAAACCCTGTCTAATCACTGACTCATTGCAAACTGTAGTGTTTAGGAATTGTTTTGAAGTATTAATAAGTCATCTTGTCTGCAGTACTGATTTGATGTAAAGTTTTGAAATTGAACATGCTTGTGTATTTTCCCCCACATGCTTTTGCGATGTACTTGAATACTAAGCACTGACTAGTGAATGAACACAAATCATCTATCTTTAGAATTTGTCTTAGCTACATAGCTACTTCTGTCTGTTTATATCTGAAGGTGTTTTGTGATACCAGTTAATTGCTGCAGATACTTAAACAGAAAAGAAAAGAAAGAAACAGCTCAAGTTAGAACTGGAAACGATTCAGGGCTACAAATAGAAGTCTGGGTCTGCAGTGCACTGTGGTGTGGTGTGCCCTTTTATGCTAATGTGGGTCAGGTTTATGTATACATACATACCAAACCGAAACTCACAGAGCACTACTCAAGTACTGTAGCGCTCTCACATCATCATTAGAAAATCGTTATCCACGTCATTGTCCACTAAGCAAAGGGGAGGGGTCAAGATGTTGTGAATGGCTCAGGGTCAGAGGGGGGCGGGACATCTTGGCTGGGGGTGCAGATGACAGAGGAGCAACCATGGCTCTGACACGACCTTGCTGCAAATACATACATAAAAAAGGCATATTCAGCTCCTAAATAAATTTCATTGTCTCAATAAAAGGCTGTTCGATATGCTTGTGATTAAACTACTGTAGGTTGCAAATACTTGGCAAGAATGACTATATAATTCTACTACTGTGGGAGAATGTAATAGTGATAGTAATATAAACAACACAATGTGTTAATATTTTCCATTATTAGTTTTAAAAATGACTGCACAGTTTTCAGCTTGATCTCTATTTACCTCCATGGAGTATGATCAAAGGTTATGGACAAAAGACAGGAGAAAGACAACACATTTCCTTATACTAAAAAAAGAACAGAAACCTGTTTGCTCAAAACATTGTGAAAGGAAGCCTTTGGTGTAGCTCATAAACATTTATGTGAAACAGAAAGCTTTCAAGAATTCTTCTGTCAAATGTAGCCGTAAATTAAGCTCTCAATCATTTTTCCTTTTAGAGACTTTTGAAGAGGAAAGGATTTGTTCAATATCACGAGTGTTCCACACAACTTTAGGGGAATAAAAAATTACTATACTGTATCTTAAAGCGGTATTCCAGTGTTGGAAAGCTGCATACCCCCTTTTTTTGAGAAAAGATTTCCTGTTTGTTCCTTCTTGTTTCACTTGATTTTAATATTATGTAACGATATTACTTATAGTATTTATGTTCTTTAAAGACAAACAGCATGTTACAGGTTGTGTCATACATGAGTTTCAAGTCAATTTAAAATATATATATATAAATGGTTGAAATTGTCTCATGTAATCACTCATTGGTTACAACAGCAGTACAACAGCAGTACCAGTTTTCCTTTAGGGTACCTGTCTGACCAGCATATTTAGATAAAACAAGCTTGTTTAGCCTTGTGTAGCATTAAAAAAGTCAAGTATGTCCATGTTGAGTTTAACATTAAGGGAGCGCTTCTGTAGTGCGTCTGACCTGCCGAGGTGTGGAGCCCTCTGCTGCTCGGTTTGTGTCTCGACGCTGACCTCTTCCTTGGCTATGAGGGCGAGAGCCATAGGAGCGAGACAGCTGGCCTCGCATCCTCAGGTACGGGTAGAGATTACTGCTCAGATAGAGAGGGTTAAACACAGGATCCATCTCCAGTTGCTCCAGACACCTCTGGGACAAAAAGGGGAAAAAAAGGCATACATTTAGCAAAATCCACATTCGATTAGGAAAAATAAAGACTCTGTGTTTTGGTAGTTATGATATTATCATATAGAGAGAATACAAACAATATGGAAATTGGGGGGGGGGGGGGGGGGATGGTGGTGTTTAAGGAATGTTAACTCGCAAACAAATATGTTGTTCAGACCCAAAAAAATCACAAATTTTATTTTTTTTGTATAAAAAACTTTATTACTGCCATAGATGAGGGAATAAATATTGTCATAACATAACTATTTGAGTGATCTGCTGAAAGATTCAGGAGCACACTAATAAAGTTTTTAAAGTTTTTTATTTTTATTTTTTAATTTTGTTTTGTTTTATACGTGGACAGAAGGGGAAATGACACATGCAGGAACAGGATGTTAGAACCCAAAAAGGACAGTATTTTATGAGTCATTTACCAACATTACTACAGGGAAGAACACAAAACATTTACATTATGCACCGTATTATGAAAGCTCATACAGCAATCCATTGAAGGTCACAGTGTTTCCTTGAAATGACAAAGTTTTTATTTAGACTAAAATACCTAAAATGTCACTATGCATAGTTATTCATTTACTGTTTTAGACGCTCTATAGCGTATAAGATTAATTGTGATTAGAACTACACTAATTGGAGACTCATATTTTTATATTTATATTATTCATGTATAGGCAAATAACTTATCACACATTGGCACTCGGGCCTACAGTGGTTATTGTATGGTAATTAACAAACTAGCCTGCTCTCCTCATTTCGCGCAAGTTTTACTTCCTAATAAGTGTTTGGTTACGCAATCTGTGAACTACGTGATTAAAAGATGAAGTGAATTAAGGAATATTCCCGAGCCTGTATGGAAGCTAAATATATGTAGGAGGCGGGTGGGTTATTTATTATGTTATTTCAATATATTAATTTTAGTGTCTTTCAACTGTAGCCATTGTTAAATTACTCTAGCTTACAGCAATTATTACGGCATTATTGTATACCTTCTCTACTTCAGGGCTACCTGAGCACTTCACATACCTCCCAATCTGTGAGTGTTTTGGCTGGAGCCAGGTGGTCCAGACACCATATAAATTGAAGCCACATCATTTAAATATTGATCCATGTTTGTGTTTGTTTTTGCATATTTTGTATTTAAGAGAAGGAGGGGAAGCGTACCTCCACCATTTTGAGTGTGTTTAAGGGTGGCTCCTCGATTGAGACAGGCAGATCGCAGGGCAGCATTAGTTCTCTTGTAACGACAGGTTTCAGTAAGAGAGAGAGGGAAGCTGAAGACTGGAGCACGTAGTAGGAAAACGCGCTGGACGCAGAACGATACTCAGTCTCTGAACGCGCTAAGAGAAACCAATCACGGGTCTGGAGAAGCACAAAGACATGCAAAATCATATAACCTTTTTAAATCATTAGGAGTATTCTGTAAACATAGTGCAACAAAGCAATCTCATTTACATTATTTTCACTTGACCCCAATATCACTAATTATGGCTAATATAGTTAAAAGTGTGCTACCTTGTATATGGGGGCGTTCAAGTCAAACCAGAAGAACAGAACACAGTTCTGTATTAAAACTACTTCATTTCTCTATATAATCTCCTGCTACACTAAAGCACTTATCCCAGGGTTTCACTAGTGCTTGGATACCATCAAGAAAGTTTTTCTCAGTACACCAGAGCCATGTTCATATGTAACGCTGGCCTCCCAGGAACTCCAGCTAAGAGTCACATCTCCGGACTGAGCCGAATTCTTCTGTAAATGTAAAAATCTATTTTTTTTTACAAGACATTTCATCACAAGTCCTGGTTTGACTTAAATCCCCCTCCTAATTAGTTATTTTGGTTTGCGTTTTAACAGAGCTAATGTAGTCTATAAATGCTTAGCCAAATATTTCTTAGAATTATTAATTATTTTAGAATTAATTAAGAATTTCTTAAATTAGATGTGTGAAATATCATTACGCAATCTCATTTGAAATAAATGATTTCGTAAAATCGTAACAGTCCATTTGTACACATTTAAGTGTGAAATTATAATATAACCATTTTTTTTTCACAGTTTAATTCCACTTTCATAATTGAGACTAAAGTAAACTTAAAAAACAAGTGATTTCACATGTACAGGGCAGCTGCTTCCTTAAAACTAAGCTTCCAGGTCAAGCTTTGTTGATGTTTTATACATTCTAAATGACAAATCTCCACAACACTGGATTACTGCAAAAATGATATCTTAATAAAATAAACAAATTGAATTAAACTACTAGTGTCCTTTGTTATACAGTAGAATAATCGCATAATGAGAGAAATTTGATAGCTTGTCTTTTATTTGAACATGCTCAGATTTTTTCCCAAGGTGAGACAATGTTAACCACATTAGCCAGACAGCACCAAAGCGAACCTAAAAAAGTAAAATGCCATCAGATATCAAATGTGCCATTGCGGAGAAGTGGAAAAAATTAATTTTAGTTTTTTTTTTTTTTTTAAATAACTCTAATACTGTAATATGTTACATATTGCAATCAGTATGTTTCTGTTCCTACATTATGAAAATGAATTGAACTTTCTTCACTGACTCGAAGTGTGTGACAGAGAGCGTGGAAAGTCTGATGGTTGCTCTCCATCTCTTCCCAGTCCAGCTGCCAGCAAGTTGTAGGTCTGACGATTAGTGGAAGGCCATACAGAACAGACTGACACAGTCCTTCTGCATGCAGCACTCTGACACACACACAAACACACATATACGTGTACACATTCAAGCTGTATCTATAATCAAGAAACAATAAACAGACACTAGACATCTAGTAATGCTTCTTAAGTATAGTGAATAATTCTACCATACATGGTTTCCTAATAATTGCTGAATGTAAACTGTGGATGATCAAAGAGTACAAGAAAAAAGAAAGACTACAGCAACTTTGTGTTAATGATTGAAGTGCGTGGAAAGAGAGAGTGAGAGTGAAACCGAGATGACAGAAAGCAAAAAAAAAAAAGGAGAGAGAACAATACAGTGACGATTTTTCCCTTCACTGCACAGCAAGATGAGAATGCTCTCACTGTCTCTCTCTAAAATTCCCTGAAATCGATGACCTCATGGGCATGCAAAATGTATGCAAAATCCACAAGCTTCCACAATGCATGGCAGTGTGTCTGTCTCTGTGTGTGTGTGTGTGTGTGCTTATGACAGACACAGAAGTCTAGATGTTCCACACCACATTAGAGCATGACTCACGGCCATGTTTAATATGCATAATCTATTCATTTTTTACGTCTATCTCATTCGTCCTCTCGTTTAGCCTTTCAGTTTTTCGGTTTCTCTATTTTTCCACAGGTCACATTTAATACTGCTGCACTTCTTGTAGCTGACGAGACATTGCACAGCTCATCGGGTCTAAAAGTGCACCCAGTTGGAAAAAATGAATGAATGAAGAATATATGAGACCCCTGTACTTAGCATTTCATAAAAAAACTAAACAATCTGCATTAAACTGAGCAAAGTACATCATTCATACATTCTGGTAATGAATGAACAGACCATTTTGAATCCTGTTGTTGACTGTTGCTGACAGTGCAGACATGTTCGTGCTGTGTGTTTGATCTGTTAAAAGGGCTGTTATGAAAGCCCTTGTTCAAGACAGAAAACATGCGCTGTGTGTGCATGCCTCAGGCTCAACCATTATCATTACCCTGACACAGTTACAGCAGCCACGTTATCTATAGTGAAAATGTACTTGATGACTCGCAGTCTCTGCGGCCCCGAGCTCTGATCGCACGAGTTCTTGCTAGCTGGTGGGAAGTCCCGTGTGCTCTCGGTTTTTGTTCCAAGGTCAGGCGTGCAAGGGAGAAGAGCTGGACTGACAAGCCTTTCCTGCATGTCACACTTTATACACACTACATCAACACAAACACACACATACATGTTTGTTCACTTTTCTTGAGTCTGAGTGTAATGTGTAATGTGTATGTGTAATATGAATCAGGAGCACCAGGTCTATGAGCACCAGTGGGTTTTGGACTGTCTGTTTGTACACATGCAGGTATCAGCAGCTGAAGGTGCTCTTGCTCTCCTGTTTGGTCATGAAGCCATGACTTCAGAATGTTCTCTACAGCGATGACGCTGTTCTCCACTATCTGCAAGTCCGTCTCAGCACTTAGAGTCAGATCAACTACAGAGTAAGAAAAAGAAAGAATGAGAGAAAGAAAAGCTAGTTAAAATACTACTTCCTGCAGTTCTGCAGGGTTTTTTTGGAAGATGGGATTCAAACCAGGGAGAACTATACATAATTATAATTCTCTCGTGTTCTACAATACGAAGGCCGTCAAGTCAAACCGGGATTTTGAGAATAACAGAACACAGTTATGAAAGTAAAAACTACCTTTATTTCTCTATATAATCCCCTGCTACACTAATGCACTTATCCCAGCGTTTCACTAGTGCTTGAATACCATCAAGGTAGAAAGTTTTCTCAGTACGTCAGGGCGATGATCAGACTGCCTGCTTCAAAATCATGTTGAAATGCCTTGAAGTGAGGTCAGGACTGTACTGGGATACGGCAACAACTTCCAGCAGAGTTCCAGTAATGTGCAAGTGGTGGTGGTGAATGATTGTGTGTACAGTTCCCACACATAGATGCATCTCTTTCACAAACTGGTGAAGAAGACTAGGTGAGTATGTGTCAAGTTACTCAAAGATACGATTAGTAGGATTAGTCGTTTCATTCGCTTCTAATTTACAGGAACGACTGCAGTGGGCTCCGAGCCGGGATCAACATTCACAGACATATGGCTTTCTTTAAAACATTTTCTCCATTCAGATGATGTACTGTGGCTAAAGGTTTCATCACCATACTGTGCTCGAAGTCTTCTGTGAACATCAATCGGTTTTAAGTCTTCATTTATATGGATTATAGACTTATAGACTTAATTTATATCACAAATAATGGTTTGTCTTGAACGCCTCTTGTACATTGAAATGAAGAAATAAATTGCCTGCAAATGGAACAGGTCAGATATTAAGGGTAGGAACTGCACGTTGTATATGTTTTTGCATGAGAATATATAGCTTTTTTGGTAAAAAAAAATCTTACTGAGGGAAAAGTGAGTAGAACTGGTGTCTTTAATGTTCCCCATATGGTCTTTCAGTTGTTCTGTGAAGCGTTTAAATGCGAGGGAATTATTTGAGAAGGTTAATGCATAAGGCTGCATCTCATGTTACCACTAGATGGTGGTGCAGAACTGGGAAGTCTTATCAGGAACCCAGACCGTACAAAGTTTTCATCAACTTTTAGTTATTTTTTTCTGTTAAATGATTTTGGCAACCATTAATGCATATCAGAACTTTTATGAAAACAGGCAGAAAGAAAAACGTAATAATAATAATAATAATAATAATACCTAATTATTTCATACCTAGATTTATTTATTTATTTTATTTTATTAATTTAATTTAATTATTACTTGATTAGGAGACACAGCAAAGATATTAATAAATAGACAATAGATTTCATAGCTCCCCCCCTGACCAGAGCAAAGTAGTCACTAAAGATAAATGAGTACATAAATATTTAGCTAATCAGATATTGGCCTGTCCTGCTTTACAATGTTCAGGCTTACAGTACTTAGGCTTAATGTTTTTTATTTTTTTTTTACTCCTGACATAAATTTTTAATAAGTTAAATACTGACACAGTATAGCATACAATATGGTTATTTGACATAAGGAGCCTAAGTGTTCATGAATGTCATCCTGGACTTAAACCTCTGTAAGATAAGACTTACGCACGCTTCCTCTGGAGTCGTCACATTCAATTATTCATGTACCTCTGAGCGGCCCAAAGAGTCTAATGGGAGCCAAGTGGTCATGTTTAAACTTTTATTAAGTAGCAAAGAGAGAGAGGGGGGGAGGAGGAGGAGGAAGGGTGGGATCCAGGAAAGAAGAGAAAGATTGGAGAAAAAAGGAAGCAACTCTAGCATGCAATCTCTGTCTTGGGATTTATGATGGGTGAGGCTAGAGTTCTTTCACAGCAGAAACATGCACTACAGCAGTTTTGTGATCCTTTTCCAGGTTATCAATGAAGCAGAACTGCTAATTCAACAAGGACACAGAAATCTTTGATGTCACTTAATATTTACACCTCAGCAGCTTTATGATCGTTTTTTATGGTTACATGAAAGAAAGTAAACATCACTTCAAAAAAAAAAAAAAAAAGAAGGGATTGTATGAAAATGTTCTTGCTTTTTACAATTAGCGCTCTTAAAAATAATAAGCACTCATGGAGCTGTACATTTCATACATAAGTCTTTTACAGAATAAGTAAAAAAACGATGAACACAGATCAGTTCTTTGTATTACGTGGAGTTAGCAACGTGACATGATTTGATTTACATGTCATTAGCTGTAGTTCTAATATTGAATCATGAATGAAGGCTGATGAATGTCATACACCAGTGCACACTGATAAGATTTAACATCTACTAAATGTCACCCAGATGGTGTGAGTGGGCTAAAAAGGTGAGGATGGAGAAGTGGGAAACGGAGAGCATGAGGAGTAACAGATGCAGAACAACCCCCACATCACCTGTTAGCACAAAGATTACATCTCATTTCTCTCAGTCTGTCTCTTCTGACCCCCTCCGCTCCCCTCCACAACTTCCCCATAGTCTTTAGTTTAATCTAATCGAATTGTCTGCTCTTCGCATGTTTGTTTTACGTCTTAACTACTTCCCCTAATCCCCATCTTTACATTTCCTCAATTCTTCTGGATTAATCCTAATGGTTCTTTGTCTGTATGAAATGTGAACTCTCCAATCCTTTGACACAGACGCCTCATGACACTCTGATCCTCCCTCCTCCCTCCGGACCCATCTCTCACTGTCTCTCACTAGCTGTCCATCTCGCAGTCTCTCATAGCTCTTTCCTAAGAGCAGATAGAGATCAGATATGTTGTCTGTCCTGGAAACACTATCGAATTAGCCGTCTGTATGACCCTCTGTTCTTTGTCGCACTGAAATAAATGGACCATAATTGATCATTTTGCCATCACTCAGACATCAGAAGGGTCAACTTGACGTGGATTGTACTTCTAATAGCTAGTGAGTCATTAGGACTTGTTACTCACTGGTTAATAATTACAGGCTTATCTCTTATCTCATGAGGAAATGAAGTAAGGGTGATGTAAGAGTATGGATCTTTGGTAGTTCTGGTAGTTTGGTAGTTCCATAAGTGACTTTGTTTCCTAATGAGGACAAATGTTAAAAAGAGTGTCTGAGTGATACAGCCTCATAATAAAGTTCCCAGGACTCCTTATCAAATTGTATGCAAGTCGACAGCTTCCCATAACCGCAGGAGAATTCTGGAGAAGCTTCATAAAATGTAAAACAAAAAGCTGTTTTCTGTTTGCTTTGAATGAAGCCTGAAGCCAAGAATCAATTTCACACCCTCCTTCCTGATTTCTCACAAAGGGACAGGAAGAAAAAAGAAGACATACTATGAGAGAACACTAATATGAAGTCTGCATTACTACAGTAGTAGATGGGAGGCAGGGGTAGCTCGGTGGTGATCAGGAGGCATCCGGTTCGAGCCCCGACACTACTGTGTTGCCACTGTTGGACCCTTGACCAAGGTGCTTCACCCAAATTTATAACAGTGCACAGATACAATGGAGTGTCAAGCTTGCAACCCGATCCCGTAGGCAACTGCCACAGAACCGACATTTGGACCCACTATCCTATCACCAGTATATGAGGACTGACCTCTTGACTACCTGATGTTTTGCTCACATTGTGCATGATACACCTGCTGTGATTTTTATGTGACTTTTTCTGATACAACTGTTTCCCAAATAGCTATCAGGTCACAATGGAAAATGTAAAGAACAACAACAACAACAACAAATATGTTGAACTGTACTTTTCTGATCTTGTAGTCCAGTCCTGGACTTTGTAACCAGTAATACTAATAAGTTCCATTCTATTCCAGATGTCAGGTATCAAACATAGGATACAACAAAGGGGGTTTGATAAGAAGAGTTAGAGACAAGGACACACAAGTGGATGTGAAACGTTTCCACATCATCCCTGGTGGCCTGCCTCAGTTTATCTCCATAATTTATAAGAGCAAAATGCTTTCGTGATAAATATGACAGACATCATAGCGGTGGGAGTTCAGAATAAATAATTCTCCAATTTACTTATCAGTCAGGCTTGTGTTTTAAACAAAAATCTCATGTTTAAATCTCATGTCTGCCAGTGGGATACGTTTTTTACTAAGAAGGATTTTTATTTTTTTTTACTAAGGAATGAACATATATTATTATACAGCTCTAACTGTTAGTGGATGATATATCCTCTGGTATAAATGCTCGTAACTGACAAAATGTAAGGTGAGTAAATTATAAAAGGTGCTTTTCCTCTGCAAAGTTTTCTTAAACAAACAACTGCAGCAAAGTTTCTTCAGGTAAGAACTTTACCAGTAAACCATAGGGGAATTCTTTAATCATAACATGCTTAATGACGCTGAAGTGAAAATGTAACCGAGATGAGTATACGCAGAGTGATCTTTAAAATGAAGTACTGTAAGATAGGAGACAGGCACAAATCATCTTAACTCCCTCCAGACAAAACCATTCAAGGCCAAATCCTTGACAGAGCATACACCCTACGCATGCATACACACCCACATATAAGTGCACAAACAAAAGGAAACATTAAATCTTCAAGTGAGCAAGGGATCTCAGAAAGATGTGAAATAAGGCACAAAGTATGTCTTGTTTCTTTCTTCGCCATTTTGTCTATAGCCAAAAGCTAACTGAATACACAGAACAGAGCTTTTCAGATACCCTGTATTTATGTAAAACATCAGCTGCTTGTTTCATTCTATAACCGAAATGTCACGATGACAATTGGGTTTAATATTTCTAAAGTAATGTTTTTGTAATATTATGTAATATTAAATATTTATAAAAGTGCAAAACACAGAGTGGGGTCTATGCAAGCCAAAGAATTGTAATCCTCTGATGTTATTTGCTCAGCCTAACAGTATCTTTGAGACTGCCATTTGCATACACAAATTAATACTACTGAGCGACAGCTATTAAATTAGCACAAGCTGAAGGGCAAAATTATACCATTTACCCAGTCTTAATACTGAGACGACTTACCAAAAGTATGCTTTAATATAAAAAAAATCAGAATGCTTCTCAAAACGATGACTTCTTATTACCACTTACACTTACACTGTTTACAAATTATAAATAATAACAAATAAAATCAGTTGCAAAAATATTCTGTTCAGTTCTAAAGAAACTGCAAATTATTAGCTTGAACCACACAGGATGCTGTGTTGCCTGAAATTGCATGAATAGCACCTGTAGGATTACAGAGGAACTGCAGCATATTACGTCCTCAAATGCAAACATAGGGGTCACATAAAGTCATTAATTATAACATAGATGTTTGACTACTTTTTAAATCCTAATGAAAACAGAAATCACCCGAACAACCCTGATCAAAAGTTTATATATCCTCGAATGTTTGGCCACATTATAAACACTCAGGTTGACACTCACAGGTTTAAATGGCTATTAAAGGGACATTTCCACACCTGTGACTCATTGCAATTGTAGTTGCCGTGTCTGTGCATAAATAGTTAGTGAGTTTCTCAGCTCATGAGGTGATGCACTGACTTGGCTAGATGCTGCACCATGGGGAAGGCAAGAGGACTGCCAATGCACCTGCTTAATAAGGTAGTGTTAAACTTTATAAAGCTGAAAAAATTATATAAAAAGATCTCTCAACACTCAAAAATACCAGTCAGCACTGTTCAAACTCTGATAAAGTAGTTCACCCACTACTGCCAGAAGGATTGTTCAGGACGTGAAGAAAAACACACAAACAACTTCGAGAGAAATACAGCCTGCTCTGGAAAAAAAAAGTGGTGGTGGTGTTTCAAGGAATACAATGAGGAGGTACTTGAACACAAATGATCTGCGTGGTTGACTTGCCAGGAGAAAGCCGTTACTGCGCCCATGCCACAAAAAAGCCCGCTTGCAGTACGCCAGCCAGCAGCTAGACAAACAAGCCTTATAGCTTCGGTAGCAGAGTCACTTGGAGTGATGCGGCCAAAATTGAGCTTTATACTATAAATGCTACGTTTATGGTGAAAAGCACACCGTCCCTACTGTAAAGCATGGTGGTGGATCTCTTATGTTTTGGGGCTGTGTCCAGTGGAACAGTGACAGACAGGGAAGTCTGTCAAAATTGATGGCAAGATGAATTCAGCATGTTATCAGAAAAGACTGGCAGACAATTTGCGTTCTACAGCACAAAAGCTGCACATGGGACGCTCTTGGATGTTCCAACATGACAACGATCCAAAGCACAAGGCCAAGTTGACCATCCAATGCTACAGCAGAAAAAGGTGAAGGATCTGGACCATGTGGCCATAACAGTCTCCTGACCTCATTATCATCGAACCCCTTTGGGGAGATCTCAAATGTGCAGTTCAGGCAAGAAAAACAAAAACAATTTAAGGAACTGGAGGCATTTTTCCAAGAAGAAGAATGGGCAACTATACAACCTGAGAGAATTAAGGAGCTCATGCACAAATATTACAAAAGACTGCATATACCCTATAGGGGTCCAAATATATACACAGTTGTTATCTATGTCCTTTTTTAAAACTTGAATTGATTTATGGCAGCAATGTATAGTATTATATTTCCTCTAAAAATGATATATATATCTGTATGTATATATATATATATATATATATATATATATTCAGTCGTGGCCAAAAGTTTTAAGAATTACATAAATATTGGAAATTGGAAAATTTGCTGCTTAAGTTTTTATAATAGCAATTTGCATCTACTCCAGAATGTTATGAAGAGTGATCAGATGAATTGCATATTCCTTCTTTGCCATGAAAATTAACTTAATCCCAAAAAAACCTTTCCACTGCATTGCTGTCATTAAAGGACCTGCTGAGATCATTTCAGTAATCGTCTTGTTAACTCAGGTGAGAATGTTGACGAGCA
>JAQMYJ010000001.1:15438199-15458184 GCA_030014305.1 Clarias laeviceps | reverse complement strand
AGATCTAAAAGCAGTTTAGCAGCAAACTTTGTGAAAACTAATATTTGTGTCATTCTCAAAACTTTTGGCCATGACTGCATATATACACACACATTTTTTTTTTTTTTCTGTACCAGGGTAGTGATGGATCCAGCAGGATCACTGAGTGCTAGGTGAGTGCACACCCTGGACAGGACACCATCCATCACAGGACACCATGCACACAAATTCAAATACTCATTAACAACTAATGGCAACTTAGAGGAGCCAAGACATCTACCAGCATATTTTTGGGACATGCCACAAGCAAAACATCCTAAACATAACACAATCACCCAAACTCACAATGAAATGAGGGACCTGGGAACTGCGCTCTGCTACCTTGCCACTTCCCTTCCCTGATAGGAACTTTGGTGGTTATGCTGTCGTGCCACACCTCTAGGGGTGGGGGTCGTATCATGTCTTCAATCCTGTGTGCATGGAGTTTTGCATGTTCATGTGTGTGTGTTTGTGGGTTGCAAGAAGTCAGGATACTAAGTAAAGTAACTTGACCTTACAGCATTGACCACTGGCATAAAATCATTGGTCATTGTGTGCAACCACTGGTTGTAACGATGTAATGAATAAATAATAAAAGCTGTATGGTTTAACCTTTAGGTTTTTAGGTCAGGAATTGGGGTAAAAGCACTGTTCCTTAATCAGCCTACAATGATAACTGTCAATGATGTTGACATGTTTAGAGAGATCATGAGTCATTGGTTAATCCGCTATCCTACACTGAACAAATATACAGGAATTTGGGATGTTTCTAAGCTGCCTCTAGGGATAGGAACATTTCTGATTTGCCACATACTGTTCTCTTTTATTACACCCTCTATTGCTTTTAGAGCTTTTAGAGAGTTTATTGACTTGGCGTGGTTTTAATATCTACGCTTGTCAGTTGAGAATACAGCAGCTGATAACCCCACTTAAGGAGGTGTCCCTTGGACAACTCCCACTTGCCTCACAAGCTGGTGAAACCGACCTTGAAATATGTTAATGATAGAGACCACTTCCCCTGAAACAACCTGAGAATGCTGAAATCTCTTGTACATACTAGAGCTAGTCGAACATATGTGGCACTTACTAATATATCATAAAACAGAAATGACCAGGTGATACTGAAACATGGCA
Source organism: Clarias laeviceps (assembly GCA_030014305.1). Classification (NCBI taxonomy): domain Eukaryota; kingdom Metazoa; phylum Chordata; class Actinopteri; order Siluriformes; family Clariidae; genus Clarias; species Clarias laeviceps. The sequence goes on along the minus strand of JAQMYJ010000001.1, from coordinate 15,457,032 downwards.
CCTTGAGAGAAGATGAGGGAGGAAAAGACAGGCACATCCATCACTCTTTTCCCTGCAGTTCTGTGACCACTATGAGACAAAGGCTTGTCCCCAGGTAGACAGACTAATCATGATAAATTTAGGTACAGCGTGTCTGCAGGTGTCCTCCAGATAAATTCATTTCCTGTTAAAGAAAAACAAACTTGAAAATCCCAATTAAATGTAAATGAAATCCAGCACTGAGAGTATGTTCTGTTCTGGGTTTATTGAGTCAGTCTGGGTTGATACTGATGTCTGTCTGTACCCTTCAGTTATTATTCAATGTGTGTGAGGTTAGGTTAAATGTTCAATGAGATGGACAGCATTAAAAATATAATTGTATACATATTTAAAAGAAAAATACATATAATACATTTTTCATTATTAGGAATAGACCAAGGGCCAATAGACCATATATTGTAATATTCCATTTAAGACCATATAATGTGATATTCCATTTAAGACATTGCTAAGGGCTTCTAAAATGTCACTAAAACTCATAAAATGTTCAGAGAAATTAAAGACAAGACAGTGAGAAATAAATAAATGCATAGAAGATCATTTTACCCGTGAGGAAAACAGAAGCAGTTGCTGGATTTATGGCATGAAAAGATGTACAGTGCATGAATAAATCTGATGTGTTACTTAGCACTGTGTAATTACCTGTCCAGGTTTAGAATGAAACAGTGACGTGGAATAGGGTCTAGAATGCAAGGATCTGATTTTCATGAGGAAAACACAAGCATACAAACCAACAAACACACAAACTCTGAGCACACTGCCCAAACCCATGCACCCACTGAGACCTTTTCACATAGTTGCCAGTTCTCTGACGTCTAGCAGTATATTTAGATTACCCATACACACTTCATCTTATCCACTGGCAGCCTGAGTGTCATTAATGTTTTCGCTGATCTGCACAAAAGCATGTTGCTTTGTCCACTCTATCCCATTGCCATGGTGATGCCAAAGTGGTGAAAGAGAAAGAGAAATAGGGCACGACCTGTGGGCAGGTTTGTCTTGTACCCATAACAGTAAATCTGCCATCTCCAAAATAGTAAAGGCCAGAGTTAAATAGCAAAATAGATGGAGAAGTTGAAAGTCAGACAGACAGACTGGGTGGCCTTGTTTTGACTTGCCATGCAGAAAACTCATGTTGGAACCTTCCATGTAAGCGCTGTCTAATTTCTAGCATAAAAAAACTGGAACTACAGCTAACAGGAATGTGTCATTGCTTCGAAATTCTCAGTACCATAGAGGGAAATGACTAATCGTCAACATCACTGCTTTCGGCCCAATCAGAAGACAAAGCCCAATATAAAAAAAAAACAGGCATTAGAGTACAATAATGTTACTCAGATCACATCCCTGAACACAAGGTCAATATTTTTTTCTGCATAATTTTCTGCTGTGTACCACCTGTCTCAGCTCACCAAGTACATAACAAGTTGCTATACTGTGCCCTGATCAGCCATGTGTAACAGAGCGTTATAACTAGGCTATGAGATGTGAACTGAATTTATTTAAAAGTGCCTCATGGGTGATTGTCATGATAAGGGCTTGGATCCTATATGCATTAACTACATTTACAGTTAATCATTTCACAAGCACTTACATATTGAGTGCCTTATAGTTAAACCAGGATACAATCCAAGGACCCCACGGTTGCTCTCCAGTAGTCCTGGGTTTCGCATGTAAAATCCTGGACTCAGACACACCATTAACATTAGGATTTCACCACTGAAATCCTAGGATTGATATTTGACCATAATTTACCAAAATAGCGGCACGAATTTAGTCAGGTTTAGTTTTATGTTTCATGGTCATGTACAGTTTTTAACACTTGTGCATAATTTAAGGACTTTAAAAATTTTACAGCAGAAAAATATATATTTTGTATTATATAATTATGATAATTATTTTTATTTTGGTTTTGGATACAGTTATGAAATTATACTAATTACACAAATGCTTTTATTCTATATTATATATATTTTCCAAATAATTTCAGTTTTCCTTCTTGGTTTTATTTATATGCCGAGCCAAGATCTCAGACATACAGTAGCTTTAACATTAGTATTAGAGTGCTAAATTCCAGAGGTCTTCTCTTTATGCATAAACGAAGCATATGAATTATGGGTAAATGCACTCATTGCATATGCATTTAGCAGTAATGTCATGATAATGTAGTCTCTGAGTGGGCCATTGAACACTCTCGGTATTGCTTAACAGTATTACATTGGAGACTGACTCCAGAATCATGATTCATGCACGGAGCTTAAAGTCCTGATGGACACGCATGATGATACATCAAAAGCTCACCAGTAAGGCTTGTACTGCTCGCAGGCTTAGCGAGATGAAAGATATTCTGTCTATAGCTCAAACGAGTTTAAATACAATTAACCCTGACGAACCTAAATATTGGGACACTGATGATATAAAAAATTTAAGACATGAATTCAAAGTTTATTATAGGATCCACATTTTCTGTTTTAACTTTACTACTTAAAAGAATACCGGATGCCAAATCTCTATTATTTACAGTGTACTGTACATATGCACACACTTTCATGCTTCCTTCCTGGAACGACTTCTATGACCCTGATCATGAGGCTGTCGGGCTGAAGTCTGTCTGCCGAAAGCAGAAAAACAGGATGCATGTGAAGGAGTGGTTCTGGCTCTCTTTCCAGCCGGCCTACACTGTTATTGGGTCTGGATTCTGGGGCTCAGTATGAACTTGTGACTGAGTGTATGGATGAGTGTGTGTGTCTAGCAGACGTGGAATCAGAATCACAGCACACATAAGAAAACATTAAACTATAATCCACATCAACATCATACACTTAGTAAATCCTTTTTTGAAACAAGGGAGCAATGCAGTGAGAATAATCACTGATGAGACCATGGCGCGCCCATCTTTAAAGTAATTATTCTTACATAACTGTCCTTTTAGAAATCCAGTGTGTCTTCTCTGCACTGTACTGTGTTTTTTAAAGTCAGATGACCTCAGGCACACACATCCTCTCTGCCTGTTTGTCTCACAAGAAATGTAATCCCACTCTTTCATTTTCAAGGCAATGTTTTCACTCTTCTTGCTGATTTTTAATTTCTGTTTTTTAAGCTAATTTGTCTTTTTTTATCAGCGTTATGCAATTTCCAGCTTGGCTGACTTTTTAAGAGTCAGACATCATTGAGACTGTGTGAGAATACACAAACTGTTTATTCCAACTAAACTTTGCTCCACCAACTGCATACACTGTCTGTGGCCAAGCACAGGGAAAAGGCAGAGCCTGCTGGCACCTACATACTCACACATCTGGGATAAGGAACACACAAACCAGCCAAATACAATACGTAAATTTCTGACTTCAGCATCATTCCAGCGCTCCTGTGCTTTGAGAATGTTGAAATACAGCTTGAGTTGATTGTGTGCCAAACACTCCAAGCACTGATCAACTTACAGTAGTTACTCAGATGAGGAGAGGTATCTGAGTATGTTTACTCACATAACTGAGTGTCAACAATGTTATGTGAAATGCTTTACTTGGATTTTTACTTGCAGTTGCAAAAAGCCATCTTTACATCCTAACAGATTTTCCCATATTTTGTATTATTCTACCTCGCCCTACTTACTAAACTTGCAAGACAGTGTGAACAAATGAATCCACCAGATTAATTAATTGTATGCATGTTGTGTGATCACTTATTTATGCTGATTACCAAGAAAGCTATCTGTTCTTAGCCCCATACAGAAATGTAATATATGGACATGTATTAATTTCCAATATACTGTATGTAATATTTTGACATCTCAGAATTTGGCCAAGTGCAGTGGGGGTGGCTGTGGTGCACTGGGTGTTCTGGTGCCTTTCTGTCGTGGCCAGCATTGACTTTTTTTTCAGCAAGTTTTGCTGCACTGGCTTTTCTGTGGGATTGGACCAGGGGATCAAGCTGGCTTTTGGCTTTTACATACAGTATATGTATGTGTGTGTGTGTGTGTGTGTGTGTGTGTGTGTGTGTGTGCCTATGTATGTCATATAGTATAAATTACCTTGGAACAAGCTAGATAAAGGCCACATGTAAGCAATATACTACATGTTACTCTTCTTTGTATTTACATGTACGAATAACATACAATTTTGACCTATAGGTTGCACACATACAGTACATGACTAAAGTATATATGTAACATATATGAAAACCTTTTTAAGATATATGGTCATATATCACCTTTCCGTATATCAAAGTCAAATCAAGTTTGACTTTGTCTTTCCGTATGGGGTCTGTGCTATAACGGGCTATAAAATGCTAACTACATACATGAAGCAATTATGTAAAGGGGGTTTAGCTCTCTGGTTAAAAGTGTCCTATGATCAGAAGTAAATAAGAACCTTATTCTTCTTTGGCTTGTAGATCAAAAATTACTTTAAAAGGATCTTCAGAAGTTAAATACACTGATGAGCTCAACTGTTCCTTGATTAATCTAGTGTATTTAATGAGCACACAGTGTTCCAGGAAGTCATGATGATAATTATCAGGAGTGTTCAAGTCAAACCAGGATTGTGCAGAATAACAGAACACAGTTATGAGAGTAAAACTACCTTTATTTCTCTATGTAATTCCCTGCTACACTAAAGCATAAAGCTTATCCCAGCATTTCATTAGGGCTCAGATACCATCAAGGTTGAAAGTTTTCTTAGTACACCAGAGTCATGGTCGGGCTGCCTGTTACATGTCTGAAACACTGGCCTCCCAGGAACTCCTTTAAATGCCCGAACATGTGGAAAACGCTAGGAGTGATGTTGGTGAATGATTGTGTGTACAGACAGATGTTTCTCTTCCACAAGTTGTTGACAAGCTATCCATTGATTTTCAAGAGGTCCACTTACTGTATGCTCACGGGAACGACTGAAGAGAGCTACGAGCCACCTCGGCTGTGATTGTTATTTATGGATGTATAGCCTTTTTTAAAATGGTTGCACCATTCAAATGTTTTACTGCAGCTAAGAGTCTCATTACCATACTATGCTTGAAGTATTCTGCTAATGTCAATTGGTTTTATGCCTTCATTCATGACAAATTTCAACACACGTCCCGGTTTGACTCGAATGCCTTTCATAATTAATATTGAATAATCTTTGTTGAAAGAGTTTCTTAGAATACACACTGCCTCTAAATTAAAAGTGCTGATGAAGTGAACAGGCGCTGACCATCGGCTTGCTCCATGTCCTCTGTAGAACAGGACTCCGGGCTCCAGGCTGGCTCTCTGTCTGGAAGGTTCTGTTCCACGACGATGTGGACCACCACTAGCCGTCGCAGACTGACCAGGTCACAGTCCTTCAGGCCACGTTCCAGCTGCCTGAGTACAGGCTGGCCCGGCTCACTGCTCACTACCGTAACCTTTATACACACAAGTCTGATTATAACTCAATCAGTGGATAATAAACCATTTTTGGAAATCTGTTATCTGTTATGGAAATCTAAAGTCCTGGCTAAATGATCTGAAGTTGTAAAAGGGAGGTGTCTGGATTTTTTTTATTTACTTTTATTTAGTAAAATTACATCAAAGTGTTAATTGCTAGTGCTCACTATTAACTACTAACAAAAATTGTAAGAGGTATTATTCTGTTACTATATAAAACTTACTTTTATATAACTTATATTTACTTAATTTGTCTATTATTTTTTAATAGTATGCATATGTAAATTAAACTAATCTGTATTATGATTGTAAAAGTCTTTGAAGATTCCTATATTTTTCTATATGTATATATTTTCCATATTTTTACTCGTGAAGGGGTTCTGGCTGTATATTAAAGAACCCTGATCCAAAATGTTGATCATAATTTGGTTTATTTGGGTTCAGGTCAGTCAAGATATAAAACAGCAAAACAAAACAACAACAAAAAGAACTTTTAGGTTTGTAGGTGTTATCCTGTAAATAATGAGAAATTACATATATTTTTCAGATAGTGTCACACAGTCTCATGTCCAACCGTGTTACACAGAGCACGCAGCTGCAGAAGGCTACTAGACCTTCCTCTGACACAGAAGCATATCTATTTGAATTGCAGTCATTCTTACTACTCTAACGGCTGTCTAAAATAATTGACATAAAAAGCACAAATGTAACATTAATCCTATTAAGGGAAAAATAAATATCGGACCAATCTGATTAAAAGCACTTGCGCTCTGCTTTGTTTCCTGTATGGAGAACATTCGAGTGTGGCCTGTGGAGTGCAGAAAGGAAACAGCAGGCCATGTGGTTTGTGTCAGAAAGCTGATGGCTTCATTAACGATTGATAACAGGGGTTAATTCAGTGCCACATTCCATCAGCGGAGGATTTAAATATGAATGCTGGTGCTCTGAAAAAGTTAGCGGGATTATCTTCATGTAGCTCAACGGGTGGTTTCCAATGACGAGTGCACTCGAAGCACTTTAGACGTGAGGCAGAGGCCCTGCTCTCCAAATGAAATATTCATTTGTTTCCAGCAAGACTTGAAAAATTGGAACATGCAGAAATCGGAAAGATTTATACCTACTTGACAATATATAGGAAATGTGGTCGTGGTGCATCTTTACCTCTACGGAGCTGCTGTGGTGTTTTTTTCCCAGACTGGCATGGCAGGAATAGTGTTTGTACTGCTGCAGGCTGTCCAGCACTGCCTGTTTAAGAAGCTCGACCTGTGGCCGTGTACAGCCCTCCGTAGGCAGAGAGCGTAGCTCCTCCACACATAAGTGTAAACGCACAAGATTCCCCTTCACCTGCTGTCAAGTGATAAAATTAAGAAAACCAAAACAGGGGGGGAGGTCTCTGAATATTGTAGCATTATATTTCATGATACGTGAGTTATGTCATGACATTAGGGTTTGTTAATATCAGCAAAAGAGCCAAGTGACATGAAAGCTACACTATGAAGAATTATGTATATCACTTTTAATAAAAGAATAAATAAATTTCTGTTTAATCATCCAAATTTAACCCTTTTATTAACACATTTAATTAGTCTCACTAACAAGTTGTTTTCTTATAGCCAGACAGCTGTTCAGTCCCAATCACATTGTGTGTATAAGGAAATTAAAAATAGCTATGGTTTTCACTGTTGATTCTTTGATTTTTTTTTAACAAGAAAATTTCAACAAGTATTTATGCGATCTCAATTTATTTATTTATTTTCCGACCACATTTATTCCACAAAGTGTGCTGCACTATCCTTCTGTTTGTGATAATGTGTATGAATGCCAATACCAATTCAAGTGCTACACCTTCACCAGCTCATATCATCATTTGTAAAATCATAAGAATAATGAAAAAGAAAAAAAAACATACACAGCCTTTCTCTTACCACAAATGGTAGTAGACATTCCTGGTGCAGGTTTACTGCATAAAGGCTGAGCAGAGGTACTCGACTGGGTCCCTCTAAGCTGCTTGCCAGACAGAGGAAGTTCTCAAGGGCCTCGCACAGGACAGAACGTGTCTCTGACCAGCAAGGTGGCGATGTGTCAACTATCAGCACGCGGGGTGGCTGATTGAAAAAGGACGAGGCATGACACATCTGGCTGGCTGAAGCACCTGACCGATTTCTGACACTCATGCTTCTGTGTCTGGAGAGAACACAGATTGAAAATAGTGATATTAGACAAATTATCAGCTATGTGAGTGAAGATGAGGTGGCAATGTAACCAGGGAAACTATTAATTTTTAACACAAAATGACTGGCAATAATTAAGCTAATGGACAATTATCAGTATCAGACCGGACGCATTTCTTTCCTAGGATTTTTTCCATAGTTACTTAAAACAAGGCTGTTATTGTTGCTTACATCAAACAAGCAGGGCACTGGCAGAGAATAGTTAAATACGGCTATGATTCTCTGAAATCTTTGGGCTCATCAGTTCTGTTCTACTTCACAAGAGAGCCCTTTCACCAAGCCGATGTTCTGGATCCTTCTGTGCCTCAGGCATTCACCCTATGTTTCAACATAACATGCACAACAAAAGACAGACTGTCTCATCTAAAATAGTCCAGTGGTTTAGACTGAAGGGCAGCACAGGCCAAATGTCATTAGATGAGCAAGCAGCCTGATCAAAACAAGAGAATGTGATGGGGAGATTTTAACAGGCATAAAATCCTCTACAGCCGAACTCTGTTTTCGACTTATTATTTCAATTGTCTTCAGAAAGCACTGAAAGACTGTATTATTGACAAGAACTTTCTGGTGCTCGTGTCAGCTGTTGGCATTAAGTGACAGAATTAATGGGTCACGATTTTGAGGGGGGAAAAAAGCAACGCATAAAGCTGTAATATATGCTTTTTAACCCCTGCTGATTATTTTACAATTATGTCGTTTTTACAAATCAGCCGTGAACTGTAAATAATATCATATTTCAAAGCCAGGAATTACATTATTAAAGGACATATGATATAAGCCAAGGGAAAATGGGTCCAAACAATAGTCAGTAGAATCCACATAGCCATGTTATGTTCACATTGCCTTTCATAAAGGCTGAAATCGAGGCACAATACATGACCTCAGTATGTCAGTCAGCAAGAAAGAAGTTTGAGAATAAATCACTGTGAAAACAATGCACTTGCAAATATATTGGCAAACTCATGCTTAAAGCACAAATACAGCAGGTTTGGTGGTGAACCAGAAAACTGACTGACTAGAAACTGAAGAGGTAAAATATTAAATAATAAATAAAAAATAATAAACAATAAATTATTAATTAATTCCGGCTTTATTAAAGTACAACAGCAACAAGTACACAGGGACGTCTATAGGTGATGCGGGGTTTGGAAAAGACCCAAAACCAAAACCTAAGCAAAAAACAAAACTGATCAGAAGACAATGGATTCTTAAAAAGAGAGTGAAAGAAATCCAACATCAGATTGCAAAAAAGCTATACTAGCAGTTCTCAAGACTTTATTGTTTTTTTTTTTGATGAATCGTCTGATTATATCTCAGTCTCCTTGTGCATACAGTATAAGTTTTGTGCAAGCATGTTGACAGACATGCTTGCACCAAGAAACTGCAAATATTTAAAATGTTATAATTTGCATAATGTGTAGCGAGCAGATTATTTTTTAACAAATTATGTAGAAGAACTGCACAAAAGGAAAGACCTTTAATTCGCCTTAACCTGTTTGTAAACACCATAAGTAAAATACATCCTGACCATGTTTAAATGGACTTGCCCATCCCAATCACACAGTATACATTATTATAGCATACATACCCTTGACCTACTGAAACTGGTTGGATTTTAGGTGCTTCATATTATTTTTATTATTATTTTTGTTTCCAAATCTGGTGCCACAACAGACAGCTTAAGTTCAGAATTGATGTTAAAAAAAGGGGGGGGGGGGAGACTTTACCCAACACTTTATTGTGTTGAAGATGAAAAGTGTGCATCTGTACAAAAGACAGACAGACAAGTAGACAGACAGATAGATAGATAGATAGATGGATAGATAGATCTGCTCAGAGTGCAGCTGTCATGAGTGTATATGTATATATGGTAAATATGTATTCATATTATGCATATGGTAGGAATATTTAGGCTATATTGTTATATTAGGAATATTTAGGCTATATTGTTATATTAGGAATACTTAGGCTATATTAAAATGATAACTTGTTCCAAAGATGAAATGAAAATCTTTTAATCCGAGGAGACGATAAAATGAGAGTATATGATGCTTACGAGAAAGTGATTTTTGTTATAAGGGACTTCTCTCTCTCTCTCTCTCTCTCCACAGCGAGCACTGATTGAAGCCTGTGTATAAACTTTTTAAAATGTTCTCAAACATAATATACACTGGCCTGCCTAGTACTTCCTTCACTTTCCTTCCTAAAAGTCCTGAACTGGTAGAGAAACTGTTCCATTTGTCTCAGTCCGAGGTTTGTGTGGAGTGATTGCTGCTGCTCATCCCACACCGATGACCGAGAACTCTGGTATCTCACCTGCTAGTAGGTCATTAAAAGCCAGTGAAGTCAGTTTAGGTGGTTTGTTTTCACAAGAAATAAAAAAAAAAACATGTTTTTTTTTAAAGCGTTTTAACTCTTGTAGTTAGCTAGCTGTCTTTATTAGCTAACCTGACCGACCTACCTTTCTCCATACCGTCAGCCTGCCTGAGCCTTGTTTTTTTTTTTTTTTTTTTTGCTAGATTGTAATACAACCGCAATTCTTGAGTGACAGTTTTTTTCTGTCCCAGCACATGGCTGTTAACTACAGCTGAACTCTGTAACTCGCTGCTAGTTTACAGAGTGTTGTTTGGCGAACAGCCTGAAGTGTCTTGTCAGACCGGTTTGCACGCGACACCGCGCGCGAGACACAGAGGATCAAAAGCGCGCGTGAAAAGAACACGCCATGGGCCTGATACCCGATACTTTCGATATCGGAACTTTCCATTAAGGCTTTTTAGAGCATTTGTTTTTCACACACAGTACCAGTCAAAGGTTTGGACACAAGTTTGGATCCCCCCCCCCTCCACCTACATTCTAGAACAATACTGTATATTTAATTTATGAAATAACACATAAGGCATTAGGTAATTAAAAAAAAAAAAAAACTGCCAGTTATTTTAAGACGCGAAGGTCAGCTGTTCTGAAATAGTTCGAGAACAGCATTGTCAAGTGCATTTGCAAAACCCATCAAGCACCATGATGAAACTGGCTGTCATGAAGATCATCCCAGGAAAGCAAGAAGACCAAGGCAGCTGCAGAGGAGACGTTCATTTAGAATTACCAGCCTCAAAAATCACCCTTTTTAACCTCACCTCAGATTAGAGCGTTATGAAGGCTTTACGGAGCATAAGTAGCAGACACATAACAACGCAGAAAGCATTCAAAAAAATTTTTTTTTTTTGCTGTTTTGCAATAGAAATCAGGACAGACCATGGAAATAGAAGGCATGTCCAAACATTTAACTGGTAGTGTATAATTCTCCACATTTTTTATTTCATATTGTAGAAATAACATTTAACGTTGCATTTTCACTCCCTCATCGTCTGTACCACTTTATCCTGTGTACAGGGTAACTGGGAGCCTGGAACCTATCCCAGGAGACTTAGGTTACAAGGGAGGGTACATGGCATATACACACAAACACTCAGGGCAATTTGGGAATCTGCGTGTATTTGGACTATGGAAGGAAACTCACCAAACAGGAAGAATACACAAACTTTATGCACACAGACCCGAGGCGGGAATCGGACCCAGACTCTGAAGTTACAAGGCGACAGTGCTAACCACGAAGCCACTGTGCCACCTGATAATATACACATAGTCGGGAATTTATTATTTGCTATTTGCATCCTAGATAAATGAGTTTGAAAATAAAATGATATATTTGTTTCATGTGTCAAATTAATCACACTATTATTTTAGATGAAATAGAGCTGCCCTAGTTCAAACCAGTCTGACAGTTTTTCCCTGACCTTTCTTATCAACAAGGTCTTTCCACTCACAGAACTGTCACTCACTCAATAATTTTTACTTGATTATTTTTTTTATTTTTTTGCTTTTCGCGCCATTAGGTTGTGTGTAAAATATTGAGCATCAACTTCCCAGGAGATCAGCAGTTTCTGGAATACTCAAATCTGCTCATGTCATACCAACAGCTGTGCCATGAGCAAAGTCACAGAGATCACACCTTTTCTCATTCTGATGTTTGATGTGAACATCAGCTGAATCTCTCCAATCGTATATTCATGATATTATGAGCTGCTACCATGTGTGTGTGTGTGTGTGTGTGTGCATATGTGTGTTTGTGTGTATTCAAAGTATCTGTATCAGGATACTAGCCTTGTGCTGCATTCAGCTACAGCTCATAAATCTGTATTTCTGACCGGTGACTAGGTACTGTAACACTAAAAAAAAAAAAAAAAAGGTCCCTTTCTTCTTGTCTGATCTTTGGCTGGTGACAGACAGGGTTTGCTGAAACCTGAAGAAGGAACTGTATAAGCAAACATCAGGACTAACCATACAGTTAGTTGTTTTGAGGAAGTCGCTTCATCATACACCAATCAGCCATAACATTAACACCACATCACATTAACACTGATTATCCATTGTATACCGGTAAATGGTAACAGGATCATAGGAACCCAAATCTCATTTATGCCTGTGAGAAGCAAAGGCTAGGCTTCTGGTCTGATCCCGGAGAAAAGCTAATGTGGCACAAACTGCTGAAAATAGTCACTGCTGTATATGATAGAAAAGTATCAGAACAGCCAGTGCATCACAGCCTGTTGTCTATAGGGTTTACTGGGCAAAGAGTTCAAGGGGTTGACTTGGTCTTCAAATGTCTTAGATTGCAATCCGATTCAGCATCCAGGAATGTGCTGAACAAACAAGTCTGATACACAGAGATCCCACTTTACAACTTGCAGAGCTTAAAGGAACTGCTGCTAACGTCATGGTACCAGTCATGCCTCAAGGGGTCATAGGTGTTTTGGTGGCAGAAGGGCAACCTACACAATATTGGGCAAAATGTTTTACGGTTTAATGTTATGGCTGATTGGTGTAAACTCACCAATAGTGTTAGCTGGATAGCTTATTGCTACCAAATGACACTTTGTGAGAAGGTTCCATTTTTCCCCACTTAAGAAAGTCTAAGAAAGTCTTCTCTAATTTCTCAAAATTTCTCCAAGGTAAGACTTTTGAGCATTATTGTCATGACAATTTGTTTTGGATTTGCGCCCAACTTAGACTATCAGGGTTCATAGAAAACTTTGATAGTAACATTAAACTTGGTTGCGGTTGGATTAGTACAGTATGCGTAAAATATAAATGATTTGCTCATTTATTACACATATTCCTAGCAAACTCTTACAAACTTTAAAGAATGGATCATCCCAGCCCTATGCATCCAGCCGTTCCTAAAGTTCTGCAAAGAAATTTTCAAACCTACCACAACTTTCTGAAATATTACGAAATCAAAAGCTTTTCCCCCCAAAATAAATGCTCACAGTTATTTAAGCACATCCACAGAGCCAGATTCATTTCTAAGCTTTAAGAGGCTTTGGCTGATGGCTGTGCTGTGAAATCAGACCTGACGTATGACGATGCGTGGCTCGTCCTGTGCAGGCGGGAATTGGCATGAAGCTGCCACATCTGTTCTGCGGAGATAAGGGAGAACGGACTAGTGCGCCGATCTGACGCGACTCGTCTGTCAAATTTCGCTAGGTGGAAGGTCTAGTGCTGGAATGCTTGCAAATGTTTCATCTCTATCTTCCTCTGTGGATTTAATGTGTTTCCCTAGACTTCTTTGGGTCATGGTGTTTAGAAAAAGTTGCCTGTGTTTAGATTTAGAACTGATATATTCTAGCAGGATCAATAACACATTCTATTTGTGGACTCTAGCAGTATTTTTATGTCCTGGTGATAAGACTGTCATTTTACGCTGGGCTTACCGATGGTAGATAAACAGTGATTAGTGACAGTGTGGTAAAGTAATAGCTGTTTAGCTTTTTCCCCTTGCTGCTAGGCATTAGCCAGAAACCCACACTTAGATGAAACAAAGGTCTTGTGCCTGCATGTCGGCTTGTCAGCTTGTCTTATGATGTAACCTCTATCTGGAACAATCACTTGCAGAAATATCAGGATTTTCAATGTAATACCACCATTGAATGGAGCCAAAAATGCGCTTAAAACAGTTTTAGGGAATTAACCCTAAATCTTATTGTTTTATTTGGCAGAGGCAGCATTGCAATTTTAGGATCACGATGCATACTTCATGGGAAAAAACAGTACATCATGCTTCTTTGGCATATAAGCAAGCATGTATTTTTGTACAAGTGTATAATATAGTATAATATAATTGAAGGTATCACCTTCCTTAATATGTGAGTGGTGTAAAATGTAGTAATTGTTTTAGATGTGGTAAAGCGATAACAACATTCAAACAGTAAAATAGTGCCAGATTAAATACATTTTCTTTTCATTAAGCAGTTTTGTAGCAGGTCAGAAATAATAACACAACCTTTCGTCTATAAAATGTATTTCATGAATACAAAACTTCGCTTCAGCTATACTTTATTTATTCACATCCTCAGTAGTGTTTGACTTCTTTAATTTATGTCAAAGCCTCTTAACTTTAAATCCATGCAGCTTTGAGCCCTCATACTGTTTCACAATAACGGGGGTAAACACTTGCTGTGTTTATGATTACTTTAGGACTTTAGGCTTGATTTCAGTAAGTGCTCACTGATTAATCTTTTCCCTGAAGACCACTCTTTCTGTAGCTGTTTTTCAACAAGGCAATATGGAGGCATTACACTGTAATGAGCACCAAATGCTTTGGCTCTGGATATGCTGGTTTGTGGGTAGAGTGCAATCCTCACATTAGCCTACCTTTTGGTGGAGGATTATATGTTGTACTATAAAAGTCAAACAGGGTAAAGTACAGTCATTTGGTAAAAAAAAAAGAAAAAGAAAAAAGATAGAGCTACTGTAGCACGAATTGGTTAAAAGGCACACACTGCACCTCAGCATGGTGTGTATGGGGCCAGAGACTGGTCAGAGTGCCCATGCTGGGCTGTGTCCACCTCTGAAATCACCTACAGTTGGCACGTGAGCATCAGAACTGGAGCATGGAGCAATAAAAGATGGTGGCCTGTTCTGATGAGTCACATTTTTTTTGTATCATGAGGATGGTTTGGTGCATGTGCGTCCAATTACACACAGGTTGCAATATGAGAAAAAGGCAAGCCGGCGGAGGCAGTGTGATGCTCTGGGAAATGTTCTGCTGGGAAATCTTGGCTCCTGCCATTCATGTGGATGTTACTTTGACATGTACCACCTACCTAAATGTTCTTGATAAAACCTGTGTTCCCTTAATGCAGAGTTCCACCCTGCCACACTGCAAAATGATTCAAGAATGGCTTGAGTACCTTGAAGTAGAGTTCAGGGTGTTGACTTGACCTCCAAATTTCCAAGATCTCAATCCGACTAGGGATCTGTGCAATGCGCTGGACAAACAAGTCTAATCCATCAAGGCCCCACTTTACAACTTACAGGACTTAAAGGATCTACTGCTAATATATTGGGGCCCCATATCTCAGCATATCTTCAGAAGACTTGTGAAGTCCATGCCTTGATGACACAGAGCTTTTTTATTGGCACATGAGAGACGTACGCTATATAAGGCAGGTGTTTTTAATGTTATGACTGATAGGTGTTTATAGACACATTCATTATCTGTCTTTTCTGAAGTTGATTCTGGAGTTGACTGAGTTTTTTTATTTTATTTTTTATAAATTCGTTGTGATTTCAGCTGGTTGCCAGTGTTCTGGTGGTCCTGCCTTCAGTAATGATAACACTAACATGACTGTGATCTGACTGTGACCTTTATCGTAACTCAGTAGTGCTGGCATCATGGAACTGTGCAGTAAATCTGGTCTTGCTCATTATGGTTTACCTTGGTGTAATAAGGACAGACATTTATTTGGTGTCAATGTAAATCTGTCTCTAACCCTGTCCGAACGGAAATGGCTGCTCTCCGTTTAATCGTCTCTGAAGTTGAAGGTTTATTTGCTAGACACTCTACTCAGTGCAGCTGCGTAACCTGCTGAGGGATTACATCATCAATCAGCATCGTAGGAAGGCTCCAGATTGAGTCACACTCTGTCAAGGTTACAGCTGTTCCAAGACTGATATATCTGTCTACGTTAGAGTCCATATCTACGAACAGAGATTGATGATCTTGTGTTTTTTGTATAAGCAGGTTATGTGTGTCATTTTCACGATTTATGTACAGTCATGATCTGGGATGTCCTGCAGTGGTATCGCTTAGTGGCCTGCTTATTGGTTCTGGGATTTTTAATGGACTGAATAACAGCTGAGGTAGAGAACTTAAAATTGAGATGGAAACAGAATTTCCCAAGCATAGCCACAAGACTTTTATATTTGCAAGCAATCTGTATGCACAAGACAGGCAACCGTTTAAGTCTCTCGGAGACTGAAAAGCTCAAGAGGAGGGGCCAGACATCTGGTCACTCAATCTGCACACAGTTACTAAGAGATGATTTGGATTTACAGTAGTGGCCAGCACGGAAAAGTGTAGCTTTGTACATGTGAAGTCTGGCACAATTTGCTTGTTTGTATACTTACTCTCACTAGACACACCAATTTATGCAATCATCCAATCCAATTTTTATCATTCAATCATGGGGGAAATGGCAAATGCATAAAATGATTTAATCAAAAGCTCCAGTTAATGTTCATAATCATTCACCAGAACGAGGAAAAATGTTATCTCTGTGACTTTGACATGTTTGTTGGGTCGGTTTTACTATTTTAGAACAATCTCTAGCGTTTACACAGAATAGTGTAAAATACCAAAACATCCACTGAGCAGTAGTTCTGCATGGAGAAGCAACCATAATTCAAATCGCCACACTTTACAACTGTGCTGCAAAGAAAAGAACAACATAAAGAAATTTCGAGTTGGATGGCCTACAACGACAGAGTATGTGGCTCGTGTCAACGGTTCAAGCTGCTTTTGGTGTTGTAATGGTGTGGAGAATGTTTTCTTGGCAAACAATGTTCCACTTCTTACCGACGAAGCAGTGTTTGAATCCCACAGCATCTGCTGAGTATTGTTGTTGACCACATACATCCTTTTGTGACCCCAATTTACTCATCTTGTTATGGCTACTTCCAGCATAATAATGCACTGTGTTGTCTCAGCTGGTCACAAGACAATAAGTAGAGTGTGCTTCCATGGCTTGCTTAGTCACTAGATCTGAATCTAACTAAACTGTGCATCTTTGGGAAGTGGTAGAAGTGAGAGGAGAGACACTGAGTTAATTATATGTGCATTAATTGTGTGTTGCAATCATATCAACATGGAGCAGAATATTAAAGGAATTCCTCTCATGAAGATCTGATGCTGATCCTACTCAGTGTTGGTATGTGCCTAATAAAGTGACTCGTAGCAAAATGCCCTTCTACACAGAGAGCATTGAATGACTGACGACACAAATGGAAAGCATAGCTAACAATGAGGCTGCAGGAGTGCGAATTCATTAACTTATTCATGAATGTCTGTCATGCTACTTGAATGTGCTTTAAAAAGAAATCAGGTGAAAAGCCAGAAACAAATGGAAATCTCTGCAAACCGTTTTCTTCCCCCCCACAAAGGAAATTATCGCATGCGCAGTAACAATAAATAATTTTTTTAGATCATCTATTAAAAAAAAAAACAAGATTAAAACCCCTAAAATTGAAATGCTCGCATCAGTCATATCCTGAAATTTGCCAATGAATTTCACATGCTCTGCTGCCCCCCCCCCCCCACACACAACCCTCCGTTCTTTTGTTCTCCAGACCAGCCCATTTTCACAGAGAGCAGAAAAATCTTTAAGTGCTTTTCCCAATCAAGGGCCCACACAATCACAACCTAATCTAGTCCTGTTGTCATGGAAATAGCCCTCTCACACATAGCTGTTTGAATGCTCCCGTATGAAAGATTAATTTGAGGGTGCTGGATTTGAGTCTTAATCTCCTCATGTTGGGAAAAAAAGGGAGGGAAAGGAGGGCAAAAAAATAGGAAAAGCTGACACCTTATTTTGAAAATGTGGGATTTGTAATTACTTTGTGGAGATCTGTGTGAGTGCCTGCCCAAAAGAGAGTGTTTATCTATATAACATAGGCTATGGAAGATTCCTTCAGCTTCCACGCTGATGTGCAAATATTTCAACTTGACCTGTTGCCTGACCCGCACTTTCTTGGTAAGATGAAACCACCATTTTGAAAATTCATCACTTAGCCCTTACTGCAAAATGCGATTGTAGAAAGATAGGAGGAAAGACTGAATAGCTGATACTTGGGCTTCATTTACAAACTATTAAAACTCAGAATAAGCCGTATTGTAAATAGTAACCTTTATAAATTTGGTGTGTACATGTTTAGCAACTAATTTGTATTTATGTTGCTGTGTGCTTGCATCTTCTGCACCCCAAGGTTTACAGCTCAACAACTATGAATTCCTTTATACTGCATTCTAGCTTCACAGCTGAACTGCACCTCATCTAAAACATGTACATGTTCATGGCTCAAGAGACCCAGCATTCACTGTGAAACTCAGAAAGCTCATGAACTGCACGTGTGTTCTTGATCTCTGGATCAAGCCCTCTTTTTTCTTTTTTCTTCCTACTTACACCATGCTTTCATTGACCTGCTAGCATCTCTCTGTGGTGTGGATGTAGGCGTGTATTGGAATCTGTTTTCATGTGATTTATTTTTTTTTCCTTTTTACTGCATTTATTTACTCCTTCCTTCTACCAGACAGGAAACATCATAGATGAAGAATATTTCTCTGACTTGACTCTGTTAAATCTTTGTATATGTGTCTGTGGGTAAGAGTGATTGCTTGTAAAGAACCGTGCTTAAACTATTCAGCCTCTCCTCCTACGCAACTACAGTTCTAAATTTCCAAAATGATGGTTCATATTACCAAGACAGTACAGGTCAAAGAACAGGTCAGGCTGTTCTTCTTGCACTGGGAATAAAAAAATAAAAAAATAAAAAAATTTAGGGCTTTTAGTTCTTCGTCTTCTTCTTTTTTAAACACAGATGTGCAAGTTAAAGTTCAAATGCATTAAGAGAGCAGAGATGCTTTTCAGTGAAATTTAACTGGAGCTTGGAGCTCAGGACTCATATTGTTCATGCTGTGGCCTTGATTTAGTAATTATTGTGAAGCTGTTTTTTTATGCACAGCAGGTGCATTATGAAAAAAAAGTGATGGGGGAAAAATGCTGAAGTGTATTTTGTATGCACATGACTTTCTTAGAAGTGAAAATTTT
>JAQMYJ010000001.1:15389786-15433071 GCA_030014305.1 Clarias laeviceps | reverse complement strand
GTGTCAGGAAGGGCATCTGGTGTAAAACCTGTGCCAAGCTTGTGTGCGGACTGGATTGTCTGCTGTAGCGACCCATTGCCGGGAGCAGCTACTAAAAGACCAACAGCAATTTATTTGATTTGCAAAAAATTTTAATTGCTACTAAATAGTATGAGTTAGGCTACTCAATAATGCAAGTAAAGAACAATTAATATGAATGAGAGCAACAAACTCAAAAACTCATAGTTCCGTTTACTTAAAACTGGAAACATCATTACTTAAAAAATTTGATGTAATTGATTACCTCAAATTTTTTGAGTTTTGCCAACTTATTCGGGTTTACAATGTACTTGTAAAAAATAAAAATAATAATAATAATAAAAATAGGACTCTTTGGAGTCTCTTGAACCTCTTTGCCTCTTAGTGGTGACCCGATTTAGAGAGATGACATCATCGAGCAGAGGTCACCATTGTCTCCAGGGTGACGGGCACGTCTATGGTCTGATTGTGTTCAATGATTGTGTCAGGTCTCCCTCTGGGTTTGCCTTTATTACCTTCCACTTTATGCGGCAGAACCTGCTGCTTGCCTCAATAGACCAGCACTCTGTCCTTTTTCCCGCTCTTTTTTACTCTCCATCCATGTGCATTCCTTAGGTCTTTTTTTCCCTTGCTGACTATTATTTCATATTCATTTTAGTTTTCTCTCTGTAAATGATTGAATATTGCAGCAGATGCTCTGACGTGCATTTTTAGGATTTAAATTTCTTTTTGTGTGTGGAGAGATATGTGACCTAACTTATTCTCATATCTCAGTGTTTTTTATGTTTAATATTGATACACGGTATATACTATATTAACAATATACTGTACATTAACATTTAACCATTAATGTTATAACCATCTGGGCTTTTGGTTCCCCTTGTGCCACAGAGGAGGCTCTGGACATTGGCAGCAGATCTTTTTGTGCAATTGGTTGTGAGGTGGGGCCTCAGCACTTGATTGTTTGATGCATCCCATGGGTGTTTGATCGGATGTAGGATCTGGAGAATTTGGAATGTGGTGCACGGAAGATTGTGGTGCCAAGATTCTATTGGCCAACGATTGGTACTACGTTGGCTTTTCTGTGGAATCGGATCGGACAGACTGGCCTTGGGTCCCCACAGCTGGTATTATTTAAACATAGGCCAGTCTCTAAATATGCTCCTTCAAGAGAATGATTTAAATAAAGATAAATACAACAATAAAAATGTAAATGGAAGAAAATTATGACAAGGCCTACTTGGTCTGATGAAGTAGTTAAGTTTTCTACTAAGCTAAACTGCCATTCTCCAAGAATTGTCATAAAGAAAACCGAATACATTTTAAGAGCATATGGAATGAACTTTCTTTTGGGACTGAAGACTTTTTGGGCTGTGAAGACTTCTATGAAGGTATAACACTCTTTTTGTGCTGTAGTTGCTGATATTGCAGTGCTGAAAAAATTGTTACACATCATATTCCCATTGCATTTTTTAAAACTTTTAAATGTAACGCTATCTATAAGTGCAAGCAGCCTGGCATGTTTTAACAAGGCTGTTTGGACTGTGCGAAAGTGGAGAGATACAAAAAAAATGGCAAGGATTTGTTGAAGAAATGCCATGTAGCGCGGTATTAAACTATATTAATATGAACTTGTCTCATCCTATATCTTGTTTCAAAATATAATAACATACCTTAAATAATCAATAAACCGCCCAGCCATTGCATGTGCCTTAGTCTTGATGCTTGCATACAGATAGTTACACAAAGTGCACTTGGTAAAAGTAGATAAAAACACTAGCAAACCTTAGTCTTTTGTTGTATACTTGGTATCTAATTACATGTTTTAAATAATGAGTTTAGGACTATGCACTCTTTTACCTCTATCCTTTTGAGGGAAAACCTTAGGTATCTGGATTGGTTACGTTCCCACTTGAAAGAAAACAGAATATAAAAATTGGCCTGTTAACCATGTTGTTAGAAAAGAGTACTGAAAGGGAATAGGTTTGTGAGTGCTATTGTCTCTCCATCAGATAATGAAGGTCGGCTTTTCAGAGACAGAGAAGCACTTACAGTATGTCCATTTGTCCTTTTTTTTAAGCAGTTACTTTACTCGACTGCTATACCTCCTTATTTGATCTATTTGAATGTTTCATTTTGACTGATCTTTTGTGCTTAAAATGCATCCTTTTGGATCATCCCTACCATAATTTATGTGAAAGTTGACAAACTGTCACATGTTCGGCCTTCAAAGACACACACAAGGAGACAGATCTCTTTTAAACTAGTTTTAAAGAATATAAGCAAATATAATACATAACATTCTACAATATAATGCTGTTCATTTGTAGCAATAGACTAATCATTTGAATACTTCTGTCGTATGCTTTTAAAGTGCTTATTATCTGTCAGAGTAGACAGTAGAGCTGACAGGATAATATTGTAATCTGTAGAGTTGATGAATGTGTAATGGATTAATTGAGTGTTGTGTGATTAGATAAATCACACATGGATTATCTGAGCTAATTTCAAATCCAACAAGAAAAAGCATTGTTTTATTCCATATATTTAATGTGTAGAATTCATAACCAAATTATTCCGCAGGCTTTCTATGGAATTTAGGTGTAATGGTTTTGTAAGCCAATTAACTTGTCCCAGTATAAAAAATAAAATAAATCACACCCTGAATTCACTCAATGCACCCAATGTTTGTTATCCTTGACTATGGGAATGTTATTGTTATATTCTGTTTGGACATCAAACCGAAATGGCAACCCCAGAGTCTGATGAACCAGTTTTATAATAAATTACATTTGTCTGATTATCCTGTTGATATTGTACCAGAGTACTGAAACCTATACTCATTCAAATATTTTGGTAAATGATGTCAGTCCTGCTTCAGGTTATTCACTCAATATGACGGTGATCTTCTTTCAACTGCTTCTATCAGGGGCCTCCACGGTGCATCGTTTGATCCACAGGGTGTTTGTATTTATTTATTCATTTATTTATTTAAATAAAATCCTTGTGGGCTTGGGACCGGCAGTAGGGGTAACCCCATTACAACCCCATTGTCTTCCTGTACAGCACTAGCGGGATACAAACCTGTGCTTTCCACATGACAAGCAAGACGTCCTCCACTGAGTCCCCAGTGATCCCCTTAATTCTTCCCTCAAGATATTTTTGCTGTTATTTAGGTTTTGATCCACTCCTTTACTCTGCTCATTACTAAAATGTTACCTAATGAAAAATATCTTATCAGAAAAAAATTTAGTGTTCGAAGTCATCGAAACCAAAAAGTGAAGTACTTTTCTTTTGACATTTAATAAGGCATTCAGAGCTCTTCACTGTGTCTCTGGAGTCTTGGTATTGACTCTGAACACATATGAGAAAGACTGAGTAATTATTCCAAATGTTTCTTAGCTTCCTCACCCTAGGCTTGCTTCCAGGATTACAAACCATAATCAAACATAAGTGTTCTCTTGCTATCATTAGATGCAGCTTATGTTTTGCTACTCAAGTGCTTTTTTTCATAGACTGTGCCTGACTTGTCTTAATACATTTTATGTTTGACAGAATTAGCTTGTGCTTGCTTAAGGTCTTCTTTGCCGCAGCACATAGCAAAAAGGTATCCATATAATTCTAGTTATCTGGGTGATAGATAGGAAAAATATATATTAAGTGCATTACAGTCAAAAGTTTGGACACAAGTTGGGATTTATTTTCTACATTTTAAAATAATACTAGATTTCTTCAAAAACTATGAAATAACACATATGGCATTAGATAATTAAGTAACAACAATGACAACAACAACAACAATCAGTTATTTTAAGACTGGTCAGCTGTTCTATAATAGTTCTTGCAAGAACAGTATTGTCAAGTGCATTTGAAAAACCCATCAAGCACCATGATGAAACTGGCTCTCATGAAGATCATCCCAGAAAAACAAAACCAAAACGTACCTCTGCTGCAGAAGAGAAGTTCATTTAGAGTTATCAGCCTCAGAAATCACCAATTAACATCGCCTCAGCCATTATGAAGGCCTTACAGAGCAAAAGTAGTAGATACATCTCAATATCAACTGTTCAAAGGAGATTATTGTATATTTTAAATACCTTCAGCTTTGTCTTATAATGTAGATTGTTGAAATTAACATTAGGAAAGACCATGGAATTAGAAGGTGTGTACAAACTTTTAACTGGTGGCGTGTGTTAAGACTGTTGTATATTTAAAGCATCTAGTAGATATCCTTACCCAGAGTGATGTGCAGAAGTGCTTTGTAGCCTCTATCAAAAATATCCTTGTGCTTGTGCTTCAGTCTGCAGATTCTGTCCACAATGCACACAGTGATGCTACAGTAGAACCCAGATTATAAGATCCAATCTCTTCTAGTTACATTACCTGCACATTCACTGAATAATTTTTTCTTATTTTTTTCTATTTTCTTAGCTTTTTTTAGTGTGTGCCATTGTGAGCAACAACAAAGTCAAATTCCTTTTAGATGACTCTTCCTTGACTAAAAAAACTGCTTCTATTTGATATATTGTTCAACTCCAGATGAGAACATAGTATAAACTTTCACTGGCTCGGGTAACACAGTTGTCTTTGACTGAATACAAACACTCTCATTTAAACCCTCTTAAGTCCTTAGAAAACTCCAGATTTTTTTTGTTTTTGTTTGTTTTGGATTCATGACTTTTTCAGCATAACATCTCCACAACAACTTTTGTACATTATCCATCATAGCAACATTTTGGATAATAAAATTAAGAACCAGCAGTCAAAACCTAAGGATGGGGTAAATATAAATGTTTATCTTTATAAAATAACTGAAAAATTTTAAATAATTACTGAAGAATACTTAAATCATTTAGCTGTTGTTTGAGAAGAGGTTTTGATTGTTCTCCCCATTTTAATGCTAAGAATTATAAATATCTCAAAAATACACAACTGTACCACATGTAAATGTAGAATAGATCAACCATCTAGCTTGGAATCTATAATGTTTACATGTACAAGACATTGCCAGTGTACTATACTAATAAAATATTTCCCAATATATATTCTATTATATAGTATAGACTATATAAATAAGAAACCTTTTGACATCACCCATAGGCTTACTGAAGATCAGTTTTGTATCTTAATTGTGAAAGCTTGGCAGTGGCTGACTGCCCAAACCCCAGTTAATCCATAAATGGACAGAATGAACAGAGCATGGCTATTGGTTGAAACACATCTACTTGCCTCAGTTACTACAAGCTAGCTAGCTTAGTTTTAGATTAACTAAAATGCTACAGTGGCTAATGTTAACGTATTACGTTGACATTAATGAACAGACAGACAGCTAGAAATTTGGCACCTGCAATGCAACTACCACTCAAGTTGGCCATTCTCCTTCTATTGCATAGTTTTATGGCTTAATGTAATTTTAACTGATGAGTCAGTTAATCGATTATACATTTGACACAAATGGGAAATTTGGGAGACCAAAACCACTTTTTGCTCCAGGCTGTAAACCTTTATTGCTGTTGTAAAGTTTTAATGTGGTGTCTACCACGTGAATTGACTCGGTTTTGCTTTCGCCTAGTGGTCATGCAAGGAACTGCACTGTTATGGCACTTCTACATTGGACAAATTTTTCAAAACTGCAGGTTGTCTCTTGAATTGCTCTGACTGCATACAACAAAAAAGCTTGAGACGATTTTGAGTCAATGCTAATGTATAATTGAAAATGTCATTTCTTTTAAAAACAGCATGAACAGAGACATCCTGCAGTAAAAATTATTTATTCTCATTTTAGCTGTCAGTTCTTGTTTTAAATTGAGTAGTAACAGCCGGCATTCAGGGAACTTTGAGATAATTGCCTAACAGCAACCCCAACTCCTGATTAGTCCTGATTAGTCTAATATGTGCATTTTATTTTATAAATTTGAACTGAAGGCTTTTCCTTTCTTTGTTTCAGTTCCTTGGTAAACAGCAGTTTTTTTTTTTTTTTTGTCTGTAAGGATCAAGGACCTCTGTGGGATTCTGTTATCAGCATGGGTTCAGTGACATCCAGTTTGACACAGATTGAGTCCTGGAAAAACTCTAATCCACACTAATCTCTCCTGTCCTAAAAAGTAAGTTTTAAGCTTTATTTTTTTATGTTTGTCCATAATAACAGTGATGGTGGTAAACGGTTGAAATGTGACTTACCTTTAGGAATTCAAAGTAAATGCAGTAGATTGAAGCTGGTAGGCTATAACGTATGTGCATATTTTATGATTTTAAGCACTTTATTATCCTTTAATCCTTTCATTTGCTTTGTTTTCATTCTGTAGAGTCTGATATGACTGATATTTCTTCCCAATTTGGTCCTGCCAATTTCTACTCACTAACTTTCCCTTATCAGGTGATGACTGCCAGTTGAGGAAGTTGGGACAAACCGATAAACTACTTCCTCCTAGGCGCATGAAGCTAACCTTTACACTTTTTTTTTTGCTACTGCTCATGCCAGTGAAACACAATGGAGGGAAAGTACTGTCTGCCTTCTTCCACACACCTGAGCATACAGAATACCGTGATTGTGAAGTTGAAAAGTCAAGTCATATGGTTTGTAGGTTTTGGTGCTGTTTTATATGGTTCTGCACAGTATGTTCATTCTACATTCATAGATTATAACTCCATGCCTATAGCTTTGACACGTCTTCCCCTCTGCACACACGCTGAGCAGCAGCTTGCCTTTGCCTGCCCCATCTCTCAGCTTAGAATACCACACACACACAACACCTGGTGCCCTCGAATTCTACGTTTTAAATTCCAAGCCACCGTTTTGGCTCAGCAGGAGACTTTGTCCTAGGCTCTGAGCCAACCTGGTGCCAGATGGGTCAGGTCTTGCAGCCTGGGGGTCTCAAAACCCTGTTAACATAAATAGTGAAGCTGAGTGACAGCATGAGTGTGGCAAGTCATGGCTCGAGCCTCTCGTGGATGTGTATATGCTATTGCCACGGCAACCACAAGAGAGCTGTTCTGAATTGAACAAAGCACCGAGCGAGGACACTCCATGTGTGAAAAGCATTGTGAGGGTCTTACTCAGAGTGAGTGTTATTTTTGTTTGAGAGGCGGGGGCGGGCTAGACAACCTTTAAAGCTCAATTATACCGATAACTAGTCTGTCTTTCATGGTGAAGTAGAAGTGAAGCAGCAATCTGATCAGTCTGAGCGACTGTATTCTTTGGGAAAGTCCTATTGAATATGATTAACAATTAATTAACAATTAGGGCTTCAAAGCAATTGATCAATCTCGGCCTGAGACTCATTTGATACAATTATATTAGATTCTCTTTTAAACCTCTGCTTTCTAAGCTCAGAGTACACTTTATTTCTCTGTGATCTGTCCGATCCTTGTGATCTCTTGTTGTATCATGTTGAACGGAATGTGTCAGATGAGAGAACATGGTGTATGATCTAGCAGTGGCCACCATGGTGGATTAGAGCATGTGGGTAGGACAGAGCTTCTGGTTGAAGACTTGTCTTTCATCATGCACACAGTCAGCCCACAGTCAGTGCTTTGTATTTTTTTTTTTATGCTTGCAGTGTAACTGCCCATGGGGCACCAGATGTTGCCTATTCTTGGTGCATTCTTTTATTAAAATTCACTCTACAGATGCATCTATATATAATGCTCTAAAACTGACCTCTATCCTGCCTTGACCGTAATTCTGTTGCTACCATTGCAGTATCAAACACAAAACCAGTACAATTAGCTGAATGCAGGCTCCTCAGCTGAACTCCTGGGACTTATAAAGCTCTGTTTGGCTTATTATCACACAGAAATGTTCCCAAAGCTGCTTTTAATGGAATAAAAGCTCTGTTTTCTGGAGTGCTCCTTAAGCTTTTTGTGCAGTGTTGAGATTGAGATTTA
The DNA here is from genome assembly GCA_030014305.1 of Clarias laeviceps. Taxonomy (NCBI): domain Eukaryota; kingdom Metazoa; phylum Chordata; class Actinopteri; order Siluriformes; family Clariidae; genus Clarias; species Clarias laeviceps. The sequence goes on along the minus strand of JAQMYJ010000001.1, from coordinate 15,425,166 downwards.
GGGAGGCATAATAGCGAAAGCAGCCATCTGCCCAAATCGCCTCCTTAAGGGCAAAAGACACATTCTAAAAATCATTTTTTTGAACATGATGCATAATTATATATTTAAGGCACATATGGTTTGCTTGCTTGGCTTGCTAGCTTGCTCTCACAGGATTGCTATGTTTCCCTGCATATGTTTATGGAGTTAATCTCATCCTCGCCATCCTCCCCCAATGCAGGCAGGTTTTTTTGGGAATCAGATTTGTCATGCCAATCATTCACAGCCCTGATTCCTCCTATAGAGATGTCCTCCTGAACAGCCTCTTATTAGGTCCCTCATTATCTAGCTCTCCTCCTTCATGCATATTCATCATGCATTATGTTGATCCCTGAGGGATCTGTTTTGAAATAGTGCTGTATTTTGAGACCAGGTCTTTCATGGTAAATTGGCAAAAAATATTACATGACTTTATTACCAGTTTATAACTCCAACAATCATAGAGCAAACAATCCTTGTACCAATAATCATATGCCCTAATTAAGAAATTTTACATAAAAGGAAGTGCTGTTGTGCTGAATATCAGCATGGCTGTGATGCCGCCATAGGTACTGTATAAGGGTGCAGCCTGAGTGCTGGAGCTGTCACAGCCATGGTGGTATTCAGGAGAACAGCATGATCTTGAGTGTTATCATGCTGTTATACAACAGTTCTACGAATACTATTTATTATCAACAGATTATGATTTTGTTTATTTGACCAGTTATGTTATTTTTCATAGTTTACCAGTACTACTGTATGTAGCCAAAAGGTGAAAAACGAGATTCACTTTATGTTTCCACTTATTCCACTTTAGAAAATTTAGCTTCCACGCAAACGTAGTGCACTTGATCAGAGGTTAGAGAGGGATTTGGGATTGAACCATGTGTTAGAAGCTAGTTATCATTATAGCCTAAGTAAAAGAACATAGATGGTTCAGAGGCAATTCAAAACAGCTTAGACGCAGTTACTAAGAAGACAGAGTGTTGTTTAAGATGACATAACGTCATCAAATGTGTTTTCTTGCTGAAAGTGTTTCTATGACTGGTTTTAAATGTGGGTTTTTGGCAGGCATCTGCTCATTGCTTTTTCCAATACTGCAGACTGTACCAACCTACTTACAGTCATGCTGCGACCGACAGTTAGATATATATAGAGAGTTAAGCTTCCCAGTGCTGTTACTGTCTCTTATCATCACTTGTGAAATGCCTCTCATCCAATCAGATTACTAACTTTGCGTATAATACACTTCAATGCATCTTCAGCAATGATCCACCTGTCATGCTGCCTTATAGCTACTGTATGTTGACTCTACATTTGCTGGTAAGTGAGGTTGAGGAGAATGGCCAGATGTTCAAGGAAACAGAAAGGCTACAGTAATGCAAATAATCAATCTTTTACAGCTGTGGTGGGCAGAAAATATTCCCAGAATGCACAACACACCAAAACTTTAGGTGAATGAGGTACAGAAGCCCATATTGGGTTCCTTTTAATCAAGGACTGGAATCTAACACAACAATGGGTACAGGCCCAATCAAAACTGGAAAAGTGAAGGTTGGAAAAACATTACCTCCCCTTTCCACAGGTTAGTATTGTACACTTTCTTCCTATATAAGTGGAATCAACAGGTCAAGCAAAAGTATCCAAGGATCACAGTCTGTTTTATTTACTTTGTATTGTAAGTCATTTGAACCTTCTTCCACCTCTAGTTGCATTTATGTTGTGCAGTGAAGCTTGAAATTCCCAAATACCTCAACCACAAAAAATAAATAAAATATAACAAAAAAAATATTTTGAATGACATGCTAGGACATCTAAATGAGAACAGTTATTTTTGTTGTGGAAATGTATGATAAGAGGAATCACATGCTTTACAGACATCAGTTGATTATTTTAAATAATAAAAAAGAGATGAAAAGTTAAAAAGTTTTAATAATTCCAGATTAATTTCTTGTATTAATTTGTCTGTGTAGTGAGTGTAACATTTTAATCAGGTATTCAAACCAAATAGTTTTCCACTAAAGCGGTATCCGTGATTGCAGATTTTTGAAATTCATATCTTCTGCATTATGCGCTTGATTATTGTCTCTCGAGGGACTTGTGAGAATCTGCTATTTGCTCGGTGGTAATCAGTAATTTGTCTGTGGGAGATTCTGGCGTGAGATTAACATCCTCTTTGGCATAATTTCACCTCCTACCATGAATTTCTAGCTGCAGCCTATTTGGCTGTGAGAAGATCATATTAAAAAAAGTTTCTGGATCATGTGTTCAGCAGAAAATTAAAGGTTTCTAAGCAAAGTGGATTCCTGGGGTACATTAAAATTACAGTATCTATGTAAATAAATGTTTGTAAATTGGTCAGGACTAGGTCTTTTCAATGATATCTTTACTTTTCATACATTCGAGGACCGAAAACCAGTCTCAGGAAAATTTTTGTCTGTATGTCTGTCTATATGTCTGTACAGATTATGTCACAGGATCTAGCTTCTTTTTTTTTTTTTTTTACTCACTCAGCGCTTTTGCCTCAAGGTGGGCGTGGCTACACACATCACTCAACAGAGCCAATCGATGTGATAGTTTACGATGTATACACAAAGTATGTGAAAGACACAGAAATAACCATAATGCACCTACTGTATAAGCCAGGACAATCCTCAATACACACACACACACGACAGAGCGACTCATCATGGGTTACTCCAAAAAACTGGGACGTACACTATGAAAACTAAACCTTGGCCATAAAATAAATCACAATATTGAGTAGAAGTAAAGTTATGAGCAGTTTTGTGCCAGATGGTGAATTGCAAGTTTTAACAGTAATAACGCATGCGTCAAACTGTGGGTGCGTCTAAAATCGACTGCTGGACATCATATAATGAAACTTTGCTGTTAGGTTTTTGTTTGAAGTTTAACCTGTGCCATAAGTAAAATCAAATTGGTGAGTAAAAGTGTTGTGATCAAACAAATGTTGTAAACAAACACCTGGACCAATAGATGTTAATTAGAAAAGAAAAGCTAAACCACTTTTTTACTGGAATTAGTTCATATTTTTACAAAGTGGTAAAAGTGAAGTGGTTAAAGTGGTATTAGTGAATTTTAAGTCATTTTAAGTGAAAACTTCATCTTTATCCGATCTACTTTTTGAGGTCTCATCTGTGATTTACTCTCTGAATACCGAACAGGGAGTGTATTTGGCTGACGATGAAAGAAGTACAACTTAGACTACACAAGGCAAAAGATACTCCACCTTACAAGATTTTATTTCTTGGTATTAATAAGTTAATAAGCAGAGGGTTTTGTACAAAAAACAGATATGGACGTGAGCTTCATCCTAAAATAATAATATTACTGATAACAACCTAAATTTCAGTAGAGTTGGGACATTTTTTTTTATTTTAATGAAATGAAAGCTAAAAGACATTATTTCAAATTTGATGCCTGCTACAGGTCTCAAAAAAGTTTGGACGTGGCAACAATAGGCTAAAAAAGCAAGAAATTTAGAAAAGATTCAGCTAATAGAACATCTAGCATCAGGTTTGTAACATGGTTAGCTATAAAAAGGGATGTGTTAGAGAGGCAAAGTCTCTCAGAAGTAAAGATGGGCAGAGGCTCTCCAATCTGTGAAAGAGTGCGTAAAAAGATTGTGGAATACTTTAAAAACAATGTCAAATTCCAAAGGCTTTTGAAATCTCATCATCTACAGTGCATAACATCATCAAAAGATTCAGAGAAACTGGTGAAATCTCTGTGTGTAAGGGACATGGCCGAAGATGCCCATGGTCATCGGGCCCTCAGGCGACACTGAATCATTCATCGTCATAATTGTGTCATTCACAGTACTAAATGGGCCCAGGAATACTTTCAGAAACCACTGTTGGTAAACACAATCCACTGTGCCATCTGCAGATGCCAGAGGTCTATGTCATGCAAAAAGGAAGCAATATGTGAACATAGTCCAGAAGCGCTGCCGTGTCCCGTGGGCCAAGGCTTATTTAACTGTTTCTAAGTGGAAAAGTGTTCTATGGTCAGACGAGTCCAAATTAGACATTCTTGTTGAAAATCGCGGATGCTGTGTCCTCTGGATTAAAGAGGAGGAAGACCTTTCAGCATGTTATCAGCATTCAGTTCAAAAGCCAGCATCTCTGATGGTACGAGGGTGCGTAAGTGCATACAGTATGGGCAGCTTGCATGTTTTGGAAGGAACTATGAATGCTGAAAGGTATATAAAGTTTTTATACAACGTCTATTTCAGGTAAGGCCTTGTGTATTTCAGCAATACAATGCAAAAAAAACATACATCAGCTATTACAACAGCATGGCCTCGTAGTAGAAAAGTCCAGGTGCTGAATTGGGTTGCCTGCAGTCCAGATCTTTCACTTATAACATTCGACGCATAATTAAATGAAAAATACATCAAAGACGACCAGAAACTCTTCAACAGCTGGAAACCTATATCAGGCAAGAATGGGACCAAAGTCCGACACCAAAACTCCAGAAACTCATAAACTCAATGCCCAGATGTCCTCAAACTGTTTTGAAAAGAAGAGGAAATGCTACATAATGGTAAACATGCCGCCTTTCTAACTTTTTTTTGAGACCTGTATCAGGCATCAAACTTTAAATAAGCTAATTTTGTGCATAAAATAGTAAAAGTTCTCAGTTTAAACATTTCTTATGTTTTCTATGTTCTATTGTGAATAAAATATTGGCTCATATGATTTGAAAGTCTTTTAGTTTTCATTTTATTCAAATTTAAAAAACTTCTAAACTTTTCCAGAAGTCGAGTTGTCAGCTTATTTTTTAGCTTTAACCTTTGAACTATTTCTACAAATCCTTTAACCGTCAACAATGGGTACTAATCCAAGTCCCTTATAGAACTAACATTTTGTTCATTTTAGGACGATAGTGTTGTTATCATACTGTAAGGTTACCTCAGACTAAGCTATTTTAAGAAATGACATCAGCATGTTAACATTCTTTGTGTTCTTTCATGACATCAAAAGGAGCCTTTTTCCTCATTAATTTTATTGTGTTGTACTAATTATTTTCAACCCCTTGACTTTTTGTCCCTGACTTTTATTGAGTTTTCAATGGGATTACTGTCAAATGCAGACAGATTGATGTGTGTGGGACGGTGCCTGGTTCAACCTGGTTAGATTAAAGCTGATACAAAACAATTCATTATAGCATGTGTGTGTGTGTGTGTGTGTGTGTGTGTCCTGTTAGCCTCTTAGTGAGCAAAACACCTGTCTGAGCAATAACCTAATCAATTTAAGTGGAAGCCCCATCTGTATAATTGAATAAATGGAGATTCCATATGGCTGCATTTAATATGGCTTTCTTGCTGAGTGTATTGCCGAAGTTCAGAAAGACTTGGCTATTCAACAAATTGGAAATTGACATTTTTTTTATCTTTGAGAAAATCTAATACAAAAAAATGATGAGGATTTACATGAATTCTTGAACAGACTTCGTATTAGGTATTTTAGGCAATAAATAATTAGCAGAGTTTTGTGAGTCAAGTGTGTAATTGGAGTGTTTCACTGAGCATTGATTCATGAGTGCCAATACTTAGGCAATTTATAGAAACAAGCAAGATGAGAATATGCGCGCACACACACACATACACAAAGCAGTCACCATACGTATTTATTAATTCACGTCTGCCTTTTTTTTCCTTATGCACAGCCCACGCAAACGCCAACGAGTCAGGATGTCCATTCTTCCTCACTCAAAGATCAACCTGGTTCCTTATTTCCTCAAGGATGGGGGGATGGAGACAGAAGTGTAAATTGCACTCACACCATCCCCCCGAAGTGTCTCAGCAGTGGTAGGAAAAATCCTGTCTGGCAAGCCTGTCTGCTCAGGGCTATTCACCAGATAGGCAATTTACAGATAAGGCTGAGATGAGGCAAATCACAGAACCCTGCAGAAAAGTATCTCAGCACCTGTACTTTGCTAAATAGCCTGGAATCATTCTCAGCACGGGTGGAGACTGAGCGTAACATTAATGACATAACGAGCACCGATACTGCTCTTGGTCCAACATGTTTATCCTGAACATGGTGTGTATTGAGCAAGAGGAATGGGATGCGGTGATGCATATGAATTGTGGAACTTATATTGCAGAAAGGGGAAGAAAACATTTGAATCCCTCCTTGAAAGTCTTCACATTTTGCTTCCAAGGAGCCACACTTTCTTGTCTGTTCTTAGCAAGTTTTTTAGTCTGCTCCCTGTACCTGACCAGTTTCAAATGAATGTTATTTTTTTGTTTGTTTGTTTGTTAAAGCCCACAGTGATCTATAAATCATTCAGTCATAAAACACCAGCTAACTTAAGGCATGACCCAGTGAGAAACAGGTGCAGATGATGACAGATGATCAGGCTGGTGATTGGTATACTGATGATGCTGAATGCTGAGTGGTTGGAACAGATGAGAGGGGAAATAAGGTTGCTGCTGAGGTCGTTACATAAACAACCAATTTTAAAATTGTATCTTTAGACACTTTGCAGCCTGTCGCAGTAAAACATTTGTTCCGATTTTTTTTTTTGTTAATCGACATCATTTAATTTCATTCCATATGAAGGGGTGGCACAAGACTTTTGCACAGTACTGAACATTTATTTGTAAGGGGTTTGGAGGCTCAGGGAAAGCACATAGATTTTGGAAGGTTACACACAAAGGTGAAAGAGATGATGAACATCCCTGCACATTGTATTGTTCTGCCTAACCAACTACACTATTCATAAGGTGTTCCTGTCTATGATTATTTCATTTATTCGTTCATCATCTTTAGTAACTGCTTTATACTGATCAGAGTCACGGTGGATCCGAAGTCAATCTTATTAACACTGGGCACAAGGTAGGTGAACTCATCCTGTATTCATCGCAGGGCTACATGCACACACTCTTCCACACACTCATTTACTTCTAGGAGAAATTTAGCATAAACAGTTTATCTACTCTGCAGACAGTAACCTGAGCTCAGGATCAAACTTGGGACCCTGAAGATGTGAAACTAAGTTTGCTTAGCATTTAAAAAGGTTAACACAATCCATGTCATAATTAAAGGTCTGGTGTTAATTAGATTCAAATATTAAATGAATTGTAAAGCTTTCTAGTGTAGGCGTAAAATGTGGGAGAAAATGTCTTTGTTGGATTTAAATTATATTGGAAAAATAACAATAACAAATAATAATAAAACAACTGTTGTTAACAAATAACAACCTGATTTCAGCATGAAGCAACAATAATTATGCTTAGCATTATAGCCATGATTGTGTATCCTTAATAGTGACGGACTACAAGGTCACCTCACCCAGTCGGACACTGATTAAATCTGGCATTAGTGTCTCTCTCTCTCTCTCTCTCTCTCTCTCAAAAAAACACACACACACACACACACACACAGTTCTAAATTCATGCCCTACAGGCTGGAGAAGGATCTAACACACACACACACACACAAACACACACACTTTTCTCATTAAAAAAAGACCCTAACTTACTTTTATTCCTCTCTTCCATTAATTTAAAAAAAAATTTTTTTTACAATTCATTCATCCACCATGAAGGCACTCACACATGCTCACATTCCTCCCATTTTGATTTTCAACTGGAATCTTCCTATAAACTGTCTGTGCTTTTCTCTATACACAGCAGATAGCAAGACCTCTCTTTTATAAAGGTCCAGGCCTCACGTTGTGCAGTTCGCTCACATCGGGGGCAGAATAATAATGCCCTCCTCTAGACAAATTGTGTGACAATCCCTTTAAGTCTCCTTTAGCCTACTGTTCCTGATTGGTCTCGCTGTAAAATGTAAGTGCAGCCCACCGAGACAGCGATGCCCATCAGTAAAGGGTGAAAAAGCTGACCAGAGATGAGCTTCTTGTTTTTGTTTCATAAGGACCGAGGTCTAACACTTGGACTATTGAAGCTGATTTCTTTCAAAGGATCTTGAGAATGCACTAGAGCCAGCATGCTTAATGAAGGAACTGTTGTACAGTGTGCAACTGTGTTTTCTGTTATCCAAAGATGGATGGAAAAAATGAATCAAAAAATACACTTTGGCAGAGTACATATGGCCACAAAATGTGGACAGTCAATTGTTCAAATGACTTTTTTTCTTTAGGCTGCTCAGTTTTAGACATCAATGCAGTCAAAAGAATATTTTGTAAATTAGACTTTCTCAGAGCTGCTGTTTTAAGGACCTTGAAAATGGTATCGTATCCACCCGCCCAGAAGAGGGCGCTTTTTAGTAAATCCAAGCAATGATGTTTGACAATGCATTAATAATGCATTAATAATGCATTGTAATTGATATACTGCTTGCAATTTTATTTAAAAAAACAAATCAATAAAAAAACGTTTCAGGGTAAAACTAATATTCAATTTATGTGGTAGCCTCAAATGGATTATTTTATGAACTTTCAGTTTGAGGGCATAAGAGAATGTGGTGTACTTTTAAAACATATTGAAGACACATAATTAGACTAGGAAGTCTGTTGTTTGAAAATAAAGTTACTTTATTTGTCCCTTAGAGAAAGACATATACATGTGCAGGAGATTTAGTTTCTGAGCATTTCATGTATTTCTTGGTTAAGATGCTAAGCCTTATTTTTCCCAGCAGGGTTGACCCATTGTTCTTTTCCAAGTTGTCTACAAGTTAATTCTGCATCACCTTTGACCTTGAGGCTGCTGATCTGGTTGTGACCCAGGCTTTTGTTCCCATTCAGATTAAAGGGAGACAGATGGAGGCTGTGGCTCAGACGACATACCATAAGCAACAAGACTAGAAGGTCGGATAGTACACCACCTCTCACAGCTGTGTGTTTATGTAGTAAGTCAACCTACTTTTTAGCCAGGGAGATCATTTTAGTTGTATGACACCAGATGAAACCCGACCCCTCCCCCTTCTTTTATTAGTTTCGCTCTATTTTATATATATATTTGTTGTTGTTTGTGGATTAAAATTAATAATACAGTGATTTGGGATTATGATATCCTCCTGTAAACTTTATGGAATGAAACGCTTGCGTTATGACTAATAGGAAGAAATTGATTAGTCTTCAACACTTATTATCCTTTGAGGATTGCAGAAACTCAGAGAACAGGTTCCATATGTTTGCACTGTTATAGGAGTTCCTTGGAGGCCAGCATTACAGAAGTACAGCAGGCACTCTACACTCTGATAATGGATTGTGCATAATGAGAAAACTTTCTACTTTGATGGAATTTTAGAATTTGTGATATGCTGGAATAAGTGCATGAGTGTAGCAGGGGATTGTATAGAGAAATAAACTGTTTTATTTATTTATTTTTTAAATATCTCTTTTTAAAAATATCTCATAATTGTGCTCTGTTATTCTATGCAACCAAAAGTCCCGGTTTGACTTGAACACTCCTTATTTATTATATAAAAGTATCATAATTATGTTTTTGCTGTAAGTTAAAGTAGTATTAATAGTAATTTAATAATGCTTGTTAATAAGTATTTTTGTTTGTTTATCGTTTTTTTTGTTAAAATGAAACAACGACAATAATAATAATAATAATACTTATTGCTATGATGATAAATAAGGATCATCTACAGCGCTGTGTGCGGAGGGTTGGGTCACGTGGTGCGCCTCTTACCTGTAGGTGATTAGTCGGGATGGGAGCGGGGTGGGGCGCTGAGTGGAGGGAGCGAGCAGGATTTGTTAGTGACTCGTCACTGGGATCGCGGGACAAATGAGCGCTTCTTGTCTTTCCCCTGCTTTACAGTACGCTTCCAGCATTCTTCATCTTCTTCTTCTTTTTTTTGTAATCAGCTGATTCTTATAATCTGACAGCGCGCCTCGGATGTGCTTTGTGCTGCTGGAGAGCGACCGGGAGAGAGGTTTCTATGGGACCCTGTGAATGTGTGTGAGTGAGTGAGTGTGTGTATGTGTGTGTGTGTGTACCTCCAGTGGACGGACGAACGGAAGACCTGACCGTACGCACAGAGAAAAGAAGAAATAAAGGAGTGTGATTTGTTTTTCATGATGTGGCAGGCATCGGATCAGGATTGCTGTTGATATTTTGTTCCAACTTGGAAAACTTTCTTTGTTTTTATGTGGAAATGAAGCGGTTGAATTTGCTTTGATCGGAAGGATCAAATAGCGCACTTTTACGCGACACTGGTGCGAAGACGCGGAAACACCACCAGGACGAAGGGTTAAACATAAACCCAACACTGTTTTTTTTTTTTTTTTTTTGTAGAATTATCATTATTTTGTGGAATTGTATAGATATTTATAGTTTTCATCATACATCAGGGTTGCAAGTTATCAACTTGCACAAGCCTTTTTTTTAAATTATAATTTTACTTCCCTGGCACAGACGAAGCAATACCGCGTATATGTGTATATGAGTGTAATAACCATCAGGATGAGCTGCAGCTGAGACCGGGTTTTGTGAACACTTTTCTCCTGAACTTTACTGGCTCTGATCCGCGGAACATGAAGCCGGCCACCTGTCTGCTCGCTACACTCCTGGCTCTGTGTTTACCTCTCTGCTCCTGGACAGCAGCTCTCCTCGGCCATGAAGGTCAGTGCTTTCTTTTCTTTTTTTTCACTTCACTTCTGCTTCTCTCACCTGCTTTGTTTAAAAACCTAGCATTTGTTTAGGTGCAAAGCAGCACACTAGCTCATGTGCTTCACTCCCGTGCGCTCGGTTTTTTTCTTTCTTTCTTCCACATCGCCGCTGTCATCATCCCAATTCCACAGAAAAGTACTCAAAGAATAGCTCTCCTCGTAATATTATTGTTGTAATTTATATTGTTCTGGTTTCACATGAATAGAGCCCACAGTGTTGCTTTGGTTTAGCATTGTTGAACAGGATGGCGCGCGCAAAGCCGCACGCGCGACAGGTGACTCGCCTCAGGTAGTTTATTTGTTTGTTTTATTTGTTTCATTTTTCTTTCTTTCCGCCTCTTCACTATGAACAAAAAACGCTGTTAGTAGTTTCATTTTCTCTCGCTGTAGTTTGATATTCCTCTCTCCCTTGTGCCGTATCCAGTGTCAGGTGCTCGTCTCTAGGCAAAACAGTTTATTCGTTCTTTTTGCATGTCGCAAACAGGTGTTGTGAGGAAAGGAGACCTGAATTTCCTCAAGAAGCTTGTACGGCTTTGATTCAGTCTCACTCATTCACTCACTCACTCACTCACTCATCATCTATATAGCTTATCCTGGATACAGCGTCCCAGGAGACTTAGGGCATGAGGCAGGGTACACCATGGACAGGGTGCAGTGTGGACACACACACACACACTCATTCACACAACAGCCAATTTGGGGACACCAATTAGCCAACTGAATGTCTTTGGACTGTGGGAGGAAACAGGAGTACTCGGAGGAAAACCTCATGCAAACTCCATGCACGCTGGAATAGAAGGTACCCTGAAGGTACAAGGTGACAGTGCTCACCACTACGCCACCTTGATTCAGTCATTTGCACACAAAAGCATACAAATCTATACTGTGTATTTAAAAGTTTGTCTACATTGGTCCCTCTCATTCATTTCATATGAGGATCTTTCACAAAGCTGGGCTGATTTTGTATGATGTGGCATTACTAATACTAAGCGGCGGCCCAAACCTGTTCAAGCACAACACCACTCATCATTGTAGTCATTTCCTGTTGAGTCTGATATCAGTGAAAGCTTGAAAAGAGCATTTTAATGATCTCAAAATCACCTCTGTCCTCTGATTCAGGCTGGTTAAGTGTCCACCAAATAAAGACCATTATTATTGAGCCATGGTGGGTCAGTGGTAGGTTTTCTCGCCTGCCTTGTGAAAGGCTCGGGCTCAATTCCCACCCAATACCCAAACCCCAAAAAATGAGAGGGTTGCTTCAGGAAGGGTATCCGGCGTAAAACCGATGACAAGTTGTTTGAAGATCAGATGGTCCACTATGTTGACCCCTCGAGCAGCCAAAAGATCAACAACAACATTATTGGGGATCCTGATATAAAAGTGTGGATTGTCAAAATGGAACATATTGACTGTCCAGCACACAGCCCTGACCTCAACCCCATCCAAAACCTTTCTGTTCACCATTCTTTGCACCAGACTTCCTCACACAACACTAGTAGTTGACCTCACTAATGCTCTTGTGGCTGAACAAGCACTAATCCTCACAGCTGCACTCCAAAATCCAGTGTAAAGCCTTTCTAGTAGAGTGGAGGTTATTATAAAAGTAAAAGGGGAATGAACTCTATAATGGGATGTTCAGTAAGCACATATGGGTGTGACTGGTAAGCTGTCCACAACTTTTAACAATGTGGTGTTTATTTAAGCAATATCACACAAGATTGGTTGAAAATCAGCACAGCAGTGATGTGGCTGTAGGCATGAGGGCTGATTTGAACCCATCGACCAAAATGATATGGATAAACATCAAATATTGGATTTCAAATATTGGAAATTAACACATACTGCCTTTATGCAGGGAACCATCAATTATTCATGTCATATTTTTTGACAAATGAGCTGTTGCACTAGTTCGGAAGTTTCTCCCAAGTAATAAAGACATCTATTAAAGTAAGTGCGATAATCCTTCTTTTGTGTGGAACCTCCCCTGGGTTCTGCCCCTCATTTCCCACACTTAATTCTCTCCTGCTTCCCACATCACGTTTCTCAAGGTGCAGAACATCTCCAATTTTTCCATTTTTTTTGTTTTGTTAAATAGCTTCCCCCATGCCATCAGGTTGTATTTTTTTTGTAATTACTTCTTTTTGAAGAGTGCACTACAAGATGGAGAAGTCTCTAATTGTGCCCATATGGCCAGATTCACCATGTGACTCTTTCCATGTTCCGCTTAAACACCCTGTGGGAGAGTGTGTTTACACTAGGGCGGTTCTTGCTGTGTTCCACAGTTTGTTTCTTACTCGCACCGGTACTGGAGTGACAAACAAACCTCTCGAAGCAAGCTGTTTTCCTCTAAGGAAAAGCTTTACTCATCAACAGCACAGTCCACAGCACAGTACCTATTAGGTTGCATCTAAATGATTACAAAAGCAGTGACCTTATTATTTTTGAGCCTTTCAATATGTGTAGTAAATTATAGCTCAAGTTAAACATTGTTGTAAGCAGTTTGTCATTGACTATCAGTGGTGATGTCAATGTTTCATGTGAAAAGGACCACATGGAAAATTCCCCATATAGCCCTGTGTCTTAACCTCTTCCTGGTGTCAGCTTGGATTTATCACTCACTGGGTTTCTAATACCCTTCTCATGACACTGATTAGGAGTTCCATCAGATCAGAAGTGACCTCATGAGGTTTTACAAACAAGACATTTCGTTAAAAGGTTAAAAGGAAAAATATGACTTGAGTGTTATGGGAACTTTCCATCCAAGGTGCAGTATGATGCTCACAGTGCTGATGGAATGGCTTTTCCACACTCATTACTGACTTTCCCCTCATCCTTATGCTGGATGTTGGTCTAGCGTTTCTCTTTCTTCATCTCCATCAGACACACATGCATGAGTAACAGGAGCTGGCATGCATTCTGTCCTCATCGGCTGCCTTTTTTAATATGTGTGTGACATTTAATATGTGTGTCATATGTCTATAACACAAGTACACTTGTGGATGAACGAGCCATCAGTTATGATATAGTTCTATTTCTTGACAACACATTTATGTCAAATTTCTTTATTTTTATAAAGAATTATTATACAGTGGCAGTTGTGTTCAGCTCAGTAACAAACAATGTGTGAAGGAGTGTGTTTTTGCCTTGCATTAGGACTGTACTCCTTCCCAGACAATGAAAAAGATTAAGTGCCGCCTTGGTGTACTCGGGATCATGACCTCTGCGTTCTCCTCCAACGTCACTCCTACACTGTACCCTATTAAGAGTGGTGTGTCAGCACAAAAACACAAATGAAAGGAAATTTTAATCAGCATCTTTTACAATGATTGTTTGGTATTAAATGCCATAGCTAACGTAAGCAGAGCCTTGACTGCGGTGTTTAACGGAACGCAGAACAGTGCGATCCTCTGTGTGGAATTTGTCACGAGGGTCAAGGTTTATTCATACTCCCATTTTCATACTTTCCTTCCTCCTGAGAACTGCTTCTTCCCGCCGAATAAATGAATAGATTTCTTGCTTGGCAGATTTTTACAGTGTTGCAAAATAAGGACATTCCCCTGATTATTATAATTTTTTCATGTTAACATCCCCCTCACACTCTCACATGCTCACTTTTCTTAATTGAATTTGCTAAAATGAATCCTGAAGGTCATATATATATTCTCAGCACCTGAAAGCGCTAACCTCCATGGTGAGGAGGTCAAGAGAAGGGGCTCACATAGCTGAGGTCAGATTTCAGAGGTCACGTTGCACTCTGATTGATTATCTGCCATGTTTCCTTTACCTCAGTGTTATTGAACCATACACTTCTTACAGTACAGCAAACCGTACAAAGTTCTTATCTAAAGTCTTGGCCTTATCATCCTTAATCATGTGTCAGGAGGAGCAAAGAGTAATTCGCTGGCTGTTGTTTGCTGTCTGTGTACCTGCCTGATGCAATGGCTGTGTCATGTGCAATGAGTGAATAGAAGTGAGTAGAAGGTAGGCACGGCCTGTAAGTTTGGACAGGGCTGAGCTGAAAGGACATACTCTTTATGACATGGCCTTTATGCACGTCCAACTCGTGGTCTTTCACCTACTTGTCTTGTGACGTACGTGCTGGGTGATAAGCCACATTCTTGTAGGTTGTCAGTCAATTCCTGACTATTTACACACCCGAGTGTGTGGGTTAACCCTTGAAGATCAAACATTTTTAGAAGTCCAAAACCATAGCATTCTCACCTTGACCTATATTATGTATTCCATAGTGTTATAACTCATAATTTGTTAATCATAATATAATGTGTCATTACTGTCACCCAGTCTTGCGTGGAGGACGTGTAATGCAATATTAAGACTTTAAGATTTAACACACACACACACACACACACACACACACACATTAATTTACATATTTGGCTCCTACAGACTGCCAGCTGTCTTCTGAAGCTGATGAAGCAAGATGCCCAGAAACCACAGCATTGTCACAGGGCCTAATATATATCCTTAATGTTGTGGGACATTCTACTGTACACCGAAACATTGACCCAAAGAAAAAGTAATACAGAATAAATCTACCTTAAAATCAAACATGGTCCACATAAACTGTTTCCTTGTAAAGTCTCAGTATTTATTTTGTATAACCTTAATTATCGGAAGAATAAACACTGAAATAACCAGGTTGATGTTGATGATAGTAACTCAGAATTATTCAAGATGTCAAGATATGGTTTCCCCCCACAGTCCAAAAAGCCAACTGTTGGTTAATGATGATTAGGATAGATGGATAAGATCACACTTCCCTTTTAATGATTTGAATATACCATCACGCAATGTAACATCACTTCTTGTGTCTACCAAAAAAATAGAATAAAATAAAACCGGTTCAAACCATCTGCAACTATGAGCAATATTTTCACATTTATAGAACCACTGACATGCAACAACGTAAAAAAATATGTATTATGAAATCAATGTATTACCATATTTCATTTATATTCTAACATAATTATTCCTTGCCCCAAATAGTTAAGGAGCTTATGGGGCTGTGTGTGTGTGTGTGTGTGTGTGTGTGTGTGTGTGATCTGTGCAACACCTGGAGAGGACTGGCTTTGCAGCAGAATAAACTATAAACACACATACACAGAATTTGTTCCCTTTGACAGCGTCTTACACTAAATCAGTCCCAAGCTTAACTGAGTGATGACAAATTCAGTCCTTTTGCACATTTGCCTGGCAGGTTGTGGGATATACAGATGTATACACACATGCTGGAAATGTGTTTACAGGGTTTGGTGTATAGATCACATGTGCTTTGAGCTTTGTGTGTCACAGGATGCGAGAATAAACCTGTGTAGTCAGGAACTTGGTTTTTAATCTAGTGTTTCTGACCCTAAATCTCTCTCTCACACACGCACACACATGCATTTGTGGAATGATGCAGTGGCTGTATTTCAGAACCATCAGTATGTGTTGCGTACCTGCTCCGATTGGTCAGATATAAATGAGGTATGATACTGCGAGGCAGTGGATGAAATAAGACGCTGTTGAAACCTGCACAGAAGTTCTGGAAGGGTATTGATTCTTGGCCTGTCCTGACATGGTTTAAAAATGTGGTGCAAAGAAATTATATCGATCTGTCTGAGATTTTTTTTTTTTTGTGGGAATGGTTCAGGACAGAGAGGTTTGCGTTTACTTTGGTGAAATTATTGTTATATGCTTTACTATAGGCCAGGTTTCGGGATTTGAGTTCTCTTTCCCCCTTTCCCCCAAAAGACCTTCTTGCTCTCTCTTTCTCTCTCTGTCTCTCGCTCGCTCTCGGTCACTATGATTTGGGGGTCGACCCCAAACATGGTAGTGCCAGCAAGAGAACCCAGCATGTGCATCGAGATCTTAATGGCAGGATGCAGCCTTGAGAGAACAAAGGAAAGCTGTGGAGTTCTTTCTCTACATGTGCACACAGACACACACACACACACACACACAGCTACCCTGTTTAAATCAGAAAAGCCCTGACTAATGGATTTGTGTGTTTCTGTGGTGTGTGTTTCGGATGGCGGAAACCAAGGGGTGTAAAATCCGTCCCTTGTTAGGTCTGTCTTCTTTCTTTCATCCCACTTTTATTGGCCTCTAATTGGAGGCTGGGTTTGTAATTAAAATAAGATGGCTCGTGAAATACTGGGGGATTTAGTAGTCTACCAGGGTGAAAATCTCTTCTTTCCCCTATCCCGTAGTTGGCTAGAGACAAAGGTGGCTCCCGGTGCATCTGGTAGATGTTTGCCAAAGCAGCTTGGCACAGTAGGAGAAACGGGTAAATTGATATCGCACATCCATACTTGTCTAGAGAAGGTCCTCCACTCCTATGTTAAATGAGACTAAAACATTCAATAATTGAATTAGGATATAATAATAATAATTGTTATAATAAAAATTATAAATATTATAATAAAAATAATAATTATAATAATAACAATCATTTTAGGAGACTGTTCAACAGATGCTATGCCCCCTGTTTGTCACATCATGATGAAATCTTCAGTTGCCTCAACAGCAAATAGAAAATAAATAACTGGAAAATAAAGCTTTTTTCATGCATGCACCATTAAGCCCATGCAGATTGTTTATTTATTTATTTATTTATTTTATCAATGAGTTGCGCTGGTGCCAAGTAGGCCAGCGTACACTATAGTGTACGAGTACAGTATGTCAGAAAGAATTTTGTAGCCTCTATTTCTCCCTGCGTGTGTCTGTGTGGCTGCTGCTTGGTAAACGTGGCATTATTATCTGAGCCCATTATAGAAATTGAAGTGATTTTGCTCTGGCAAAGTGAAGAGCGTTCCGAGCCAAGCCTGATGGCGAGCGAGAGGACGTGTAACCATACACAGGCTTTGATCTAGTGTTATGACTTCCTATTAACTAAAAGCTTTGTGTCAGAATGAAAGAAGCGACCAGGAAGCATAAACATGGATGGAGGTGACAAATGAGTGAAGGCGAGTAGCAGATCTGAGAGCCACCATTGGTTTTAATTAAATTGGATTCTAGGTTTTTCATTAACAGACCTGTTTCATTATAACTGACCAGACTTTTTATTTTTATTTATTTATTTATTTTGGCGAAAACTGCATTATTTCCTTATTATAGTGGATGAATTTAATATAAACCAATTTTGTCTAATGACATGTTCAGGAGGGACCAATTGGAGGCAATATCAACAGACTGTACCAAAGATAATGGTGTGTACCAAACTGTCAATATAATATATGCCCGGGACATGTCCCCATCACCTGGTAAAAATCTTTTATATTATAGCTAACAGTAAAAATGACAAGGAAAATCAGGTAAGTTTTATAGATGGGGTTTGTTTCTCAAGTTACAAAAACTCACACATTCAAATGGTTATAAATTCCAATCAGGCATCCTTTTCTGGATTTCTTGTTTCTGTCACATGTATCAGGATTTTTTTTTTTGGCCCCAAGCACTTTTCAAAACAAAGAATACATTGCATGCCCCAGCACAATTCCAATTCCTTCATCATGGCAAATCCGTCAGTCTTGACAATTCATACTTGTAAGCACAAGCGATCCATATCAGTCTTTAATTTAAATACATGGATTCCCTGGAAGACCTGGAATTAATTGTTTGCTACATGCATATGTTGAGCAATAGCTTTACTACATGTCTCATTGGCTGATATTGATTTCCACACATCAAGTATATCTGCATCCTTTGACTAAAAATATAGTCACTGGTGTTCTGGCAGTATTCTAGAAAACTACATGAATTCTGATCTGATTGTTCTCATTATAAACGTATCTCAGGTTTGATCTGAAAAGATCAAACTCGTTTGTGTAACACCGTATGGAAAAAACAATCAGATTTGTTTACAAAGATAAAATGGAAGGGGATGCACCTAATACCGTACCTCACAGACAGAGTTTGTAAGGTGCAGGCAGGAATAACATTTATTAATTCATACATTCATACGTTCATACATACATACATAACATAAAATACAGAGTAGAATAAGACAGAACTTCATTTCAGCAAAGTCATATGAATGTCATCAAAGTGGAAATCTCATCTGTGGCTTTATTGTAGATCCTGATTAGGTTATTCATTTGTTGCCCCAGTTCCTTAAAAACCTTTCATCATTTGCCTAGGTGCATATTGCAGTATTGTGGGAAGACGTTGAGCCATCATTATTGACTCATTGACATGATTCACCACTCAAATGACTTGTAAGATAAACGCTTCCTTCTTATTTTATGAATAATAAAAAATATAATTTGTGGAGACACACTGTTGGTCAACTTTGATTAATACTTAACCCAGACTGGAAAAATACCTGCTCGTGTTGGTCAGTCGGAGTCTGTTTAATTATTTGTTAGAGCTCACATCGCTCTCTGATCTTGCATTTAAGGAAGCTGAGGTAAGACATTTGACTTTTATTTATTTATTTATTATTTTTATTGTGCTTTAGCCTGGTTTTGTTTATTTATTTATTTTTTTTGGCCCCTTATTTTACATGACACATCCTCATTGGCCCTCATGTAAGACAGGAAACACAGTCAGTACTTCCTTTAACTCAGGATGTTGAGCTGCGAGTAATTAGTATTTTATTCTGCATTACTAAACATGCCTGATCTACTCGCACACTGCAGTAATATTCAATATTCAACAATGTCTGACTTCAAGTATGTTAATTGAATTAAACTTTATGTACTACTTCTTAGGGCTGGACAAATCATCAGTCTCATCAGGACAGAAAATATACAATATGGTCATTCTGTACATTCAAATAGGCAGTTGACTTTATTTTATTGCTACATAACGTCTAGACCTGACAAACTGAAAATGACCCCTGTATATCGTAACACTGCCTCCAGAGTGCTTGTACTGTGGGCACTATGCATGCTTCATGTGCTTCCCTTTTTGCCCTGATGCGCCCATTGCTCTGGAATAGGATCAAGTCAAACTCCCTTCTTCAAGGGATAGGGTCAATCTGAACTCTTTCCATTACTCCAAAGTCCAATATTTTTGTGCCCTAACAAATGTAAGCCTTTAAATTAATAGCCTCACTCACAAGTGGTTTTCTTATGGCCACACAACTGTTTAGTCCCAATCCTGTAAGCTGCCATCACACTGTAATAGCTTTGGGTTTTACTTTTGATTTTGTACCATGCAACATATACAACAAGTGTTTGTGAGCTCAACAAGTGAGCTCACTTCATACTTTTTCTGACCACAATGAACACAAAAAAGTCCTTCCAGGATTTGATCAGGTTTTGAAAGGCTAGTAACCCAGTTCCAGTAACTTCAATCTCCTTAGTTGTTTTCTTTGCTTGATGCAGCCCAATAGTTTGACCCATCTGAAATAATGGAACATTTTGACCATGCATTGTATTTACAGTACAAACCTTGTCTGTAAAGTATGAGGACAAAAAAACAAACAAACAAAAAAACATTCATTAATCATATTCTATTTAAAATGTTTAATAAATCATGATATTGATTTGTGATCATGTCACCCAGCACTACTACCACTCATGTAAGTTTCCATTGTTGTGCAAAAGATTGATTGCTGAATGAATACTTGGAAACTATCATTTCCTTAAAACACAGGTAGGGTTTATGAGGAAAAAATACGGTGGTGATGGATCATATCTCTAACAGGAACTCACGCCTACTTTCGGGTAAAAAAAAAGAAAAAACACCTGATTTTAAAGTGACGGCTGCTACCCTGCTGTGTTTAGGTTAATCTTTTCCATGGAAAAGATGAATACTTTGTGAGGGATTTGGTTTAGTTATACCTGATGAATTGAAAGCCTTTTTCCAGCTTCAATTCACCTACTGCCATGTAAACTGAATACGCAAACAACAGGTGCATGGTTGCTGGATCTGTGCAGGTCTACTGTCTGTGAGGAAAACGAACACATCTACTATGGCTTTTCTGCAGTGCTGATGTGTAAGATTCATGCCACGATCATGTCGCAAGGCCGAGCAGCAACTCGTAAGAAAATTATAGTAGTAATTGATTTAGGCAAATGTCTGTTTTGCATAAACAGATTGTAATTGTTGAATTGTAAGCAGCTGTTACTTCACACCAGCAAATCGGATCCTACTAACTGAAATTAAGCTCAGAGATTGTCGAGGTATAAAGGAGTGATATACAGTACTGGGAAAGAGCACAGGAAGTATTAGTGTGAAAAAAAACAAATGAGGAAGTTAATGGAGGAAATATTTAGGCTTTAAATTACCCAACTCATACATTTCCATATCGTAGATACACACATACAACTCACTCTACTAATTACTTGTTCTGGTAGTTGTTCTGCAGTCACTGAAGAAGTTGTAATAATAATTGTCTAATATGATTTGGATGTATTCAGCTTCAGTTATTCATTGTCTATATCAATTAAACTGTGTAGCGTCATGGGGGGGCTGGAGCTTATGCCAGAGAACCCAGGTTATACCACCTTTGTGTTCCGAGTCCTCTGGGGTGAGGTGGGGTATACTACCCCTAGATGGGGTGCCAGCTCATTGCAGGGCATACATACAATCGCTCACATCATATTCGCCAGGCAATTTGGAATCTGCAATAAATGTGGGAAACAAACAAAGCACGAAGGTGAAAGGTGGCTGTGCTAATCAGTAAGTCACCATCACACCACTATAATAATGTGCACTGGACTATTTCTTCATGTCAAATATTATTCATCGTTTGGTAGTCTTGCTGGTACATACTGTATAATGACAGTCCTAGAGCGAATGTCTTTCACTTAACAAACAATTAACGTAATTTGTTCAAAGTTACTCTTCAGACAAGGTACAGTCCAGGGAAACAACAGAGCAGTTATTGGGGCAATTAATCACAGAGCAGTTATCTAAACACTAGCTCAAAGCTCTTAAAGGTACAGTTAGCAGGTTTTGGTGGCAGTTAGCTAGCAGTTTTGAAGTTGAAAATCCAAACAATAACACTACCAGCCTCTCCTTTAAATGTCATCTTAAAATAAACACCTGATTTGTCCTTCTTTAAGACTTGTCCTTCTTCTGACTGATTGGAATTTTGTGACATGTAAATTTAGTTTCTGTGTACAAGGGCTAGAATATTCCAGAGAGCCTAGTGTTTTGCTAAAGCTTATGAAACACTAAGCCTACCTTTAACTTTAACCCTGAGTTATTACACATACAGCGTTTCTTTAAAACACAAAACTAGTATTTAAGAAATAACCATTAAATAATGCATGTTTCTTAAGTTTAATAAAAATTGGAGTGTTCAGATTGAACAGATGTGGTTAAATTGTACTAGGCTTTAGAGGATAGTCGCCAGAGTCGCTAATACACAGCAGTAATGTTAAATAATAATCCCTTTGTAGTGTCATGCCTTCTGAATTTGAGCAGTTCTTAATCCTAGGCTTTTTCCATAGACAATTAGTGTTTTGTGCCTCTGTCACACTCTCTCATTAGTCTTCTGAGGTCTTACAGTAAGCATAAACAGCTTTGTATCCAGCGGTACTAGGCGACGCTGCCTAGTGACAGTCAGCTGAGAATTGTGATTTATAGTCTAAAATTTACCTTGATAACTAACCACCGGTTAGTTTTTATCAAGGATTCTGGTGTTTATAATGTACAAGATCATCATTTGTAGTCACAAAGGCATACGAGTTCCAAACACCAGTCCTGTTTTATAGCTCTTTTATACCCCAGTGTCCGATGAGCTGTTGTAACTTTGCTCAAGGACACCACTGCTCTCCTGTCCGGTAGTAGTTTTACAGTATATAAGGGCTGTGTGCCCGTGTGTTCGTGTGAAATTGCATGCGCGTACACATTAAGGAAAGCCATGTGCTGATCTGTCTTTCTCTGCTGCTCCATACAACACACAAATGCAAAGCGATCTACCCTCTGGGAATTTCCCTGAGAGCCAGAAAGAGGTAGAAAGAGAGGGAGGAAGGGAAAGAGGCACTGAACTAGTGCTCGAGTCAATTATTGACTGAGATAACCTTTACAGTGCGTTACAGGATGTTGGTCCTGGCTCTGTAAAAGGCTTGCTTGTTTTTCTAGCCGGCTAAAATATGAAATGCATCTACAGTGTTTGAGAAATGCAAATCCCTTCTACTTGGTGTAAAAGTAGTACAAATTTATTCACATTGCAGTGACCTCTAAAAATGTGCATTTATGTGTGAGCATGTTAAAGTGAAGATGGAGGGAGACTGGGAGAGAGAGAGAGAGAAAGTCCATTTGACACCCAGCCAGCCTCGCCTTTGTTTAATGGTGGGAAAATCTCTGATTATTGCTGGGTATCATTACACACTAGAAGACAAACACCAACAGGTTACTGAAGGTGTGAAAATACCTTTCAGACTAATAAATAACAGATTTTCACAGGAATCCAATTTCTTTCATGGCTGATCTGATCAGCAGTTCATGCAAAACAATCAATTTGTTTGTGTATGTGTGTTTTGGTGTGTAGTGCTACTTTAACAGAAGAAAGAAACACCCACGCAAAATGCACAATGTGATGATGTTATTAGTTTTAATTGCAAATTGCACTATGAATACTATTAAAAGAGCTGTCAGGCAAGCACACACCCTCACGAACATTGATGGAGTCAAAACAACACGCACTCACACTCGCGCACACATACACACACTGCCAGCTGAGCTCAATGTCATTAATCTTGTGTACAGAGGCACAGGCTGCATTAGTGCTTGAAGAGGCAAACACACACACACACACACACACACACACACACACACATAGTCACACTGTCCGTCTTTTTCTCTCTGTTTCTTTTATTCCTCTGTTCCCTGCCTTTAGTTCCCTCCCTCTGTATCATTTAATTAACACCATGAAAATAATGTGTAGAAAATTTAAAGAATAGAACTAGAAATAAACTATATTTGTAATGGCAGATTTTCCATTTTAGACAATATTAATAAATATAAATATATTAACATATTAATTCAGATTGTGTTAAAATATGCAGAATATTCAAAAAGTCCTCTAATATCACCCGCTGTACTTTCTTCTCAACCTGTGCTTTATAATCCTGGTGTACATCAAGGTTACTCCATTATTTAACCAACATAAACGTGACCTTCCCATGGATAAACATGTTTCTTTGTAAGAGGGTCATCAGACTGCGAGTTCCAGCATGCCCTAATGGATGGGAGGTAGGATAAAATGAAGGGATTAGGATTTTTTTTGGAGAGAGGGGTGCTTTGCAGATTAGATAAGGCAAGAACAGAAGAGATTAAGGAACGGATTTAGGAATTGGTGACCTGTCTGATGACAATAGTCAAGAGGGGAAAAAGAAGAAGAGGGCTGCTCACAGATTATAAGAACACAAGAACATTCACACATGCCATTAGTTATGATTGTTATTGTGTTAGTCGGGTATGTTACAGTGGTTTTAAAGTGCGAATGTATGTATATAAATGAATACAAAATAACAAAAATGAGTCTTTGTTGTGTTGCCTAAATTGTAATCATGTCTGTATATATCTCTCTTCTTCTTTAACATGATGACTTCTACAAAGAAAGTCAGTAAAAATCATGATTTTAATAGAAAGTGATGGCATTTTGTCATCAAAGTTCATATGGTCCATTAGCAGCCCTACTGCCCATGGGTTCATTCAGGCTCCCATCCAATGTAGAGACAGCATGAAGGGTAAACCCAGTTTCCTGTCCTGCCTGTGTAATTGGATCTAGCTGGACGTAAGGGTCCTAACCCCCCTCCCTGCTGTTTGGGTAATGGACCCGTCTGGATGGCCAGTCAGAACAAGCGGCTGAGGAGAAGGTCACTACATGCAGCAGTAAGGGAAAGCTAACCATTTAGTGGACAATGAAATCTGACCAGATGCATCCTGGGACACTGAGAACTATAATAATGTAGTGCTCAGCTGTCTCTTTGTGTAATGGGGCACTTATAAAGCACTTCTATAGATCCTTCCTGTGTGACTATGCCGAGCTGGTGGATTTATATCTGAGATTGTATTCTCAACAGGGCATGCTGGTCTGGCTTTTAAGACGCAAGCTGTTCATCTGAACATGCAGGCGTCATGCGAGCGTGTTTACAGAAAGTCATATCCAGTCCGAGAAACTTCTTGCACTTGTCTGTGCTTATTGTCCTAGATCAATATCATCAACACTGTAGTTTCTTTTGTGTGTTTTAAGATTCTTCATTATTACTAGTACAAATCTTTCATTTCTTACATCTGTAGCAGAAAGTGGATGGTAATATATTTCATGTCAAAATTTTGTCCATTATCGCCCACTCCTGTTTCTCTTTCTTTTGATCTGTTCTCTCATGTCTTTATTTTTCTCTATGCTCTCTTTCTTTTTGCTCTCATTTTCTCTCATGCTCATTCAAAGGGCTTATGGTTCCCCTGCATTGCCTTGGTTATATAACACACATGCACAATTACACAAACCCACACATGAATCTGGTGTGCATGGTTCCGTGGACATGAGGGTCTTTTGTCCTAACAATAAGGGACACACAGAGGTAATAACTGGCTCACACATGTACACATAGGACAAACATACTTTGCTTATGAATATGTTTGATTGCATATTATGGAACTGGTCCCTCAGGTTCTCCATGCTGTAGGAGATACTTTGAGGATTTTTCATCGCCCCTCTGGGTAACATAGCAGAGCTAGCGAACAGGTGAATCACTAAGGAACGATTTAACCTGTTCAACCTGTTGGATTAGTGTTTGTGCATGGTTTCATTTTCAGTAGTCTAGCCTATAGCCATCTATTTAAACCAGATAGGATTATGAGTTAGGCCTAGAATTTACACCAAAGCCACCTATTGTTCAGTCCACACTGCCCGTGGCACAACTGGTTGGAAAAGAAAAACGTGAATACTTGAATCAAGAACACCAGTAACAGAGGGGTGTAACTGAATATGAATTCATTATTCTGAATGAACAGATAATGTGTTCTAATCTGATCTAAGTATAGTTATGAATAAGAGACGCACTAGAGAGGTGGAGCATTACCGGGATCCCATAGGATGCAACGGAAAATCAATCAAGCAAGTCAGAGAAAGAAAGAGATTCCCCGTTCATTAGTGTAACGTGAGTCTTTGTGCAATGGCATCAGCATCTATTCATTCATCCTTAGTAACTGCCTGGTGTGGGTCAAAGTGGTTGAAATTAGGCCACTACACTATTCGCTTCTATATTTTGGGAACTGGTTCCAGATAAATTTGTTTGAAAATGTCTCAGGTGGGATTGAATACAGTTTCACGCATGTCTCTCAAGTGAGGTAGCAGAGGCTGAGGAAATGTCAAAGCCAGAATTCACACACCATGCTGACAGGGCTGGGAATTTTACCTCTGGGAGTTTTTCTGGGGGAAGAGGGGTAGGATTTATCTTTTGTAAAAACCTGAATAAGAAAAATGACGCTTCGGTGCACTAAACAGATACAGATAGTGGCACTACATTATATATACAGTATATCTAGTCATTATGTGGAATATCAGGATCCTGGGTACAGGGGAGAGCTGAGATTGGGCCAGCTGTAATTACAACAAACAACACATTGTATTTGTGTTTATTCCAGTTCCCCATGTTGGCTTAATGAGTGTCATTACTGAACAAACACTTTGCTCTATAGCTACAGGCTGCAGAATTAAACCAAACCAGTGTTGTGGATTAAAGAAGGGTCCAAGCACACGGCATGTGGTAGCGCATGGATTTGAGTTAATATCTAATGGGAGGAAGCTTAAGGAAACCATTTGGAGTAAAATTGTTTTTTTGTTTGTGTGTGTGTGTGTGTGTGTGTGTGTTCGTTCATACTCGCACCTTTCCAAACAATCACATTAATCTCAGCAGTTGTTTTCCTCTTCAACCTCTTTCCTGCTCTCTCAGCCTGTGTGTTCCAATAACAGCGTAGCATGCTAGTCTGTGTTTAGGAAGTTCAGCTATTGTGTTTGAGAAGAGTCCAGGAAGGAAAAAGCCCCGCCCACTCACTTCCCATCCAGCTTCCTGTCGCGTTGATGATGCTACGGCTATGTGGGAAACACTGTATGACCCATTGACCTGGTTTGCCCCTAAGCAAAGAAAAGAAGTCTAAGCTTGATGGTAGCGGATGTTTAAATCGATCATCAGTGCACATCGGGAAGTACAGTAACTAGCAGGATCATTCATGCATGTTTTAGAGATCCTTTGGGATGGCATATTGTCATGTATAGAGGGTTCCTATTAGCTAATGGATTCCATTATTTTAAATGTGAAGTGGCCTCATAGTGAGTGTCCTTTTAGTATGAGGATATGAAGCACTTTTATTTTCAGTGCTATGGTTTGAGCTAATGGCTGACTAACTTATGTTAGCTAAAAAGCTCTGATGAGTGGCCTTACATTGGAAAGATCTGGCTACAGGCCTAAGGCGGACCAGAGGATTGTGTCTGCATGTTTTTCCTGTGGGAATGCTTCTCCATCAGGCTTACTGAAGCACATTTGCTGAGAGTGTTTTTTTGTTCCGTCTAGTCAGCGTAAGAGAGAGAATAGCAGTAACTTGTGTCGTGGTCGATTGATAACTGGCTGGAAAATATAGTGTGTGTGTGTGTGTGTGTGTGTGTGTGATCAAGACATTAGAAATTATAAGAATTCATTTTACTGAAAAACTTTTTCTAATATTTACACACAATCCACATTAAAATGTTTTCCACAGTGTACTGTATTATACAATAAGATGCAATTTGAATTATTAAAGTACTATCACATTAGAATTTTTCCCCCCTCTGGGTGTGTGGTATATTGTATAGGTTTTATAGAGCCATTCTTTGTAGTGAGTACGTATAGTGAATTGAAAGCCAGCTAGAATTTGAATTAACTCTCTAATGGAGGAGCTTAAATAAGTTATTACACAAAAATAAAAAAGATCACATCAGTATGAAAACAAGTTTTAGGAATTTGTTTGATGTAACAAGGAGCTATAGCTGAGTTTCAATTGTCAACTCATTGGAGAAGATGTCGCTAGTTCTTTACACAATAAAAGAGAAAAATTCAAGGTACTCAAGTGAAGTGGTGGAAGAGATTTTTCAACATGTGTTAAACTATATGGAGTGTTATGTGGATTTATACAACCCTAACTGCTACAAACCATGAATAGTAGATTTCAATAATAAAATTTCATTCATATTTATTCATTTTTGTCCCATGTTGTCCTTCAGGCACATAAGAGTTGTAGTTTGTTCTCATGAACGTCTATGACTTGGGATTAAACAAATTTAGGAGAGGACAGTTAAGCTAGGCAGTCACTGTATAATCATTTTGTCTCAAATGACACCATGATTATGGTTTTTCATGTGACATTTGCCAGTTTCCACACTACAGAATGTTTAGATGTAAATATTGACTTTTAGCTAAAAAACTATTCTCTTGACCTTGAATAGATTAAGAATAATCTAGAATTTTGAGATTAAAATCAGTATACTATTTTTTAAGATCATCATGGTAAATATCAATAACAGCTTTTCAGAAAGTAAACAAAAGATATTTCTTTATCTTATTAAAAAAACTATTTTGGAATTTGTGATGGTGTGTGCAGAGTAATTAGATGCAATTAGAGTTGTGTGATTTAACGGATTATGTGATCTAACCAATCTTTTGTAGGTCAGTTTTCGATTTAGAATCCACTCACAATCTTAAATAATTTAGGTAAACTTGCACATTTTAAATGGTGTAAAATACTCTAAATGAACTTAAATTTATAGCACAGCTGTATCAGAAAATACAACCTCCTTAAATCTACCACAAATAATTACATTAATGTCCACTCTGGGACCTGGCTCCAAAAGTGTTTCCCAACTTTACAACAGTAAAAAAGAAAAGGTTATGGTCACAGTAGCAAGATTTTCCAGAGATGAGAACTGTAGGGTGGTGGAGTACTTTTTATGTTATGTAATTAGTTAAAATTACATTACGCAATAAAATTGTGCAAGTGAGGTGTAGCTGGTGCAGGTGTCAAACCGCTAGCTCTCTGCGATGCATCAGTTTAACTAACCAGGTATCCGGAATCGCTGTAGTTTGAATTGCTACATGAAATGTTGAGGTTGACACAGGATGTTGTGTAATGTAATGTTCGCATATAAATTAACATTAACTTGGCTAAAGCTAAGCTAGCTAGTTTATTCAGTTGTTTTTGTACAGTGTATAGGGTATAGGCTCTTTTGTCTTTTGGGGTCGCTGGGTGTACTACTGCTACCTATTGAACCCGAGTATAAATCAAATCATGTAGATTGGCAGAAAATAAAGATTCAGACATTCTTCATTAGAGACAGTAAACATTAGTGTACTAAAAAGACCAATGCCCAAAAATGTAATTGTATCGAATCGAAAAGATAGTTTGCCTACAATTCACAGCTGTACTACTAATGTTTATCTATCTTATCTATCTATATTATCGATGTTATCATCAAATACATGAAACATACTTTGAAAGTACTTTCAAGCAAAAACTTAAAAACGGTCTAAAATAAAAAACTAAAATAAAACAGTCTCTGTGTATTTTTGTGATAGTGTAATAGCTGTCTTACTACTAAGGTCCTGTGTGCGTGGGCGTCAAGAGGGCTTATGGGTATTGTAGTCCAGGGGGATATAACTGGCCCTTAGGAAGTTCTCCATCTGTCTTGACCGCACAAGTGTTAATCCTTTGCATTTTTATAAAAAAAAAAAATTGAGGGTAGTAAAGTTTGCAGAATGTTCACATCATTCCGCCCACAACACTCTTCCTGAGATATTTGGCTCAGGAACAGAAATCCACTCACAGGTCATGTGACACGGAGCATTAAGTTGAAGGAAAGCTGTATTGATCTATGGGAAGGATTCCAGAAAACACCATTATCTCTCTCCCTCTTAGACAAACACACACACACACACACACACACACACAGAGTGTACACTCAGATTCTGAACAACAATTCCCTATAAATAAAAGGATAGATGTTCTCAGTCTTGCACCATTATTATTGTTAGTAAGGCGGCCTTCTCTGCAGCTTGCTATTATCAGAGTTAATGCTTCTTTACTGCCATTGAGGCCTGTTATTGGTGCTACAGCTAATCTAGCTAATTCACTCCTAGTGTTAGTGTTTATAAATTATACCAATGCTAACAGATGGTCTTCACCAGCTTTAGTATTACTTGTGTAGTTCGGCTTGTCAGACAGCCATTCACCAACATGTCTCCAAACTTCTCCAGGCGTGTTAGACTGTAATTTCACACTGTGTAACCAAGCAGGATGAGCCTTAGCCAGCGCACTCTAAATCTTTTTACAAGAGAGTCCTGGTCAGTCTACAGCAGAATGGCCTAGAACAAAAATGTCAATGTCTTTGTCTTGTTTCTGTACTTTTTCAGAATAAAAAAAAGCCTTTTGTGTCAGTCAAATATAGCTGTATATGTCATAGTACAATTAATTATGAATGTCTCCTACAAGCTATATACAATAATGTTAGTGAGCCGTGAAGTAGCTCAGCCGCTACCATTCTCTAAAACCTTCGTCATCACCATCATCATCTGAGCATGAACATGACTCTGCAGGAAGAGTGCAGCCATCTGGAAACAGGCCACCTCTCTCTCTCTGTCTCTCTCTCTGTCTCTCTCTCTCTCTTTTGTCCTTTCTCTCTGTGACCCTTCAGAATAATTTTATCACAGTCCTTTGCAGCTTTATAGCATTTGGCGTTTATCGGAATTGATGTTAAATTAAATTTTCCCCAGCCACATAAGTAACCCCTCATCCTTACCGGACATCCAGACTGAGAAGCAGCATAGAATTATAATCCATATTTAATAAACAATACCATTCACGTTTTCTGAGAACAGAGAAAATAATCGTAGGGCTTTTTATAAACTAGTTTTACATGTAAATACAGTATCAGCGACTGAGTTTACATGCAAACAAACTGATTTCGATTGCAGACAGAACAAACTGTCTACCAAAAATTCTTCATTTACATGCACATTACATGTAATCTGAACCGAAGTTACCATAGCAACGAGACACACGATAATCCTGTCACAGAGCAACAAGTAGCCATTTCATATTTGTGAGTGTTTGAGAGCAGAACATCCTCAATATGCCTTTGTTTATCAAACTGCAAGAGCAATTTGTGTGTTTCGTCATTATACTGTATTTTGAAATGTTAGTTGGATATTGTAGAAGCAATTTTGTTTAGTCACATGATCGGTTTTTGAACCTAAATTTCAAAGGCTCATGGTCAAATACTGAATAGCTATTGTTCTCCTATTTAATACTATAATAAACAGACTGTCGTCATGTTAACTAGTTAAATGTTTCACGTTCGACAAACATCTCTTTCATTCCCTTTAAGGTGTCACTCTGATTATTAGCGCATTATAAACCTGCAAATAAAACCAAAGCAACCTGGGTCTGGCTTTTCTTTACAAAATGTATTATTCAAGGTGTTGGAAGTTGAAAGAGTTTCCTTTTTTGCACTGGTTTATGAATTAGGCCATGGTATCCAAGATTCAAAGGAACTGTGTTATTGTAAGCTGCGTATAATAAAAAGGGCTTTTATAAAATTATAATAACAATTCCATCCAAGCTGGAGTCCCTGTTATTTACAGATGGAGAGCTAATCAACAGGAGCCATGGTGAGAATCTCATCAAAGGTTGCCATTTAGTTCATTTTCAAAGTGGCATGAATGATGTTTTGTAATTAATTTAACGAGTGAGTTCCATAAAGCTTTGATAAATGCTTAAATAGCCACAGCATGGTCAAAACATTGAATCCACCCCTTGTCTCTTTTAATTGCCCTGACAAAGTTTTTCTGTTGTTGCAGAGTTGATTCTCCATCTGTTGCCCTCAATTACATTCATGACTCTGAAAAACATAATGATAAAAGCTGAAGTACATATCTCTCTCTCTTTCTCTCTCTCTCTCTCTCTCTTTCTCTCTTCACCTACCTAATATTAAGTAAGGACGCATTTTGCCCCAGAATAGCCCTGATCCATCGACTACACTAGACCCCTGAAGGGATGCTGTGGTATCTGGTAACAAGCCGCCAGTAGTAGATCATTTGAATCTTGAAAGATCTGAGGTGGAGCCTCCATGGATCAGATTTGTTTTTCCAAAGCATCCCACAGATGCTCGATTGGATTGCGATCTAGAGAATTTGGAGGCCAAGTAAACACCTCAATCTTCTTGTTGTGCTCTTCAAACAATTCTTTTTTTGCAGTGGGTAAAAGTGCATTATCCTGCTGAAAGATGTGACTGCCTTTTTATGTGAGCACTGTTTTTATGAAAGGACGTACTTGGTTCTGATTGCAGTTCTGATGCTGACATGCCCATTGTAGGGGCTTTTTGGCTGGAAACACAGGTCAGCATGTGAACCCTGACCGTTCTATGCAGCACCACACACAGCAAGCTGCCATGCATTGTGCGTTCAGACACCTTTCTATTATTGCCAGCATGAACTTTTTCCACAATTTGTGTTACATCTATTCCATCAGACTACATGGGCCAGCCTGT
Source organism: Clarias laeviceps (assembly GCA_030014305.1). Taxonomy (NCBI): domain Eukaryota; kingdom Metazoa; phylum Chordata; class Actinopteri; order Siluriformes; family Clariidae; genus Clarias; species Clarias laeviceps. The sequence goes on along the minus strand of JAQMYJ010000001.1, from coordinate 15,393,050 downwards.
ACTCCGCACGTGCATCAGTGAGCCTTGGCCGTCCATGACTCTGTCACCGGTTCACCAGTTTCCTTCTTTGTAGCACTTGCGGTAGGTTTCGACCACTGCATACCGGGAACAACCCACAAGAGCTGCTTGGAGTTTCTCTATTCCATTCATCTAGCCGTTACAATTTGGTCCCAGTTGCTCAAAGCTTTACCCTTGCCCATTTTTAATGCTTCCAACACATCAACTTCAGGAACAAAATGTTTGCATACTGACATTTAATCTTTTATTCACGTCACCTCTCAGTGGTTAAAATATTATGGGCAAAAACAATGTTATTATATGTTAATATTAGGTGTAATGTGTTTGTGTGTTCTCCCAAAACTCAAGACTAGAGAAGAGTCCAGAGACAACTGAAGCCAATTCTTTAACTGCTCTCCCACAACTGTAAAATAAACACATAAATAAATAAATAAAGACAAACATTTACACTCAGGATGTGATAGCAGTCTGTGTATGAATAGCATCATTAGCTTATAACGCATAAGAGAAAAAAAAGAATATGAAGGATTAACGATTCATGTTTCCTATAGTGTGACACACCTACACTTTTCCATACGATGGCATGAATAAAGTATAGCAATGGGTATGAAAATAGCAATGCACGTCAGTGATGAGAAGTGCATGGACAAGTGAAAAAAAAAAAAAACACCAACAGAGGCACACACACACACACACACACACACACACACACACACACACATACAGTATATACAAGTCTATCTGCACCCAGCTATTTTTTACCATCTTAAATTTACCGGAACCATTTCTCTACATTCTCCTTCACTGTGCATTATGAATAATTTATACAAGCTGATTGGTGTGTGCGTGGAGAGATGTCCTGGGCCAGTATCCAGCTGGCAGAGCCAGAGTACATGTCTCACTCTGACATCCTTGTTTAATATTAGGTCATCAGTCCTGAGGGGAAATCTGCTCTGTGTCTTTGTGTGTGTGAGTACATTTGGGAGCATTAAAAGGTGTGCGAATGTGAGCATGAGATGGGGTTGAGGGTTTGTTGTCTCTCATAGCTATAAGAATCCCAGTATGACTTCTGCCCCAACCCCAATCAGGCGCAGTTGAAGCTGCTTTGTGAGGAAACTCACAAATTTCAGCATTTTATTTTCTTTCTGCCACAACTCTGACATTCTCACCATCTTTTCCCATTGCACTATGTGGCTGCTCGTTCTTTAAGGCTGAGTCCTGGACTCTGCTAAACTGTCAACTCCAGACCCTCCATCTGGCTACACGGCAAGACAGCACGAGCCTGAGAGAGAGAGAACCCAAACACCCTGACACTGCGCCATCTTAACTTTCCACTTCATTTAGATCTAAATATTTAAATAACCGATGGATCGGACTTTGGCGGTTCCTCTCTCTATATATCCTGCTCCTTAGTCTGTTATCTTTCATGCTTGTATTTTGTCACTCCTTTGCACAAAAGGATACACAGATCTGTGATTAAAATGAAGAGAGATTCAGACACAGCAATAACCCCTGTTCTGTGACCGTGTGTGTCTGGGTATTGTCTAGTGAAAGAGTGTGAAAAGAGGCTTTGTTCGGAGAGCGAAGGAACGTAACCAGTCATCGTCTGTTCTTCTGAGAAGACGAAAAAAAAAACCTCCGATGGCTGTCTTAAGGGTCAAAACATGACGAAAGATACAATTGCAGTCTTCAGTGATGGAATTTTGACAGACTGAATCTCTTATTAGTCAAATGTTGAGCATACCATCTGTACTAATAACAGTTTAACACAAGAGAAAGAATACAGAGGAGAGGACTAACTGTCACAGTCGCAGGCTTACAAAGTTGTTTGTGTGTGTGTCTCTGTAAGAGGCTTCAGTTCATAGTGCTAAACTGAACATCCGGCACCTGGCCAGTCGAACCTGATTTGTGCCATAAAGCCTGAAAGCTCATCTTCTGTAAGAACTAGCTAGTTGTTTTAACTTCCTCTGTTTTCATGTTGCCCTTTCCTATGACTTTTGTGTCTGGTTTACTGTACGTCATGTAACACTGGGTGTTTGGGTGTCTGGAACGCAAGAATAAGAAGGGGACGGATTACACTCAGGGTGTGTGTGTGTGTGTGTGTGTGTGTGTTGATGTTAGTTACGGATGTTTGATATTAATTATTCCTTGCTTGTGATTAACTATTAATGAAATACAATAAACATTTTATCCAGCAGGAAGCAACATTATAAAAAAAAAAAAAAAACAAGAAACAAAGAGTTTCAACCATTTAAGGTTTTAAGGTTTGATTTTTGAGATGATGATGATACTGGAAAGGCATAATAATATTATCAGCAGCTGGAAACTGCTTGCTGGCAGAGACAATCGCAAAGCTCAGCTGGATGGTAGAGTTTTCTTTGGCAATTTTGCTGTAGTGGACAGAATAAAAGTACAAATAAATAAATAAAAACTGCATTTTCAGTATAATCCTTACAAATCGGTTGTCTCAAGGCCACGTGGCTGGCATTTTCTCTCTTTGGCTGCCGATTGATGTAGTTTTATTAACATCATTAACGAAGTGTTAGAATTGATGATATCAACCCATTTACACTGTTTGTAACAGGAATGTTGAATCCCTAATACAGTAAATATAGTTTAATGATGTTAAATATGCACCAATCAGCCATAACATTTACAGTAAAACCACCTAAGTTAGTAAGGGTTCCTCTTGTTCTCCTGGTGTAGCTCTGGCCCCTTGGGACGTGAGCACACATGGTCTCTAGGTGTGTATTGTGATGTCTGGCTCCAGGAAGTTGGCAGTGGATCCTTTGGGTGTTCTGGGTTGCAGGCGAGGTGGAGTCTCTGTGGTTCAGACTTGTCGCTGGAGGCATCCCATGAGGGCTTGATCAGATTGGGATCTGGGGAGACTGGGGTTTTTGTGCATAGTAGGCTGTGGTGTACTGGATGATGTTGGGTGCCAGTGATCCTGTCACTAGATTGCTGGTGTATAGTTGGCGTTCATTGTTTTTCAGTTCACCTGGCGGAGATGTTAATGTCATGACTGATCAATGTATACTTGTTCAATATGTGTGTGTGTCTGTGTGTGTGTGTGTCTGTGTCTGTGTCTGTCTGTCTGTGTGTGTGTGTGTGTGTGTGTGTGTGTGTGTGTGTGTGTGTTTGTGTGTGTCTGTGTGTGTGTCTTTCTGTCTCTGTGTGTGTGTGTGTGTCTGTCTCTGTGTGTGTGTGTCTGTCTGTCTGTGTGTGTGTGTGTGTCTGTCTCTGTGT
>JAQMYJ010000001.1:15372474-15389686 GCA_030014305.1 Clarias laeviceps | reverse complement strand
TGTGTGTCTGTCTGTCTGTCTCTGTGTGTGTGTCTGTCTGTCTGTCTCTGTGTGTGTGTGTCTGTCTCTGTGTGTGTCTGTCTGTCTCTGTGTGTGTGTGTCTGTCTGTCTCTCTGTGTGTGTGTGTGTGTGTCTGTCTGTGTGTGTGTCTTTGTGTCTGTGTGTGTGTCTTTGTGTGTGTGTGTCTGTCTGTCTCTGTGTGTGTGTCTGTCTGTCTCTGTGTGTGTCTGTCTGTCTGTCTCTGTGTGTGTGTGTGTCTGTCTGTGTGTGTGTCTTTGTGTCTGTGTGTGTGTCTTTGTGTGTGTGTGTCTGTGTGTCTGTCTGTCTCTGTGTGTGTCTGTCTGTCTGTCTCTGTGTGTGTGTGTGTGTGTGTGTCTGTCTGTGTGTGTGTCTTTGTGTCTGTGTGTGTGTCTTTGTGTGTGTGTGTGTGTCTGTCTGTCTATCTGTCTGTGTGTGTGTGTGTGTGTCTGTCTCTGTCTGTCTCTGTGTGTCTGTGTGTGTGTATCTGTCTGTGTCGGTCTGTATGTGTGTCTGACTGTCTATGTGCTTGCCTGTGTGTGTCTGTCTCTGCCTCTGTGTGTGTGTCTCTGTGTCAGAGTGTGTTTGTGTGTGTGTGTGTGTGTGTGTGTGTGTGTGCGCGCGCGCCACTATTTCTGCTTAGCTTCTACAAAGACTCCTGTGTCTTCCTGCTCCTCTGGGATGTTTTCATTCTTGAAGCCCTGTGATAATGCACCTGCACTTCATGTGATATATTTTATAAACAACCCATGATCATCAGCCTCCCTTTTATATTGTTTTAGTAGGAAGATGCCAAGTTTATAGATAAAAGATTAAATGAAATTTGAATGTTGCTTTAAATGAAGCCTTTTTGAGAAGACTTAATTTCGTTCTGCATAAATCAGTAACCAGTAAAATATCTTCATAAAGAAATCTGTTCAAGGCAGCTGTCATCTAAAATAGCCGACAGCACTGAGTTCTGATTTTTTTTTTTTTAGCTTGTTGTTTATTTTCATACACATCTCTGTATAATACACTCTTCTCTTTTTTTTATTTCTCTCTCAGGGACAATGAGCTCATGCCTCAGGAGCTGCATTTATCTGCACTTTTACTGTCTTTCTCACAACTGCATCTGTAAACCCTGCTGACCTTCAGTTTTTAGCTCTCCTTCTTCCTTCTCTTGCTCATCACCCTCTCTCTCTCACTCCCTCTCTCTCTCTCTCTTGCTCACTTTCTCTCTCACTGTTTCTCTCTCTCTCTCTCTCTCTCTCGCATAAGAGATTCCCTCGCGCTGCAAGCCGTTTGTGTGGTAAACATTTTTAACGGGCTCATTTTTCTGTTTTGTTTTTCCCGTTTTTAACCATCTACAGACCATGACTGAAGCTTGGCATTTTCTTTCAGGTGACACTGTCGAAAGTCTGATGGTTCTCCCTTTTCAGTAGTGTCTTTAAGGGCTGTGACAGGCCAAGGCGGTGTCAAAGAGCTAGCGCAGCCTGATAATCGCCTTCTGTTGCCTCATGTCTTCTGCGAACAGTTGCACTCCACCACACCACACACTCCAGCTGACAGCCGTTCTTGCATTCTGTGCTGCTTGAATGGAAGCAACTCCCGGATGTCTATATTAGCAATCATAAAAACACACAAAAAAATCTGAAGATCCAGTATTGTGGAAAAAAAAAAAAACTGCGTCCCAAATTGCATATTACTGCATCTAAATTGGTTCACAAGATTGGACACATCAAATATTTATTATCAAACCCCATGGACAAAAAAGAAAATTCCTTTTGTGCTTGCAGAGCTGCATGTTTCAGTCGTGCTAACGGACTAGGCTATTAAATGGTAGGTAAAACAGAAGTATACGATCTAGTTGCATCACAAGTTAAAGATGTAATTTGTGTCTGGCTTGCAGCTTACTTTTTTCCCCGGGTTTGTATAATCACAAAAGGTTATACCAGTTAAACCGGGAACAGAACACAGTTATAAGTGTAAAAACTCTCTTTATTTCTCTATATAATCCCCTGCTGCACTAATGCACTTATTCCAGCATTTCACCAGTGCTTAGATACCATCAAGGTAGAAAGTTTTCTCAGTACGCTGGCGCCACAATCGGACTGCCTTCTTCGTGTCTGAAACGCTGGCCTCGCATGAACTCCTTTAATGGCCCAAACATGTGGAAATGGCTCGGATCGAGGTCAGGACTGAACAGGTTCTATGGTAAAAACTCTCAGCCAAGTTTTTGTAACATGCAAGTAGTGTTGGTGAATGATTGTGTGTACAGTTCACACAGACACATGCGTCTTTTCCCAAAGTTTGTATCAAGTTATTCACTGATTTTCAAGGATCAGGTGTTCTAATCGCTGAACACGCTGACAGGGACGACCGTGATTACTCATGGATGTTCAGCCTCGTTTAAAAGGTTTGCACCATTCAAATAAGTCTCATTACTGTGCCTGACATCGACATTTCTTTAAATGTCAATCAGTTTTATGCCTTTATTCACAAGAAAAGTGCAAGTCCTGACAAGTCCTGGTTTGACTTCCCTTGTTAGTTACAGAGGATCTCGGCAGTCTAAAAGCGCTGACGCACAAACAGGCACTTCTGATCCTTGAAGGTTGTACTTTTTAAGTTGTGTCACTTTGCTGTATTTATGTAACAAAATGGCTAAGCAGAGTGTTTGCTATGTAGATAATTATGTCATATGGGATTTTTGTTTGTTTAGGTTCAGAGTCCAGTCTTTTTTTTTAGGAGACCATGGATAAAATGGAGATGGTGTTTGACTGTGGTTGCCATCAGCACTTATGACAGGAGATTTGTTTTATGAACGTTGTTTTTAAGATGATAGTCAGTTTTGTCCTCTGAGCCACCCTGCGATGTAGCCTTAGAAACAGTTGGAAAAAGATGCGTCATTTGATTTACATGTCTGGGGAAGTACGTATTAAAAAAAATCACCCTTGCTGTTTGGTAGATGTGGTATAATAGGCGAGAGCTGACGGTGGGTGGGAGCTGGCAGGTGGGAGGAAAGTTAAGGGAAACAAACAAACTAAAAAAGATCCTGCAGCCACCAGCTTCTAATTAATGTTCCACCACTTCATGTGAAGACAAAGGTTGATCTTTTTTGTCATGTTCATTTGTTTTTGCATTAATTCTTTTGTACTTTTTCTTCTCATGATCTATTGCCACTAAACTAGCTCCAGTTTTAAAAGTACCACTTAAGAACTACTAAAAGGTGAACAAGGAAGTGTCATTGATGTATTAGATGGATATTTGCGATATAGAGAGATCTGGTGTCATGCGGATTCAGTTTTTCATCCTGAGATATTAATAGTGTCGGTTTAATTTCCTGTCTGTATCTCAAACTGTACCATGGCAAATTCTAACACTTCTATTCCAGTCTCTGTGGTTCGCTGTGTTGGTGTATCAAAGGAAGCAATCGATATATACTAAGTAAGTTCCTGTTAGTTGGAAACTGATGATATGTTGTATTTTTGTACCGTGGTGTAAAACTTATTACACGTTTCATGTATCTGAAAAACAACTAAAATTTCAGCCAGTTAAGCATTTTAGATTATTTGAGACAGGTTTAGTGCAGAACTTTAAAATGTAGCCTATAGCAGTATGAAACTAGTATAAATCCTTTGCAATCTTACCCCTCTTGCTTTATTGTCTTGTTTTTTTACTCTTGAGTGACACACACTGCTCTTCCTCTCACCATGCTACTTACCCCCAACACTTCTCCCCTCTGAGCTGCTAACTGTGCTGAATGACTGGCACTATAAGATTGGCTGAGAGCATTTTCAGACCTGCGTTTGCAGGGGCAATACGACAAAAGTTTTCCTGACACAACTTCGCATTTTTACAGTCCGGAACTAATAGCTAATCCCCTACTGATCCCAGCTGGTATTCCATAGCTTTTTGTATGGAGAATGGTGAATGACTTGATGAAGGACAGGGACGAGTGTCCTGGGAGGAAAGGCTTCCTGCCAGGAGAGAAGACATTGGAGGATAATGGATCCTCTCAGAGCTGTAGGGAAAGAGGGAACAAGGGAACTGTGAGATGAGAGGCAGTGTGGAGTGGAGTGTGGATGCCGTCGACTGAGAGAAGCAGAGAGGAACTAGAGAGGGGAGACGACCAAAGAGCTGAAAGGAATGACAATCAGTAAGTCAGATGGAAAGAACAGACAGAGATGGTTTTCAGTGGTTCATGTCTTATTAATACACACAAGTTTCTGGGAAAAAAAATCATATTTAATGGTTCATTTGCTCTAACTCAAACATGCATGAAAGGTTTAATTGTCTCTTATGGTCATGATTCCACATGGAGTCACTTGAGATTCACATGTGGTCCCAGGAGACTTTTTAACCAACCTCTGTTACGGAATTCTGATCAGATAGTGTTTGCTTACTGAATATTTTTAAATAACTTGAAACCAAACCCTATATTATGACATTTATTTATTTATTTATTTATTTATTCATCTAGTTAGTTAGTTAGTAGTGAGCGAGCAAGCAAGAAAGCTCCTGATGAACTTCTTTTATATCAGGCCTCATCCAGGTTACCCCAGATACTTTAATATTAATGATAAACTATCCATCCACTTTAATGGGGATGTGCATACACACACTTATTCATGTAGTTATCCAGTCAGCCAGTTAGAGCTTCGGTTAATGTTAATATGCTTTTCTGATCACCACAGTTATTTAGAGTGGTTATTTGATTTACTGTAGCCTTCCTGCCAATATTTTGCATTGTATAACATACAGACATATAGGAGGCCCTCCTGCCAGATACAGTTTACAGTACCATTCAAAAGTTTGGACACACCTTCTCATTAAATGTTTTTACATTCTAAAACAATATTAGAGATTTTAAAACGATGAAATAACACATATTGCGTTAGGTAATAAAGCAACAACAACAGCAGTCAGTTGTTATTTTAAGACAGGGGAGTCAGCCTTTCTGGAATAGTTCTTGCAGTATTATCAAGTGCATTTGCAAAACTCATCAAGCACCGTGATGAAACTGGCTCTCATGAAGACCATCCCAGGAAAGCAAGACTAAAATTTACCTCTGTTGCTGAGAAGTTCATTTAGAGTTACCAGCCTCAGAAAACACCATTTAACAGCACCTTAGATTAGAGCCGTTATGAAGGCTTTACAGAGCATAAGTAGCAGATACATCAATATCAACTGTTCAAAGCATATATTGGATGCATTCAGCATTGCTTTGTAATGTAGAAAGAAATAAAAATCGGGAAAGACCATGCATTTAAGCATTTCACTGCATATCGTACTGTGTATGACTGTGTATGTGACAAATAAAATTTTAATTTGAAATTGCAATTAGAAGTTGTGTCCAAACTTTGGATTGGTATTGAACAGTATATGGACCATTTTATGGTAGAGCATGTTAGAGTTGCATGTTTATTATTTTTTTAACTAAACTGAGAAAGAAAGCACAGAAAAGAAATGAGCTTTAAGGTTAATCTAAAAATTTTGCATTATGTAAAATGCGGCACATCACCTGACTAAACCAACCAACTTAACTTTTGGTGCTATTTGCAAGCACTTGTTCATGTGAAGCAGGATTCAGCACCCTTGTGTGAATCCATTGCTTTCAAATGTCAATGCCACCTGACTTCGATATGCTGCAGCATGAGACAGAAGCGCAGAGCTTTCACTAGGCGCAGAGCTGTTGTGGGCTCTCACTGTGATGCACTGCATCATTAAACGTGTGCCCATGCATGAGTTTTGTGTTGCTCTGCATATGCGAAAGCATGATATGTAGGAAAATTACACAAGCTCACTTAAAGTGGCATACAAACCTTTATTATGCAATGCACTTAACCGTTGCAGTGTTTAGTCATCAGACAATAAAAAGTACACTTCTGCCACATCACTTTATATTTATTTAGTCGGTTTCTGCTGCTTTACTGGCGAATGACAGACATTACGTGTATTGTGGTTTTCATTTTGGATTGTGCCAAAATATGGTAAGATTGTGTATCCAAATGCAGTAACATCCAAGATAAATTACATACTCGCAGGTTGTGATTGCGCTCTAAACTAAATGCACTGTAAAGTGTGTTGTGCAGCTGAGACGTACAGTGAAAATAGAGTGATACTAAAGGGATTTGCTGAAAAGGATTGTACAAATAAGAGTTATAGTATTACATGAGTAAGTGAGTATAGGGTTCAATAGAGAGTAGTTATTTTAACAGATCTTTCAATCATGTTTTATATGCATAGGTTTGCTCATTTGAACAGCTCTAAAACACACCCGAAAGCCTGTGTTAAGCCAAAGGCCTTTTATTCAGTATATGATGATACTCGGGTAAAATGTACATGTTTTTTTTATTTCATAACGTTTAGTACAGGGCACTCGGTTATCTTTTTGCACAGTCTAGCTTTAACAAGTGTGGCTTTTCTCTGTAATTCATTTAATTCTAATTAATTGAACAGATAGAAAGAAGTCCCTAAGGATTAAATATTTTAATCCTTTAAAATCCTTTAAAAAATTTTTAACTTTAAAATTTGTATAGGTTTAAAAAGTCAGATGAAGAAGTTTATTTAGATTCTAATACAGCATTCCATCCTACATCCTAAACAGGAAACTGGACGTTCAGGTTTTGTTAGAAACATGCTCGGCAAGTGAGTCAGCTGTGATGTTTATTTTCTTCCTAAAAGCAGTGATTTGCATAGTCAGTGGTCTACAACTAATATTTATATATACACAGTATAGCTCATTTGAAGATAAGAAGTTTTTACTGTTATTTCTGAAGCTCTGTGCAATGTGTTGATTTATATCCTCATAGACATGCTCCTCATTTACTCTGTCGAGAAAGAAGGAGTTGTGCAAAAACAGTAACTGTGCTATCTCCAATATTGTCAATAAAAAAAAAATAAAAAAAAAATAATAATAATTTTGCTATAGACAGTGTTGTCAGGTTACATAAGTCAGACATGATGGTAGTTTAAACTATTTTAAGCGTTTAAGATTATCCCTAGATAAGTTTTTCATGCATATTTTTGTGCAGTCTGTATGTGTTCAGGGAATTATGGCCAGATTGACACTGTTTACATGTTTAGAAGTTTATATTTTCCCAAATTAAATTCATTATAATTGAAAAGAAAAAAAAAAATCATATCAAAAACATATTGTCTTTTTCACTTCACTGTGCCGACAACTTTACAACCTAGGTGAGAACAGAACCATGAGTTTTGCGTACCGCTCCACCCCTAGATTACACGCAGACCAGCTGTGAAAGCAGGCATCGGGTTGTTTTGCAGATGGAAGGGAACATTTTGCTCAACACCCGAGGCGTGAGATTAGTTATGGTTTGGGCGAGTTTTATGGTTTGGAACCAAATAAAATATGCTTTAGTGATCACATACATATGTATATAACAACTAAAACACACAGACACGTGTCTCTGTTTTTATTGCTTGAAGTGTGACGGTATTCGATCCAGCCGAAGAGATGATCCATGAAATCTCTAGAAAATAGTGTGTAGTGTTACACTCCTTCATACACACAAATGTTTTCTGCGGTCATAAAACATCATGTATCGTAGTATCAAAAAGCACAGCACAGTGTTGATGTCTTGCAGAGCCATCCATGCGACGTTATATGAGATTGTTTGTTGCCGTGGAACAACATCTTGCTCTCTCATTATTTCACGGTCATTGTTTAACGCTCGATTCTCACTCCTGTTATTTGTTACTATGAAATTTTACATCGAGAAATAAGGTAGCGCAAATTGGATTGATCTGTTTTGTAGTTGTCTTATAAAGAACCCAGAGTCACTGGAGAACTGAGAATATAAACCACATATTTTTTACCACATACAAAAGCAGGCCACAAATGTGCTGCAGATGTGACCACATTTTATTTTACTTTTTTTTTTAATGTGTGTGTGTGGCTTTTGTTATGTCTGTCTGACTCGTCCACTAGGTTATTTATAATGTGCAACCTTAAACCTCAGCATAAGGTGTGCAGTCACCTTCGTGTGTGTCAGATCTGACGTGGAATGTTCCACCCAGTAAAGAATTCCTATGTTATTAGTCTAAACTTTACACAGTGTGTAATCTTCCATTAGATTTTTTCCCCCTGCTTTACATTAAACAGAGAATGGAAATAAAATCGATTTCGGGGCAACATTTTATCTTTCTTCTTCTTCTTTAGAACCTTTTTTGACGTCAGCCTTATGAAATCCTTATATATACCTGACCAAGTAGTGTGAAAATGTATTTATCTGCTTGAACAAGCTATTCTCTCGAGATGTGGATGAGTGTACAAATTCATATCCATGTATTTCACTGGGCTAATATCTTCTTTTCTGTCTCTTTCTTTTTCTCTCCTCTGCATGCAACCTTTTCCGGACTCTAGACAACATGGGTAAGTGAACAATTGAATTGTATTCATGACCTCGAGGATCACTCTGCATGCAGATAACTCATGTTGATTTTTTCCCCCCAATATGTTCAATAATTTTAATAATTTGAACACATTCGATCCTGTTAATATGAGAGTGCAGGAAATGTCAGTGAGTCAGTAAGTGGCCCTAAAAGGTAGCCTGTCAATACTTGATAAATCCATAAGGCACTTTTTACAAGAGCTACAGGCATCAGAGACTGGAGAATAGTAAGACGCTGCAAATGACATGTTGTTAGGTCACTACTGCGTAGGAATGATTTCAGTTTCCTCTCTTTCCATCTCACCTGACTGAACTTGTTGAACAGGTTTCCCAGTGTACTGTGTTTTGGACAATGTTTTGTATACACACACACCAGTAAGGATATGGACTTAAAATTTATTGTGTATAATCTTTATGCTTGTCATGCCTCATTGATTCTTCCTGTGCTTGAGTGTCCTTGTTTATCTTACTCACTTTTTCCCCAATCCATTTCCTCCTTCCTGCCCTGTCTCTAGTAGATAACTCTTGCGAGAGTGTAATGCAAACTGTAGGGCTCATGAGCCTGTAGGCTGTCAGCTATGAGTCAGCTTTGGTGTGTTGTTTTTTTTTTTTTTCCCCCCAACCAACCCTGATACCTGCTTTGATAAACAAGGTTACAGGACACGAGGTGGATCATTAATGGGAACACAATTTGGAGATTGTATTTTAAAGATAATGTGCAGTTCTTAAGATTATCTGTATGCCAACCAGACCATCTGACTGCCAGTAGGCATCAGATGGAAGGACGAGGACAGAAGGACAGAAAAGTGGGGGAAGGGACAATATAATGGGGCCTTGATCCTGAAAATGAATCTTTGCCACACAATAAGGTCCATCTGCTATGTGTGTGTGTGTGTGTGTGTGTGTGCGCATTTGGGAGTGGGTTCTTATCAGTAACGTCATCGGCTCTGAGGAAGCGAGTGGAACAGATGCAGGTAAATAATTTACGCTGATGGGCAGAATGACTAGACACCACTCAGACAAGGTGTGCGTTGTAGATTGCCCTCCCTTAATGACCTCATAAGTTGAGAAAATATTCCTGGGTGGATGTGGTGTCTTCTATGTTATCATGACATACAAATGGCCTCAGGTTGCATGGAAATATGTCTATATAGCTCCCTGGACAGCTCCATTTTGCAGGAAATTACATTTTTATGATTGATATATGATTTTAAAGCAGGAAGTATCATGGATGGTTTACTTGGGGTATAAGAATTGATTTTTATAGTAACAATAACTAAAATAACTACAATTTCTATCTGTTTTGAAGAGGAAAAAAAAGTCCCACCCAAAATAATGATAAATACGTCGATTATGTCAAGTTGCTATTACCAACAATCATGAAATGCATACTTTGGAAGAGTCGTTGATTAAAATGTCATGTTATGTGACATGCACCATGTAATTGTGTCATATAATGAGCACAAGAGAAAGAGAAAGAATGCCCGTCAAAATAAAGAGCGCACTTCCCCCAGTTGGATTATAGTTGTTTACAATTATGAAACTTACACTTACAGTCAGCAGTTATTGCCAGTTCACAATTATTACTTGGACAATTGAGGGGAAAAAAATACAGTATTTTTATTTTCTCTATCAAAATATATACATTTTTAACTATATATTTGCATGTGACAATGTATGTGAACAATTTGATCATTATATCTGTATGTGATTTTTAAACTGTTACCACAATGATGGGACTCCATAATCATATAGGATGTTTCTGCGTGTTGTAGAATTACTGTTTCCCAATGTTGATGTGGAAAAACCTGTGTGGCCTACATAGATTAAATAGTACTGCTGACCGTGCCCCAGGCCTTCTCGCCTGACATCAATGCCTGACCTCACTAATGCTCTTGTGGCTGAATGGGCAAATCCCCACATTCACGCTCTAAAATCTAGTGGAAAAACTTTCCAGGGGAGTGGAGGTTTCTATAATTGTGAAAGGGATAAATCTGGAATGAGCTGTTCAAGCACATACAGTACAGTATGAAAGTGATGGCCAGTTGATCAATAAACATTTGGCCCTATAGTCTCCATCATTCATCAGTGTGGGAAAAAAAATCCAATAGAAATGTGTGTGTTAGTGAAAAAATACCAATAGGAACAATTAGGGCTTTTAAAACCTTTATTAAGACATAATAGTGTAATTATCGCCATTTGTCTAATTTTAGGCATGAGAAAGCTTCTGCAAAGTCACTGGGACAGCAGTAATTCGGGAGAGTCCAGTTGTGACAGTTTTTAAAATATTTTTTTTGCAGACATCTTTATATTTGAGACAGGACTATGGTAGCAGAAATGTGTTGTATGCTTCAGCTGAGCACAGCCGTAGCACATTAACATTTTTCAGGGTTTATGCTTTACTGTTACAGACATTGTCATATACTTCTGGTCAGGTCAGCTGACAGTTTTATTTTTTGCTTTTCTTCCCAGCATAAGCTTTGATGACATTTCCTCAAAGCACATTGTCTTCACACATTTATGGTGTGTTTCAACGTAAACAAGACACAAGCCTTTGAGCCTGAGAGCAAGCGTCTTGAGTCTATAAGTTTATGTAGAATTTTAACCCAAATATCGATACATAGGCAGATGATTAAAGATTTGAGATTTTGAACTCTGAAATCCAGCGATGCTAAATAAAAATATAAGAACTTTTGCTTTGACAGTCATCTGTTACATGTCTTACAGTATCAGTGAAGATCTATTGGTTGCCTGTTGCACCATTTACCCGAAGGAGAACATCAAAAACTAGAACATCATCCAAAAGCTTCTGTTCTCTTGCTCTCTTATTTTTGGATTTCTCATGCTTCTTCCAAAAAGACATTCTCTCAATCTTAAAGCTGACAGGTTACATAAGTCAGACATGATCGTAGTGCTCCTTTTTAGGCACTTTTATTAAAACATTGTAGCATCTGTCATGTCTGATCTGTGGTGAGATGCAATGAGGAAAAACTTTCGAGAACCAGTGACAAAGACTCACCAGTGACGTCCTATTGATTGATCCATAACTAAAACCCTTCTACTGACAAACTAAAGAATAATGAAGCGGAGAATAAAATGCACATCAACTTTAAATATCTTAAACGTTCCCTATAAACCTGTAGCGCTTGCTTACTTCTAAGAACATACATTTTTATGATCTGTGTCAAAAACTGTCTGTTGATTGAGTTTTACACAGATGAACATAATAAGCAAGCATGTCCATGCTTATCAAATTACTGTTGATTTAAACCTTCGTTATTTACAGGATGAATGACCTATATTCACATTCATTCATCAAGCCTGCTGTCAGTAAAGTGTTTTAATCAGGTCACATGTGGAGATCATCAGGCCTGCTGGGGATCTGTGAAGAACCTGGCATAATTGAAGCTGGAAAGGAGCGACTGTTTGGTTATGCAAGGTTGTTTACGGATATATGTTGTGTGTACAGCAGAACTAGTGCTGCCTGTGAGATTAAAGAGCAACAACTGGGCCAGTTTAAATCTTGCCAGGAAGATTCTGAAATTATAAGCATCCTTTTTTTTCCAATGACCTAGTTACCATTTATTCCTATAGGCTACACACTGCAATGCGTTATGGGTATTATGCTAACAACACGTGTTGATTATGTATACATATCCTTTTCAGTACGTTTTGGTTCATACGCTGTAAACTCCATGCATTCTTATGTAATCTCTGTTGTCATTATTAGAAAAACGTAAGCTACATAAGTTTCACAACAGCCTGGCTATGCTAAATTGCTTCTCCGCGTGAATGAGTGTGAGAATTGAATGTGCATGATGCCTGGCAATAGACCGATGTTCCTTCCAGCATATTTCTGTCTCATGCCAAATGTTCTGGCTCCACCTGAATAAATGAACTATTGAATTATGTAAGGTTTATTACTTTAAAGGTTTTGAAATGGCAAGTCTGATGCTTAAGACTTCAGAATTCAGCTGGGATGATATCACTTTGCCTGTGTATGTAATCCTTTTAACTTTCAGCAATTCTGTATCAAGACGGTTTATATCTAAATATGAATCAGTCATTCAGACATTGCGAGTTAGAACCCCGAGTAATGCTACAACCATCAGTAGCTGGGAGAACTGGGGAGCAGGTTGGCCATGTCCTCAGTTGGCGGAGGAATGGCGAACTTTATTCTTGCATCAATCACTGCATGGGGTCTAATGGGGGCTGAGAGCACTTTCTGCTCCCTAACTGTGCATGAGCAGAAGTTCGATAAGAAGCAATCAGATAGTGTTGCATGTCTCAGAGGAAGCATGTGATCTCCCTGGGTTGTAGCTGTCACCTAAATGGAATGTGCATCGACTAATATTATTGAAAAGGTTTGGGGGGAAAATCCAAAAATAAATCAATGACAAAAAATAACAAAGTTTTGGAAATTTCTATGCTCTTAAATTACACATTATAGCGTACATTAATTGATCACTTGGAAATTTTGTCTAGAGTAAACACACAAGGTGGTGTGAGAGGCCTTAAAAGGTGAGGTTTTCCTGCTAAGACAGGAAAGATGAAAGCTGTCGGCTGAGCTCCTTGCTGTAATCCTCTTGGGCACAGGAGAATTTAGGGCAAGTGTGATTAGCGATGGCCCTCATGCTTATCACATTCACAAGCCCACAGTACATCCTGAAAACAGAGGAAGGGTCAAGATGAGGAAAAGGAAATCCAGGCATGTTGGAGGGGGAGCAGAAGGAGTCTTTCCTTTCCCCACAAAGACACTCCTTAATTTGTCTGCAGTCGCTCTGTCTCTCACTCTGCCTTCACCCTTGCCCTCTCCACTACTCCCCTTGAGTCCAAATCCTGCTAAATCCAGGCTCCCTGGAGAAGACGCTAACTGCCCCGGCTAGCAGTAAATACAAAAGAGGCTCACACAGTGTCAGAGCGCTGCGCTTTTAAAGTCTCCATAGCTGGGCTGAGGCTGCATGCGTCTAGCGCATAATGTGGAGTGAGTGGGATAGCTTTAAGTGGTCCATAGGTGCAGCAATTGGAGGAATGCTAATATGGTGTTTGGAATGAATGTCTGATGGTGGCAGATAACAGTAGGGGTTTAGGGATGGCAACAAGAGAGTTCTGTTTGTGTACATGAGAGAAAGAAAAGAGGGATAGAATGTGCTCATTTGACGAGAGTGCTTGTGAGTATTATAAAATGACAGAGCAGCCAGATTGTTGGTGTCCTGATCTGATTCTGAAAGAGTATGAAAAAAAGTTCAGTTCCTGCTCGAATAAATGTTCCTTCCAGGATGTCCAAGTGTGTCCAGGGTGTACCCCGCCTCATGCCCTAAGTCCCCCCCGCAGCCTCCCCAACCCTGTATACAGGATAAAACGCTATAGGCAATGAGTCACGATGAGTGAGCACTGTAGAATCTTCTTTATATAAACCAATTGTTAAATTATTTATTTATCGAAGATGCTGGAATGCTGTTATGGCCCACTTTAAACCCTGACCTTACCATATGTGAAAGCAATTGGCTCCTGGCACTTGGCAACATATAAAGTGATTTCCTTTGGCAGAAATAAAGGCAAATTAAATGGCACAATAAAAAAAAATAAAAAAAAATTTAAATAAAATTTTTTATTATATAGCAGCATGAAAAAAATTGCAAGGATAGCAGTGAGATATAAAATTCAAATTTAAAAAGTTAAACTAATTCATATGCTTGAAAGCAAACCTGCTAAGGTGATGATTCCTTCCACCACCGACGTACACAGGTGAAGTGTGAAGTATATAAACTCTCTGAAGGCGCACTGACAGACTGACGTGTAGTCCCTTAAAACCAGTCAGCTTCCAGGAGAATGATGATTGATCGAGGCAGGCAGATGTGTCCGCTTATGTCCTATTCTGATGAGATGTTATGACACATCTTCCGTGAGGTTCGTCAAAAGAAACATCGCCCCACTCCCTCCATCTCGAGTGCAGGGTGTAAACAATAACATTTTCTTCTTTTTTTCTAAATCTTGTCTTTTTTTTAAAGTGTATTCTGGTAAAAAGGTTATACAGAATCGCTGGTGACACAAACTAATGAATAATGCTTTCTAAAATGTCACTTCTAGTGCTGTTTATGGTGTTAGTTCCCTTTTCATAATAAAATGTCTCCGCTAGGATAATCTCACAGCCAGACAGTTGTAAATTAATAGCACGAGTGAGTATCTGTCCATTATCTTTTGCAGCATTTCATGTCTGTTACTCAGACTACAATATCATCACGTTATTGCATCATGGAACGTGTCGTGGCATATTGGAATATAAAGTGTAATAATACTGTAAATCTACAGTAGGTATAGCTGTCAGTGTAATGGAGAATTATTCAGCTTACAAGATGACACACTTCACTTTTCATGTATGCAAGTATGAAGCAGACGGTTGCGCAAACATCCACACACAACGCCACGGTGCACTCGCAGATCATCTCATCATCTCTGCTCTAAACCAAGATAAAATTCATTCATTCTTGTCCTATAAGAGATTGCAGTCCGGATAGTGACGGCTTTAAGTAGGCAGTAGTAGCTTAGTTTAATAACATAACTTTATAATGAGATGCAGTTATTTGCTTCTTTGCACACACACACTGACACCTGAGTGTGCATGAACACACAGGGACATTAAGCTTGAGATGAGGGTTAAAAGAAATATGTGTGTGTGTGTGCCATGTTTAGTTAACATCTCTCTTTGTCATTATGCACTGTATTGTGCTCCTAATGACTGATGAGAAGCCAGCTGCTAAAGAACATCCTGTTGGTGTATGTGTGTGTGTGTGTTTGTGTGTGTGTGTGTACAGTAGCCACAGTACAAGTAGTAGGCAGTGAAGGTCACTTTTATTTCGGTATCTTCTTGTAAATTTCTGTTAGAATTGGATTTACTCTGTAGGTTTATAGGCTACTCTACCTCTTGTCCTGTTGTGTCTTGATTAGACAGTAGAAAGACACACACGCACTACACACGCACTTTCATAGAGGACATTCCAGGATGGGTGATGTATATCAGTTCCTCAAGTATCCTATGAGTAGTAAATGTGAACGCGTGGGTGTGTGTGTTTCTATGGTCTAAAGGAAATTGTGTCTCAAGACACAATAGGACTCGAGGTAGCACATAAAACTACAAGTACAAGTAAATCCAGGTTGCTTCAACAGCAATAAAGGGTTAACGTCACCAGGAAACACCCTCATCTGCACAACAGAGATACAGAGCTCCCTAATGAGATGGATGTTGTTGTCCAGTTTGCCTTGGTGACACAATTATCTGGGGTGTGCTATCAGCTGAAGCTGCTATTTAACCACTATGTCACCCCGCTGTACTTCTAAAGACATCAGATGTGCCATCAAGTATTTCTTTTCATCAGGGGTGTGTGTGTGTGTTTATGCACAGATGCTACAAGCATTTGTACAAGTCTCACAGGCTAAATGTGTCCGTTTTCAACACGATTACTCTACTGCTAAATATTCTGAACAAATATGTAAAATGGCAATTGTAGAAGCACGCCACAAACGAGCAGAATTCTCCAAGTAGTCACTGTCGACAAGTGAGCCTTTTGTGATCATTTAAATCTCTGAGAGTCACGCACAGCAAGATTTTACTACCACATTCATTTAGAGGCTTAAACTTTTGTGTATGTGAGCCATCTTGAAGTCATGACCAGCTAGCCAAACAGGCTCTGATATTTTTTTTACCACACTGTTTTCTAGCAAAACACACCTGCCTAAGTGGTTTCTTCACTGTCCATTCAGGCTTATTCTAGCAGACCCGAGTAAAACTATTGGACTAGGTTTGAGCTGCATGATTAATTGCATTAAATCTAAATCGCAGTATGGACCTTGTGCAATTTTTTAATCGCAAAAGGCTGCAATTTGTTACCCGTCATATACGCATAGTGGGAAACTTGTGTGAAGTTGCCAATATGATAAATAAATATTGGCAAATATCCACTTAATGAGATAATTGGTGACATTATTTGGTGTTAGCCGGGAGAAATGTTTCAATATAAAACTGTTCATTTAGTAGTTACACATAGAGAGAAAAAGAGAGATACTGTAGATGGATGGATGGATGGATGGATAGATTTTTTTTTTTTTTAGCAAATGATGCAGCCCTAGACAAAGTTAATTGTGTAGAAGCTGTTTATACAGATGAGTGAAAACAACAGTATATATAATAATTCAAATCAAAATGAAGAACAACCGAACAGAGAGGACAAAGTGAAATAAAAAGAAAAATCGTGTACCTTCTGCCCTCCTGTCCTATGTACAGTCCTTTCCTTTCTTGCTCCTTGCTCCCTAACCCCAACATATATTGTTTTACAGAAACACACACAGACAGGTTAATTTGTAGCTCCTGACACACCCTGTGATCCTAGACTGACTGACTAGCTCAGAGAGTGATGACTTTCCTTATAAGTACCTTGTTGTTTTTATAGCCTCCCCCTACGAGACCTGCTGTCAGTACAGGTTATCAGAGAAACAAAGAAGCATAGAAGTGTATGTGTGCATGCACAGGGTTAGCTGACAAGTCTAATTGTAGACTATTTATTCTCTCTCTGTGGCCATGTGTTAGGGTGGCATTGGACCGATAAACATAGAAAAGTTCAACAGAGTCGCAGAATAGCTGCTAATAGGTAGTAGATCATTTTAGACAACTGGAAAACATACACCATGAACAATAAGGCTATATTATAAGCTTTGTTAGGAATCACAGAATCACATTTATTAAATACAGTATATTTTTCTTACATTCTTTATATCTTCAAACACATTAGACTGAAAAGAAGTAT
>JAQMYJ010000001.1:15357500-15372374 GCA_030014305.1 Clarias laeviceps | reverse complement strand
AGTAGATCATTTTAGACAACTGGAAAACATACACCATGAACAATAAGGCTATATTATAAGCTTTGTTAGGAATCACATTTATTAAATACAGTATATTTTTCTTACATTCTTTATATCTTCAAACACATTAGACTGAAAAGAAGTATGAAGACGTTCCTACTACATATAGTGGTCTGGCATCCTGGGCCTGCTTTTTATGCAGAATGAATGAAACTGCATTTGTACAAGAAGTTATGTTTAAGGAGCAGTGTGCTGAGATAGACCTGTGAATATATAACCAGGAATTCATGATTGCAGGGACCAGGGGCAATAAAAAACAATATTCGTCTAACTAGTTTAGCTAAGCTGTACTATATCTGTCCATATTGTGAAAGTCAAAATTTGTTCTTACAATTAAAGTACTATTAACCATACAGCTGTCATTCAAAAAAGAAATGTGATTGAGACTTTTACATTCAGTTGTAAATAGCATGATGCTGACAGCAAGATGGAAAGCACTGTGACTGTAGCATACGGGGAAGGAAAGAGGTGGAGCAGCAGCCATCACACCTACTCAACCCATTTTGACACTCCTGCCACCGTCTCTGTCTTGCCCGCTTGGGTTTCGTTTGACACGCACGCACACATGCGCACACTCATTGTGCTACCTGTTCACGTTCACTATAAATGAGCAGAGGGACACATTACACTCACCTGTCGAGAGTTTTTATTTACAATGAACAGAAAGACGGCACAGGCTAATGGCACTTTAATGAAGACCGGTGGACGTTTTGGTGTTAAAAATGCCCAAGTGGCAGTGCATGTATACTCGCTCCTGATTGGTGTCATCAGAGTTAAAAAATTAAAAAATGTCTGCATCTCTGTCTTTCACTTTAAAATCCAGAGCAGTTTAAATGCCTCAGAGGTGATTACGGTGTAATTGAGTTCAATCGAACACTTTTGAAGTTTGTCGCTTTAGAACAGTCAAAGAACTAATTTCACTCTTTTGCCTGCCAGAGAGAAATATGAATCCTCCCATGAATCTTGCACAAAAGCCTCTTGATACTTTTATCAAGGATTGGAGCATGTCTGAGAGCTGTGCCCGCATGAGACGTCACATTTGTGCCTCTGTTCCTTTGCCAGACTTTGATCTTTTTTTTCCCCTTCTTCTCAAATACCCCTTGTTACTATTCTCTATTCTTTCTTGCCTCATACATCTTCTATTCAGCCTTAGTCAGCAGCATCCCTCGTTTCCATGGTAACCACAAGTCTATTGTGTTGATTGCTGCATCCAGTTTTGGTTTATGTTCCAGGAAAAAAAAAAAACAGATCTCGAGTTAATGCCGAGAGTTAATGCATTATTTATTTTCCGGGGCTGTGAGTAAAATGACAGGCAGTGACTGATCACCTTCCCACGAAACAGTTGTCTTTGTCAGTGTGTGTTATGCTGTAGTGCTGATTAAATCAGGAAGTTGAATTGAATTGTGAGCAATTAGGAGTAGCAGGTGGCTCTCAATGACCCGTGGTGAGAGATGCTACCTATTGTAGAGTCACTGTAGCTAAATAACTGTTTGTTATATAGGTTATTTGCTGTAATGGTGCTGATTGGGGAATTGCTCCGATTTGGTGGATTACAGTGCCGAGCAGCACCTGGGCTAAACAGGAAAGTGTCCTTATATTTGTATTTTAAATACTCTCAGTGACTCGTTTTTCTTCCCAACGACTTGCACAGCAACAGAGTGACTATTTGCATATTTATGGATGTCAGTCAGGATTTTCTCCAGGGTTGATGGTGGACATGGTTGTATAATTTCCTTTAATTCTATGTTTAAATTCGATCACGTCCTGTCGCTCCAAAAGTGCCTAGAATTGAATTGGTGACAATTTGATCAAAAATGCTGTGCTGATTAAACTCGGTAACGTGCTGCAATGTTAATTATTCCCATCCACTCTGTGATTGACAGGTTTTTGGTTTAGGGTGCATTATTCATAAATGTTGTACTCTTTCTCTTTCTAATATCAGCTCCCACAGCCCCTGCGCAGTCGGAGTCAATCAGAAAGCATTTATACAGCACACTCAACTTGCTGTGGGGCTTTATGCAGCAGCAGGCGTGTGGGGGTAGGGTGCATTTTGTAGACGGAGAGGGAAGAAGATGGCATCCGTATGAGATTCTGACGTGATGGGGAGGAATAAAGAGCAGCATGCTGTGGAGAAGTCGAGCAAAATCAGAGAGATGATTATTACTTATTATAGAGATGTATGATGGAAGATGGCAGCAGGAAACATGTATAACGAAAAAAAAAAAAAAAAAGCTAAAATCCCACCGCCATCACACCAAGTATGTTTTACGCTTCCACCTCTCTCTCTCTCTCTCTCTCTCTCTGTCTCTTGCTTGTTTTTCATTCATGATTAATGGAGTGCGACTGAATAAATGATTAATGAGCAGAGTGGAGTAGGCTTTGGCTGCCTTTCCCTCCATGGCAGGCCAGTACTTGGGCTTAGCACTCCAGTGTCATCTCTCTGTTCCTCTGCCATCACGGACCCCTGCTCCGGACTTAGCAGTGTGTGTGTTCGCTGGAAACTGTGAGAGTTTTGGCGCTATTTGTTACCGTGCACCCCCTGCTGAGCATTTCCATGTTTTAATAGGGCCCAAAAAATAGCTCTTCCTGATTTTCTGTATATACTCAAACCCTATTTATCTCTCGCAGTCGCATCACATGACTGATAGATTGCCGGATGGAGGAAGTTGTATAATTATGTGAAGTATGGCTGGAAGATGGTGTAGCTCTAAGAACTTAAAATCACATCGTCACACACGCATTCCTAGAGGGACAGAAATGTGTCTAGCACAAGGACATCACAGAGGACCTTTCCTCAGAAACAGAGTTGACGTCTGACTCTGTCTGTCCGTTTCTACCCGAATCTGAAATGTCAGTCCAGGATTGAGGGTTGGGAAAAGGAAGAAGGGTGAAATGTGGGTCCATTTGGCAAGCTTTTGGGAGACAGATGGATGAATGCAAAATAAATAAATAAATAAAAACAGAAGTGAAGTCAAAGAAAACAATCTGGGATTGAAATTGACATGAAAAGATCCTTCAATGTGTCAGTGCACTTTAATATGAGGATTAATATCCAAACAAGGTTCTAACGACACAGTTGAAATGGATCATTACTTTAATTTGTTTTGTGAACCCCTCGCCCCCATCCCCACTCTTTCTCGCTCTCTCCCCACTCAGTCAAGATAATAGTTATTTGTGCGTTTCTCTTTTCTCAAACAGAAACTGTAGGAATTCTGTGGCATACAAATACACATTCCATAGTAAATACCTTGCAAATCTATTAATGAGTCACACACGGTGCATAAGTCCTTTGAAGTATAGCACCATTGCTTTTTTTTGTCCTGTTTTTCGTAGTGTGTGCATTTAACAAGGTATACAACTTCAACAAAAAACATTCCCTATACTAATTATACTAATTATAAGCTTTTAAATTAAGTTTATTTTTTTGCCTTTGGGGGGACGGGGACATCGCCAAAAAAAAACAAGTTCATTTAAAACCTTATAATACAAGGTTGTGTAATGGCAGATGTTTAAATTAAAATGTGCCAACATATAACAAGAATTCAAAACTATTACTCTTTTACATAACTTTATAGTTTAGAGACAGGTACGTGAAAAATGACCTGGTTTTAGCATTGGATTAGTTAATTAGAGGGGTAGCTGACTCATTGTCATACAATTACCACAGGAGAAACATGTTTCTAGCAAATTATTATAATTATATAAAGCTATTTTTTTTTACAACCCCAGTAGTTTGTATTACATTTATACGTTTATAAGAACTAGTAGCAGTTTACTAGCAATTAGTTATCATTTATCGGAAAATGAAAGTCATGTTCTTTGTCCTCCTGAATATGATTTCCAACGGAGCATGTAGGAAAAGAGACTAAACATGGCAGCTAGCAACAGTCAAACCTCCTTATTTTTTCAGTTATTTTTTTTCCTCAACATGAGGCGACATCTGCATAGAAAATCATGGACACGTGTCCATGTGCATTAAAATTATCAGATGACTGCTGTTCGGTTAAAAAAAAAAAAAAAGGGTAATTTGGTCTGTAATTTTCTCAGGAGGATGGAAAAAAACACAGACATGGCTCATCTGGACAGAAGTAATGTCATGAAAGCACCTGTTAAATAGCAGATTTCCTCAGTACTGAATGTAAATTTAACATCATCCAGACACGGCTCAAGTCTTACTACTGTATAGCTGTTCGGGTCAATGTGAGCATTAAAAGAAAAATCACATAAATGTTTGCTGGCGATGTCCATCATCTATGAAAGGAATGAGTTTTGAATCATCAGGTTTTCTGTTATTTCCTCTGTATAGTCACTTCAGGGAAGAATGTTGAGTTCATCTGTTGAGGTAATAACATGCAGATGCGACCTTTTAAAAATGCTAGAATGTTTTGGGGAGTGCACCCCCTACCAACCCAGGGAACCCAACTCATGTAACCGTGTTATGAAAAGTCAGGACGATTTTATAGTAGGCTTTGCTGTTCCTAGTGTTCAGGGAGAGAGCTGTGTTTGTATAACCATTACTCATCACTGCTGGCAAATATTGACAGATACATTGTCATATCCTTGTGTGCGTATGTTTGTGTGCGATAGAGTCACTCTATGGTACTAAGTAGGGATGTTTATGACACATCAACCTCAGTATGCACTCGTGTACTGATAACAGCAGCAAGAGGATTGTATTATTGCATGACGTTCATATTAATTAAATTCATTTTATCATGTCCTTGCATGTGTGTGTGCAAGGAGTGCAATGTCAGACGTTGTGGATTGACAGATTGTTGCACACACACATGTACAGTAGCACAATGTACACAGCTGGCCTTTTTACAAGCGGCAAGACACAGAGCTGCTTTTGCTAGAAAGAATGTTAGACTGGGAGACAAGAAGAAATTTCAACAAGTTCTTTATAGGTAGGCTGTTTTAAGGAAAAAGAATAAATGAAAAGGATCGATAAAGTAAAGTAGGGACATGAAACAGGAACCGAATTTGTCTGTGTTCATTATAGTGTGATAGGGAACTCCCTGGGACACAGACTCCTAATTCCTATAAGCCTGTGGGTGATAGGGTTAGACCACACATCCCTGAGCCTCAGACGGATCCTCCTCCTCGTGACCCCTCGTGAGATCAAGCGGACCTAGACAGTGAGGACACAAGAACAATAACTAATCTGGCACTATGTTTCTGCATTAATCATACCGACCACACTTTGTAAGCAAGATATCGACTTTCCATCCTGCTAAAACAAACAGACAAAAGACGGCTTTATTCCGAAATGACACGCATATTCATTTTCTCCATGTTTTCGTCATGCACACCCCACCAATAAATAAATGAGCAAGATCTCACCTCATGCTCTCTTTTTTCATCTTTTCTCACACTTACTGTAACATTGTGTTTGCTTTTAAAAAAACATCCATGGGAATAAAATGCTCAGCCTTGTGTAGCATTTGAAATTTCCCTTAAGACAGTAGTGTGTGTTTGCAGATGTCTAAAGATAGTTGCCGGCTGTGAATTGCTCTGTTGACTTTCAGTACTTTGTACAGATTCCTCTGTGGAGCTCCACCATAATTTAAGGCGCAACCTCAATAATGTATTAAAAAAACAAAAACAGGACATTTTCTAACCACATACAAACAATTCTTCATGAACATTAGGAAATCTAGCTTGCAAATCAAAAACATCACACAATATCTGATCACAATTATTAATTTTAATGATTTAATCACATATACCTGTTATGTTGCTAATTCCTCTGGCCTGAGAGTTCCCCACTTTAAGAGGCTTTGAGAGGCTGGGAACATTAGCATCTCAAAGCCTCTTCAATCTGGAAATATCCATTTTGCCCAATATATACAGTACAGCATGTCAAAAGTCTAAAGGATTAAGAATCTCTCCATCTCACTTTTCTTTTTAAGAACGTCTACATACAATAAAGGAAATTATTAACATGCTGTATATATTGAGCAAAATGGAATTAATAATAGCCCCAATAAATAAATGCACCATTGTTTTCTTGAATTTAAAACATTTTGGTGATCAGAGAAATGTTTACTTCACAAGGACTGTCTGTATCGATCGAGTCACTGTTGCATATCTTTCTAAACTGATTGAAATGTTATGTGTTTTTAATGGAAGTGCACAGATTAGCAGAGTTCTTTCATTAGGCTGGCTCACTACAATGCAGCTCCAATTTAAACACTGTTAATTATTCACACTATCAACACTTTCTCTAATGTATTCACAATATAAACACTTGTGCTGATACCGTACGTCTCCACAGAATTACGTATCACTGGCTAAATGAGTGTGTAACTATTGTTCTCATTGTATATGTGGTCAGTAGGTGTGTATGTCATCGTTGTAGGTAGGGGATTAGGCCTTATGGTTGAAGTCAAACATATATAATAATGTGTGTGTTTAAATTAGGTTTGGAACAGTCATTATAGGGTTGCCATGAAATATTATTCCATTTATCCATCTCTTGTTCTCTCTCTCTCTCTCTTTCACTGTCTCAGTGGCAAGCTCCATAGTGACCCAGTGGGAATTGGACGACGTGGCCAACATCAGCACTTTCCTATTGGACCGGGAGTCTGGGATACTCTACCTGGGGGCACGAGACATGATTGTTGCCGTGGATACTACCAACAAATTAAAGTCTCCTAAGGTGAATTTCATTTTGCCTGTTGGATTGTATGAACATTAGGGATGTGGCTAAAAGAGCAGCTGTAAAATCTGCTGCACAAAATACAGGAAATTAGGCAAAGATCATTTCCAGAGTGCATGCTTATTTATTTATTTATTTATTCATTTATTTATAACATTGTAATATATTTTTTTTCATTTGAAGTGGATTGAACTGGTCTATTACTCCAGGTGTTGACATGCAGGTGCAAAATGATTTGATTCTCAATAAAGAACATTATACATGGTTGTGTTTCCAAATAGTCATCAGGGCAAGAATACTGTGAAAAAGAGATTACTAATCTGATGAAGGCAAATTGTTTTTCATTAAAAAAAAAAAAAAAACTGTTCGTGCTTGTTCCTACCAATGACCTAATCTCTTCTTTCTGGTCCATTTCACTAACCAAATTACACCCCTACCTCCATCAACCACTCCTGATTTCCCCCATTATGGTGTGTGTGTGTGTGTGTGTGTGCGTATGTGTATGTGTGCACATATGCAAGCATAACCACAGCTCTTGTTTTATTAAAGTCTGGTATCTCTATGGCTCAGCTCAGTGTTGAGCTTGTTGCCTCGTGGCAGCATGACTCGCTCAGATATCATGTTCCATTAAGTATCATATGGCAGATTTAACAGTGCCATTATAGGCAAGTCACCACAAAGGCTGCTTTACTGTTTTATGTCTTGCACATGAGCCAGTAAGTTAGAGTTTGTCCTTCAGAAAAAAAAAACAGTCAAGAGGAAGAGCAGCTTGACTGGTGAGTCTAAGAAATGATGTAATGCATCAGAGCTGCTTTGCAATATAATTATTATTTTTTTATTATTATTTTTATTTATAAAATCCCAATGAGTTTTAGTCCAAATGATTTGGTTCTCAAGTGGATACACATATTGCAGACGGCTATGTGTGCTCACTGGATATCTGCTCACAGTATCCAAGAAGGTTTTAAAGATATAATTGATGGACACAATCACAGACTGATATTGAGTACACATAAACGTATGAGCAATTTAGATTTGTATCTCTGCATTTAAGATTTTATGTATGTGATAGATAAATGAATAATGTAATGCGCTCAGCCTACTCCTGTTTAATTATATAAATGCAATCATAAGCCCAAATAAGCATTTGCATATTCATGGACGGCAGTGTCTCTTTTTGCTG
The DNA here is from genome assembly GCA_030014305.1 of Clarias laeviceps. Taxonomy (NCBI): domain Eukaryota; kingdom Metazoa; phylum Chordata; class Actinopteri; order Siluriformes; family Clariidae; genus Clarias; species Clarias laeviceps. The sequence goes on along the minus strand of JAQMYJ010000001.1, from coordinate 15,364,470 downwards.
CAAAATAGGACAATTATCATGTACTAGACAACGAGCCTAGGTTGAAAGCAATAAATTCCACGTCTGTCTCTCTCAATCAATAGATCGTATGGAATGTTCCAGAAGAGAAAAGCAAATCCTGTGTGACGAAAGGAAAGACTGAGGTGAGTGTATATATATATATACAGTATATATATATGTGTGTGTGTGTGTCAGTACTCTTTGTAATCCTTAAGGAAACTCACTAGCATATAAGTTGAAGTGTACTTATTTATGTGCGTGTGCTTAAGTGTGTATCCACCATATCATTTTTCATCCAAAATGTAATTCCACTGTAAATAAATAAATAAATGTATTCCAGCTATATTAAAATAGATCATTTACCTGCTGTTATTAAGAAAGGATAATTAGAAGATCGTGAAGCCCCCCCACCCCCCCGTCTCACACACACACATTTGGGGAAGTTTCACATGGGGCCAGCATGTGTGTGAGGGAGTTAATTAGGCCGCTTAGTGGCTCCATGTCTTACCCACCATGCTGTTCCGTGGTGATGTTGGGGGGGCTGCAAATGACTGACAGTTGGGAAGAGACTCAGAGGGTGGCGATCAAAGGGTCTGATTAAGCAAACAAAAGGCATAGAAGGCACAGAATGGAGACAGAGAGACACACAGAAAGAGAGAGACCGAGAGAGAGAGAAGAGAGAGAGAGAGACATGCTGTTCATTTGAATGACACACGCACACCTCATTCAAATCACATTAAAATCAGGAACTGCTCTACCCTGATTGGTTTCTCATTTAAAACATTCACAGTAGTTTAGCACTACTAGCATCGTCTCCACGTTGGATTTGTTCTCTTTGCTACTCCCATCTGATCCTCTGCGCTTAAAAATAAATGAAAAACTGTCTCAGGTTAGTGATTACAAACAGCCCCTGCCAGGGCCATCACCCTCAGGGGAACTGAGTTTAGGAATGGTGAGTAAACACTGCGCCGTTCCAGTGACGGTGACGTTCTTCTTTGGTTTTAAGAGTTCAAACACGTTGTAGAGGTGAACTGTGCTGGAAATGGATACAAATTGGATGAAAAAACATGTTTTACCCAATCTGTATCTTGATAAAGCAGAATAATTTTGTTCGGTAATGGGAATGTCCACCCTATTCATATGTACAGTACATACTGTACTGTGTGTATTATAATATATGTAATCTATTTTTAGATCTTACTTTGTGATGCTACTAATCACAATAAAAAATACTATTCATACTTTTTTACTAGTACATACTGTAATATGTAAGACATTATAACATAATACATACTGTAAATAATGTTTTGTACACAGTATTTGTAATTTCTAATATTTTCACATCTTTAAGTATATCAATATACTACCTCTTAGCGGGTGTGTTTTGTTAATGGGATTAAAGATCTTGTCATGTAATATCGATGTTATTATGCTGCGTACACTTATCGTCCACTTTACTAGGAACACACTTTTATGCAGGTATCTAATCAGCCATTTATGTGGCGCCAGCAGCGCAAGGCAAAACATCATGCAGATGCAGGTCAAAAGCTCCAGTTAATGTTCAGGTGAAAAATATAATGAAGCGTGATCTGTGCGACACTAATCGTAGCATGGATATTGGACCAGATGGGCTGTTTTGAGTATTTCAGAGCCATCAGAGGAAAATGACAAGCTGCCATGAGAAAAATGATTCAGAAGAAAACGATTCAAGCTGCCATGAAAGATACAGTAATTCATGTAATCGCATTTTACAACTGTGGTTAGAAGAGAAACAAAACCTCAAAGCTTGCAGTGGAAGGGCTTCAGCACACAGCCAAGAACAAGAATCTGAGGCTATAATGGGCCAGACTTATCGAAACTGCACAGTTTAAGATCATAAAGCAAATCACCTTTTTTTATACGCTTTAACTGTTGGATTTCTGTCAACTCAAGCTAGTCTGCTCATTGTCCTCTGGTGTTCTCGCCTGCAGTCCCTCTACTCACAGGATGTTTTTTTTTTGTAAACTCTAAAGACAATTTGGTTGATGCTTGGAGATCAGTAGTTTCTCAAAAACTCAATACTCCTGCTTGGTCGCATCTTTTGGTACCAGCAAGCATGCCATAGTTAAGGCACATTCTGTGTACAATTGTATCGCCTGTTTCTGCACGATTAAATGCATTGTGCTGCTGCCACATGAGTGGCTGATTTGATAACTGCATAAATGAGGCTGTGTGCAGGTGTTCTTGTTAAAGTGACTGGTGAGTGTATGTGCTTGGTGTTAATTCTATTTCTTTCATTTATTACATGTAATACATCTGATGTAATTATGTTTTGTTCTTGTATAAATATAAATTCTTTATAATCCATTTTGCTCCTCGGGATTGTAGTATGTTGCTCAGTCTGTGCTCTGCTGTCCCCATCAGGCCGACTGCAATAATTACATCCGCCTCCTGGAGTTCCTGGGAGATGGACGCATTTATGCCTGTGGCACATACGCCTTCGACCCCCAGTGTGCCTTTGTGGTAAGTTTGTGTTTGCGTGCTAGTGTGTTTGCATGCTATTGTGTTTGTGCACATGTTTATCTGTCCACAAATAAATTTACTGACATGCTCCCCCACCTATTCAAACATTAGATGACAGACATCACCCTGCATGACAAACAATCTATTTTTATGTGTCATTCAGAATATCTCAACCTTTTCACTGGAAAAATTAGAGGATGGCAAGGAGAAGATGGAGACTGGAAAAGGAAAATGCCCTTTTGAGCCCAGCCAACACTATACTGCAGTCATGGCAGGTATGAAAAACAAACGTTAGATGATGATGTGCGAGCTTCAGTACTGTGCAAAAGTCTTGAATCAACCCCTCATTTCTTCATATTAAATAAAATAAAATGATATAGATTATATTGAAGATAAAAGATATATAGCCTAAAGATATAGTTTAAAACAATTAGATGTTTATGCATCAACCTCAGCAGCAACCTCATTTTCCCTCTCGTCTGTTCCAACTACTCAAGCTTCATCAACATCAGTATACTAAGCACCGGCCTGATCATCTGTCATTACCGTCATCTGTTTCTCACTGGTTTATGCCTTAAGTTAGTTTTCATGTTTGAATGATTCATAGGTCACTGGGGCTTAAGAAACAAACAAAAAATATTTGAATCACAGAAAATATATGTTCATTTCAGCAACCCAAACTGGCAGTTTTCTTCCCTGTTATTTTTGCATCCCTTGTTTAGTTCCCTTTTGTTGTTCTCTCTCTCTCTCTCTCTCTCTCTCTCTCTCTCTCTCTCTATCTATCTCTCAGGGGGAATCCTGTACACTGCTACTACAAGTAACTTCCTAGGAACTCTCTTTGATATCTCCAGAGTAACAGGCATTGAGCAAGAGCGCATCCGGACTGAACGATCCATCAACTGGCTTAGTGGTGAGACTCACACACAGACAGCATGCATATATTGTATACATACTTATGTTCAAGCTTCACATTTGGAAACCTAATAGTAATCTAGGGGTTTAATGATGAGCAGCTCGTAGCTAAAGAGACCTTCGACCATTATGGCCTCAAGCAACTTGTCAGCTGCAACTGTTGCCTCCAGCATGGTGGGGGGGGGAAAAGCAGGAAAAGTGCAAAATTGCTGAACCATCCCTGTGGATAAATAAACTCAGAAAAACCTTCTGCATTATTGATAATATAGGCTGAATGTTGTTTGCTGCTTATGTTTATTCAGCATATGAAAAAAAAAAATTATGGTCAGGAGTTCTACAACCATATATTTTTTTACATTATGATAGGGTAATGATTAAATTCATAAGCTAAAACGCATCACTTTTCCTATCATTTACATGCATAATGAACTGATGATGCAGTCAGGAAAAATATGAGAGCTTAGTTGTAGTATTAAAATGACATTTGAACACAGCAGGATACTTCTTACATTAGTACCAGAAAAGAACGCTGCTGCTGTGAGCAAGGGTTGTTGTTTATCTTTTTTCTTTTCATTTAAAGATTCCATATATTACTATTTCTTTAAAAAGTTAGGACAGGTCTCAGTGCTTTCTCAAAGTGGGTACCCCTCAGAACTGTATTAATTTTACCTCCAAATTCTTTTATTTCACTTCTCTTCCAAATGTATAAATTTTGTTGTTGTTGGTCTTTCGGCTGCTCCCGGCAAGGGGTCGCCGCAGCGGACTATCCGGTCCGCACAACAACTTGGCACAGGTTTTACACCGGATGCCCCTCCTGACGCAACTCTCCCATTTTATCCGGGCTTGGGACTGGCACTGCATCCAGTGGCTGGGGGGTTTTGGCACTGGCTGGGAATCGAACCCGGGCCTTCCACATGGCAGGCGAAACACCTACCACTGAACCACACTGAATTTTTGCCTCTATGTAACTGAGGCAAGGCACGGCTGAGCAACAAGCTAGGGGAGGGGAGAGATCGTATTGGCTTGTTTAAGCTCTGACTAAAAAGTGAATTCTGCATAATACTTTGGGTGCATTCAGAATGATTGGGTAGCACAGGTGGAAATTGATGTTTAGTAGTTCCTGTACCTGTTCCAAATCCAGCCTTTCTTTGAGTTAATTGAAAACCAAGGCACATTTAAAAGTTTAGCACCTAACTTTTTCCACAGGTTTATAATAATTGATTTTTGTGCCTGGTGTCCCAGTGTTACCCAGTGTTAGCAGCTCTGGTGTATCTGACCAGAATAAAGTAGTTGCTGAAGATGAATGAACTTTACAGTTGCTGTTTAGTATAATACACTGTTGTTTAATCTGGTGCAGATCCAGAGTTCGTCAGCTCAGCCTTCATCCAAGAGGATCAAAAGAACAATCCGACAGGAGAAGATGACAAGATCTATTTCTTCTTTACTGAGGTGGCCAAAGAATATGACCTCTACACCAAGGTCAAAGTGCCCAGGGTGGCTCGAGTGTGTAAGGTAAGAGACAGACATATTTAAGTTTTCTCTTGCTCACAGACTCAAGTTCTCCTTACTTTTCAGTTAGTCGTGTCTACATTCTAACGTCATGCCTTTTCTCAGTCTGATGTCGGAGGCATGAAGACCTTACAGAGACGCTGGACAACATTCCTTAAGGCTCAGTTGGTGTGTGAGGATCGAGGGAGTGGCCAGCGCTTTAACATTCTGACTGATGTCTTTACCAAACAGCACACGCCAGGAGACCCCAGCAGCACACACTTCTACGGTATCTTTACCTCGCAATGGTAAGTGCGGATCAAATCCCATCACATTAAGTTTAATCTGAACCATATTCTGGATACTAAGTACTACTAGAATTACAAAAGACAAGTTTTTCTGTATCTGTATCACAGTTTTTACATCTACACTGCGTATACATTATTATACATTCTAATATACATATTTTAAAAAATATATTATTTCAACTCTGTCTTATTTTTATTGTAATTGATGAATTGTGGCTAGAGCTCTGTATTTTTGTATTTTTTTTCTTTCTTTCTTTTTTTTTTAAAATAATCACCCCATCCCGAGAGATATTTTTGCACTTCACATTGTGCTGACTTTCCGTGTCAGTCTATCAAATCCAAATGTAATCCAAATGTAACTGCACTTATTATCAATCTGATAATCTCTGTGTGTGTAGGGAGAGGGAGGAAATGTCTGCAGTGTGTGTGTATAGTCTGGAGGACATCACTAAGGTGATGGATGGCCCCTTTAAAGAGCTGAAAAAGACTTGTGAGAACTGGATGAACCCAGAGCCGGTGCCTACACCCAGACCAGGCCAGGTACATAACAACAGTCATGCTAATCTATATTTAATGTTTGCTTAATCTAGATACATAATCTGTGTAATCCTATGATCCTTGTTCTATATAATCATGTGTGGCTAATTACTGAGCACTTTACATTATCCTGATACTCAGGGTGTGCAACATCACCTCCTCTAATACTTTGTGTATACAGTACAGTATTCTTTAAGACAACTTAACATGTTTTCATTCTCTCTCTCTTTCCGGCCACAGTGTCTAAACAGCGCTCTTAAAGCAGAGGGCTACGACTCGTCCCTCAAGCTACCTGATAAAGTGCTGACGTTTATGCGTGACCACCCTCTCATGGAGAACAGTGTAGTGTCAGCACCCCTACTGGTCAGGAGTGGAGTTACATACACCAAACTGGCTGTAACTCTGACCCCTGTCTCCAACGGTAACAGCAAGCTTAATGCTACTGTTCTGCATCTTGGGACAGGTAACAAAAAAAAAAAAAGTGTATGATTGCGTGTGCATGATACCATGAAATGGATTTTATATATTATAATTTGTTCTGTTATAGATCATGGAGAGCTTCACAGAATTGCAGTAGTGGGCCCGAATGCAACACTTCTGCAAGAACTCCCTCTTTTTCCAGCCTCAGAACCCATCAACAACATCCTTCTATACAAGGTACACACACACACGGATACACCTGGATAGAAACAGAGTGACTGATCATGTTGCTGTATCTACAGAGTTATAAAACATCTGAGAAAACTATTCAATACTTTCCAAGTTAGATTAGTTATTTGATTAGTACCTGAACCCATTACCTTGTTCTCAGGATGAGGCTTTGGTCGGTTCTCCTTACTCTCTGGTGAAGTTGCGTACAGAAGGCTGCTCTCTCTACACTACCTGTGAAGTGTGCGCACGTGCGCGGTCACTCGGCTGTGTGTGGAGACAGAAAGAGGCTGCCTGCGGCCCGGCCATCACAGAGTGAGTCACAAACACACTCATGAGCAATACACACTTGTATTACATGCCCTTTCACTTTCATCACTTAATGTCTTTATAATTGCTCTTCCAGACTTGGTGAAGATTCAATCAGTCGGTGTGGACGAAGTGAAGGTAAGAATCTGTTCTTCTTGTTAATCAGAACACCTGATTTGTTTGTTTCCTTTTTAAACCTCTGTATATATATATATATATATATATATATATATATACACATATATATATATATATATATTTATACA
>JAQMYJ010000001.1:15345846-15357447 GCA_030014305.1 Clarias laeviceps | reverse complement strand
CCATTATTTCCTATGGGAAAATTAAATTTGGTTTACGAGTGTTTTGGAATACGAGCCCACTTCCGGAACGAATTATGTTAACGAATATGAGGTTCCACTGTAAATATAAACATGAAATATAATTATTGCACCTAACCCCACCCCCCTCTTTGCAGATCGTTGCTCTCCTGAGATGAAAGAACTGCATGTGGCAGAGGGGCTGCACGTGATGCTGCCCTGCGTTCAGGTCTCGCCTCGTCCCTGCCACTGGCAGCACCCACCCCAAAGGCACACGCGACGGCACCTCTCTGACCTGGAGGTACGGGTCACTTCGGAAAGCAACGGCACCTATGTGTGTTTCTGCGAGGAAGCCGGGCAAGAGAAGCCAGACTGTCCCAGGGCTGCATACAGAATCCTCCTCCAGGAGTCGAGTGCCACTTTGAGCATCAAGCAAGCATCCAGCCGTCAATTCATGGTCGGGTACATAATGTTCTTGTTCATTGGCGCTGGACTCGGCGGCTTGCTTGTGTGTTTACTTCACCGGCGTTTCAAGAGAGGAGGAAGCGGTCATTCTTCATCGACCTCAGAAAAAGGGCGGGACCTGTTGCCCTCTTCGGACACGCCCCAGTCACCCAGCAGCGCCAGTATGTTCTCTGATGCGCCTCCTTTCACAGAGAAAAGGAACGGGACACTGAATGGACATGGAGGACATATTCCTGAGCGGAAGTGTGGATATATTTTTGCCAATTCAAGTGGACACAAGCTGCATGATACATCAGTCCACCTTGGGGAAGAATTTCCTGGCCGGGAGAGGGCAGGGCCAGAAGGAGAAGAGGAGGGACTAGGGGACGGACTCAGTGAACTAGGGGACGGACTAGGAGGACTGGAGGAGGAACTTGCTAAGTTGCATGTGCTAAGAGGAGCGCCTTTAGCGCAGTGTGAAGAAAGCTCCATCTGAGGACACTTGCACAGAACTGTACGCATAAACACATGTACGTCCTTCTCACTACCTATACATTCATGTGGTAGGTTGTAGCAATTCTGGAAGAGCAAACATTTAAGGAGGTGTGTGGAGGCAAATGTGTAGACCTTCAAAGTCAAACACATACACACACCCAATAAGAATTTTTGGGAGCTATTTTCATGCTTGTATGGAGCATAGGGTGTTCCTAAGTGTATGGATGTTTTATTGACCAGAGTGTTAGAAGCAAGCTTTGGTTAACTGCTCTCACCACTGTGTTTCGCCTCCTTCAACACAATCACACACTCCCTGTACTGAATGTGGCATGTGTGCATGCTTAACCTCTTGCTGAGCTATTTTGGCCCAGGACTGAGCCAAAACCGTCTTGGACTCTCATGAAGTGAGAAGTCGAACCAAACTATATTTGACTACTAAACACCAAAAGATCCATCAGCTTTAAGGAAAGTTTCACACACCTTCAAGATCACACACTCTTATTGTTCAGTAGGAAGTCCAGTTTTCAGGGGTGGGATGGAGAACACAACCACGTCTGCACATCTGCCACCTGCCCACATGAGATCTCAGACGTGCAGCAAAACCACTGTGCTGAATGCAGGGGCATCATGAATATGATCATATAAGAGTGACAGGTGAAATCTAACAGCCTATAAATAAAATTTAATAATTTATACCTAAAATAAACTCTACTCTTACCTGAGTACTGATGACATTCAGAGGAAAATGACCTTACTGCCGAATGTTTTAGTTTCCTTATAGAAGTCGTCTTCTGGGATGAAACTTTATAATCACCAAAGTAAAGCAGGGAAAAAAAATCCAGGAGAAAAGTTTTTGTCCAAACTCAGTGAGGATAGAGGTTGTGTTTGTACCAAGAAAGTGGAGTTAAACTTCTAACTTAACTGATTTGGTATTCATAATGATGTCTATAACAAATATTGTACATGTTTGTGAATACGTAAAGATTTTGCTGTTTATTTTGTAGTGGCATTTAATCCTTACTACCACTGTAACAGTCTGAATTGTTGTCTGGATTTTTTTTAGGTTTGTCACTGCCATTTGACTTCCTGTGATCTCCCCCTTCAGTTTTGTGTTGTTTTTGTTGTGGTTAGCGTGACGGTTTTATGTAATGGAAATGTAACACTCAGGAGACCAAGTGTGCAGCTATGTACAGCAGGGGTCTCTGTATGTTTCATTTTAAAAACATGGTCTACCATCAGCACTTCGTAGCATGATAATCACAGGTACATATTTAAGATATTATTAAAAAAATGAAGTACTATTTCCATTCCACACTTTACTCATCTCTTAAAATCAATATTATAGAGTGAACTAATAATCCTGAGTGTTACGTTTCCTGTTTTTGCTTCTTAATAAAACCATGTCAATTAATGTACAGATGTTATATTATGAGGTTTTATTTTTATAATTTATATAATAAATATAAATGTAAATTTGTTTTCAACAAAGATGTTTGTGTGAGCATGATTGTATGAAAGAACTGTGCTTTGATTTTTTTTTTTTTTAATAAAATAACCCTGATGGAATCTGATGTCACTTTATTAAACCATTAAACAATATAAATGATAATGAATTTATTATTATAGTAATAAAATATTTTTTTTACAAACAGTTCTTCAGACATGTTTGGACATACCGACCGGTACATAGAAAAAAACAATCTATCACATCAAAATTATACTTCAAATTCATATGATTTTAGCAATTTTCCTGTTGCTGACTCTTGACCTTTTAGGATGTAGCCAGTTTGACCAAACCTCCAATGCTGCTTCTAAGTATTTGGAGTAAAATATTAGCATTTGGAGTAGAGTTTTATAGAAATATTGTGTTCTACATCATTAAGTTCTCCATCATTAATCATTAACTAGAAATTAGCTTGTGTTTAGCGTGCAGAGCAAGGGAAGTTATATAACACAGCAGTGTGATTCATGTCCAACTGCTGAAACATAGCACAGGTGAAACAACATTGGTCTTATTGTTTGGTTTGTAGCCTGGTTGTGTGTTCATATTTTTAGTGGAAATATTTGAGAGAAGTCCTGTAACTACAAAACAAAAAGCTCCATGTTGTTGCACCTGTGTCTCAGTGAATACCTCAAATTCTTCCAGCCACATGTGATGAATGTAAACCCATTTTGCCCAAATCACTGAAAATCTTTTATTATTGTAGATGATGTATGTATTGCACAGATTATATATGAAGTTTACTCAATAAATATTCATATTTAATCTATTTAATCTAACCCAATGATAGTGGAGCTGTGTGTGAACCAGTCACAACTAGTACACTATAAAAATTAGTTTTAGGTTTTGTGGAAAGGTTGAAAGACACGAAACAAAACAAAACAAAACAAAAAATCACCATTTCAGAACAGTCAAATTATTGCCTGCATCAACTTACTGGAACTGGGTTAAGAACCCTTCAACACATTATCAAATTTTCACACACGCACAATGTGATGAGAACTCAAAGGATTGGGACTAAACAACTGTGTGGCCATAAGAAAACCACTTGTCAGTGAGACTAATCAGAAAATATGCTTCAATTTGCTAGTCAGCATAAACTCAAAAAAAAGCTCATGTGGTCTGATGAATCCAGATCCTATTTCAGAGCGATGTGAGTGTCAGGGTAAGAAGGGAAGCGATTAATTGATGCAACCATCATGCAAACTGCCCGCTGTACAAGCCTCTGGAGACAGCTGCTTCAGTTGATCAGGTTTACGCGCAGCAATTTTATGTGGCAATAATTAAGTCAGCTGATGACTTGACTGTACTCTGTACTGAATGACCAGTTTATCACACATGTGGAGTTTTCTTTCTTGATGGCATGGGCCATCCTCCAGCACTCAAATTGTGAAAGAGTGGTTCTAGGAGCACGAGGAATCATTTTCACACATGAACTGGCCACTACATTGTGTGTGCTTTAATAGAAGCTAAAGGTGATTAAATTAAATTTTAAAGTGTGCAGATTTCTTTGGCCAGGCAGTGTATCTAAGAGTGCCTAGAACATTCCAAGCCTACTGCATAAACGTCAGAAGGTGAGACTGTAATTTGTGCTGCATTATGCCTTTAGGTGTTGGCATCTGCCAGGAAAGTGACAGGGACAGCCAATCTATTCTACGTAAGATATCTGAGTTTGTCAGCATTAGGTGTATTCTAGACACCTGTACACACTTGACAGGATGCCAATCCATTGGAATGTAGTTAACCTAATCTGCATGTCTTTGGACTGAGGAAACCCGCCATAGAGAATATGGGAGAACATACAAACATATGTCTTATAGGTCTCAATCAAGTAATGGTGTAGTTGGACTTTCAGCAGCTCTTCTTGAAGCTGATGTGGTTCTGGGCTACAAATATCACTTTGAGAGTAAGTAGGAAAAATTTACTATTTACAGAGGATAAAACTATATATTAAACCTGAAAGCTAGAAATAAACGAAAACGACATGCCAGTTAATTACTGACAGCTGCGTCTCAAATTTAAAATGGCCTCTACCTGCAGTACCACATTTGACCACCAAGAGGCGACGTACTACTGTGACTTTTAAATAATGAAAAACAAACAAACAAAAAAAGACATAAATAACATGAAACAACACGTTTAGAAATTCCAGTTAATAGTTCATATGTTTGTAAATCGGTTTAAGGTGCGTTTGTAGTACGAAAGAGATTCTGGTTGGTCAGTTTGTGAGCTCATCATTAGCATTTCCTCCGCCTTTTTGAATGGTTTTTGAATGAGAATGTTCTCAGAATCAAGGCAGATTTGCAGAATGCCTTATTAATTTACTATACTTGTATTTGATAAATGTGTGAATAATCTCCAAAGGTGTGTGAATTTGAAATAAAATTCATATTTCTGAGAGTGTTCTCAGGAACGCGCAGCTATTGCACATTTTGATAATACACTTATAAATTACAGTATTCTTCAGTTTTAAATATATACTTATACACTCTGTTCGAACGCCACACTACCCGTAAGTTTTTTTAAAAAAAGATTAAAAAGTGTCCGCTTAACTAGACACGCTTGGTTTGTTTACTAACTGTAACTTACTAACAAAATGGGAGATGGTCGTTCCAAACAGCCTCTTACTCCTAATGATTGGATGTATAATCAAGGGTTTGGAATTTTTGTTCAACCTTTTATTAACAATTTTGCTGGATGGACGGAGGGTTCTTCTCAGTGGAGACATTATCCTAGAGAAGGTTCATTTCACAATGCTGACATTATCACATGCTAATCTTGTACCTTATCTTTTACAGGCTAGTTTGCTTCCCTCACAATTGGCTATAGTGGAGGTAAAAGGTCATGCATCTGGTAACTCTGAAGAGGTTTTTTGTCCCCACAGGTTTGTAGGGATACAGTATTCTCTCTGATATCCCATGTCTCTGTCCCAAGTTTGTCATCTGACATTGACATAGCCTTCTTGCAAACCCATTCTTCACCCGAAGATCTACATTTTTGGTCTTCCCGTAATTGTTCACCCGGCAGCGATATGCTAATTCGGGATGAGGCAGGGTGCATAGCTCTTCCAGCATCTGTCTTCCCGTTATTAGTGCGTCATTTTCATGGTATTTCAGATGTCGCAAAATGGGGGGTAATCCATATGATTGAGGACAGATTCTGCATTCGCAATATCAAACAGGCTACACTTGTTCTATTAGATTCCTGTTTGTTCTGTGCTCGTGCAAATACACAAGGACAACATGTTAAACATGATGCCTTGCCAATGCCTATTGCACCATTTCAATGTTTACAAATTGACTTTACACACATGCCACCAGAAATCTGAAATAGATGCTTGTAATTATGGACAGATTTTCTACATGGGTTGAGGCATTTCCATGCTCAAAAGAAAATGCAGCAATAGTAGTTAAAATTCTGGCTAAAGAAGTTATTCCTAGATACGGTATTCCAACATCTATTGACAGTGATAATGGCACACCCTTCGTCTCCAAAGTGACACAAAAATTGTGTAAATTTTTAAGCATTGATTAGAAATTTCACATCCCTACCATCCCCAAAGTTCTGGTGACGTAGAAAGGATGAACAGAACAATCAAAGATAGGTTGACCAAAGCCATAATGGATACAGGTAAGAACTGGGTTGACCTGTTACCGTCTGTGCTTTGTGAAATTAGAATGACACCCAATTCTATAACCAAACTCTCACCATTTGAGATTATAATGGGACGACCATTCCCCACCCCCTGGGTAAAAGGTAACCCCGGTGTTTCTCTTACAGGTGATTTGGACGTGATTGTCGGCGATTATACGCAATCACTCATTGAAAAACTGAACAGTGTTCATGGTAATGTCTCTGCTTCTCTCCCTCTGCCTACAGACCAGCCTACTCACACTTTCATCCCAGGTCATACAGTGCTGGTGAAAATTTTAAATCTCAGGAAGGTGGGGGACGCTGCCTACAGGACACCTACAATTGTAATTGCAGTGACTCGCACAGCTGTTCTCACAGACTCACAGCCACAGTGGGTTCACGCCATGTGAAAAAGGCACCGCAAACAACTCTGACTGCTTGAGATAATCGACCACTACCTCACAAGATCTCCTAGCCTGCACCGAGGGGCTAGTGGAGCAACATACCCCCAGAAGACACCTCAAAAGGAGGCTCTCGTCGCTTCTCACATTTTTCACATACACATATAGGTTCAACTTTGTATTAGCTTGCTTTTTTCCACATTTTATTTTATTTTTGTGCCAACGCCTGATTACCTATGTACTGTTAATTTCATTTCTAATTGTTATTCTAGAAGTGATTTAATCCTGACTATCTTCTCTCTTCATCATCCTTCTTATCATCATCTTTGCTGACTTTAGTAATTATGAATCTCTGCTTCTTCATGTTAATATCTCTTGCTATGTTAACTAATTGACATTCACAAATTCTTTTAGAATTTAAGGGGGCAATTGTTAGAATTAATTTATATAAAAAGGAGTTATTTCTACTCTCTTGCTCTCTTTCTCATAGATCTGATATTAACGTGTTAAATCTTCCCTGCTGCTATCTTCCTGTCTCCTCTTGCATCTGTTCTTAAAGGTGCGAACGCTCCCACGCTCACCTTCTCATTCTCTCTCTCTCTATCTCCCTCTGTCTTCTTCCCCCTCTCCCCCTAACTCGAGCCAACATCTTGTGATTCGTCTCTGGATGGACACCTCTCTGTCTTCCTCTCCTTTGATTCTTCAGAATCTCACCAGGACATTTACAATGATTCATGTTCTTTGTAGTAACATATGTCAATGGCCCAGGCGTTTGGTCAAACATATAAAAACCCCATCTATTGCTGTTAATAAACAGAGAACTTTCTGACAGACAACGTGCACAACCGAACAACGTGCAACAACCGAAGCACAGCGGACAGACCGAGCAACTCGCTTCTTCTACTACGCAACTTTAAAAACTTTACACAGGTGGACTGACAGCGACTTGCACTTTGTATATGGATGACATAACCCTTTTATGTTCTGACATTTTATTGGTCCAAAGAGCAATGGATTTAACAAACTGGTACGGACAGGCTTCGGGTGCGCTAAGCTCAATAGGAGCAAGTTTTAAATTTGAATTTTAAAGAAACTGACATTAAAATCTTAGGCCTTAAATTCGACAAAGAGGGAGGTGGACGGGGAAACTGGACTGACACATTAGGGAAAGTTGGGTTTTTGGAGACTGAGACAACTGACACTCGAGGGCAAGGTTTTAATTATAAAAGCTGCAATTTTACCTCTGCTTATACTCTTCTGTTTTTAGTCCTCCAGGAAGTTTCCTTTTAGCCTTTGTGAGGGTGGTCTTTTATTTCCTGTGGGGGTCCAAGTGGAAGAGACTGAAGAGAGAAACGGTGAAGAAAAGACCAGAGAATGGAGGAAAAGGTCTCCCCGACCCCCACCTGTTTTTAGGATCAAAGTTTGTCGCCCTCCATATACAATATGACAACAGAGACAAATAAGACAGCAGCAATGGCAAAGTTCTGGATGGGGACATACCTGTGAAAATTACAGATTTTAAGAATACCTTTAAATACCCCAGTTTCTTTTACCCTGCCCCAAAACTATGATTTTATAGGAGATATGATGTAGAAAATGAAGATATCTCTATTTTATCTAATGCAAAGATGCTTGTCTCCATTTTGCAGGACCGGGAGGAAGCGAGTCCAGTTCCTGGGCTCACAGTAAGCGAGTCCAGTTCCTGGGCTCACAGTAAGCGAGTCCAGTTCCTGGGCTCACAGTAAGCGAGTCCCAACAAGTTTGGAGGAACACAACCCACCTTATTGCTCCAGAATAAGCACAAGGACCTGGCTTGGCTGGCAGCCCATGAGGTTCTCCCGATCAAGGCCGTGATGCACTCAGGGGGAATGGCGAGAAATCCTTTCTGCCCTAGGCTCGGTTAAGCCCAGCTGGGGAGTGCAGCGCTGCGAGGGACCTGTGGGCCAATTCCGGTCCCCTTGTATTGTCTGTGCCTGCCGGCAGGAGAGGCCCAGCCGCTGACGTATCGGTTAGCGGTACTAGGGATGGGCCAGAGGGTCAGCTGTTGCCAAAAGAAACTTTAGAACTGTAGACAGTTTGGCCTCGCGATTGGCCAAGACGGTATACACCATAGACTCTCAGCCAACGAGGTGCCACGACTGTCTATAGTGGCCATTGCACGTTGCCGGGACCCATGTCTGCGAGCTCCCCAAATGTGACTGTCTGCGACTCAACTGCATAATTTCTGGTAGTGGGGGACTGCGTTCGTGCATTCACTGTACTAAAATAAGAACCAGGGGAGAAAATGCAGAGTGTTTGTTTACTTGTATAAGAAGGATCACAATGTTCATCAACTAAAGTAACAGATCAGTAATGTTATCACCACCATTATGACTACCTTAACGTCCTGTCTTAACTGAGATTATTTTAATCAAAAAACCCTGTATAGTTTCTGTGCCGCCTGTGTGTTTCATGAGAGAATTCTTAGTAGTAAAAGCTTAGTATAAAAAGCTTTGTACTAAAAAGCTTAGAATTATTGAATTTGTTCATAGTTTAAGTTAATTTTCTTCACTTTGCCATGATTAATCAAAATGAAAGCATGAATTTGCATGAGTGTTTATAAACTGCATCCCCTATTGTGTTTTTTTTATTTTATTTTTTTTACAATTTTTCTTTTATTTGTTAGGATTAAGCTTTTAGCTTTAATTGCTTTTCTTGGGAAAGTCTTTTTTTCTGCAGATTAACATAGTTAATTATAAAATAGATGCTAAAAACAAAAGGCACTAATATGAAGCTTTCATGGTCTTCTCCAAACTGTTGCCAAAAGGCTGGAAGTATGCATTCATCTGTTTACAGCACTGGTACACCTTCAACACTAAATTACACATCTTGTCTAATCAGATTAGTGGACGCCCACTATACAGTTGTAGGTCTACAGACAATACAGAAATGTAATTGTCCTAATTTAGCTTCCAGGGGGCACTGTGACATCACTCAGTTTTGTCAGTGCAGGAAAGATTGTGAAAGCTAGCTTTGTATCTATAAAACCAGATATGCTGGAGAGCATGCACCAATGTTCCCAGCAAAGGGACAAAGCACAAAACATTAATTTGTACACATTTCCTGTTGGGTCTGACCAAGACCAGAGATCCAGGCAGAAATTAATATGTTGGCCTATTCCGTTTTTCTAAACTTAGGTACTGTTGAGGTTGGTTGACTTGGCTTTGTGTGATTTTTTCTTATTATTTTTTTATTTGTGTGTTCATATTTTCATAGTCTAAACTTTTGGTGCTGAAAACAGTTGTCTGGACTGTTCTTATTTTCAACTTGGGAATATAAAATCACTTTTACTTTATTGTAGAATTTATCTGCCTGCCTGCTTTTTGTCTGAACCACACTCTTTTTGGATTATCTGACATTAAATTTGCTCCTGGGCCCGTATTAACTAAAGGTCTCGGCATCACTCATAGGAGCTGCGTTCAAAGTTAATTTAGAAAATATTCCTAGCTCAGAGTTGCGTGCATCTTCACGGTTACTAAATAACCATATGGTATCAGTCCCCTGTGCAGACAGCATATGACATGTTCATTATTGGAACAGTTACATATTTGAACAGTTACATTATTGGAATAGTTACACAATTAAAAAAAAAAAAAAAAAGAGCATTCATTTTTTTTTGTCCATATCTTATATAAACATATCTTATGAGCTCCTTGTCAATGTTACAAAAACGTTTCTCCTAACCTCCCATATTTTGTGACGTCACACGCTTTCCTTGCCGCAGTCCTAATTCTTGCTGAGGGGAAAAAAAAGAAAGAGTAGGAAGCTTCATAAAGAACTTTTGTCTGACTTTGAGCTAGGAATATTTTCAATCCTAAATGAACTTTGAGCGCAATTTCTACATGTGATTTAAGAAATTTTGCCAAACACCTACTATATAAGGTTTTGTTACACTGTAACCTCATTTTAATGGTTGATGCTTTAAATGTAAAATTTAGGGGAAAATAATGCAGATAATAAACAAATGAGTGATTTTATCACATACTTACCATGTTTATCATAATAAATTTAAATGTATTATATGGTATAGTAAGTGCTTGAATGCTTTTTCTATTGGTCAGTCTAACAACATTTGTGTTTCTAGTGCATACTGTTTGTTGATTTTAGTTGCTTTCTACAAGGATGCATGTTGAGGCTAGCCCAGCAGGAAAAAACCCTAGAGCAGAAATCTTCCCCATCTTGAGGGCCAGTGTCCAACACAGTTTGTAATTCACCAACACCTAAACACATCAATAAACATAAGGTAGTACAGAATTGTGCTAATTATAAAATGGAAGATACAGTTGTATGTACAACATTTTCCGGACTCTGTTGGTGAGATTTGTTGAAGACAGTTATAAGAATAAAGGTGATAAAATACTGACTATATATTTGGACTCCAATTACATGTAATAATTCCCTTCGCTAACACATCTGTCCCTCTTCATAGGAACCTGTGTCCTGCACAGATTCATGTGGACACGAAGTTCTTTGTTCTGTTCCTAAAGAAGGAAATGATAGCAGGACAATTGTGGTAAGAACGGAGAAAGTCTGCAGTAGATCCAATGGCTTAAGTAAGTGCTAGTTGTAGGAAAAACTACAGCAGAAATAAATATATGGAAAAATATGGAAAATCTAAAATAGATAAATAAAGAAATGTGACACAAAAATAAATAAATTAAGAAATGTGGAAATTCAGAAATAAATTAATCTTGAAATATGTAAATAAACAAAAGTAGGAATATATTTAGCAATTTTCCAGGGCTTATTGTATTTATGCATTTATTTATTTCTATATTTACTTATTTATTCACACATTTATTTATGTTTTTATTTATTACCATATTTACTTATTTATTCACACATTTATTTATTTATAATTATGTCATGTTTAGTCCTCCATAACGTTTTTTTGCAAAACAGCAAACAGCTTTTCTCATAGGTTTGTGACCCATCTTCCTCTAGATTTTTTTTATTCCAGAAGTCTATACCAGTGTTTTTCAACCTTTTTTGAGTCAAGGTACATTTTTAATTGAAAAAAATCACAAGGCACACCAACAATCGAAACTGTAAAAAAATTAAACTCTGTAGCCTATATTAACAATATACAGC
>JAQMYJ010000001.1:15328548-15340647 GCA_030014305.1 Clarias laeviceps | reverse complement strand
TTCCATTTTGCAGCCCGCAACAGAACGCTCCCTCAAATCAATACACAGCAAACTGTTTGCGTCTCCTTCAGCTTTTTAGGGTGACGTAAGCGCTTCTTCTTCGTCTGTGTTTAGTGGCGGCTTGCATCCGGAAGCGTGCTGTGTCACGCCAAGCAAATAATTGCGCAAAAACAAAACAAGGAATCGTGTCAGCCCTTCTCTGTGTGTGTGCGCGCGTGTGTGTGTGTCCCTGTTTCTGCAGCCTATTTGTCGTTAAGCTCAGTCTCCTGATCTCGCGCTGTTTAGGCGCGCTGCGTTGTGATTGGTTCAAATAGCATACTGCGGGAAAAGTCGGAAGCGCGCAAAAAAATCGCGCTGTAAGGCGATTTAGAAATCTCGCATATTCACAGCGCGATTTCGATACGATTTCAATTAATCGCACAGCCCTATTTTGCAGCTATTTATATCATTTACAATAACCTGTTTTTCTATATATGATTGCTTCTAAATCGTCTGAGATTCAATTCATTGACTTAACTCATGGAATTACTTGGAGTTAAGTCAATATTAAAGGAAGAACAAGCAATTCATTGGTGATATATTATTGCTATAGAGAACTCTGAGCTAGTAAGTAAATTTATAATGAATGAAAGAAACCATAAACACCTCACCAGATGTCTATCTTGAGGCCATTAGAGACGAGGAACTGAATGGTGTCAACATGTCCACACAGATGCAGTGCTGTGTTTCCTTGATAATCGGTGGCTAGCAAGTCTGCTCCGAATTTGTGCAGGAAGCGACAAATCTCCACATTGCCTCGTGCTGCTGCTAGGTGAAGCCCGGTGCGACCCCTGTTGTCACGGATGTTGGGATCACAGCCTGTCTCCAGAAGGCGTCTGGCGAACGCTAGGTCTCCATCGATGCAGGCCTGCAGTAATGGCACATTCGTTTGCGACGTGTCATTGATGAAGACATATGACATGTCCGAGAGGGTCTCCGAATATTCCAGCGTACCTATGATGTAGAATAAAACACATTTGATTAGGTGATTTTTAAAAAAGATTCCTATCAATTTTCTGAACCTAACCAAACATGTGCGTCAAAATATAGCTTCAGCATTTTTAAGTGCTGTAGTGTTCTAATCTTCCAAATCTCAATAAACCAGTGTGTAGGTATGACTGGCAGCTGCGACTAAACATCTTCATGTTTCGAAAAGGTAAGGGATACAACTGACTTATACCCATTTCACATTATCTTTTAGTCAGTATAAAGCACAAATACCCCAGGATTGTTTGCTTGTCAGAACATTATGGTTGGCATTAATTTGGCAACTTTACAGATGTTGAGACAACACTGGTATTAGATTGTTTTTGAAACTTCAAATTAATTTGAAAAAACAATGTCAGAATAACGTTAAATGAATGTCGCTAACACAATGATGCAAATATGACTTCAAAACAACATTAATACCAAACCGATGTCCTATGTGGGACTCAAACTCCAGTTGGCATGGCACTCTTGTGGGGTTACCATTGGAATACGCCGCTGATGCTAGTAAACACGCGTACATAACAACAAATGCCACAAGAATACCAAACAACAGCAGATCACTGAAATATGTAAAAGTGATACTGAAATAATAAAACAGCTAAAATGTTAAAATAAGCAAAATGTTTAACAACAGGGATATGTTTTGTGAAAGCGGACATGATGCAGTTTGGACGATGAACGAACACTATATTACAGTAGCATAATTTGGGAGCTCAGATGCACCTCAATAATATTTCTGAAAGAAAATTAAAAAGAGTAACAACTCTAAGAGATACACACGCTGTATATGGGAAGCTGTTGTGTCCGTCCCAATCTCTGATTGGAATTCTAAACCCAGTAGAGGGACCAAGGATGTAGTCGAACGTTGTTTTAATGAATGTTAATCAGCATAAATAGTCCTGATCAAGATTACAATTTCATTGGTTTTAGGTCGTTCATTCAACATTGAGTCAATGGCATTTTATCAAAGTCATTCTAACTTTCAAAACCAACATTGTCCTGACAGTGGACGTCATCGCAACATAGTTACAACACTCATCCAGGCTTCAGGTTCATGAACTGTTTTGAAAAGATTTATGAGCTTTCAGTTCAGTCTGCATGCACACCATATATGTCAGTATACATTTTAAAATATATATTTTAAAAAACATCAGTAATCGAGGACAGGAAAGAGAAGACATGGGAACACTTGTAAATGAAGTCATTATAAAACAAATAAAACAGTATATCTCCAGCATGTCCTTCGCCAGCAGTCAGTCAAATTCAGTAAAAACAAGTGGTAAATGTTACAAAGGGTATTTTCACAGGAAAGCCTGCATCTCCCACCCTTCCTGAGGAGAAAATGTAACTTTCTTTTTGTTAAAAAAAAGGCTTTCTCTTGAGCTTATGAATGTTTTCGAGAGAGCATGAAAGGAAGAAAGAGCTGAATCATTTACCATTTTCTTTTTTCTCAATCTAAACATCATTCATTAACAGACTTTCAAAACATAACTAGATTTAATTTAACAGAGAAGTTCTTTGCCAAGAGGGAAGTAAAACTTCCACCATGTCCTACACAATTTTTCACAAAGCCTGATGAAAGTATTAAAAAAGCAAGATTTAGAAATTCTAATTGTCTTTTAGATCAAATGAGATTCTGTTTTGCAAGTGAGCATTTTGTTTTTATACTTTTTCTTAGTTTATGTAGCAAAAGCTATATCAAATTTTGATATCACCTGTACTCCATTTATGAGATAACGTGATGTTTAACATACCACATGAATGCTATTTATCATATACGGCAAACAGAGGACGGTACTAAGTAGTCAACACAGTGGGAAGCATTAGTACCTCACTGCTCCAGGGTCAGGGGTTCAACATTGAGCTCAGGTCATTAGCTGTGCCTGTTATACCCAGGTTCATCCAAGTTCCCTACAGGTTCTCCAGTGTCCAAAAACATACCCCTACACAGACAAGCTAGGATAAAGTTCACATTGGGTGTGAGATTAAGAATTGTATCACAGGAACAGCAATGTCCAGAACTATCTCCATTTTTATTAATAGCAAGGGATGAATAAATACATTCTCAGAAGATATATAAACCCCAAGGAATATCACTGTCTGGTTATCCAGCATTCTAATCACCACAAGGATTTACTATTTGACAATTTATTTAATAGCCAACCAATTCTGTTGATCATACATTCATAAAGTTGGGACAGAGGTGGGTGTTACACAATAAAATGCATGCTTTGTGATGTACAGTAACAGTCAAAAGTTTAGATACACTTTCTAATTCAACATTTAAAACCTATAAAATAACACATATAGCATTAAGTAACAACAACACTCAATTCTTATTGTAAGATATGAAGGTCAGCTGATCTGGAATAGTTCTTGCAAGAACAGTGTGCATTTGCAAAACCCATCAAGCACCATGATGAAACTGGCTCTCACAAAGACCATCTCAGGAAAGCACGACCAAAAACTTACCTCTGCTGCAGAAGAGAAGCTCATTTAGAGTTACCAGCCTCAAAAATCACCAATTTACAGCACCTCAGATTAGAATTGTTAGGATCTCAATATCAACTGTTCAAAAAAGATTACTGCATATTTTTGATGCCTTCAGTCTTGTTTTTCAATGTAGAAAGAAAAAAAAAAGTTATTTGAAAAAATAAAAGTAAAAAAAGCCAATTTATGCAAAAAAATAAAAAAATTTAAAAAATACACCGGCATGCATAAAAGAAAAACACGCCCATAGGATTGTGATAAAATGCATGTATCTAAGTTTGTTGCTATAAATATGATTTTTTTTTTTTTTTTTTTTTCCGGGTCAAATTTAAAATCTAGTTGACCTGGAACTTCTGAAAGACGTCTTTCACTCTCCTACCAGAAAACTCAAATGGATGCTGGAGAATTATCCCCAAGACCTTAACATCATTTTAACATGTAGTCACACTGTGTAAACTGTAGAGTTTGTTGGTCTTTCAGCTGCTCCTGTCAAGAGGTCGCCACAGCGGACTATCCGATCCGAAAAAAACTTGGCACAATTTTTTTTTTTTTTTTTTTACACTGGATGCCGTTCCTGACGCAACCCTCTCATTTTATCCGAGCTTAGGACAGACACTTCATCCAGTGGCTGGGGTTTGGGGATTGATTGATAATTGAACCCGGGCCTTCAACTGCGGAGGAATGATTTATAACCGTAAACTCAGGTTTCATCCAGAAGAGTCAGGTTCCTCACAAGGTTCCTTCATCATCTCAATTCTTAGAAATTTTCCTTGTCTCTTTAACCTCTGACCCGTTCATTAGGTACCTACATGTGAAAATATAGATCTGGATTTCTGTAAAGATGCATTAGGACAATATCAGCCATCCAATAAGTAAAAAATAAACTGTCCTATAATCCTAACGACAGGGTAGCTTGTTGTCATTGTGTCATTTTCATATTAAATTTTGCTGATAAAATGAATAAGTTATTTGATTTTCATTATAACGCGTGTCAGTGTGTGTTTATGTGTGTGTGTGTGTGTGTGTGTGTGTGTATTGTCAGTGCTGAGCAGTTTGGAGACAGTAATCAGACGGAAAGTCATGAAACTACGACACTCCCTAAACGCCACAAAGGCGAGCAGGGTGTGGATGAAAACAATAACACGGCAACATTACCGCATCTGCATTACGTCATTATCATGACTTTTTGTAAATACCGTGTCTTTATTAAGATTACGTATGAATTTCCCTTAGAACAGTGTGTGGCAAGTGCCCTCCTGCCCCGCCTCATCCACGGCAGTGCACTGAACACCAACAACACCGAGCAGACCAGCGACTACACATCACCATGGAAACCGTTTAGCTGAACAGACCACTTTTACACTTTTAGCTCATTTGACCGCTTACGCACCTTTAAATAGCAAAGATATAACTTACACACAGCATGCATTAAAGAAAAAAAAATCAACGACACACCACGTACATTAAACCTCCCCTGGTCTTACTGAAATAAATGCATTTTACCTGTTTGTTACGCGCCAAATCGGGTGAGAAAATATTATTTCGCAGCTGTTCCACAATGGGACTGCTGTCTGTATGGATGCTGAAGAAAGGTACTGCAAGATCTAGAACGCTTTGCGATTAAAGCGCCACACCGCCCCCTAGAGGACTGGAGAAGTTTCAGACAACTCTAACTCAATAATTCAAGCTGTGTCATTGATTCATTCATTCATCTTCTATACTGCTTATCCTGTGTACAGGGTCGTGGGCGGCCTGGAGCCTATACCAGGAGATTTAGGGCACAATGAAAGGTACACCCTGGAAAAGATGCTATTTCATCCCAGAAATTCACACACATTTGGGAGCAATAATTAACTTAATCTGCATGTCTTTGGACTGTGGAAGGAAACGAGAGCACCCGGAGGAAACTCACCAAGCATGCAGAGAACATGCAAACTCCACACACAGACCCAAGGTGGGAATCGAACTATCCACCCTAAAGATGCAAGGACACAGTGCTAACCGCTACACCACTGTGACTCCCCAAACTATGTCATTCCTAAATCAAATTCATTCATTCATTTATTATTTCAAAAAGTGGATGCCATACTTGGAGGAAACTAGAGCCCACATTGACGCATGTGAAACCACACAAGCTTTTACCTATGCTCCAGATTACAGATTAAACTGTGTACCCTGGAGCTGTAAGACCGCAGTGCAAGCTGACGCACCACTGCTATTAAAGTAAAAGTTGTTGCACAATACATTTAGGCCTTTGGCAGGTGTCCTTATACAGGGCTACTTACTGTACATAAGTGCTTTGCAGTTTCCATCATTAAATATATTCTTACACTGGTTCAGTAGGTTTCAAATACCTATGAAACAGTCGTCGCCTGTACGAGTGTCTCGGCTGTACGAACATCTAAAGGAAGTTCTTTACACAACCTAGGAGTCAGGACAGAAAAACAGTCTACATGCATGTCTACCTAGAGCCCTGAGAGATGGTGTGGCCAGTCAATATTCTTGTGGTGACTTTTTTTGGTGACTTTTTGTGGCTTACCCTCTTTGTGGGGGGTGTTGATGATTATCTTTTCGACACCAGTCTTCCCCATGTCTGTACTGAACTAGACTGATACATGGATACAACTAGATACATGGTATTTATACTGTATAAATAGTAATTTACTTAAAATAAAATTTTTGATGTTCATGAACTGTAAGCCATATGCATCTGAATATAAAAAAAAAATTGTAATATTTTACTTTACATGTAATAAACCTAGAATATACGAGAGTTAAATATAATTTAAAAAAAATATATTTTCCCACAATATAAAGTTTTTTTTAGATGCACTGTACATACTTTTTTACTGATGTAAAGTATTGAAATAAATAACAGGTCAGTGGGGTCCATTCATATAATTTAGTTTCAACACTATTTATTAAAGAGCACACTTACACTCTGAAACAGCTTTGGTAGAAAAAAAAATCTCTGCATCAACACTAATACTGGAAATCCAGCTATGTGACAGACCTAAATGTACGTAGTGGAAAATTTATTCATTTAATTACATATGAATCAGTGTAAGAAAATTACAAATACTGTTATAATATACACATAAAGTAATATATGCCTTTATAAACCATCCTTATTGTACAAATCATATACCTTTGTTTTTCAATTTACTAAATAGTTTTTCCTGCCATAGGATCAAACTGCAATTTAATGGTTTACACACATCACAGATGAAACCATACTGAAAGGCTACCAAAGAGAGCTAAAGAAGCTAGCAAATGTAGTGGTTACATATTAAGGGACTTTGCAAACATGCTGTAGAAAGACTATATTATAACAGCAGTGATTACAGGCATTTCCTGTGACTGTACATACTGTACGCTTTTGGATGTGGAAAGCAGTAAATATCTAATGCACTGATGTTTCGCTCAGCTGAATATCTCCTTGTAAGCAACATTGTAGTAAAGGTGATTATGAGGATGAAACAGATTTAATTCATATGTTTCTAGTGCGTTAAGTCTATTAAATAGTGTTTGATAATGTGAGACTGTTTTTTTTTTTTTTAGAATTAATTGAGATATTTTGCAAGTGGAATGTTAATTTTCAGCAGTTGCTAATGCGATTATGTTGTTTTTTCCCCCCTGATATTTAGTTCAGTGCAATATTTTATGGGTACATGCATAGGGGGAGGGGGGGGGGGGGTTGAAATTTCAAGTGATAACCACAAGCCACAATCTTCCTCATTCGTGTTCACCAGTATAAAAAGTGCTGATTTGGCCATTTACCCATTTTCTTTAATCAGAAACAAGAAACTTATTATCATTTGTTTTATACAGCAGAAAACTCTTTACCCCAAATGGTGTCATTCTCATCACTGATTCAGACTAGTGCACTTTTGACTGTGTGAACCAGAAGATTTTTGGCAAAAATGGTTACAAAATGTCTGCAGTCTCACATTAATGTTTTAGTGCTTCCCATCGGGAATTTGGGACACACTCTCCGAGGTAGCCATGAATATGTAAGACAAACAATGAATAGTTCAAATAAAAATAAAACAATGCAGTTTCTTGTAGCACCAATGTTTATAAGTGAAATAAGTGAGAAAAAAAAAAAAGACTCAGAGCTCTTTGTCCTCGTTACTCATGGACTTGTCATAGGCTCCAAAAAACACCACAAAGAGAGGGTCTCATAAAGGCTGTCATTCATTCGCTGCTTTGTCAATTTTTGTTCTTTATTCTTTCTGCTAAAAGTCCCCTCTCCTTTTCTGGAGTGTGCACAGGGCTACAGGATCTTCATGCAGACCTGGCAGCGGCTGATGCGGCCACGGTACTGATCTCCCTTCAGGGTCTCTGAATCAGGACTCTGTGTAAACTGCCTCTCCTGTTGCACAGTGGTTAGCCAGAAGCTATGTTTGTTATTGAAGAAGAAGCAGGTGCCCCGAGCCCCGTTGCACTCGATAAAAGGTGTTGCACGGAAGTCTTCTAAACACGATCCAGGAGAAACCAGGGACTGGCCACCTCCCTCACCCCCTGCTGCCGTGTGCTGATCAGAGAGACACACAGTTACACAGATGTTGCAATATCAGAAACAGAATAAAGCACATGATTTTTGCCTATACAATACAGAAGAAAAAATAGAACAAATGACCTTTCAGAGAAAGGCAATACACAAAACTTTAAAACCTAACGACCTTGCAACAACAAGCTTGAAAGGGACATATGAACTGTTATTGCGAGCTACTTTACTTTAATCAAGTCAAGTCAAGTCAAGTAGGCTTTTATTGTCATTTCAACCATATACAGTTTAGTACACGATGAAACGAAACAACGTTCCTCCAGGACCAAGGTGCTACATACGACATAAAGTTACAACATAAATTAACAAAACTGTCTAGCTAACTAACTAAGAAGAGACAAACCTGATTAACATTATAAATTACTGTAACAGAAACTATCCTATCTAAAGTCCTATACAGAAAAAGACAAAGATAACAAAGTGCACGTGCCAATGTGCAGACAAAATTGCCAACATAACATGTTTCAGTGCTCTGTGGTCGTAATCTGAGGTAGTGCAATGAGAAACAGTAAACATTTACCTGTACATTTTTTGTGCAAATAACAAATATTGTGCAAAAGAGCAATTTCAGGTTGGTATGTACAATTATTAGATGGTTGTTGATCAGTGTGTTTGTGCATGTGTGTTTGTCAGTTCAGTCCCAATGTTATTAAGGTGAATGGTTGAGTGTGTGTGTGTGTGTGTGTGTGTGTGTGTGTGTGCATAATGTTGGTATAATGACTGATTAAAGAGCAGAAGAGCCTCAATACATGACAAGATTTATTAATCTTCACTGTATAACATCCAATATGTAATTTTAACTTGAAGTTATATACTTCCTATATTGTTTTGAGTCCCTTAACTAACTACATATAATTATATAGGTAATTATATAGGTAATTATTAGCAATTCATTGTCTTTCTTATATGAAATCTGCAGCAGAGTGTTTATTATCCAGCCTGCAAACATGCCAGAAACATTTACTGTTCTGAAAAACCATGAACATTTAAGGTTTTCATAAGATATATAGAAAGTCAGTGTGTGCCATGTCTTACCATAAGGAAAGAGTAACCAATCCACAGACTCCTCCACCCATGTGGACAGGTCGGAATAGTGACATCTTGGCTGTGGACAGCCACAGCTTGAGATGGGGCTTCACACACTGAACAACGGCTGATATACTGATTGATCTGCTCATTGGCCACAGGCATCATGGGAATGGGTGCTGTTGTGGACAGCCAGTAGGACTTGTCATTGCGGCTAGCGTAGTAACAAAGTTCATTGGTTGTGCAGTAAAGGAAGGGAATAGTGTTAAAACGAGGTAGACAGGAACCAGCCAATCCTGGAAGATCAAATAGAGAAAGTGAGAAAACAAAATATGGCAGACCATTGAAACAAAAATGAATGAACACTAAGTTTGTCCTTACATTACATTTGGCGTTTGAGACACCAGTGATGTTAACATTTTTGCATGTTTGCTGAGGTTATTATACATTACACAAACTTTCTAACCTCTTTAAGTGTCTTACCCAGATCTTGATTATGAGCCTTCTCCTGTCCTTCTACATAAAGCAAGCTGTAGCCATCCCACAACTTGTCCATGCCCTGAGGACACATCGGCACTTGGGTGGACTGGCTGTGCTTCACCAGCGTGTAGCCAACCCCAGTGGCACGTCCAGGCAGACCTGGAGGGCCTGGTTGTCCTTGCCTACCAGGAAAACCTGAGGAAGTAACAGGGATAAAAAGAAAATAAACAGAAAAAAGGGAGATATGAATATGGTAGCAGAATTCAAGCAAAAGTGAAATGTTACCCCAAGAGTAAAAGTGGTATGTACTCATTCATTTCTGGTAAATATTTGTTCATTAGGATTTGTTAATTCCCATAGATTCTATGCACAGTTTGACAAATAATAATTTTTTTTTTTTCAAACAAGCATCTAACCTTCCAAACTAACCAAATAGCAAACTAACCAAAAGCTGATTTTTTTACTTGTCAACACACCCTTAGACTTACTTTATATTTTCACCCATTATTATATAGTTCAGTAAAGATTCAAAATTTTAGTAAATTAAACTGCTCAGTTCAATGGGCACTGTGGTGAACAATAGTTTAACACTTCACATGGATGAAAAAGCTTGCTCATCCGTAACTGCAGATCCTTGGAGACATGGGATTAATTTTATGCATAATATTAATATTACATCATAAATATTTCTAAGCTACATGTATAGTTAATAAATAAATTATAAAAATTACATAGCCTATTAGGCTAACATGATCAGGCTACCAACACCTCATCAGACCCTTCCTTCAGGGTTCATAATCACCAAGCTTGTGGAGTGGGGCTCACATATACCTGAGCAAATTACTGTTTACTGTTGATGACGTATGCCTGATAATGCCTTTTCCTGCCTCATTAAACATGTCAGATCACCTGGACCTAGAGTGGATCTTAAAGCCCCCACTATTCTGTTCCTGTTCAAACATAATCCGTTTTTTCACTAACTGATCTCTGGATTAGCTACTCAAATATATTCAACTCACCTATGTCACCAACAGGTCCTTGATATCCTGGAACTCCAGGGTCTCCAGTGGGCCCGGAATGTCCAGCTGGACCAATGCGCCCAGGTTTGCCTATTGATCCAATCTTTCCTTTGGGGCCTACAGGTTTTAACAAGAAGGACAAATCCAGTATATGTGCAATACAGTAAACCTTAAAGTAAACTATAAAGCTACAATTATAACTGTAAACTATAAAGCTGCGAACTATAAAGGTATATTATTTTCTTTAAAAACAGAAAGCCACCTCAAAAAGACACAGTGAATGCCTTTTTGTCATAGACCAATTTGTTTTTGTTTTTTTTACATCTAGTAATGCTGGACCATAAGTTATCAACATTATTTGTACAATATTGAAGAAAAAATTATGAAGTCTGTTTATGCAGCTTACCTTGACGTCCAGGGAAGCCAGGCCGGCCTCGTGTTCCTGTATAGCCAGTGATACCAGAGTCTCCTTGTGGACCAGGATTTCCAGTTGGCAATTCCTCTATTTTGGGTGGGACAACAATCCCTGGAAGTCCTTTCCTACCAACATTACCTGAAAAAGATATCGATTTCAAGAAACGACATGAATTTAAGAAATTAATTAACTTCAAAAAGTACATGTAAGATAAACCGACTGGATTTAAGACAATAGGGTAAATTTACTGACCCATCATTCCTTTTGCTCCTTTGTTACCATAGCCTCCCTGATCTCCGGGAAATCCTGGCCGTCCTGGTAGTCCATGGTTTCCAGGGTCTCCTCTCCGTCCTGAAGGAGACAGAGAAAGGCAATTCTTGTGATATTAGGGTAAACTTACCTTATCAAAAATGCCATGACTTCCCAGGGAAGTTACAGCACAAGGTAGGATAGACCCTGGATGGGGGTGCCAACCCATTCCAAGGCATAAGCACACACTCATTCATATATTGAGGGCAATTTGGAAATGCCAGTCAACCTAGAACATATGGTCTTTACACTGTGGGAAGAAACCAGAATACCCAAAGGAAGCATGCCAAGCACAGGGAGAACATAAAAATCAACACCCTGGAGGTACAAGGCAACAGTGCTACCCCTAAGCCACCAGACCGCCTCAATTCAACATACCAAAATACAAAAAATGTACAGTCATTTATGAAGCAAATTGTTCAGTGTCTTGATGTGCAATGTTATAATAATCCTTTATATCAGCACCTTTGAATCCTGGGTTGCCAGGTCGCCCATGTCCTCCTGGAAATCCAGGATCACCACGTTTCCCAGGGATTCCAGGTGATCCAGAAAATCCAGGATCTCCTCTGTCACCCTGGTCTGTTCCAGGCCCAGACGGACCACGAGGACCAAGGGGTCCAGGAAGACCTATAAAAGAAAAAATTTTAAAAGGATCCTCAATTGACTGGCTCAGTGAGAGATTAGTTAGACCAGTGGTTCTCAAACATTTTCTGTCATTCCCCACTTAAGGGGGTGGGCGAATTTTCAAGCCCCACTTGTCA
>JAQMYJ010000001.1:15273652-15302714 GCA_030014305.1 Clarias laeviceps | reverse complement strand
CCAAAGAGGAGATTTATGGATGCAGTGAGAGAGGACATGAAGTTAGTTGGGGTGAGAGAAGAGGAAGCAGAGGATAGTGTTAGATGGAGCAGATGATTCGCTGTGGCGACCCCTGAAAGGGAACAGCCGAAAGACAAAGAAGATATGACCGTATCACAATTTTGTGTACACACAGAGTTTGCCCACAAAACTGGACCCATGATTCTATACAAACAGTCACATACCCTGAACTGCTTATATGAACATAACATTTTATGTTACATTAAATTACAAATGTAATTCCTTTGTCTTTGTTAGGATCGTGGTGGAGCCATGGTGTTGCCTATCCTGGGAGCACTAATCCTGCAGAAGAAATACACCCTGGATGGGATGTCAGTCCACAGCATAGTTCCATGCACAGACATATTCACATACACACACACACACACACACACACACGAGAGTCGCTAGTACATTTACCAGCACGTTTTTTTGAAAAGTGAGGAAAAATCAGAGTACAGTACAGAACCGGTACAGTTGTAAAGTGAACGATGAAAAGCCAAAACATTGTACTCCGATTTCATTCCGAGCACTTTATCCTGATCAGGGCTGTTAAAGATCCAGTGGCTATCCCAACAACACTGGGTACACAGTATGAATATCTGCTCCATTTCCCTTAAGAATCAGTGTTTTTTTAATGAGCTGTGATAAAATTTTAAGAACACCAGAACAAAGTCTGAACTTTTCCCCTGGAATTTCACTCACTACCAATGCAAAAAAACGAACACAGTATTACTAATCAGAGAGTTGCATTCCAACATCATAACAATTTACATACCGTATACAAATGCTACCTAAGTGTTAAGACTGGAATATTTTCTGCTTGCTAAACATGAACAAGTTACAAAGCCAAGCCAATGAGGCACTTCACATCTAAATAAGAGGTTTACTTGATTCTGCTACATACTGTATAAACACAAAGACAGACGTCCACACTCACAGTTATTCACATATATACACATGCAAAGTGCAAAATCTTTCATTCCCTCCATCACTGCAAAAGGCACTGTTTTAACTCAGCACCATGTTGTCTAGAGCTTTCAGCATCTTTGATGTTAGCCTGGGGTACAATACATTTTAAGACATCACTTTCTTACTGCACACGCAAGCTTCTGTTTCCTCACTAATTCACTGGTGATAGCACATATCTTAACACTTAATCAGTATAGAGTTTGGACATGGAGCAATAGATGGAGAACTATTACTTATTTGCGTACAGTATTTTGTTTTATATCATAACATTTGTGGTTTGGATAACAGATAATTTGAGGAGATGAAGCTGCAAGAAATTGCAAACAAATCCATATTGCAAGATAAAGAACATGGCTAGCTCACCATTTTTTTCCACCCCTGGTGTAATTCTTTTAAGTGGTAGACTTACATAATGTTGCCATCCACAACATACACTGCCTAGCCAAAAAAAGTCATCATTTCGGAAGGATAAGATTATCGAGCAGCATCAAACAAAGACAACAACTAAGGGGATTTGAAATAACAGGGATTGGGTAAAGAACTGTCCAACAAACTACTAAAACTTAGAATATAAAAAAATAGCTAGTTTAATAGTTAGAGTAAAAGCATTTCCAAATAAAATGAGATAAGAATTCACAGAATTGGGACTAAACAGCTGTATAAGAAAACCATTGTCCATAAGAAAACCACTTGTTTGTGACGCTAATCAGAACAAAAATCCTTACATTTTCTAGTCAGCATAAAGATTGAACTTGATAGCATAAAGATTTGAGTTGTCATGAGTTCAGTTTGATCAGATGAGGAATCATTTTCACACATGAATTGGCCACTACATTGCACATAATCAATGTCAAAGTTGGTCAAACAAAATCTGTGTTTGACTTTTTTTTTTTTTGATAAGCCCATGTACTTTGAACTACAATGGCATACTATTCTCTATGATAAATTTAGAAAATGTGAAAATATAATTGCTGCTGGTTTGGTGTGTTTCAAACTGTTGAACATTTCAATAAGGGGAACGGGGCGAGGGCACATTTCTATGTGATTAACAGTGCTGTTAATAATTGTAGTTCCCTGAGCTCCAGCCCAATTTAATACATGGTTATACATCCATATCTAAATTCATTAGACTTTGATGATATGTTTGCTTAGGGTATATTTGTACCCCTATACACAGATCTTCTTGGTGACAGTAATAACCACAGTGATGAACCACTGGTTACTCAGTTAGTCCTATTTAATCATCAGGTGGAAGAACACTGTCAGTCAGGCATTAATATCTGGGCTGCAAATACTAGCATGCAATGGCTAGTTGTAACTTTCAACATGCTGTGCTGAGGATTATTTATTAGCCCTTTTGTAATTTCAGTCAAAAGAAAATTTATATATTTTTGTGGCACTGACTTGTAGAAGGACAAAGAAATATATCCACTTATTTCTAAGGAATCCTCTTGTTCCTTTACACAAGATAACCTAATCACTAATGCCTGAGTCACACGTTTAACACTAAAGTGCACATGGGTATACCCAGAATTCTTGTGTGGTGGGCTTCAACCTTGGATTTGCGGTTATAAAAATGTCCCAACTGTATGCAGACAAGATAAAAAACATCCAGCCACATTACTGTGCACTAGACTGCCTCATTTGTGGGGCAAATCCTTGTCCTCACAATGCACACAATAGAAACCATTCTGTCTGCTTAAGCCACTGGCCTTACCGACCTGGTTACCCAAATTGCACCACACTTCCTGAAAGTACAGCCAAGAGAATTCATGAGCAGACAGATTCCCTTCAGATCATACAACTTAGTCTGGCTGTCCTGAGGATTTGGTGGGACCCATTGTTCTTGGGCAATGAGGCCCAGGGGATGATTTTAACTGTCACACCATGTGCTCAGTGGGAGCAGAGATGGGCACAACATAAGGAAGCATTCACTCCACATGAGAGCATGGAGTGTGATTGGCTTTGGTCTTTGATCACTCAGATTCTGCCTAACAGCAACACAAGTACCAAAAAATATCCAGTGCCCTGTCTGATCATTATAGATTTTTAATAGATTTTTCAAGTATCCCTGCATCCTCAAAGTCTTATAACATAAAGTACAAGACATATACCCTTGTATACTCTTCTCATCTTGTTATTATTAGTCTCCATGTGCCAAACCGTACTTTAACACACATGCTTACTACAAGGATAGCTTCAGACTAGATGAAAGGAAGTTGTAAAATAGCATTAATCCAAAACACCATAAGTATTCCAGTCCTAGAGTGGACGGCACAGCTGTGTTTAGGTTAGAGATCTGGAGTCCTATGTATGTTTTGTTAATAAATTCAACAACTGTGTGTGTGTGTGTGTGTGTGTGTGTCAGTTAAATCTTTCTTAAAGTTAGTCTGCTTAAAATAATAGACAGGTTAAGGGTGCTGCCACAGAACGTTGCTTCACTCAGAATGTCTTTTTTGTCTTTTCCTCTGTCATGTCCTTTAAATAAATATATTTAAATATTAATTTACTATTTTAACAAATGTGTATATGATTTTAATATAATTAGCTTCCTTTATTGGTAAATAACAAATTTAATCCAGACCTCATCCAATTTAGATTAAATGCACACACTTGATTATATCGATCATAAATAATTTAATAAATAATCATACATTTTTTTTATATATATATAAGCATATATACATGTATATAAGCATGTAAGTAGTACTTTAGAGTAAAACTGTAGTTAGTTTGGGTAGTTTTACTATGGATTTGATTGACATACCTCTATTAAACTGTATTATAATTTTCTATTTCAAGATAAAAATAGAAACACATTAGAACACAGTTATGAGTGTATAAACTTTCTTTATTTCTCTATATAATCCCTGCTACACTAATGCACTTATCCCAGTGTTTCATTAGTGCTTGGATTGGTAAGTTTTTTCAGTATACCATAGCCATGATCAGACTTCCTACTTAATGTCTGAAACGCTGAACTCCCAGGCACTCCCTTAATGGCTCACACGTGTGTAAATGTCTAAGAGTGAGGTCAGGACTGTAAGGGTGATGTGGCAATAACTCCCACCTGAGGTCCTATAATGTGCAAGTGGTGTTTCTGAAAGTGGTGTTTCCAAAGACTGTGTCTCTTCTGCAAGTTGCCAACAAGTTATCCATCATTTTTTTCAAAAATCAGGCCTTTCACTTGCTAAATGTTCACAGGAATAACTGTAGTTGTCTCTGAAACACCTTAATTGTCATTTATGAACGTACAGATTTCTTTAAAATGGTTGCACCATTCAATTGTTTTACTGCGTCTAGTGGTTGAAGTCTTCTTAGTATACTTTTTATAATAGTATACTTCTATTTAGTATACTTCTATTCATGTTTAAGCCCTCATTCACAAGACATTTTATCACAAATCCCTGGTTGACTTGAACACTCCTCATATGTTATTACCGTAAGTGAAGCTAATATTGGTGAAATTTAGACAAAACCAGGCTAAATGTTCAAGGAAAAGTTTAATGAAAAGTTACTTTTCTTATGTATAAGTTATACATATACATATTATAATGTGAATGTACATATACTGTAATTAAAAACATATAAGAGTTAAGTTTAAAATAATAAGCTTGTTACTAAAGTTTACAAGTGAATCCTAAAATCCTAAAAGATATTACGTTAATGTCTAGATTTGAAACTGTGCTTAATAATAAAAAAATCCAACTTACAGGCCGAGAGAGTGTGAGAATGAACAGCAAAAGTTTTTATATAGGGATTATTGATACCACTACATTATATGTATTTAAAATAAACACACAAAGTTGTACCTTATATTCTGTCATTTCATCTTTTCTTGTTTCATACCTACACCTAATCCTTGGTGCCCAGTGTGTGTGTAAATCTAATCAGTGCCCAGTGTGTGTGTAAATTTGTCAGTGCCCAGTGTGTGTGTAAATCTATCAGTGCCCAGTGTGTGGCAGTGTATCTTCCTAAACCAGAGAAAACATATAATCATCTGCCATAAAATGACTGCCTGTCCAATGCTTAATGGAAAAGTAGTTTATAACTGATCTTTGTGGTAAATATAACCTTGTTTAAACAGTTTGACTGTTTATAATAGATAATTAGTAGAAGCATAGAGGACATATTACCAACGTTTGTTTGAGAATATGATACAAAAACAGTCTATATACACACTAGGCTCATTTTAGTATAATATATTACATTACATTACACTATGTTATAAAATGTATCCCCTGTTGTC
Source organism: Clarias laeviceps (assembly GCA_030014305.1). NCBI lineage: Eukaryota > Metazoa > Chordata > Actinopteri > Siluriformes > Clariidae > Clarias > Clarias laeviceps. The sequence goes on along the minus strand of JAQMYJ010000001.1, from coordinate 15,297,454 downwards.
ATACTTGTCACTTTTTATTTCTTGTTTCTGCTTAGTTTTTAATTATCTCTTAAAACTAATTATACAAGCACTACTGCTATTGGTCTGTTCTGTGTACCTCATCATCTATGGTGAAATCAGAAATGCATCATCTATGGTGACAACAGTCTTATGAACAGACTATCAAAAGTCAGAAGGAATGTGGAGGATGTTTAACAGCCAGACTGCACCCAAACTTTCACATCATGTCTGCAATTAATACCAGTGACAGTAAAATCTATATCTGTAAAAGGCAGACATATGCATTATTACTAGATACATTATTATCAGCATTAATTTTGTAGCTGGTCTGCATAGTGTAAGGTGACAATGGTTCAATTTATGCATGTAAAGGCTCAATAAAGACCTGAATATTGCAAGGCTCTATTATGGCATATTACTTTTTGCATTGGATCAACAATGTGAATGTGTATACAGTATACCATATGTCGCATTTGTTTATTTTGTGTAGTCCTGTTCTTGAGTTAAATAGGGAGTAATTCTTCCTAAATGCTGGAAAAGTACTTGAAAGACTTTCCTGTGTACATCTAATTAGTATGGGGTTAGTCTTCTAAATACATACAAACTTTGTTCACATTTGTTTGTTTTCCTTGTTGGAAGATAGAACAGATGGAACCCACTGACTGACTCTTCTGTTCCCTAAGGCAAGTAGTGCCAGACGGTATAATCAGTATTTAAATGGAAGTAAAGACGATGAGATCATTACGATCTACGTATAGTCACAAAATCAATTTTAGTACTAAGCATGAGGAAAATAGACAGCAGGGGAAGAAAAGGCAGATCAAACCCCTATCTGAGAAGAGCATGGTCCGGTTCTACCCTTTCACATTACTGGGTAGTGACAGACTTGCAAATAGTGATACCCTCAACGACACACCTTATTATCAGACTTAATCATGGAGCAACTCTAATAACATTTTGTACTTGCATACAGTGAAACAAGGCTTAATGGCTAATAACATAAGGTTACATGTATAAGCTGTCTATACTCCAGCGCCCAGTTCTTAGCAAACTCTTGCACTCCCTCTCATAAATTTTTTGCCGATAATAGTGTTATTATTCAGAGAAATGTAAGTGACATTTGTTTGGTATCTCGCCACCTTGTGTAAGACTTTACAGTATAAATCTGAAGGTCACTAGATTGTTTGGCAGTTATGCACATTCTACGGGTTTTCTAGGCATTACTTATATACCTTTACTCAAATCATGGTAAATGTTTGCTGAATTCTTCGAAGTGCCTCGTGGTGACAAGGAAAATCCAAGACAACATGTTTCTGAGGCCTCCATAGGTTCTCTCAAAGTGTTCTGTGACACATGAAAGATAACTCTTTTTGTGTGTGCTTGCCCTAACACAAACCATGCTGTCAGCCTTCTGTCACCTCTGACCTCACTGGAAATAGATCTTACCGATCCAAATGAGTCCAATATGGGCATTTGTTTATGTTGGAACAACGTCTAAGTGGAGCGTATGTTCTCGAGCAGGCTTGTCATGACCATGCTTGTCTTGTGGGAGTATTTTGAGATTAGTGAATGCAGGTTTGTTCAATCAAGCATAGCTATCTCGCGACACTGTAGAAAAATAAGCCTCTTAGGCAACAGACTGTATTTAGGCCATACATATCCATCTATCTCTCATGCATTCCCTCCAAACATTTTGTTTACTTGACTGCAAGTCTTAGGGTTCTTTCACTTCCTCTGACCTCTTAGTGGTTTTTAGGTTGGGGATTCTACTGCTAGACATGTAACGGGGCTGAAGTGTGCTTCATGGTGGCAGAACATTGGTGGTGGCTTTTGTAGCTTTTTAAATTATTTTATTTTAATCAAAAAGCAATGTTGAGTAAGTATAAAAAAAAAAATCTTCTACCGTTTTTTGAATACTGCATCCTGAATGGTAATTATGCTCAATTTAGGATTTTCAGCTGAGAAAGAAACCCTGATTACTGTAGGTCTGTTTATAAACCACAATTTATCAGTCACTACCCAAAGGGAGGCCACATCACTGGTGATTGTACACTATTTGTATATGACATTTCTGAAAAAAAAGCAAAGGAGATGCTCTTACATTAGTAGGGTATGCGTAAGTAAGTGTGTATATGTCTGTGTGTCTGCTCAAATGTTTGTATAAATGTGTGTCTGTGTGTGCCAAGGCTCTACTTAAGGCTTGTTCTATGGGTGATCTGATGTTAAACAACAATTAGACATGTCTGCCCACAGCCTGTAGTTACACTACATACTGCACCAGACACTTTACAAGACCACCACTTTACACATCTGCTTTACACTGCCCTTACCATGAGTACATATTACATTCTAATGACATTCACCTTCTCCAAATAATGTAAAGCTCTGAAGCTCAAGTAAGAAGCAATTATAGAAAGCAGATAGTCCAGGTTTTCTGACAAAAACTAACACTGTTTATTAAACTGACAAATCTCAGAAAATGATTTGCTTAGTGAGTTCAAATCAACTCGGATGGTCTGGACAAAATAGATTATATCCAGAATCAGACATTGTACTGAGACAGCAGATACACACAAACAGATATACCACTTCTTGAGAAAATCAGACTTAAATCTAGTTGATCAAGAAGTATCATAACATTAGTCTTTCTTAAGTAGACGTATAAGGTCTCCAAATGGCAACACTATAATTATCACACAGTGACGCCTATTATTGGCCCTGGCATGCTATAAACAACACCATAAATATTGTGTAAAGTGAGCTTATGTGTGGATGGTGAGATCCCTGCATGCTTTGATTCCAATAAAATCCATCTTTCAGCTGGTGTGAATGGAACAATAACAAGGGCAATAACTCTGTTATGCAGACAGCATTGAGTTCTGCTAATAAACAGCATGGAGAAAAATTAAAAACCATAAGTCTTCCATGAGTCATATATTTCCCATAACCTCTGGATGGTGTTGTTTAACAGATTGTTTCTGAACAATATACCTCTGTAGGTGTACTTGGAAATCTGGCTCCAAGATGCAGCAGATCCCAGTCATGTAAGCTGTGAGGTGGGGCCTTCATGGATGCTCTCACAGATGCTAATCAGATTGAGGGGCAAATCAACATCATGACGTCTTTGTCATGTTCCTTACACTATTATTAAACATTTTTTTCAGCGAGAGAGGGTGCACTTTCAGTAGTGGCCAGAGGTCAGAATGCTCATTCTGACCAGTCTATACAGCAAGTTGAGGTTCATTTTGTGAATAGGCACATTTCGATCACAGAAGGCATTACCATTTTTTAACAATTTGTGTTATAATAGCCCTTCTATGAGATTGGACCAAACGGGCTAGCCTTTGATCCCCAAGCACATCAGTAAGCCTTGGGCGCCCATGTGCCATTGGACCATTTTTGGTTGGTACTAAGCACTGCATCCTGGGAACGACTAGGAAAGACATGCTGTTTTGGAGATGCTCTGAACAAGTCATCTAGCCACCACAGTCTGGCCACTGTCAAAGTCACTTAGGTGCTTATGTTAGTTATTTTTACTGCTTCCAACACATCTTCAAAAACTGACTGTTCACACTTGCTTCCTAAAATATCCCACCCCTTAACAAGTGCCATTGTAACAAGATAAGCAATATCATTCACTCCACATGTTGACTGGTGTATATGCTAAATACAAGATTGGTATATACATACCTTCTACTTTAAAGTAACATTTAGACTTAGCATTGCACTTGCATGAATTTACAGCACCATGTTCCAACAGTGTTGCTTTCTTCAAAAAACATAACGAAAAGAATGTTGTTTTATTAAAATTAAACCTGTTGTTTTAGTTTTATGACTTGGGAGAAAGAAAATGTTTAGCAGAGAGTACCTTTGTCACATTTACCTCACCTGTTTAGGACCACCAGTGGGGACAACAGCTGCCACTACTTAAACGTGTTTATAGCACACGCACTCATATACAAATGTATTTGCAGCCGTCTACTATGTATACTTAGGACAGTTTTTTACCTGGGCTTTTTAAACTCTATACATATATATAATTAGGTAGCTACTGTGATTTGACATATATGATGCTATTTGTTTAGTGCTTTTCTGCTTTTTAACTTTTCAAACATTTCAACACACGTGCAATGAATAAGGAAATAGCTAATTATGTACAACCTCATTCAAATAATCTATTGTTGATGTGAGCGTGGTTCTGTTGGGCAGAACTCGCATGAAAATTTGCTTAACACTAACACTGATATCATATGGTAAATACTGTATTGTCAATGTTTTTTCCTCTGACTGTTTCCACCATGCCATAATAATAATAATTATTATTATTAATGACTCTTAATTATAAAAATAATACTTTAATGACTACGTTTATAGATGAGTACATTTAAAGCTGTGTACAGGAACACATGCTTTAGCTGAGTGACAACAGAGAAACAGATGTTAAGATAAAAAGATAACATACTATATAATCAATTGCAGATATATGTGATCATTGTGCAAGTGAACATAATTTAACTTAAACATTAACCGATAGGTTAGTTGCAGGGAAATCCTGGTGTCAAAATGAGGCTGTGGGTTCTCTCTTTCTTACTATGTAACTGAATCCTCATTTAAATATTCTAAAAATAGGATTTCAATGGGATTCTCCCCAAGGCCTCCCTCATAAACAAACTTGCACTGGTCATATTTTAGTAACTGGGACATTATAAAGTCATAAACATTATTAAAATTATAAAGTTATAAACTTGGTATCAAAACAAATGTTCCTAGGAATCTGAAACTTTGCAGGAGTCAAATTACCCAGAATGTAAATAAATATCTAATTTTATGTGACAAGGCCACAATTATGGACCACAAATGAAGTATTAAAATAGTAATCATCAATTTTCCATTTTTAGTTAAAGTGTGTGTGTGTGTGTGTGTGTCACAATGCACAATGTGTTTTAGCACTGGAAAATTGTCATTGCTTCAAATACAAGCTTTGTGCAGTACTTAAATTGACACAATACTTGTATATTATAGTTAGTGTTAAGGATATCCACAAAACCCTGTGTGTAGATGAATTTGGTACTCACCCTGCCACCTTTTATTGGAGGACAGGGACATCTTCCATTACAGTCACGCCCTCCGCATGGTTCCTGAGTCTTCGAACCCTAGGGAGAGACACACATAAAGAAAGAAAAATGAATTTCAATACTCTATGTCTTCTGATTCAAGCACAAAGGTATGTGAATAGGGTGGAGAAAAGTATATGTATGTTTATCTACAGTGAACCACTGACATTGCTATAGGCCTAACTTGAATAAAATGAGATTTCTAATGGTAAAAACATTGGTAATGTTGGTTATCTCATAAGTAGCATTAAATTTGCTTTGGACAATGCTTTGCACATGAGTGGTGGACATGTCCTTCCAATATGAATACTGGCAAATATTCACTGGCAAGTGAATAAAACTGGCAAGGCAAATAATCCATGGCGGCACGGTGGCTTAGTGATTAGCACAGTCGCCTTGCACCTCTAGGTCCTGGGTTTGATTGCCATGTTGGGTCTGTGTACATGGAGTTTGCATGTTCTCCCTGTGTTTGGTGGGTTTCCTCCGAGTTCTCAGATTTCCTCGCAGTCCATAGACATTCCCTCCCTGTCCATAGACATGCAGATTAGGTTTATTGGCAATCCCAAATTGCCCATAGTGTGTGAATGCGTGTGTGAATGTTGACCAGAGGTCCTACGGTCATATAAATGGGGAATAAATATAATGGTCACCATTGGACTCCATGTTCCCTTGTTGGACTACAGAGGTTCCTAGATAGATGGATGGAAATAATCCTTACAGTACAATATTCAAATATATGAATTAATGGTCATGAATGAAAAGTAATCCACAAGTTATATTACAAAAATTAATACAAAATCACAAGCAGACACTTAAATTGTGTTATTTAATTATAAAAAAAATATATAAACACTGGGTATACAAGGTACTCAGTTACAGCCAGTGTCTGTAGTTAGTGAGAGTAAAAGTGATGGTCTAGCATCAGCATTTGGCCTTTCCATGTGACATCAAAAAAGAGTTATAAGGACAGAAGCAATTCTTTGCACAGTGAGAGGCCTGGTACATGCAAACTCAGGAATGTTCACAGAGCTCAAACAGTAGGTGCAGTCGAATGAGGGTGCTTAGCAGAGACCTGCCCTGGGCACAATGGTCGAAGGTCATCAGGGAGCGTTTCAATGTGATTAAGGGATGAAAGGGTGTGGGAAGGGATGATATGACCCAAGCAGAGAAAAAGAAAATTGCTATTGAACCTTTGGGTGAATGAAATTCCACTATGCATTACCAACAGCAGCCAAACAACAATGCAAAGGACATGTGTGTTTATGTGTGTATACTGTGAGGGAAGATTCCCAAACTTTTAAACTTTTTAGCTCTTATACTAGAAACCATTTGTGCCTGAGGCACAGACGAACAGAGACTATGCTGGGGGGAAAAACTGAGAAAAGGAAGAGAAACAGAATGAGTGCAGAAGTGGGTAGAATGATGCCCTGATTCATTCATACCTCTGATCTGCAGTATCCTGACAGAAACAAGCCAAAAGGGAGAGAGGCACGCAGAACGAGAATAACTATCGTTCTGTGAGATAAACATTTTCTGAAAATGTACTGGTAAGAAGACATGATAAACATGAGAAGTCATAAGATAGTTACAATGCCTGTGCCATATGTTTTCATCACACGTACATGGAACATACATGTAAGCGACATGTCACTAGTTGCAGACTAGCTGCAGCGAGGACAGGGTTAAAATCAATAAGAACAGAATGCATAGAGGAACGCTTGGCAGTGAACAGCATGTTGGTGCATATTTAGCAGGTGAGCTAGAATCACACTAAATCTGAACTTTTCCTTAGTGTTCAGAAGAAAATGCATTCGAGTGGGGGTAGTGCAGAGGTCAGAAAGGAGAGAGGGATAATTCTATACTCCTATACTCCTCCAGTTGATTAAACAATCTCAACCCTTTAGGGGCCATTTTGTCACTTTCTTTTCATTGTGATTACCCTACCTGTTGAAGGATATACATCTTCTTTGTTAATCTGTTTTTTGCTTTTTGGACAAAAGGGGGGGGGGGGGAAATCTCCCAATAAGGCATAAGAATCATAATGCCACACCTTGACATTTCTGCACTGGGTTTCCTGAGAAGTGCTTTTGAGAACAGAACAAAAACAGTGGAACTTAAGGAGAAATCAAAACACACAAGGGAGAAGATCAATTTCCACACCCTGCAAAACACCACTAATTCCTGTGGGTACATGCCTGTGAGTGCTGTGAGAGTGGGTAAATGTGGATTAGAGCTGTGAATCATAGGTGGACTGTTGTTTTGGGCACTAATGTTTACTGTCTGATTTGACCAACATTAGTAGTTTTGTTGAATTGTCATGCCAAGAGTCCTGCCACATACAAAGTGATAATCTGTTTCCTGCCATACGTCTGCTCCAGACTCCAGTCCAGTAGGTGGCAGTATTGCACCAACCACACATAACTCAAATTCAAAAAATTCAAATTAATTAATAGAATTGTCCAACAAAAGATTTATTAAATTGGATAATTGATTAAATCACAAATTAGTCTTCTATCACTGGCCTTATATTATGGAAGAAGACTAGGGTGACAATTAAAATATTTTAACATCTCAGAATCTTGACTTTTTCTTCAGATTTTTTTTTCTTAGAATTCTGACTTTAAACTTGGAATTCTGATTTTATTTTTTGAAATTCTTACTTTTATTCTGACCTTTTCTCATTTAAGGTAGGACTCTGAGAAAGAAATTCCTTAAATTATAACCTAGCTTTTGCAAGAAATAAAAACTTTGAATTCTGAGGGGAAAAAAGTCAGAATTATGAGATGACAGTTTTTCTTCTTGGAACAAATGAGGTAAAAATGATACCTAGTCTAAAATTGACAAATTCTTTAAAATATACACTAGCTTTTGCAGGATTATTATTTTTTTAAATAAATAATTCTGAGGGGGGAAAAAAAGCCAGAACTCCTAATTCCTTATCTACCTAATCTTCTTTTGGATTACATTATATGCAGAAATCCATTGAATATTATCTATTTACCTGTAATTTCTTCCTACATATTTTTCAATTCTTTTATAAAAAAATAAATGTGATTATATTTATTGAAATATGCACAACTACCAAAAGATATGGTTCATCAGATGTCCAGTACATACGTTTTAAACAGGTGGCCTGTAGCATAATGAAAATCTGAGGAATTTCAAACCAAGTCATGAGACAAGACTGTTCCCATGAGTACAGGCATCATGCAAAAACTGTTACTGTAACTGTGGGGAAAATATTCTGTTTAAAGTGTGAAAATCATGGAAATATTATGGAGTTTAGAAACCATTTAGAAACAACCAGGCCTTGAAAAGTCAATATCTCAAGAAAACAATATCAGCAAGTATTGGAACAGGCAATTTAATAATTTTAATAATGAGGAATGCAGCGCATGAATGTGTATGTTTGTTTACACAAGTGCACAAGTGTGTGTATAACAGTGAGTGTTAAGCTTTAATTAGTCCAAAAATAATGAGTCCAGAAATTTGGTGTAAATTGTTTAGCTTTGGGTCTGGGAGTGGTGGCTCAGGATATGTTGTAGAACTGAGTATTTGAAAAAAAAAAATTATGAATAACAATTAACAACAAAGTCACTTTTCTGTGCTAAATGTAAATCAGAGAGTTTAAACGTTATTACACCTATTAACAACTGTGGTATTACACAGAACTTTGTGCAGGGTGTCCCATAAGTTCAGCATCATGGGATAAATGTCATTTCTTTTTTAGGACAGTGATGTATCACCACAAGGGTGAACAACTCCAAAAACTTTTCATAGGAACTAGAATAGAAAAAAAAAAAGCTTTTCTTATTCCCTTTTTCTCTATCGATAAGTTACAGGGCTCCCTGAAAGTCTAAGAGAGATAATTTTATACTAGATTTGAAAAAATGTGCTTGCCATAGCACAGCACCTCTGTAATTTAAGATTTACACATTTCTCGTTTGTTCTGGAAAGAATGCTGAGGGAAAAAAAAAACCACACTGTCAGTGGTAGTCACAATACAACACAATTTGCACAGATGCTGTACAAATCATACAAGAATTTCATTAGATCTTGCTCTGATACTTTCCCAAGTAAGGCAGACTGTATGACTTCACTGAATGGTCTGAACTGATCCCATCCACCTCAGCTGTGTGCGTGCGACCCAATACAAACTAACACATGCACAGATGTTGGCCTCATGGTTTTTTTTCAGCTTTGATTAATATTTATGCTTGTGCTTGCTAACATCTCCTCTGTTTCACTCCTGACCTCAACCAATGCCACCTCCATCAATGCCATCCATCTCTATGAGAAACTGAAAAAAAGGGCTAAGCAAATCCACAAAGCTGACTACTTGTACTGTTTAATAATGCTGGATGGAAAACAACAGTGAGAGAAATCGAAACAAGCTAAATTTGAGCTGTCTACAGTATGTACAAGCTTCACTCGCAATCCACTGAAACAAACAGCAATTGTGTGATGAGATAAATTAATCAAAGAATGCAACAGTTTCGTTTCTTCTGCTTGACATCTCAGAACACACATGCAGAGACACATTCACGGGGTGTGGAATACACTTTTACGACACAAATGAATACAGTGACACATCTGCTTAACCTATCTAGGAAACCAAGGGCAAGGTTTGGTTACAGATTCAGATCCACTGGTTCTATCACAGTCAGATATCGACTTGCATTGCTTCCTGCATGTGGCCCTTTGTCACAGCTGTGTTTGAACACTCCACGGTCCACAGTTTACCCCAAGCTGACCCAGCACTCTCACCCTCTCCACCACCCTCCATCCTCCTCTGTGCGTGGTATGTTGTAAACGAGACCACCCATAGGCAAAGCAGCGCTGTGCGTTCGTGTCTTTCAAGCTGAGCTAAACTATTACGTATGTCGATGTCAGCCAGCTGCTAGTATTCGACTGCTGGTTCCTGTATCCTCAGATAATGTAAAGATTTGTCTTAGGTGTACAGGCTGTGGGCTTGTAAACAGGAACTGAACACTATGAAAAGATGTAACCACTCGAAGTGGTTTAAATGTAACCAACACGCTTGTATTTACTTCTACATTCACCTCTGCTTTCAAGAAATGCGTCCATTGGTCAAGAGTAAAAGCTTGTAAAAACTAGCCCTCGAATTTTAATGACTGCTTAAAAAAACATTTAGTTGAAGCAATTTTGATATAATTGCACCTTTAGCATTTATTCAGAAATTGAAAGACTTACTGGCTCATGTCATTACACATAAAAAGATGAGAAAATCTCCAGCATAGCACAGAAATAAAGGATAGCACAATAAAGCAATATGCAGTATCAAGAACATCTGCATTTCAAACCATGATGGTTAGATCCTTTACGCTTTAGGCTCTGATCACGATTAAACAAAAAAGTAGAAGAGAAAAGTATGTCAACCAATTTTTAAATGCTAAATATGTAATAACCACACTTTTTCTAACCACTGCACATGCATTTTACAGTAGCTCTCAAAATTTTATATATAAAATAAAACTTTTATCTTAAAACAATTGTGACTGAGATGTTATATTCTTTTTTTTTTTTTTGTCTTTTGATTTCCACCAAATTTCCTCCCTAATTTACACGCTTCCTCCTAAAGCACATAAAGCCAGAAGAAGCATCTTTTCAAACTACCGCTCACGCAACACGGGTCGGCGTAACACACGAGGAGAAAAGCGATATCCACATTCTTCACTCTGATGACATTTGCTCGCTGATGCCCAGTGACTCTAGGGATATGGGAAAAGTATACCACACCCCTTTTCCTCAGCAAGCAAGGCCAAGTTTGCTGCTAGCAAACGAGCTGTCAAATGAACAAGGAAAGAGGGTCTTTTCATACATTTTTTATCATGTGTAACTTTATTTATAATTTTTTTAGGCATGCAAAAAGGTTAGTTAAAAAATATTTTAACAAGAACAGTTTCCTCCACCCAGCTGCATCATTTTCCCGAAGGGCCAATATTTAAAAAAAAAAAAAAAAAAAAGATCATTGAACCTAGTTAATAACTGTTCTAACGTGCATGCAGACATACACACCCACTGTTATCAGAAACAATAGTTTATTTCTGTGACACACACATCTGTCATATGCTAAGAGCAAGTACATGACAAAGCAAGGCAACATTAAAAGAAAGGATTTGAGTTTCTGAGGTGGAAGGCTGAGGTGGAGGCTGCCACAGGCTAACAGTGCATTGCATACTCAACTCTGGCAAGCCCAAGCACCTGCATACCTCAGGCTAATGCTCTGGCATGTCCAATACTTTGTGTGTGTGTGTGTGTGTGTGTGTGTGTGTGTGTGTGTGTGTGTGTGTGTGAGTGTGCGTGCGTGCATGTGTGGGTACAAGTGCTTGTATTGACAGTGCAGTAGGTAAGTTCTGGCCAAGTCTGGGTTAATTCCACACTGTCTGTTCTTAAACACAGCTTCCTGCTCATCTGTTTGTCGAAAAACAACTGCTAATTCAAAACCAATAAAAGGTACATAATTTGCTTTTGTAACTTGTGTGTATCTGTGTTGCTCCAGGAATAGAACATGAACAGACGTTGAGCCGGCAGCCAGCAAAGTGATCAGCAATAACCTCGTCTCAATCAAGCTAAGGATCCTAGATCATTCTGGGCTCTTGACTATGTTGATATTCTAACTTTAGCTCTGCTACCCAGAGATCACAGACTCACGGACACTAGTATCGGAATACAAGCTTCCTGTACCCCTTCCTTTTCTGTCTTTGCAGGCGGCCAGTCTTAAACAGTACACCACAGTCATTCATAGGATTACAAGAGACATATGGGTCTGGACTGATCTGAACTAGCGAATCAAACATGGAATAAAGTATTATTGATGTGGGCCCAAGCTCAATCACAGACAAACCAGAATAAAGGATATGGACTGGGATGTTATATGATCCTGAGTACTATTTGCTGCACCCTCTCACCCCACACTAATAATTACAGCTGTGCCAATCCACATGCCAATGGCATTTCCTCATCTTTCATTACACCTACTGGTTAAAGCAGATACTCACTTTAGGCTATATAAGCTCACATACATAGTCTACATCCTGAATCTGAAACCCCCACCTGAATCTTTCAATTTAAGGCTTATTTCCAAATCATCACTGAATATTAGGGTCTAATTTAAATCTTGTTGCACTCAATTGATCTAGTTGGTTTAGTTATGGCTGATATCCTTGTAAACTAAAAAAGTTACTTATCTATAGCATTCGACCACAACCGGAAGTCTGACAGTAATTAGGCTGGCTTCACAGTTTAACACGCAATCTTATGAGAGTTTCATTATGTGTGGTTAATGACACAGGAACAGGAACATGAACAACATAGAGGCTTAGCAAGAATAATAAATGTTGCCAGATTTTGTTCATGTATTGCCTGTCTACATTTACACCTCATTAACACGTTAAACTGCAAGAATAGATATGTACCGTTTACAAAGGTATAAGCGAATTTCCCTGTATTAGTGATGAATATTGCCGAATTTTTCAGCTTGCTTTACATTTGCTGTTTTGTTTTCTGGGATATTGTATTTGAAATTGAATAATATGTGGAATGTATGGATAAAGTACTACATTTCAAAGTTATTCTGAAATTATTTATGTCTGTATTTCAAGACCTCAGAAGTAAAAGGTTTAGATTTTTTGTACTTCATTGACACCAAGGCAATATTTCAATATTTTAAGGCAATAATATTTCAATGTAAAATGGACTGTAAATAAGATCCATTTCGGAGCCTCCTAATATACAGTACATTGCATATTATAACTTCCACATTTGTTCATCACATGAAAAGGATTGGATTGTTTTAGGATTTGTTCTGACATTTCTGAACAAGTTATATGTTTTGAAGTTAATTCTAATGTTAATTCTAAATATAATATCAATTTATCTTCTCAGTGCTTTTGGATTCAGTTCTGACAGTTTCTGGTCTGTAAATGAGGAGATCTCATGCTACATAGGAGCAGTGTCGTGGCTGCTGCTGTGGACATTACCTACTTAAGATCCATCTCGCTGATGAAAGGTGAAGTGGCGTCTTCTCCTCTATAGGCTGTAATTACCAGAGTTAAGTAGCATAGTGTTAATAACGCTGTTTGAAGTGTACTGTAGAGAGGAGCAGGGGGGGAGTTAGGCCTCATCCAAATGGGGGGCACATCCGTAGTGGCAAGGTTGCCAGATGTCCACTTTTGACTCTATCATGACTTATTAACAAACAAGTATCCGCTACATCATTTTACTGATGCTTATATCAAAGCATTTGGTTATGAACTTCGTAGTTATAAATTAAACTGCAAGTGTTGGAAGGTACAGACTGCTTTTAGTATTAGAGTTTGCTTTATTGACTTTTTCCACTATTAAGATTAAGAATGCCTTTAAAAAGAGGATCCATCCTGGAAAGAATTCCTCACTCGCTACGCATGTTTGTAGATCAACAGTCCTTTGCAGCACATAATTGACATCTTTTGTAGAATGCTTTGTTCCAACCGGTAGTGTAACTGCATTTCGTGGTGAGGGGGAAAATTAATGACATTTCTGAGGAGCTTGTGTGTTAAACAACAACTTGCACGAACATGTTTGTCTGCACTCTTATGATAAGCGCATACAGCACGAACCTCAGGGGATTAAAGATTTTACATTTTGCATACACACAGGCATTAAACCGATAGCAAGCGTATAGTTGCATAGAAATTTTTTTTTTTGTAGGATACTGTACAATCATCTCGCATATATACAGTAACCGCAATCTTTTCACCTGACAGTCTTTTTTGTTACGTTTTCTTTTCCTTTGTACACGCACAAGTAAAAGACACAATGAGTAATATATACTCGGAACACTATTAATGTGTTAGAACAGAAATTGATTTGTGTGCAGTACTTGGCGCATCACAATTTAACAGCAGCTTTTAAGGATGCCGCCAGAATGTTCTTAAAAAAAAAAAAGCTTAGTTTATAAATCTTCAATGGCACATTTTTATCAGGGGGTTCCTGTAAGCAGTGCTTTTGTACCGAAGTGTCCAGTTTAGTCTTTGTGTGTTTAAATGGATTTGTAGCACTAGTTGTTCTTCATGTTTCTTTCCATAAAAGCACTGTCTGTGTTGTAAAATATGTCAATTAGAAGTGTTCAACTAGTTTTTGTTTTGCAAACCAATGCTACAGAACAAATTTTGACCAGATGACACTGGTGTAGTTTGTCTTCTGTGAGCATTTTATTCTCACCCCTGCCTCTCCCTGTGTTAACTGAGCTGCCAAATTTGCTATTAATAGAAGGAGGACGTCTCGCTGTTCTGTTTTCAGCAGGTACACCATGCCAAGAATGAGACAGAGGGACTTGACTCATAGAAACATATAGAGTGAAAGTTTGCGAGTGAATGTACAAAGATTCTGCATCTGTGTACAAAGAATGTGCATCCATTACAGTATGACTATGTGTACAAACACTGCAGATACAGTATGTGTTTAGGTTGTAGGTTGGTGCAAAGCCAGTTTGTTTGTGTGCAGACCCCGTATGTGGATAGGTCGACAAATTCCCCATCTCCTAGACTAATACAAACAAAAAACTGGCCAAATAGACACACACTCCATTACCATCTTGGCTTCAGGTGATCTGTTAGCTGAGCTGACTCAGCTATGGTTAGCACACCCTGCTCTGAGTTGAACTCAAGACAATTTAGGGAGTAAGTCCAGACAACATGAGAGGCTACCGCTACAGATTCTTACATGCATATTTGCATGTGCGTTCTAGGAAGCAAGCGTGCCGCCACATGCCTATGTTTCTATAGGGGGTGATATGGTGGGTGGAGGTAAAAGAGGAAAAAAGTCCTTTCCTCTGTTCTCACAAACAGAGAAGAAATTCCAACCCCTGACACGCAAATACACACACACACACACCACTGAGCATGAGGGTCTCTCTATCTCAACAGGTGGCCCTCATCTAGCTGGTCTGACTTTTATTATTAACCTCCCTTCCTTCACTCCCTAAAAACGGAGTAAGAAAAAACCCTATCCATCCATCTCTCCCTTCCCCCTTGTCCTCATCCCTCTGTGTCCCACTAAACAATGTCCCCTTTCATAGAGGCCGCCGAAGGGCCGTGGTCCGGCTAAAAGATCTCCCTGTCTGACATGGCCTTTGTTAGGGAACCAACTCCTCTTCTCCTTTTTTTTTTGTCCTGGCCAGGGTGAATGCCTAACAACAGAGTTACCTACACACCATTAAGCCAGTCTGCCTTTGATGACAGCCAGTGAGATACGCCCAAGGCGCTGAATAGGGAGGAGAGGTGGGGTGAGGTGGGATGGGGAGGAAAGAAGACAGAAGGAGGAGGGGTGTATAGAGAGGGAAGGAAAAAGGAGAGAAGAAAAGGAAGCGATACTACAGAAGACAAAAAAAAAAAAAAGATCTATCCTGAAAACCACTGGTGTGTTTGATGTTAACATTACTGGCAGCCCGTGCCGTGCTTCTCAAGGCGACTGTTTTATTTTTCCGCTTAGGTGTTGTAGTTAAAGGCCTTGGTGAGAATTATGGGGGAAGGACGGATGTAATGCAGGAGCTTAATTATGATATATGGTGGCATCCAAAAGACAGAAAGGATGAGGGAGATTTAAAACATTTACTCCTTATGTCTCCTGCCAGGATTTAACAACTAATCTCTTAGAATAAAGAGAGGAAAAAAGTGTAATTACTACAAAAACAGAACAGTATAGAAAACACTCAGAATCCTGAGCGCATGTAAAATAAGAAATACATTTCAGGTAAAATGGAGGATATGTGACAAAGAATCTATTCACATCACCACGGAGGGAATTTGTGGCCTTGAGGTGCGTGAACTGAAACAGGTTTTTCTATGGCCTCGAGCTACATAGGCATAGTTTCCTTATTACAAAAATGTCAAGCTGATCCCGCCAGTCAGTTTTTCAGTTATTGCTGTTTATACAGATAACCTGAAGCAAAGGCTTAACTCGTCTCTGCCATGTGAAAAGGATCAGTTTGATGTTCTGATATATCCCAAGGCATAACTTTCAATGAGTGAAAAATAAGTTAAAATACTGTATGGTTTGATTGAATTTGTCTACATCATGTACAGAAGGAATAAACAGAACTCTATGACTTATCTGTGTACGTAGCTTTATAAGCTATCCTCAAGGGGGAAAACTAAACATACCATTGACAGAATGTACATGCAGTGTACACTGACATGACTATAACATATAGCATAAAAACATACAACAGACTACTTCACACACTGGTGTCAATGATGAAGCAAATATTGCAGGACTACATTCTACTGAACAGACACAAGGGCTCTAAAATATATAGATCTATTAAAAGTCTGTTTTTTTTTTTTTGCTTAGTTTGTCCGATAAGTAATGTATTTTTAATATAAAGTTGGAAATTTGAATTCCACTTGTCTGGAAACGTTCATTCATTCAATCATTCATTCTCTATAACGCTTATCCTGTACAGGGTCGCGGAAAGCCTGGAGTATATTCTGGACAGTGTGCCAGTCTGTTGCAGAGGACAAATGCGCGCACACACACACACACACACACACACTCCTTCACACTTCATGGCCAATTTGGGAACACTAATTAACCTAATCTGGGACTGGGAGGAAACCGGTGTACCCAGAGGCAACCCGCCAAGCACCCGTCACACAAACTCCATCCACACAGACCCAACACAGGAATAAAAACTTCAACCCTTGAGGTGCGAAGTCACAGTGCTAAACACTAAGGCACCATGCCAGTCTGGAAACAATTCAATTGAATTGCTTTTTACATTTCAATCTGGCAACCGAGGCAGCCTCATAACCACTGCACAGCAAAAAGCTTGAATGGGAAAATGGTGGGATTTTTTGGGATATACGGCATCCCAATGCACCCTCTCACAAACTGACCCCCTTCTCACAAAGACCAGAGCAGATCAATGCCTGAGAGTCAGAAACATCCACCTGTAGGAAAAGGTCATGGCTTCAGGGGTAAGAGAAATCTATATTATTTAGAAAGAAACAGGTGTTATTCTGACAACAACATTTTGGCATTTTATCACTCCTAATGTATTTCTTCCTTTCTAAATATTTTTGACATAACAGTAATTTTACCATCCCCCAAAAAATCCACTACACAGTGCTGTTGTAGGACATCTTAAAGGTCCCTAAAAGTCTCTTTAACAAGTTAGCATAGATGCCAGTACTCCACAGTTTGTGTTAATGTTCCAGCAGAAATTCCCCTGAAATAATTATTTAAGATCTTAAAATTGGTAAAAGACCTAAAAATCATTTTATACCTCTAACATCCTTTATTTCACTCCTCATCCAAATGTGCTGTTTCAGTGTTTAAGTAAATGCGCTAGTGCTGATACATACTCCTCCAGAGAACAGCAGAGCTGAGCAACAAGCTTGAGGAAGGACCCGAGTAATAACAGCTCAAACACATAATAAAGCACAATAGTAATACAAATCTGAAGCTTTTTAATACCTGTTTACACATGTTACACATAATGTTTGTGTTTTTCTGAGATTATTACATTAAAACCTACAGACATGTATTATGTTTGTGATTTATTAGGTTTGTGGGTTGTTATTATGTCAGTTAGTTTTACAGGGGACCTTATATGAGGTCACAATAGGGGAAACAATCTAATTAGTTTGATGACGACCCATCTGAATGTCTTGCAATTACTAAAAATTAAAATTTTCATTATAGGTCTCTTTTCAGATTCGATGTGCTGTGCAATATGAGATGCTTTTTTGCTCATTATGGTATTGTTTATTTAAATTACCATACTGTCTGTCAGCTTACCTCAGTCTCGCTGGGCCCCTCGGATTTCTCCATTAATATGACATGTCTAACAGCAGAACCATCATTTAATGTACAATATTCCATGTGAACTGGCTATTTTTTGTGAAAATGTCAAGAGATCAGTGTCTCTGAAATACTCTTCTCATACGTCTTCTCAACTGGCACCAAGCACAAGGACACATGTAAAGTCACAGAAATAACATTTTTCCTTTTCTCATGTTTGATTTGAACTTTAACTGAAAATATTGGCCTGTATTTACATGATTCTATATAGTACATTGTGCTGATGTCCAATGAGGATGACTTCACAGGTGTAAAGTAAGTGGCTTATAAGTGAATTTGTGTGTATACTATATATATATATATATATACACAAAAACTAATATAAATTAATGCTGAAAACCTCCCAGTGTCATCCTGTCCTGTTTAAGATTTGCTAGCAACTCCTGAAATGAACCATGTCATTTTAAAATCTGGTGCACATTTTTGACATTTACACAGGTTGACCGTCTAATATCATTAAGCTGCCACCTTGAGCTTATTTTCAGGATGATTTGACTTTTGGGTGAATAGAGGTGGACTGGAGATTAAAGGTTAAGTATTACCTCAAAGAAGAGAAACTTGTGAGGTAAACACAAAGCATGTGGAAGAAATTTGGTTGTCTTGAGAGAAAGATCCTTTGGTGCACCTGGGATTTTCAGAGAGACATCAAGCCCAAATCTCTTTTATTATCTGAATAAACACATTCACTCTCACATTTGTACATTAAATTTAATACAAATAAAATTAAAGTATAGAACAGGTAAATGTCATTGTTTTTTTCTGGATCAGACTTTTGGCCAAAATTGTCTTTGCTCTGTTTCACCCGTAATTCCTTCTTTTATCTCATTCACAGAAAGAAAAAAAAGCACATATCTGCACTTTCTTTGTGAAATATTATGTTTAGATGGTAAACTCTTATCTCTAAGTGATATTTAGTTCATGGAAGAATGAGTTGGGATATCAGATATAAGCAGATGCTTCTTTGTATGTGTGTCTGGTTTCGAGTCCTAGTTTAAGAATACGGCTCTCTAGTTGATTTGTGTGATCTGACGTGATGGGTTGGGCCATGGCCACAACACCCAGTGTTAGCGTGTGAAGCCTGAAGTGCCTGATTGCAACGCTTTAGTGAGGAATATACTTGTGTACTGCGGACTATAGTGTGCCATTCATGCAAAAAGAAACAGCAGTGATTTACAGCGACAGTCAGAGTTGATAGCCAGATATCTATTCTAACTTGTAATGTTAGTGTTTTGCAGTGATTTATCACTTTCTCTTTATCTCCCCACATTGAGTAACCACCTACTGTTTCCTAAGAAACACAACATGGCCAGACCACGACTCTAGTATAGTCATCTTTCTATAGCTGTACCTGTCAGGTCAGTGGAATATTCCTAATCCAAACCAATAAAGAGATAAATATCATTCCAATATTAACAATATTGATTTACATTTTTGTTCTATATGGCAGCACAGTGGTGTAGTGTTTAGCACTGTTTGATCTGTGTGCACAGAGTTTTCATGCTCTCCCTTGTTTGGTGTGTTACTTCCAGGTACTCTGGTTTCCTCCCACAGTCCAAAAACAAGCAGATTAGGCTTATGTGCATTACCAAATTCCCCGTAGTGTGTGAGTGAGTGTGTGATTGTGTGCATGTTTGTGCCCTGCAATGGACTGGTACTCTGGCCAGGGTGTACCCTGCCTCGTGACCTCAATCCCCTGTGGTTGGCTCCAGGATAACATGTACACGATAAGCAGTATAGAGAATGAGTGAGCATATTATTCTTTATTTATAAGCATCATAGTTGTTAGTGTCTTACATTTTTGTGCAGGAAATTAATTTGGAAGGAGATAAGTGTGAGTACAAACCAGAGATGGAATCCCAGTATGATTTACATAACCTAATACTCATATTTGATGAGTATTTGTCCTTTGACATGCTGATTCCTTTTGAGGAAGCTGATTTAAAACATCAGCACAATTATGAAGTGGCACTAGATGAAAACACCAAAGCCATACAAGAAAAGAGTTGTTAGTGTCTTACATTTTAGTGCAGGAAATTAATTTGGAAAAGTTAATTGGTCTTGCAGATCGAAAATAATGGAGTTAATTAAATTAATGTACAGAATGCAATGGAGATTCATTATTATTCCAATAATGAATACAATATTATTCCAGTAAAAATTCAATGTCTTGGGGTAATTGTCATTGCAGTCCATTTCAGCATTTATGGAGTTTGAAGCTGAAATCTGGCTTTGCCCTGGTTCTTTGCCTTGCCTAAAACTGGCATTTCATAATGTTTGGAGTTCAGCTGAGAATTTTACCACTAATGGATAAATACGGCTGATCCTGGGTCAGGACAAAAGCTTTTTAGCGACTTTGTTCCATGTGCCAGCAGGATCGTAGTCCTCAATAAGGCCATGCATTCCTACTGTGCAGGTCTCTGGGATTCCAGTGTGTGTCTGAACTCATTTGTCTATTTGGCTCCCCACAGGGCATGCGGAATAAAAGAAAGATGATCTGTATTTTGGGTGAAAAGAAGGTCCTTTCCTTCAGCTATGACATGCACGTTATACAGCTTTGAATAAATGTGTGTCAAAAACCAACTACATTTTGACTGAGATTATGAACTTTCTACAGGCTTTTCCTAGATCCCTTCATGAGAGTATTGCATTTACTTGCCACTAACTGTTTTTGACATAATTCTTAAATAACTTTTAAAAGCACTGAACACTGTTTGTCACTCTAATGGCTATCCAGTGACAGAAAATGCTGTGATCAAAAGACAGAAAAGTCATGGCGCTCAAAGGTTTACTTATCAGATGCCAGTGCAAAGACAGACAGGTGACAAATTATAGAAAAACAACTTCATATATCAGTCAATCTTCAAGTCATCAAAACAACCTAAGTGCACTTTAAGACACAGATTCTGTACTGGAATTTAATGTACAAGTGTCTTCTTGTGCCAGTCCCAAGCCTGGATAAATGCAGAGGGTTGTGACAGGAAGGGCTCCCGAGGTAAAACATTTGCCAAATCAATCATGTGAATTCACTGTGGCAACCCCTGAAAGGGAACAACCGAAAGACAAAGAAGAAGAAGAGAAATTCTGTACTGGAATTTAAACCCTTATTGGAGAAACACACACTGTAATAAAGCAATGTTGAAAAAAAAATTATGTGTCCTCATTTAGTGTTTTTATGGTGGTGGTGAAGAACTCCGTCTCACATATTGGTCCACAGTTGTCCATTGTTGTTTAATTGGGTTTAAATCTGCTGACCGTGAAAGCTATAGCACACTCATTAAAATACTTGGTGAGCCTTAAACTTAACTACAAGGGATGTTCAAGACAAACCATGGTTTTTGATAAAATTTCTCATGAATGAAAGCAAACAAGCAATTGAGATTTCACAAGGAATTCAAGGACAGAACGATGATGAGACTCTTTAAAATAAATTCAATGGTGTAAATGTTTTAAAGAAGGCTGTATGATCCCAGTCGTAAACAGGGAAACAGTCAACAGATAACCTTTTACTGTACACACAATCATTCATGAACACTACTTGCACATTACAGGAACTCTGCTAGGAGCTCTGCTCACTCAAGGTGATTTCCACATGTTTGGGCCATTAGAGGAGTTCCTTGGAGGTCAGCATTTCAGACATGAAGCAGGCAGTCCAATCATGTCTCCGGTGTACTGAGAAAACTTTGTACCTTGATGATATCCAAACACCAGTGAAATGCTAGGATAAGTGTATTAATGAAGCAGGGAATTATAGAGAGAAATAGGAGAAATAAAGGGAGTTTTCACTCTCATAACTTTGTCCTGTTATTCTGCACCATTAAAAGTCTGACTTTGACTTAAGCCTCTCTTGTATTAAAGTGCATATTATGTTTTTTTTTTTTTTTTGCAGGTTAGGGCAGCCATGGCATTTACGGAAATCTTTATGACTGTTTATGAATGACAGTCAGTAACTCTATTTATTGTTTGTCCTCCTTCACACACCTGGGAGCCATGCTCATTGTTCCTATTCCTCTTTCATTACAGTTATTCATTTTGTGTCCTTACCTGTTCTTTAGCAAAAAAGAAAGTACCAGTTCACTGCAGGTTAGGTTTTCCTCTGTTTATTCAGAAACTAGGCCACTTTGGACACGTAATCTCTCGGATTAGGAGCGACTGGCGAAGGGAGGAACTAAAAGCAAGATCACTGAAGTACATATAGATCCTTTAAGAGAGAGGAAATGTGTTTGGCGCAATGAGATATCCACATAGCCTGCAGGTAGATGTTTTAAAAGGAGAATACCTAAAAAGTGTATTATTGTGTGTACCTACAGTATATGGAAGACTAAAACATTTCAACAAAGAAAAACGTGTCTCATTCACTGAGATTAAAGGCACATGGTGGTCTTTGCTAATACCTGCATGAAAACAAAGACAAAGGGGAAGGTGAGAGCGGATGTAATGTAGAAGATGTACCTCTTCCTTAACATTCAATAAGCCTGTCCTATGCCAGGACGTTTGTGACTGATGGACATCAAGGACTTACTGTATCGATAGTTCTTTTAAAGTAGACAAGACGTAATTTTTTTTTATTGTATTTAAATACATAGATTTGCATAAAGTGCAATAAAGCATAATTTATTTATTTTTTTAAAGGCTTTGGACCAGCAGTATTATCTGGAATTATCTAACAAGCGTTAATTATGTTTATGGTTTCATATTAAGTAGTTAAGCATTAAATCCACAATGATCCTTTGAGCTGATCAGATCACATGAGGGGTCGCCACAGCATACTATCCAATCTGCACAACAATGTTACTGTTGATACCAAACTGTATCCAGAAATTTTTTTTATAATAAAGTTAGAAATATTACTCAATGCATTTATCCATATTATTACTTAGTAAGATTTTACTTACTTAGTCTGATTCTAGAGTATTTAGCGTGAAACCATTTCTTTTAAACCAACAGTTCTTACAGGTGTTTGGTCTTTGCAGTAACCAGATCTCAACTCAGTGGAACACTTGTGGAAGATTTTGGACTAATGTCTTTAAACAGTTCCCTCTATCAGCATCATCAAACCAGCAATATCCTTTGAAACAACTGTGTTTATCACTCCAGTACAATTTAAAGAACAGTCAAATCTGTGCAGAAGAGCCCAAAATCTATTTTGTCACATTCTTAGTGATTCTTAGTGACTTATTCTTCTAATCAACTATGGCGCCCATGGATATCACTACATGATTTGTTTTTAACAAAAACTCTAAAAAAGTTTTAAAGTTAAAAAAATGCAATGCAACACTTCAATAGCCTTGCTCAAAGCCTAATCTAAACTGTAAACCCTAATAAGTTGGCAAAACTCAGTTACATCTAATCAGTTACATCAACTTTTTTAAGTAATGGTGTTTCCAATTATAAGTAAACGATCAGTTTTTGAGTTTGTTGTACTCATTCATATTAATCGTTATTTACTTGCATTACTGAGTAGCTTAACTCATACTATAAATTTTTTTAGTTGTTGCAAATTAAATAAACTTTTATTGATCTTTCACCTGCTCCTGGGTTACCACAGTGGTTTGTCACACGTTTTTACCCCAGATGCCCCTCCCATTTTTATCTGGGCTTGGGACAAGCACTTCATCCAGTGGCTGGGAATCGAACCCAGCCCTTTCGCATGGCAGGCGAAACACCTACGTACCACTGAGCCACCAGTGCTCTGTTACAAATCAATTAAGTATTATTTGACAACTTTAAGGTGCCCAGATTTGTACATACTTACAGCATCATGCGAAGACAGACCAATCCACCATCTTGATCAAAACAATTCAATGTGGGCAGTTTACATGTG
>JAQMYJ010000001.1:15246092-15273552 GCA_030014305.1 Clarias laeviceps | reverse complement strand
TTTGAACTAATTGTAATTATTTAAGTTAACAGTACTCAATATGTTTAATTACTTTGAGCATTAGGGTTTACAGTGTATCTAACTGGAATCAACCAGTGTCTTTGTTTCTGTCTTTGTTGAACAAGGAAGACGTCATCCACCACTGCTACTTAACCATATACAGAGGGGTCAGCAGGTTAGGAATAAAAAATAAAATAGATCTCAATGACTTAAAGATGGCTCAGATTGCAGCAAACATACATAAGAGTTAAGGAAGTGGGATATTTGTCATCCCTCCTCCAGTAATTCATAGCAAATGTCTGGCCTAGGAAGAAACAAACATTTCCTTCCTTCTAGCTATAGCGGTTGAAACTGTTTGCTTTCGTTCTATACAGCTATATACTCTCCTCTCTTATTTCACATCTCTCTCACACACACAAACTCACACACTGACATTCCCATGAGATCAGATTGGCCGTTTCTGTGGCAACTCTGCCACTTAGCCCTGCACTACATATATTATTAAGTGGATTAGCTACAACCGCATAGTTAATAATGAGCGGGATCAGACTGAAACCTCCTTTTTACTTTATACACACACTCATCATCCCCCAAATCCTAACTGCAAGGACGATGAAAAAAGCACATGAGACAGAGAAAGTAAAAACAGAGTGGCAGTAGGTGGGAACAGGAGAGACAAAAGCCTTGTTCACAAATAGAAGCTAATGCTGGATGGCTTGTAAAACGGCCATGATTTGTGACTTGTATCCTTTGGCTCTTTATTGCTGAAATCTGTTAGGATTCTGCCCTTTTTCTTAGCATACACAAGAGAGTGATCGCTATGATAGAGCCTCTTGCATACGTACAAGCAAAGAAATCTCCTAAAGTTTGTTTAGGAAAAGCCAACCACAGAATTAATGACTCTTCCTGTATTAACAAAATGTAAGTTTTTCACAGATATACTAAAGGACAATTAAGCAATTATTACAGAATGTTTTTTCGTTTTCATTAACGATTCAGGCATTGTCCAGTGCCACAATATTCTCCGTTCCTGTTTTATTTAGTTTTAATAGGAATAGATCTGGAGTGAAATTATAGAGATGAAATCATCTGTGAGAACAAAAGCAAAGAAAAGAGTGCAAAATGCCGAGTAAATGAAAGGCAAACTGGCCAACCAATTCAGTGGGTTCACCTTTGACCTCCGGCGAAAGCACAGTTAGGGAGCAAAGGATGAAAGGAACAAGGCTGAAACATGTCAGAGTATACAGCTAAGAGAAGACAGTGAAACTCCACAGCAGTCACACCACACCCACTCCCTATGAGACCTTTACAATGATAATTTGATGCTTTCCTTAGCCATGAAAAATAACTATACATTAGAATGACCCCTTCATTAACGATGCACCACGGGAGGTCAGTTAGAGAGCCACCATATACAGCCATCTGCAATCTCCAACACCACCAACTTACATATGGACAAAGATGTTGTAGGAAGACCACACACAATTTTATCCCCTCCCTCTGTTTTTTCCATTCAGGAGCCTACTAAAAGCCTAATCGTAGCTTTGCTATTGTTTTGGTTAATCAGCTTCAGTTGAAAACAGCCATTCTACATAGAAAAGTGAAGCTGGAATGTTAAGTAAACTACAGTGTAAAATGTGGTATTGACTATTTTAATATATTATAACTTTTAATACATACATTGAAGACTCAAAATGGTAACGATACCTGTACTTTTTATGCTGGGGGAAATAAACGTATTTTGAAAATCACTTCCACCAGTCAAGTAGCTCTACACCATGTATCTCTTTACAGACTGGAAAAAATCTTAATGAGAGGTAACAAAGTTGGATTTGAGCAGGAATATAAATGTAAAGTGCACAGGAACACATTCCCAGATGGCTCAATCTGGCTTGTTTGTATACTGGCAGTTACAGTGGATTTAATTAACACCTCTGAAACCCCCTAATCCTTCTTGCAACTGCAATCTACAGCGATTAAAATGCCTTCTGATTTGTTTCACACACAAAGCAGGAATGCAACCATTTAGCCATATTTTGTTCTGAATTTTAGCTCTGTTATGTTCTGATAATGAACTGAGACTTCATGAAGATTCATATTTTAGCAACTGGCATGACACTCATCAACAAATTTCCTGGGTATACAGTACATGGTTAGTTTAAGCCCAAGATTTCAATGACACTATTCTGGGTTCAAACTTTTACTGGGTTTTAAATGTACCATTGAAATTAATATGGAATTGTAGAGAACATTGTAATGTTGTTGTAATATATGTAAACATATAATGGAAAGGGTAAATATATGTGATAAACATGCATTAAAACACATTAAAAAGACATTTATGACTCAGATAATTCCCTTCCATGCTTAAAGAGAGATTATTCATGTATTTTTTGTGCTTTTGAAATCCTTATGCTCTCAAGCAGCATGTTTAAATAGGTTGGTATCTAAAAGTAAAGTTCTCATAAGAGGCTTGAATTTAAATCCAGGGTGACGTTGCATTTTAAAAGTTTGTACTTTAGGTGGAACTTGCTTTCCCCTCTGAACTCTTCAGGATGGTTAAAAGCACCTTTCCAGACAACAGAGGACAAATTGGCTGAGCTGATTTACGATGAGAGGATCTCAACACAGTTACCATTCTTTGCCTTTAAAAAAAAGAATGTGTGTCTTTATGTCTGTGTGTGTGTGTGTGTGTGTGTGTGTGTGTGTGTGTGTGTGAATACAAGCTAGAGGACTATACATTACATATATAAAAGTAATAATTACAACCCACCTAAAATTAACACACACTCTCCAGCCCTTCTTCCCTGCAGATCAGCAGCAAGGCATTGATCAATATCTTGAAATTAAATAATAATTTCCTCAATACCCTCACTACGGACCTCTTAGAGACACCACACACACCACTTTCTTGATTTCTTGACTTATCCTGACCCATTTAACCACAAGATGTGAACTCCTCTTCATAGTAACAAATATAAGCATGGTGGGAACGCCGGACAACCTAGTGTAACTTTTATAAGATGTTTATAGAATTATTAAACATGTTGGTGTATGATTATTTTATGACTAGAAGTATATCTTTACGGTTGTTCCTGTGGTTTACATTAAATGCAACTTAAAGTTCTAATTAAAACTGGAGACTCATAGTTCTCCTACTTTATGGTATAGAATCACTGTCATCTCCTCTGCCTTGAGAAAGCGCTTGAGAGCAAACGTTTGCATACCCTTTGACACAACATAGAAGCAACATGCATTTAGTGTGTTTCACTGAGGTCACAGCATTATCATACAGTACATACAGTAGTAAAGTAGTCCAATAGTGTGTGTTAGGAGGTTACCAGGAAGAAAAAAAAACCACTCCACCACAAATGTGGTTTAAGTATTGTAAAATAACTAAGGATTCAACAGTACAAATATTTGGATGCATATTAAAATACTGTACATCCCACACAGGACACTTGATTCAGTGTGCATTGTGGTCTGAGTGAATGTGGTATACCTTTATCTATGGCAGATATTCTCAATTAAGTCTGTTAATTCAAACCAATGAAAGAAGAAGAAGTTGCTAATTAAATACAATGTCAGAATTATGAAAATTGTACTTATTCATACTATTTTCCAGTCAGAATTACATCATTTCCAGTTGTGGCATGATCGAAAGACAAAGCGGGACAATTAATGTTAGAGTTTTGTTAGTAACATGCTAGGCAGCTAACTCAGGGGGAGTGAAGTATTGTTTCTTTCTTTCAGTTAGGCTGTATATTCAGTGTTTTAGATAACAAAATGAATGTCTGCATGTCGATAAATCTAAAACTAATAGCTGCAAATACATAAATGTAGCAAAATAAATGTAGCAAACACGTTACCTCGTTTAAAGGTAAGAGGTTTTTACTTTGTTTATTTCTGATGCTGTGGGCAGCCATTTTAATTTGATGTAATTCTATAAATAGGGAAAATCATAAGGCACTTGACTTGATTTTACCACCAAGATGTAGAAAGAGAGCATTTGAATGTGTGCATTTTTGTGCATTCTTCAAATGTTAGGAAATTATGTTCAATTTGCCACTGTTTACAAGTTTGTACAAGTTTATATGTAAACAAGTTAAATATTTTTTTTTTCACTTCAGTGTACCGGAAAAGGTACGGAACTATGACTTTTGCATACTCTTGGACTCTTTCTAATTATCCGCTTATTCTTCTGAAGCAAAAAACACTTTCAAATATTCCCTGAGCATCTTTTAGATGCACTCAGTTGGATAGTTGACCCTGTGGCTTACATATTCTTCCTGACACTCCTCAGAGGACTGTGTTATGTCATGCATTTTCTTTTTCAATAAAATACAAGAAATAAATTCTGTTGATTTTCCCCATGTTTTAGATAAATAAGATATAATCACAATTTATTTAAAGGTCAGTTGTCATACTGTATGTTGGGATGCTAACTGCTATGTACTTTAATAATATCAGATATTTATTTAGAGTTCAGTACAACCTCTGTTGTACTTCAGTTCTCCACTCTTAAATTTTATTACAGTGTTGTCCTTCCACTGCCGTTTCAATCTCTCCTACTCACTCCACATCAAGTCTAAATATATGAATGTTTTAAAAGTATGCCTAGGGCTGTTGATAATAGATCTGCCCTTGCTTTACTTAAGGTCTGAGAGTGCTCAGAGAAGAAGAGGCTTGGAGTGTGTGGGTGCTAAAGGGAGCTCTTTATTTCTCTCACTGCAGGATTTTGTTTGGGCCTCTTTCTTACTGAGACTTACAGGTGGATTGTACATGGATTTGCAAGGTGCCACCTAACTGGTTGAAATGTCATGAATAGGCTTTGTGCGTGTGTGCGATCTCAGAATCACTTGGGGGGTCAAATGGAACTGACAGGGAATTTTACCTATTCGGTGTTGCAAGTTAACCATGAACTGTCACAAATACAGTCTTGTCAGTAATATAACTGCCTTTTTAAAATGTAGCAAACACGTTAACACAAAAGAAGCCCTAAAAGTGCTTGCAAAAACAGAGAAGTTACATGTTAGTCACATGGAGACATTCCTTTCATGCTTGCTGTGCAGTGTTGATTAACCTTGACGCCTGAAAAGGCTCAATTCACACGCCACCCACACAATGTGTACACATCGGCCAATCAGCAATCTGCCTTATGTTTAATGAGAATTCAGATTAATCCAAATGCTTTAATCAGATTCCAATAAAGATGTCGTCTAAGATTACCTCCAATGTCAGAAAGCATTGTATTTGAAAGTGAAACTTTACATGTCTTTACACTGTATACAAGATTGTACTCTCATCAGACATCAGTCTGTTAGGACCAGCAATGGATCCAGTGGCTGGGGTTTGGGCATTGAACCCTTTCCATCTGCATGGCAGGTTGAGAAACCTACCACTGAGCCACCAATGCCCATGATACAACAATCTGTACAGGGTTTAATTTGCTTTTAAAATGTCAGATTTTATTAATTCAGGAGAACCATGAAACAGTGAATTTTTTTGAAAGCCTGTTTCATCAAACATGATGGCATGTGAAAAAACATAACTACCAGCAAAAAAACCTAAAA
This sequence comes from Clarias laeviceps, assembly GCA_030014305.1. Classification (NCBI taxonomy): domain Eukaryota; kingdom Metazoa; phylum Chordata; class Actinopteri; order Siluriformes; family Clariidae; genus Clarias; species Clarias laeviceps. The sequence continues at coordinate 15,267,979 of JAQMYJ010000001.1, read as the reverse complement.
AATAAGACAGACAAACAAGATGCTAAATTGTATGTTGGTATTATACAGATAAACTTAAGGCTGACTGGTACAGATATCAGACTCTAGACAATGAAACAAAAGGCAGCAATCTCCTTTCCTTAAGACCTAAAACTCAAGGCTTATTATTCCGGTTTATATTTTTCAGTACCTACTGTACATAGAACCTAGTACGAAAAGTAATGATATAGGTCTTGTCCTGACAATAGATCCTGGAAGTTTAAATGGTCACAACTAAGGTGAGAAATATGGCTGGCAACTGGGGCACAGTAGGGCATGATCGCCTTGATGACAAAATTTTTTTACATATTGTCCTTTGAAGCAATGTACAGTAGTACATGTTTAACCTGTCCAAGTCCTGTTAAGTTCTCACAGGAGAACAACACTATGTTACCTATGTTTTAAGATACAAATAGGGCACAACGTGGGCAAAGCACAAGACCAAAGGCACATATGCCTCCTCATACTGGTGTAAACATATTTTTCTCCTTCTTCTCCGTGGTCTGGTATACAGGTTTATACCAATCAAGTTTGCACTTATTGCACCCCATAATCCTTCCCCTATTAATCTGTGCTAGATTTTGTGCTAATGTGACATATGCAATTATCATGTGAATTAGTGAAGAAAATAATAACTATAAAAGGCAATTTAGAACTGTGTTCTTCTCTTACATCGGAACAGCTGGCTTCAGCTTGTTGTACTAAGTTATTTCACATCTTACATGGCCAGAACATGTAGAAATTCCACAACTGAGATCTGGGAGAAACAAAACAACTAAAACGCATCCATCAAAAATGTTTTTCAAAGCTCCCTGTCAAGCTCCTGTAACATTCAGCTGTTACACTGTTTTCAACAATTACATTATGACTAATATAAAAGAAGACAAAGAAGAAGAAGAAATAATTATGGTCTGGGATACAGAAGAAAACAGGCTAATGATATCATATCAAATATCCATTAGGACATTTTTAAATTGTTCCTCTTTGCTTGGTTTCCAAAGCGCCCATTTAAAAAGTATCCATGACTTGGTTATTTGCACTTTGGGTATTCATTTGGGATTGCCCTGGTCATATGGAAAAAGGAGTAAATGCTGAACTTTTGGAAAGCCTGTGACAGATTTAAGGAGCTTACACCAAGCACACTGCTGCATTTGTTAACGAAGACATGGAAAGAAATGCTGAACAAAGTGTTTAGACTTTAGATGGGAATCAAGAGTTAGGGAACAAGCAAGATTACATCAAAACACAAAATCATGTTTAGGGTTGTACGATCAACATAACCGCTACTACTTCCAACCATCAAACTGATATAGTAAATAGTGAAGCCTTGCTCTTATTGACTGAAGCCTCTTTGAAGCATGTGGGTGTGGGTATGCTTTAAGCTATATAATAAGAAAACTGTTTAGTCTTGCTGTATAGATGTCTATGGTGTTATGAGGTATCTGATGTGTTGAAAAGTTATATCCTGATGCATCTCTGGCATGTAGAGAAATGTGCTGGGACACAACCATAAAGCCCACAGTCCTCTATTAGATAAGTCACCATCACTCAGCAGCACATCAGTCCATGTCAATGTGTGCACTCATAGTTTACAAAAAAATCCTGCTAAGCATTAATGTTTCCAATGATATTTCCATTTCTTGTTTTTGTTCCTCCGGATCACTTTAAGTCAGAAATGTGAACATCCATACATGACTAAATCTTGTCCGTGCCTGAGGTGGCACAACAGTACCAATACTGTCTAATGTCGCTGCTGAGACTATTTAACACAAATGGCAGAACCTCCTCCCCTGAAGCAGAAGTGTCATGTTCAGGCTCTGAGTCATGTACTGGAGAGTAGAGACCTTAATATACTTTATATTTTAAGGGCTATATATTTATCCCAGTGGCTGCACATCCAGCATAACTACACAATGATACACTGACTAAGTAGGGCTTGTTGTCTAGCAACAGATATTTTGTTGATACATTGATGCAAAAAAATATATATATACTGTATATATATAGTTTTAGAGACATAATGTACAGCAATCTGTAAGCATCCAAAACAAGTAATGGAAGTTTTGTATACAATATCTCAATAACAAATTTGTTGGTAATTAGCATATTGACTAAAATTTTCTATTTTAAAAGAGCCAAGACATGACAAGATGAGACATAGCCAAAGAGTCACGGAAAGTATAACAATAGCTTTAAATGTCTTAAATAGGATTTAATTTCTCAAATTTAGGGCTCTCTTAAATCTAAGTATGTAGCTTGATGGCCTTTATATACTAGCAGTGCTAAGTGAAGATGTAGGCATCTCTAAATAAATAGCAGGAGGTGTAGAGCTGATCAAAAATAACTCAAAAAAGTCTAGTGTGTCTGCCTCCTCACATGCTTGCAATGAAATATAAAATTAGTTGGGGAAATATTTACTGCCATTTTTATACCCTTCATCACTATGAGAAGTATCGTCATAAAAAGCTCTATTGTTTAATTATGGTTACGTTTATTCTAGGGAATCGAGCTCCATTGCAGTTGCTATGAATTGTTCTAAGGGGAAATTCCGTACATATGCGAGCGTGACCTTTACAATACTTTACCAGGATCACTGTGGACTTGTGCTTAAACTGCATATTGTGACAGACCTAATAACCACTTGGCCCAGAACTTACCTGATAACTGTCAGCAAGTGATATGCTGGATTTCTTCGACCCGATGCGGCATGTCAATCTTCAAGATCTTTTATGCACACTAAGTGGGGATGAGTTAAAAATACTAGATGGATGGTCGAGTGAGAGAAATGAATAGATTGGGGTGTGTTTCAGGGGGCTTGGTGGGGGGATGGGCAGCATTTCAACTTCCATGGACATGTCTTGGCATTAACTCCATCAGTGTACCTGGAGAACAAGAGCCTTGGCCCCAACCACATTCCTTCTCATCACACTAGATCTCTGTTTAGTCCTCTCCCACATTCCTAACTTGTTCTAGGGGCCCGAATGTCTCATCTCCCGACAGACAAGATCTGATCCCCAAACATCACCCTTCAACTCCTATCCCAACAGCATTAAACAGCCTTTCAGGACTTTTCAGAGCATTTCCCCAGCATCTTCATAACTCATTCTTCATAACTTTTCCTCTGGCATGTATGTGATCTGATGCCATCTTTTGTAGCACTCTAAAGGGAGAAGCTGGGAGGATCTACAACATACAGCTCGCACTGTAAAAAGAGTTCCAAGTACAACCACTTAATGTAAGGTACTGAAACTATTAACTATCTAAAGAAACCCAATGAAATGATTTTTGAAGGATTTCATGAATTAGCCAAATATGGCATTTTGAAATTATTGCTGCACTCTCCAGCTACGATATGCCTTGAGAAACATCAAACGCTCAGATTGGTTTGTCACGCATTTTGATAAAAGATTGCTTTGCATTACAACAACAATTATTCTTATTCATATTATTGTTGCTGTGGATGTTTCTGTTGCTATCTATTATTGTGCTTTTTCTTGCTATTTATGATTGTGCTAGTTATTTAACTAGTCAGTTAGTGTGGTTGTTTGCTGGTTTGTATGATAATGTTTATAATGATACGTCGACACCTGAAAACTGACCGTATGTCGTTAATACACAACAAATGTACTTTTATATTGCAGTATAGTAGCTATATTTATGCTATAAATATATTAGCATAAATATATTTAATTTTTGTGTCTCAATTAAGCTTAACTTATAATAATAATAATAATATTAATAATAATAATATTTCACTTTATTGGGGACTTTCAGTGTATCAAAGGCTAAAGCAAGAGATTGAGTATCTACTAGAACACTTTGTTGGCGATCCAAGGTACTGTAAACTCCTTTGAAAGTGTCCTTCCTGTCCTTGCAGCTGGCCATAGTTTATATAACACTGCCTTTCAGATAAATTCTAGACAGGTCACAGAGATATACCCGATGTCAAAGAGAGGTATTCTGAACAAATATACTGAATAAATGTGCAATAACTATATCTAAGACATAAGATACAAATAGAGAAAGATGAATTACAATTAGAAAGGAGACAACTTTATTAAAATGTACATCCTTCCTCACACTGTGCATTCTATACCTGAGAGTGTCATGTTGGTAAAGAACTACAAATAAAATCCAAATTATTCTCTCTTTTAACTTATGTAGGTACATCTGCCTGTAGCAGTGTGTCATCAGACATGGTCAGTGTATGCACAGAAGGACCTGGCTGCATGGTGTGAAGTCTGCACTTAAAAGCAACAGTAATATCACAGGGCTATGCCATGGACGATAATGACTTGGACTGTAGAAAAAGAATGTAGTGAAGCAGGAAGCCAGGAAGCTGAATCCAAAGAATCTCATCAATCTCTGGACACCCCATACAGTATGTGAAGGTTATAACATAGCTTGAAAATTGATATCCTCGTTCTGTGAAATATAAACAGCGTAATCTCCTTATATATATTTGGTCTCATCAATTTTCAGCCTATTAATATTAAGGCTTGTCAGATATTGGAATTACACCATTAGATACATTTATACTGATTCTCATTGCATTTATATATTTTCCAAAAAAATAATAAAATTAAAAAACATTGCATTTACCAAGACAGAGATAAGTTAATATGAACCACATATAAAGCCATTGTTACAATGATGTCAAGGATTCCATGGGCTTTAATTCAGTCCATCCCATCCAAAACAGACATGTTAGGTTTTAGTTATGTACAATTTTAGACCTTAGGGTTTTTGTCAAGATAAATCATTTGGGATATTCTAAAAACCAGTCTATACTGGGTAATCAGAACCAGACTTTACTCCAACAGCTGATTTGTTGTGGATCTGAAAGTCTTTGCCTAGGTGTATGCAAAATTTTGGCAAGTTATATACAGTATGCTATAACTCGCAATCACTAACAGATGCAGAGAGGTTGTTTTTGTTTCAGACTGGTCCAATTGTCTTGTATCTACAAAGCAAAAACATAAAAACCAACAACATAAAAGTGACCAATGCATAACTTGTGTGGTGACCAGGAACGCAGTCATTATTCCAAATCAGATAATGGGTTATTTATGTTTATATGCATCAGTTATAAGAGCCAAGACAAGAACACACACCATGAAAACCTGCAATCTTGAGTACAGGAAGAAGGCGATGCCTACTCATTAAAGCACTTATTATATGATATTATCTATTAACAGTGTGAAATTCACCAATAATATAAAACAGTTACATGTATAGTATGATGTAATGTACAAGAAGTCTAACCTTAACAAAACGATACCCCTATCTCATCTACGCGGTTTCGCACAGTGGCCGTAAGTACGGTTCTTGGCGAATCACCGCGAGTTTTGGCACTGTGATTACGTTTCTATGTCTCCGTGCGAAAAATTAAACGTTTAAATTCATGTTAAAAATTAAAGATGTTTAATTTTTGAGGCGGTCACTCGCGGCGACTCACAGTGCCTAACACCGCATCTCACCGCGAGTCAAACCGCATAGGTGAGATAGGGGTATTAGGGAAAAAATAGATTCCACTGCTCACAAGGTTTTGGTTTCAAAAATTAAGATCATATTAACTTCATATGGAGACTGTGCAATTATATTTTTATTCTACCCTTGATTCTAAGATTCTTTTTTTTTTGGGGGGGGAAACATTGCCCCAATTCTTGTATTGAAGCAGACTACAGAATCTTAACTTGAATTTGTTCCAATAATTTAATAAAAATACAGTGTAATAAACATTGATACTTGAACGTTAGACTTTATTGTATAAAAGAAGAACGTAGGGAGGAAATATACTTTTTGGCTACTGAGTCATATCTTAGATCTTTATAGGTGAAAATTATTTTCCTACGCTTGTGCTCTCTATCTTTTAGTTTTGTTTTGTTTTTGCATCCTCCTACCTCTCTCTCCTATATATGTACTTTGGGAAAACTTCGACAAGGACTGATGATACCAGATTTGGACTTGCACAGATGTAAGGCTGTGAGGCTGTCTACATATGACAGTCTACACAGCCCATGATAACCAGTACATTATGATTTTAATGCTGAACTGTTACATCACATCCTATAAACATTTATGAATCTCTTTTAGTTAGACCCTTTAAAACTGCATTTTTCATTTTACCTACATTTCTACTTAGGTGTCGTACTCATATATATATACGGATATGACCGTGATGTGTATCAGAAACATCCTCTCCCTGGTGTTTGTAAGTGTTAACGCACACGTGTGGGTTCTGTGGTGTCTCACAGTGACTTCAGGAAATGGAACTTAACAGGTCAGAAGCCGCAGCAGACTCCCTTAGTCACTACAGCTGTATAGAGAAACAATGGCCTTAAAATCCAACCAGAGCGAGGGAAGTGCAACAGAAAACACAATTATGGACCAGATCCCAGGAGAACATTTACCCCGAACACTGTTTTTTTTATATTATGTTAAAAAGTGTATTATGATATGAGTTTAAGAGGCACTACCACAGTAATCTACCACTTCTGAAGCCGCTCACTGGACCATTTAACAGTTAACAATAACACTAGATGTTTTAGATTAGTTTTTTTTTTTTTGTTTAGCCAAACAGCTCCCAGTGCCCTCCCAATTTGAGATAATTACTTATAAATGTTGACTCATACCGGTATACAGGACTGAAAATTAGGCTGAACACACATGCAGTCATTAAAGGAAACTTAACAACCAACCAGTGAACTGTAGCCATGACCCCTCTGACCAAGAACTGGCCTTGTCCTCATGGGTGCAGTCACGAAAAGGAAAAAGACAACTGGCAGCTATTATTGTCTCAGTTAACTATTAGACAGGGAATATCTGAATTTTGAGAAAACAGTTAAAGACTTTGCATGAAGAATAGCAAACATTGTCAGGCTTTAAAGCAAGTTTTAAAACATTTTCTATCTTCAAGATAAAGAATATTTTCAATAGACATCCATGTGTAGTCAGTAGAGTTTGAAAAGTTTCTAAAATTCTGATGATCTTCACAATTCATTCACGTTTCTATAATGTATTAACGTAATGAGCAATCTGATCTGTACTAACTGCAAAAATATATATTATTTATATGTAGAATGTTTTTTCTTGGAAAGCCCTTTATATTCAGTTTTTTTTAAACATTAGTCACTTTACTGTATATGCAGCTTAGCTGTAAAAGCATATCTCAAAGCACAGGCTTTAAATAAGACATTAAGTTTATAAATTTGCAGGCATCCAGTACACATTTCCTTCTAAACAGCCAGCAAACCAAACAGTGAATTCCTTTACTACACTAAGAGTAATACAACTCATGTGGGACCTGCTTCACCAAGCATAAATACAGGTGACTGAATTTTTTTTTCTGTTTTAGCAAAGCCTGGTAGACAAACACATGTTTCGCCTAAACTTCTTGCTCCAGTACTACAAGGTTAATAAACAATTTAAGCTCCAAAAATCGCTTTTCTAAAATTGTCTCGGAAACTTTGTTCAAAGATTTGGGAAGAATAAGAACCAATCAGAGCCTTACACGATAGCATCTTTGCAGAGTTAAGAAGGAGGCCCGGTTCTGAAAAAACACCTTAGAACTTTTACATTAGTCCCATTACTCAATCTGTTCAGAGATTTTGTTGATATCAGGAAAGTGAGACATTAGAACAGAGAAGGAACATGATGAAAAGAGTGATAAGGAAAAAGAGAGGTGGTCTAAGATCCTCTGTGTCTCTGTATCCTGTTGTATGAACCAGCTGTGGATCATTTCGGATCATTTCCAACTGACCAAGACTCGAACTGGAACGGGCTTTCTAATGATTAAATGAGTGATTAGATTAGATATGGAGTTTAGAAGAAAACAGACATTACAGTTTAACTAACTGTAAAATACTTGTGTGAGGGTGAAGTTAATGGAGGGGTAATTGCATTGAGGCCTTATGTGAAAATGCTGGGATTTACTGTAATCAAATGCCATAATGTACTTTAAATAGCTTTTTAGCGATTTACTACCTGTTGCTTTTTCTTTCTCACTGCATGTGATGCTGTGGTCTGTGACATCACATTAATGGCTTGATTTATGGATATTATAACTGTTTCTTTCTCACATGCCCAGAAGGGAACTGGAAAACAGGTGAGTGGGGCATGTAAAGCTTTTGGGGTATTTATAGCTAAGAAGGGTGGCTTAAAGGTCAGCGACGCTGTTAGGTATTCTACCTGCAGTATTTAACGAAAAAAGGAAGTACTTATAATGTAAGAGTATCCCTCTCCTAACAAGGTGGGCAAGAAAAATGGGTCAAATGAAAGTAACAGAGAGTTGAACAAAAGGGAGTCAATTAAAACAGAGCAATAAGGATGTGTGTGTTCCCTATTTTATTACCTGAATGCTTAATACTGTACATGTAATGATGCCATTGTGATAAATGGTTAGGCGAATTAGCAGTTACATCTGGACATAAATATCTCATCAATTCCAATCCATGCAAAGGAGCGTTGAAGCTGTTTTGACCACTTGTGGTGGCCCAGCACTTTACCTTGAAGTGCTCTAACATTTAAGAGCTAAGACATGGGGCTAAGATGAAGGTTCACCCAGTTCACTAAAGGTTGCAGACTAAGCTGAGGCCTGTCCTGTTACACATCTTTGAATGCCATCATGGAAATGCCATCATGGGAATGTGTGTCTGCAGGGCCTGAAGCCTGCAGGGGAAAATACTTTTCTGCCTTTATTCCCCACACCTGAAGAACCCCTGTTCTGTACTGAGGAGAGCACAGGCAGCGCAATGATTACATTTTATGTACTTCAGTGAAATTGAAATAACCACCGCTCTCACTTTACTCTTTGGACAAAGATGAGTAGAATAATAGCTTAAAAAGGTGTTATTACAATCCTGAACAGTTTATTAACTCTTATTGGAATATATGCATGGACAGTGATTACTAAATAGTAATCTCTAATAGATATTTTGGATAGACCAAAGGTTCTTGTGACAAAACATGGCCAGTTACAGTATATTTTTATTATTATTTTAAACAACCTAATAATGTAATCATCCTCATTCACTACAGAAGCTGATATAGTTGTTGTAGCAACAATTTAGACAGTATACTTAGAAGCCTAATTCTTTAATATGATTCTGCATATTTATTACATCTGGACCATAGAGTTATTTTCTTAAAATCTAAGATCTTTGCAAAGATCATGGTCGTTCTTTTTTTAACACAGAAAGTAAAGTGTTGTAAATTGTATAAGTTCACACGTCTTTTTTATTTTAAAGCACTGAAATATAAAACATGACCACTACAAACAATATGAATGGTTTTAAAAAATCTTTTTACTTTTTATCATTTTCTTTTGACAAGAATAACATACCTACTGTCTCTTTACATTCACTCCCAGACAAATGATAAAAAAGAGAATGTCAGTAAGGACAAAGGAAAAAAACTGACTGAAGACACAGTTCACTTCACTTCTTTTCCAATTTCTTCTTGAAACCACCTTTCTGACAACCGCAAAAACATCACCTGACCAGACTTGTTGCTGAACACAGAGAAAGTTTTTCAAAAGGACATATATGTACATAGGAATTCCGGGTGAAGTGATGAATGAAAGTGCAAGCGTTAGAAAAGAAAAGGGACACAGCCAAACATTGGAGGTAGAGCACGAAAAGATTCAATGAAAAGAAGGATTGAGAAAAAGAAATGGCACTAATCCATGTAAACGCTGATAGCAGGAGCTCTGTTTGACAGATGACATTTAAGAAGGGGAAACAGGCATGTACTTACAGCACTTTCATGAATAGATAGATGTCACTGTATTTTAGCCTGTGGAATGTCTTTTTAAAATAAATAAATAAATAAAAAACACTCCAAGACAACCATATTTTTTTCTGTCCCAATCCTCTCTTTGGCTTCACATGTCAACCACAGTAACTCACTGCTCTCAGTTTGTGTTAAAAACAAATTAGGAGTATTTGGGCAAAGTGAGGGTTTACTTGCTTGCTTTAATTATCCACTCTTGGCAATCATCTGTTCTTCTGAAACTGGAAAAACTAAATGAATATATAACTAATATGAGAATTCCAGTCCTACAGTAATCCAAATATATCGGTCAATAAAATGTATAACATTTGGAAATTGATTAGCTTTTACATTTGCAGAACAACCATGAGAACTGTAAATATTTCACTTGAACCATAACCACATTCACTTTGCCTTAAATGGTACTTCCTGGCCCTGGTATTAATCATTATGCTTTTCTTTTTCAAGGACACTGTAATCAAATAAAGGCAGCAGGAGCTATCACTGAATATAAATCATTTTAACCATACTGTATAACAGTGAATAGTGATAAAATGATGCATATGAGTAGCTCTTGAGTTTAGAGCTTCTAAAAATATAGGCCATTTATCTGCTTAATCTACTCTAGACAATCCTTCATTAGTGGCAACAGAATTAAAGTGGTGTGTAAAATGAGAAACAGCTTTCTAAAACTTTCTGTACAAACAGTTATGGCTTTATCAAGTCCTGCATGTACGCGCTGCAAGGACATGGCCTTTTATGAAGGAAACCTTTCTCGAAGGGTTATGTCTTTTCATGATGTTAAACTATCACCTCACTTCTTGTTATAATAATTCTTATCACAGGATAAAGTCGAAAGAAGAGACAGAGAAACGTTAGAATAAAAGTCAAGGGAAAAGCTCGGTAATAAAAATACTAGATTGAAAAAGAGCAAGAGACACAAACAGACACTAACAAATCTCAGTGCTCGATGGTAGTAATGAAAATACAAGAAAGATAACTATTGAGAGATGTAGTCAGTTTCGAGTGTGATCATCGAAACATCTGATAGTGTGCAGGCTCTAAAGAAAACATCAGAGTAAAAGGGATTTCCTTTCTGAGTTGTTTTCATTGCTACATTAAAAGCTGAGAAAACAGTTACTTCTGCATTTACAACCTTTACCATAAACAGCAGACAATAGCCCATCTATAAACGTTTAGTCCGTTAACCATAAAGGTGTTAAAAGTGCTGGCTGACGGCAGTAGTTTAGATTAGCCTCAAACGAAACCTGTACCCTCGGGGCACAGATATATCAAGGAGGGGCACTAACAAATCACACAGGCATCAGAAAGCCTCAGTTTAACCTGCAGGAATGTTCTAGGAAAGTGACACCTGCAGCAAGACAGAAAATCTCTCGACAAGTTCTACCAGGCAGCCCTGGAATTTTTTCTACCACACATAGGGAGGGAGGGGAGCCGCCGGAGATAAGACCTGACTGACTAAACAGTCCATGCATATAAATATCAAAACATCTTGGTTCTGTAGGAGTGATAGCTTTGGGAAAGTGTGAAATGTGTCTGTGATAAGGGATGGTCAGTTTGCCCTTGTTTACTGCAGGTTCTCAATTATCTCTCCAGTTCTCTCAGGCATGGCTGCCCCGGCAGAACACTCACACACTGCACAATCTAGGTGTGTGTGTGTGTGTGTGTGTGTGTGTGCGTGTGTGTCATACAAAAGCAATCTTATAATGATCCGGACTGAGATGTCCATTTTGTAACTTTGTAAATAAGTCATGGAGCAAAAAAGTAGATAAAGCAGCAGCAAGTACTGGAAGTAGTTATATTTTCACCAGTACTTACTAAGAAGTAAGTAAGTTTCTAAGTATCCATATTTCCCTAGTAATTATTAGTAATATTACTTCACCGTACCCAAACTCATACTAAGTATCCATATCTTCACTAGTTCTTTACTCACTACCCATACTTTCCCTAAGTACGCTCACTCTAAGTACCCATACTCTCCCTAATTACCTGTACTCTTAATGATACTCACAACAAACCCTATTAATTACCAATGATGTCTTTAATTCACCCATATTCTAACAGAGCAACATTGAACTTAATGGTGCTATTAATATTTTAGATATAGTATAATCAGCCACTTTCCAGTCATATTTAGTACGTCATATCAATATCAATATTACAATATCATATTTCCCAACAACAGCATGCAATATGCCTAAATGGAGAGGTTCTCCTTGTATCCATGTTGTGTGTGTGTGTGTGTGTGTGTGTGTGTGTGTGTGAGTGGGACAGCTAGAGATAAAGTGAGGAGAGATAAAGTACATTGCCTTATCACATGTTACAGCGCTTTGATCACGCTGTGTGGCCTAAAATCAGTTTTTTTTCCTTTATTGCTGTTTCCAAGTTGCATACTGTATAATGATGTTCAACAAACACCCCTAGATTTTCTAGAAGACTTGAAAATTTACTTTTACATAAGCCATAATACACAACATTGTAGAAAACTTAAACCCAGCACCTTACTGACATTACTGGCATTAAATGCCCAATAAATCTTATATCAAACCTTTGTGGACACTTGACTATTGTGTGTTTTAATTGATTATTTCCCACTGTAGCAACTAGATATCTCATCAAATTATCTTATGGACCCGAACATGTTTTAGCTAACGCCCCATGGCACAAAGTAAGCTCTATTAACAAACACTTTGCCAAATTGATGTGGCCTGCACAGAGCCCTGACCTTAAACCCCACTGAACACACAGACCGTCTCATCCGTCATCAGTGTCTGACCTCACTAATTAATTTTTTTTGTGACTGAATAGAAAAAAAAAACACAGTCACGCCCCAAAAAATCCTTTCCAGAAAATGGAGACTATAATAACAGCCAAAGTGGGACTAAATGTAGGTGTGATGGTCAGATGTCCACAAACTTTTGCCAACGTTGTGTATTTTGTTTTCTAATTGTGAGTAATATGACCTATTCATGATGGTTAACAACCATAGTTACATTAGTGTAACAAGCGCGAGAAATTTTAGTGTACTTTAAATTTGCAACTTTCATTCCTTGCTCTATGGCAGACTTCAGTAAAGCTTAAATGTACACACAAGGAGTGCTTTCAAATTTCTGATTCATTATATTAAGTCAGGTATTAAGTCACACAGGTTATTTTGCATTACGACTAATAGAGTACAGTTGGTGAAATGCATCAAATTGTCAATTTGGGCAAAAATCAGTTGCTTAATACCTTATCTTCCTGATTCTTTAACACATGAGAAATGTTAATTTTTAAAGCACTTTAATGAGCACTATCCATGCTAGTTACTCCTGCTGCGATAAAAAAAAATGCATTTTTTTTTTATATCATCTCCATATTGGCCTATAACCTGGTATTATTTCATGCGGCAGAAAGATGTCTCTTCAATAGAAGAAAATGCCCAAAAGTTGGAGCAATGTTTTATTTATTTTGCATTTTATGCATTTTTTGTGTTTTAGTTGTATGTATACAGGATCAAAAATATACATACGCCCACTTAGAGTATTAATCCAGTCGTCCTGAAAGTCTTAAAATGTCATTTAATTTGCCAACCTCAAAGCCTCTTTAGTGATCATGTATGACTACAGCTGGTAACGTGGTCATTATTATGATCAACACACAGTACAATGGGAAATTTGAAGGAGCTCAGTGCAGATCTGAGAAAAAGGATGGTAGACAAGTCAGGAATGTGTCTTGGAGTCATTTCTAAACAACTGTTCATTCCAAGATCAGTTCAAACATTTTATATGAGCAGCTGAAAGAATGTTTATGTTTGTAGAAGTAAAGGTGATTTCAACCCTAAGAACACTGTACAGAATTTAATCCATTCCAGAGGCAAGGTCTTAATGCAAAATTTCTCATTGTGAAACACAATTTCCAAACATTTAGAAAAAACATGTAAATAAAGTAAAATTTGAATAAATATATATTAAACCTCATTTAACTAGAAGAAGGAGGAATACCTCGGCATTCATCAGCATCAACCTCAAATTATCAACTAGACAGTTTAATATTGGACAAAACATAGGTTCGAACAGTACAGTGACCCAAAAAACACATCAAAGCTGGCTGTGACATGGATAAAGCAGGCTAACTGTAAGCTTATGAAGCTTCAACACTATTGTAAATGTGTAGACTGTGCTTAAGAAACAGGTCACACATCTAACTTAACCAATTCTGCCAAGAAAAAAAAATGGTCAAAAATCCAGCCTGAATTCTGCTACAAGCTTGTTGATGTGTAACAAAGGCATCTGCTAAATAAATTTTGAGTCTAGGGTTTTCTTACATTAAAGATATACCAGAAAAAGACCAGTGCAACAAATTCTTTGGAATATCTTTGATGGGTTTATGTAAACGCTTCACCACAACTGTACATATCACCTCCAGAACCATTCATATTTTCCATGGGATTCAAGTAGATGGCATATTGGGATAGTGTATAGGGATGAGGGTCCCATGCACATGGCATGGAAATTAACACAGATATGTCACCCATATGAGTGCTTACATATAAGCCCAGCAAAATTTCATTGAGTTTATTTTACACCTGACCAAAGGGGGTTATTATTTATTTTTTGGGCTTGGATTGACATTTGTTTGTCTGCTTTTTAAACTTGTCAACTTTAATGAAAAGAGAAAAAGGTCCACACTATGAAGACATTTAAATGATTTGTAGTTTTAGTACTATTGTTGTAGAACCTGACTTCACTATTAAAACAATTATTTTCTTCACGTATTATCATCTCATATTTATTTTCTGCTACAATCATTGCCTTATATTGGAGAACTCATATTGTGAATTATAGGAATACAGACACCAATATAAAGTTTATTAAGGATTTTAGGCTATAAAATCTTTTCTACTAAATATGTGACAAATCATCATCATGATTTCCCTTGATGCTGAAATTAGCGGCCTCTAGCTTTTTGTGGCAGAACTGCAGGGTCGAACAGGTTGAGGAAACATTCACTAGTTCACAACCATTCTTAAAATAAAATAGATGAGCAGCTGCTTAATGTTGGAGATTTATTTGGTATAAGTACCTTTGTAGAATAAGGATTACAATAGGAATAAACATAAAAAACCTTCAAGGATTCTTGATAAACTTTTAACCTGTCTTTCCTAAAACAGAGCATCTTGTGAACTTGTTTTGTGCTGCACTTGTTATTCTGCTTCAGTTTTCCTAGTAGTGTTGGACACGCCACTTGACAATTACGTGACTGACATTTTTTTTATATTATTGGCACTGTTTCAAGATATGTACAGAGATCGCCTGTTCGGATCTGTGTGTGTGTGTGTGTTTTTCCCCCCCTACACTTATTATTTAGCCTGGGCTTTAATAGTATACTGCAAAGGTCACCACAAACAGTGAAGATTAAGATGAAAAGTTTGTATGTTGTCAGCTCCTATGTAACCGGTAAAACCCAACCCAGATACTATTTTGCATATTCATGAGCAGGAGGTTTAAATTATTGATAATTTGTAACACTCTTTGTTCAGAATTACCGAACAGCATTCAACAATTACTGAAGCAACATCAAGACTTAATAAGACAGTTGACTGTCTAACACATGATTCATTCATGTGTTAGACATCCTAAATGTATTTGAACTATTGTTTTATCAGTGACACTAGCTTGTGATGTAGGATGGGGAAATGTAGGCCTCAACACTGAAGCTGTATGATACTTGAAAATTACAAAATACAAAATACTAAATGCAAACCTTTAATATGTCACAGTACAGATTATTTCTGTTTCATGGAGAATGAGTATATGTCATTTATCAAATCACGCTGATACTATTAGATTCAGGATGCTCAGAGCATACAGTAACCTGCTTAGTTGATTTTTGTTGTCGTTTGCACATCACCAGTTCTAGTAACAAGAGTCTAATAACAATAAACAACAGATAGTGTGTAGTCCATTTATAGGATAAAACATAAGGAAGGCAAATGAGATATACACAAACATGCAAGATGTACACAGACACCCATAGTTTTTAAAGGATAAAATGAATGCAACAAAATTTGTTGCTATAATTATTATGCTTACTGTTTGTTTTCTTCTTTTAAAATTGCAATACATCCATCTTTAAGTATGTCTAGATGTGATAATTCCTTATAAATTTCTGATTTTCAAAGAGGCTGGATTATCCATCTGGTCAACTGTCCCAGAGACAAATAACTAGAAATTTTTAGGTACCCTGTTCTACAATTAATGCAAAAACATGAAGAGAGTCAGAATTTGGTCAATCTGGGCCTTCTGAAAGAGATCTATTGAGAACAACCCTGTCATTCTATTCTTAGGGGCAAGTCAACAAAGTATTAATAATGCATTAATAGCTAAAGCTTACTTGCTGAGAAATGCTGGTGCATGCATTTAACTTTGGGTGTCCGTTTATTCTCGGATGCCTGTGTGTATGTACTGCTATCACTTATGTGATGATAATTAAAGCGCACTTACTGCGTGTGTAGAGTCCAGAGACAAGACAACAGTAAAAACCCCAAACCTGCAGAGTGAACAGAGGTGTGTAGGTGAATCAACTGATCAGTTACAACAAATTCGAGGATCAGTGCTGCTTCAAGCGCAAGAGAGTTGAAGTAACACGTCGCGTAAGTATGGTACATGGTTAATATGATGTTAGAAATAAATCCGAGGACGTACCAAAGCTTCATTTTGTGAGTTAGAAGAACAGTTCAAGGTGTCTCCTCTGTCCACCGGCGAGCAGTGGCTTCAGATCCTCTCCTTGTGCGCAGCGCGCTTCATCTGCAGCCAACACGCACAAAACACGCACACACACACACACACGAGCAGCAAGATTATAGGTCTACATACAGCCTAATAACAGATTAACAGCGGAAAATATTAGCGGAAGCTGCAGAACCTTACGGTGGAAAGGCGAATTTGAAGAAAAGTAAACTCACGGAACTCGCGTGCTGAAATCTGCTCGCTCGCTACCCGACTCCCGAAAACGTTCACGCGCAGTTTGCGCTGCTCAGACTCAGGGGCGGGGCTTGCGGCTGTCAATCACGCCGCCCTCACATCCCTGCACGCTTACAAATCTCTACACAGTACTCTTATCAGCTCTTATCACGACATTACAGATACTAGTATTCATTCAAGCGTTACATAAAATATGTATCCGCTATACAACCTCACCATGCAATTATTATAAATTAAATACGTCCAGATTTAATAATATCTTAATTATTATTTATAATTACTGATGATCAGCTATCAACCACGCAGTTTGAATTAATTAGGTAAGGTATGCGTTTAAAATAATTTACACACAAAGAAGTTGAGTTAACTCCCCCCCTTTTTTTTCTTTTTCTTTTTTTTTTAACACTTTTTTGCGTATACTGTATTCTGAAAAACACATGAAATTCTCTTTGGGATTGCAAAGGTATGAAATAAACACGATATAGACATTGAAAGGGTTCGAGATGTAAAAACATTGAAGCTTGAAGTTTTATATACTTCACTTTGATCTAAAAAATGTTGGTGCTACTGTACGTTCATTTCTTTACAGATCTCTTTCTTTTCACTCCTGGTTAACCATGTTTTTTTTTCTTCAATATTATAATAATCCCTAGTCAGGTAACTAAATCTGTCTTTCGAAAACATTCATGAAAATGTATCACGTAATATATGGATCTTTTATTTATAGTTTTATATAGCCTATTTTATTTTTATTTCAACAAATTCATTTTGCCAGATTTGTTATGTTGTGCAAATTTCATATTGTATGCTAGTTTCATATATTGCAATCATTGTTTAAACATTCAGGCAATAAAATATTTATATGCTTCCTGGAAGTATAATATAATAATAAGTATATGTTTATTGTAATTATTTGAAAAAACATATAAGCTGAATCCATCTTTAAGTCTATATCTCTGCCCAGATGCTGTGCTATCCTACCACCTCCATTTCACTATGCCTAGAAATAACAAGAATAAAACCTTACCCTGATTAAAAGAGGGAATTTATACTTCTATTTGTCCCTTATTTCCACAAAAGTTTATATATCGTTTGAGATGTTTATCATAAAGAATGATCTGTGTTAGGCCGGGGGAGGGGAGGAGGGGGGGGACTATCTGGTTTAAAGGCGGAGTAATTCGGAAGTAGTCCGGCCCGCAGGTTAAGGCGTCAGAGAAAAAGTTAAGGTCGCAGTATAGGCAGAACTCCTATCGCTCAAGAGCCAGGCGACTTGAGAAGAATCCGCATTTTTAGTTTGTAAAAAAAGAAAAAGCAACAACACGGCATATTACAGTAAAGTGATCAGGGGAATATGAGAAGTTCCACATGCTCTCGAAGTCGTAACAGTCGCTGTTGAGAGGGAGGATTCTGTAAAAATGAATAAAAAGTTAAAGAGTCTGCAGAACCGGGTCGCGGTGCTTCTCTTCATATCTCTGTCCATAGGGGTTCAGCGGTCTGAGTCGGCGGTAAGTACCTGTACATTGCTCTGTAGGGGGGTAATTACCGCTAATAATGAAGTTATAACACAACTGTGTTTGGTTACTATTTTGTGTTCCGCGAAAGGCGCGCGCCCGAAGCCTGAGGCGCGCGCGTCTCGGCTGCAGTTTATAAATAGAGATGGTAAGCGTACTTTACAAAGTGGATACATTGTTTTTTGTTTATTTAAATAGGAATATAAAGTATAAGTGTAGCTTAGTTTTTTTTTTAGATTACTGGTATGTTTTTAAATACCGGCATCTGTTATTATCTGAGAAAGACAGCTGTGGGGAACACTCAGTGTAGCGCATCCTATTTTACAAAGCGCTCTCGTGCACGGACGCGACATGTGCAAACACGCCGAATCGCAGTTCTCTTATTTCTGCCGGAAAAAAAAGCGACGTCTACATCTGGGTCGTTTTTTTCTTCTCTATTTGCGGGAAGAAATTGGCTAAATCAGTTGCTGCATGGTGATAGTAACCACTTAGTGTTTGATTTCGGAAAGTGTTTGAAGATCATTACGTCTTTTCTCAAAACAAAATTAAACAAAAAATAAAACGCATAAAAAAGTTGTTTCGGGTTGTTGAGAGCTTTGAACTTGCGGCTGCGGCATATGATAGTTTTGCACAAAACAGTTCCTTCGTTTTGTAATTGAATATGGTGCGCCTTGGAATTTAATACTCTGATCATAGACACTGATTAAACTCTCTCCTCATCCATCACTCCGTCTCACTTGACACACTGCTGTTAATTACTCAAGATAGGAAAATATACACAGGCAAATCATTTTCTCAAATGAATTTCCAGAAAATAAAAGGCATAAACACGTTATGTTTAACTCAGTTAGTGTCTATGAACTCGTGGCGGATCATTAATTCAGTGATTCATTAATGATTAAGCGGATCTCCAGTGATCAGATTAACCACAAAAGTATTGACAGGAGAGAACATGTTCTATAAGATGCTCATCACTAAAGCAACATATTCACACTCTGTGGTTCTTCAGGTTATGGCTTACTTTTCAATAGGAATGAGCCCTAGGTGGTGAATGCACGTGCTGTCTCTCCTCACTGATTTGTCTGTAGGAATGTACCGACCGGCTCTCCTTTTAGGAATCCAATAGCTCTTTCACTGATTCCTGTGGTCCCGCCTCTTTTCATCAGTAATGAATCAGGGAAGGCACTATATGTTCAGAGACATATAGATATGTCTCCACCCCTTTTACCCAACAGGTTAGTGCAATGAAAGAATCTTACATGAAACATGTCACATTGTGTGTGCAACCTCTTGCTTTCTACAGGCAGTATTTCACCACATTGTGTATTTTTGAGTGATGCCAGTGTGTGCAATCACAAAAGACAGTGTGTTGTGCCAGGTATTTGTACCGGGAGCTAATCAAGTCATTGTGCAGCTTCAACAAGTCGTCTGTTTGAGGGATGCGTGCAATCAGGAGTATGAAACAGAAAGTAAGATCGTAGTGATCAATGCTTTGGTCTATCTTGTTGACAAAGACACACTATTAAGAAAATTTTCTGGACATTGCAAGGACATCGGAAAACAACTTTTTTTTGCTACAAGTGAATTTTTCTGTTCATTAAGTATCAAGTATGGGCAATAGAAGCAGTAAATAATGATTGTCTTGTCATTAATTAAGCTGTGGTCTGTTCTTAATGGTTAGTGGAAATGCCTTCAGTAAGATATTTCACAGAAAACAATGGACCGACCTCATGTCCTGTGTCAGGTACAGAGATAAAATCTCAACATTTCAACCAGTGAGGATTACCCCACAGTGTGGGAACCTACCCCCCCCCCCCTTTTTTTAATTTGGAATGCCAGATCCTTTTAACTCTGTCCAGTGTGGAATGTGTCCTCATGATTCCAGCAGACTGTTTCTGTGAGACAATGCCATCTAGTGGATCTGTCAGCACACAACCCGGAATTTTGCTAAAGTGCAGGGAAAAAGCCTATTATTTTGGGCAAGTTTGGGCAGCAGTGACCGTTGTTCAACTCTCTCAGTTTTTTGCTCTGTGTTTCTATGAATTCTTAATACAAAAGCCTATATAAAGCTTGTGGTTTGAGGTATGTTCATTTGGAAATT
Source organism: Clarias laeviceps (assembly GCA_030014305.1). NCBI lineage: Eukaryota > Metazoa > Chordata > Actinopteri > Siluriformes > Clariidae > Clarias > Clarias laeviceps. The sequence goes on along the minus strand of JAQMYJ010000001.1, from coordinate 15,247,592 downwards.
AGGTTGATTGTATTTGTTCCCTGCTAAGGGAAGGTGTTCTGCTGTAATGCACATCTCAAGGATCTGCTACCACCTGTGGTGATACCCCCTGACAGTGGTGTAAATGCTTGTTTTATACCATCATTATCTGCTCAACTATTTATGTTTGTAATCAGGGGATAAAACATCATATATAAAAACATGAAGGGGGAAAAAAATAAAATTATATATATATATATATATATATATATATAATTTTTTTAACATGTATGTATGTGCACATGAAACAGCACACATTGAAGTGTACTGTTTATCTGTGTTAGCTACGCAGTCAGAAAATTCAGACCGAGAGGAATGAGTCCCCGCCATCAGCTATATCTTTGTTCCTAGCCCAAACATCCATTCAAGTTAGAGATATGCGCCCAGACAGGAGTGATGACAAGGCCAGGGCTGGTGTCTTTCATTTTCTGCATATATTTCTTTTTAGTACCCGCTTTTTCCCAGTCAGGGTCATGGTTGATCTTGGGAACAAAAGATGTGAGGTGCAGGCACACCCTGTATGAAACAGTGGTCTATTGCTGAGCACTTGGGGCAAGTATATTCCAGTAAATTTCATCTCAACGATGGGGAGAAGGATCACATTGCTTTTTCACAGCCATTCATGCGGGGAATATCTTTTCATCTTTCAGAACACAAGTCCTGATGTCTCTCTGTGTTAAGTTGGGTTTAGTGTTCTCAGTAGAACTCATGCTGGCTATTTGTTCTTAGAAATCTTACACTCTGTATGTTTACATGCATAGTTAAGTCGAGCTATGGTTATAGCTGTACTAGGTCTTTTAATTAGACAGCTTCCTTACACAAGCATGGCAGCGGAATTGATTTACTGACAGAAGTATGTCAGAGTCCACTATGATAGGTGGCGATATGCCTCCTTTCAGCTTGTTAGTGCTGTATTCACAGTTGACCTATTAGGTCACAGAGAGTAAACACTCGAAAAACAAGTTAGCTAGCGGTAAAAGCAAGGCCAACTTTACAGCACTGTCCATATCGTACATGCTTCAAGATTAACATTGACATTTATTTATTTATTTATTAGAATAGAAAACCACAGTCCAATGAGCTGTGGGAGTTTGTTATGATCTGCTGCCCCTTACAGTATGAAAACAGCAAGATTTCTTCTTGGTTTTCTGTGAATTCCCACCCACGTCCCAGCTCTCACTTTTTTAACGATCAACCAACGATATAACCAGCCAAGCACAATTTTTTCAGAATGCTGATTATGCTGCATCACAGGGCATCGTAACGCTCTCAAAGGAAAGCGCTATCTACTCTCTTCCACATACATGAGCTCACAGAGATCCACAGTTTGCCAATGTCACTGTGACTGACAGGGCAGAGAGTAGAGCTGAAGATCTTTGCCCGAACCCGACGGGACCCGACAGGGAAATGGATGCTGAGGAGGTTAAACAGAGGCTTGCCACTGGCGATTACGTTTTGGTTGCACCAGCAACTAAAGCAAAG
>JAQMYJ010000001.1:15192346-15235238 GCA_030014305.1 Clarias laeviceps | reverse complement strand
TCAGAAAAATATATACACATTAAGTTTACTGAAAGTAAAAACAGTTGAAAGTCAGAGGTTGTTTCTTTTTTTGCTGAGTATATATATATATATATATATATATATATATATATATATATAGTGTTACATTATATTAAAAGGATTTTAAAAACTTCATTGCCACTTCATAGCTACAATTCAATAAATATTTATGAGTTTTTTGTAATGGTTCCTGTCCCGCTATGAAAATGCAGGTCTTTTGTGAGACTATCCTTTATTGTCTGTCCCACTAATAGAGATTAAAATGTAATAAAACAGAATTGGATGAAGATGTTTTTTTTGGTAGGGCACATAAAACACATCATGTCCTTTTTAACCATAACTCCCTCAGAGAAATCATATCTTAAAGGTCCCATATTTACTATTTTTAAGGTAGATCTCAGAAGTCTCCTCAAATATTGCTTCACCTGAAATACTCCTCAGATAGCGCATGCATGGGTTAATACCTCAGTCTTATTTTATTTCACTCCTTTTTCCCAAATGCACAGTTTCAGTGTCTATATAAAAAGCTACTGAGCTACTAAGCCACATCCCTCCAGAGCACAGCAGAGCTGAACAGCAAGTCGGCAAGGAGTATCGTCTTATATAAGGCCATAGGAAAATTTTAATGAAAGTGTTTAATAAAAGAGACAAAAAGCAGGGAATATGTTGTTCCTTATTTTTTGTTTCGACACACACACGCTCAAAATCCATCTGCGTATCTAAAACATGAATGTTGTGGCATTACATACAGTAGATGTAGGTTTTGCAATAAACCATATGTTTGTACCTAGCACAGGTTTTGTGTAGTATGTTTTTGAAAATCAGGAAAAGACTTCATGCCTACTTTGTAATTTCAAAGATTTTATATTATAAATTATTATTTTAAATAATTTGCGCTAATAATGCGCTTTAAATTCATATAATACTCTGTTAACACTTTCCATAGTTGGGTGAAATTGCTATATTCCCAGTATAGTCTGCTGGTTTGTACATTGTAATATATTTGCTCTGTGTGTGTGTGTGTGTGTGTGTGTGTGTGTGTGTGTGTGTGTGTGTTTGCTGAGTGATTCCACATGCAGATCTTGGCTATGTTTAGGGGTGAAATGATTTAATGGAGGTGCTCTCTCCGTGGAGTACGGAGCACACTGCAGCTTCCTTTACTCTTCCCACATTGATGTGAAATATAAAACACTTCTGTTTTTTACTGGATATGCCTATATTGTTTAATAATTATTATCCTAGTTTTATTGTGTTGATCCTGATGATGATGATGATGATGATTATTATTATAAGTAGTAGTAGTAGTAGGAAATAAAAAAAACTAAAAACATTCAATTGGGTCAGATGAATATGAGCACTTATTTTCTTTTGGTTGCTTTAAGATTGGATGTGTGGGGGATGAGACTTAACTACACTACCATCTTTCTATCTCTTCCACCGTTATTTCTTTCTGTTCTTCATTCTTTCTTCCTTACACTCACTCAGTCCCATTTCCTGATTTCTCATTAAGCGCGGCCTGTGGGAGACTTTAAACCAAACAGACAGATGGAGAGAGTGAGTTAGATTAGTGGAAAAATAAAGAAGATAGATGGGAATGTAAGAGCGACCGAGAGAGCGAGAGAATTGTCACTGACCTTGACTGTGGAGCTTCTCTTTTGGTCAACAAGGCTTGAGAACTGGACTGGAATGAGAACTGGCTGCAGTTAATTGGACACTCCTGTCATACCCTGAGTGCAAACACACTCGCCCAGATGGCAGGTCACGGTGGGAGAGTTTAGATTTCCCATGTGATGTGTGTTTAGAAAAACACAGATGTCTGGCATTGGTTCACCTGCAAACAAGTACATGCGTAATATTTACAGAATTCCAGCATCACCCTTACGAAGTCTATACACATCGCTTATGTGCTGTACTGTTTTGTTAATATCGTGTGAAGTTAGTTTGGTTTACTCTGTTCTTTTTACTGCGCAGATGTTTTGCCATGTGCTCCCACAACACACATTGAGAGACACTTACTGAGTAACCCAAGAGGCAAACTTATTAGACTATTCTATAAACGTAACATTTGTAAAATATGTGAATGTTAAAGAGATTAGGAAAAAAGTGACCGAGATACATGTTCACTGGTGCATGTTTTTTTTCCTCCACTCAGGAACTAAAAGGGAATAGTGGGAGCTTCATGCCATAATAAGTGGGAGCGGGAACATTTCACTCCTGTAGAGAGGACATTTTCAGGGTCATCACTCCTCAACAGTATAGCAAAGTGAGAATCTTTAGGATGCTGTATTTCTTCCACATTTGTACGGACCTTGAAACCATAAAATGTCATGCAGCGATGAAAGCGCTGAGGCAGCAATGTAGGAAAATAAGGCTTGGGGTAAGAAAACACACTGTCATAGCTGTTTAGGCCTGGGGAATGCGGTAATCAGTGTGAGATCTTTGATCTTCAAGCACAGAAAACTAGAACTGAGAAAGAAAAAGAGTTCTAGTGTTAGTTTTAAATCAATGAGTCTCATTGAGAGGGAAAGTATAGGGATGTCGATGCTCTCTCTCTCTCTCTCTTTGCCTTTTACTTATACTTTTTCCCTTTCTTTTTTCTTTTTTTTTTCAGAAATGGTGGTAGCTTAGATTCAGATATGATATTCTTCTTGTTAATGGGTGTGTATTTAGTTATGCACAAGTGATGGATAATATAGACTTCCTACAAAATACTACATCAAAAGTTTTACACACATTCAATGGACATTAGTTCAATGTTTTTATTTCGTGCAATTGGGGTGTGAATCACCAGCGAGCACCCGATACGATATTATCACAATACATAGGTGCCGATTAAATTTGTATTGCTGTTCTCATAGTATCACAATTGTATAAACATCCTGATTCAATTAAAATTTTCTTTTAAGAGTTTGTTACAATTATAAACAAACTAAGCAAATAGTTTGCTTCTACCACGCAGGATGCTGTTCTGCCTGCCGATGTGTGAATTGTTCAGAGCACCGCCTGTAGGATCATAAAGGAACGGCAACATAGTAATACCTCGAATGCAAACATACCTACATGAAAAAGTAACCTACAGTATTGTATAATTCTAATGGTGTCCAGGATATGTTGATATTGTGAGGCTGAAACTTCTCCTCTGCAGCTGGGGCTTCCTTTTCTGGGACGATTCTTATGAGCTTCATCATAGCATTTGAAGGGTTTTTGTAAGTTGCATCTTAAAGTAATGAGGTACTGTCATTTTTTCTTAATCACATAATTTTACAAGTGCTATTGTCCTAAATTGTAAAAAATAAAATAAAATAAAAAACAATACAAAAGGAAAATCCATTGATTAGAAGGTGTGTCCAAACTTTTTCCTTTAGTGGTACTATACTGGCTCATAGACACATATGATTTCCTAGTATCCACTTAATTGACGCGGGAATGAAGAAAATCACTATTTGAGCCTCATTCTCTTTCTCATTCTCTGAAAAAATAATGGTCATAAAGTGTGTGGAATTTCAGTCTTGCCTCTCCAATCCAATAAATACACATACACACATATACCTTACCTTACTGTATCATACACACATGTGCTCGATTCCCCATTCATCAGATTAGGGTTATGTGAAGGTAGAGAATGATTATTTGAATTGCACAGTGTTTGTCTGAGACGCATTGTGCCCTGAATATCAGCGGGTTATCAGAGAATGGTCTCTACATGCTGAACTGCTCAGTCTGGCTTATGCTCTTGCCACCTGCTCCACTGTCTGCTGCACTTGTTGGCTGCCTGTTTTCCCTAGGCATTTATACAGCGGGGCTGTGTCTGTGTGAGGTTGTATGTGTATTTACGGATCGGAGGATTAGTGACCCACTGATGCAGCATAATCTGAGGGCCAAAGAATGCTGGGAACAGACAGAAGCAATCAGCAGCAGACCACAGCTAATGTGGGGCTAAAGAAACAAACACACACACACACACACAAAGTGTTTAGTTTTTTGTGCATTTCATTAGCCACAGCATCCTGTTGTTATGTACCACTAGGTGGCGGTATACATTCTTCTGACTGGGTTAAGAGCAGGTGTTGCACAGAACCAGTTTCATGAGACATCAGCTGTTTATCAAACCGTGTTCAGTGCGATTTGAATGCTGAATGAGCATTCAAATGAGCATCAATGAGATTAGCTGATCTGATGAGGACACGGAGGTCTACAGAGAATTTATAAATTGGCAAAAATAAAGAGCAGGATTTAGACAAATAGACAGATTAAAACATCAACTGGAGTGTTTTTCTTAGTGCCGGGAAAGAGAACAATAAAGTCTGGAGGTGTGTGGACAGGGCATGTATCTGTAGAACAGAAGAGCTGTCATGATCATCTCTTCATTCAATAGACGTGTAATTACAGTACATCAAGAACTGTGTCAGGGAGCTCATAGTTTCTCTCTCCTCTCTTTGTATATGTGTGTGTTGGGAGCAGTTTTAATACCTCTTTGGTACTCCCCAATTCATACGGGTGAATTCTTCAGACAAAATGACTCCTGTTACATATGAGCTCATGTCTGAAATAAGCTAAATGTTCAAACCTGTCACATCTGAGATGTTATTTATTAGAGCATGCTGTGTGAGAGCTGCCTGCTTGAACCTTCATGTCGAGCTAAGGTTAATGTTAAGGAATGATTACTATGGTATATTCTAATAGATTGGCTATTGGGAAAATACGCCAGGACACATACAGAAGGCAAGTAATATAAAAATCTGACTATCAAACTACAGTAGTTCTCTCATCAATGATTGTCTGTTATTAATTATTATAATTCCTGTCAAATAAATGAATCCAATCTAATCACTTTTTCTTCTGTCTGAGCGCATTTGTGACATTGAGTGAGAGATCAATAAGAGTGAGATCCAGAAAAGAATAAGTGTTCAAAGTAAAAAAAACCACATAAATAATTTACTGATCGTTGACCCTTGCTTTGAGCATAGCATTGTATATGTGTCAAAATTTTTTATTGCAAGTTTAAGTTTAATATTGAAAATGGAGACCAATAGCCTTGCACTTGAAATTAAACAACATGAACATTTAACTCCAGTACCATTTACTAGTTGAGAATTACTAGAGATAGGAGAAAAATCAATTCAATTACATACATTATTATGATTTGTGTATGTATGTATGTGTGTGTGTGTGGAGGCGGGGGGGGGGGGGCAATTCTAGTTTTGCCACACTGACACTAAAATGTTTTTGTTTGTTTGTTTGTTTGATTAACTTTTTATTTGTGTAAGTTTGCATTTGAGGTAGTAATATGGTGTAGTTCCTCTATAATGCTGTTCACACATTGGCAGGCAGCAGAGCATCCTGTAATGTACTGAAGGGGCACATTATTTGCTAAGTTTCTTTAGAATTGTAACAAAATCTGCAAAAAAAGAAATTATTATAGAATTTATAAAATTGTGATACTATTTCTAGAATCTTAAATTGAATCGGCACTTCTGTGTCGTGATATGATCGTATCGGGTGGTCCCTGCTGGATCCCATCCCCAATATTTACACTGCGTTACACGTTAGATGTGCGTATTCCTTTTACATTGATAAACACATTCAGTCCATTTCTTTCCTCTATTTTTCTGTCTTACTATAATTCAAGCTCTCTCTCTCTCTCTCTCTCTCTCTCTCTCTCGTGTATAAATACGCAGAGACATCCATGAGATGTGAGAGAATGTGTTTTTGACTTTAGAGCTGGTCATAAGTTGTTTGAACTGTTCAACTCCTACGTGGACTCTCTGTTCCAGACCATTCACTGTGGGAAACCCAAAACATACCAACACACACATACTCTGAGAACAGAGATCATGTGAGAATGGGGCAGGATGCTGTTCTTGAAAGGTGTTTAAATGATCAGAATCAGAAACAGCTTAATCGGCCAGGTGTGCTGACACACACACACACACACACACACACACACACACACACACACACACTAAAGTACATTTGTTTCATGCTTACGTTGCTTCATTTATTACTTGTATTTTATATATAAAAGCATACTGTATATAAATTGTTCAGCATGCATAGTCTTGATCTTCCACTAAGATTTGATCGCTGTTTTAGTAAAGTTTCATTTTATATCCAGTTTCATTTCATATACAGTCTGTTCTATCATCTGTTTAACAGCTTAGTTTGTGTGTCTGTGTTTTTACTGGATCTACGTGCTTATACTTCACTAGCACTAAGTATTCAAATACTGCCATCTATTGGTAAGATCTCTTTTTTTTTTCAAACTACATCCCACCACACACATTAGTACAGTACTCCACTGAGCCTGAAAATGCATTCCTCTACAGCCGCAATCACAACCATAACTGCATCCATATTTTTTACTTTACACTCAGATTCGTTCCAGTTGCAGCTTTTGACCTTATGGTTACTACAGTTTGTTATTGTCTGGTTAAATGTTCTTTGCGTTTTGAATTATTGTACTTCCCCTCTGTGGCCTCACTCCTTTCTAAGTCACATACCCCCCCTCCACATATGCTGAATTTGTCTCCTGTTAGCACCATGTACATCATGCGTGTATCTTGCAGCTTAGGTCCAAGAAGAATGTTATTTTATTTTACTGAGTACAGAACATTGTATATGGCTGTAAATTCAGGCAATACTCTAAGGCAACATTCATACTGTATGGCTTTTTACACATATTTAAAAATAAATATATGGCCATAAATATATATGAATAATTAAATGGTTTATAATAAAATAAATTTTTATTATAAGATCATTAGGAGGTCTGTGAAAGAATACTGTTTCTTACAAATATTTATAATCTTACTCTCTCTCTCTCTCTCTGTATGTTTCAGGCATGTCATGGCTGTGGGACCGGCCCGAAGTGTGACTGCAGTGGTGTAAAAGGAGCGAAGGTGAGTTTCTACAGAATAAATTGGTGCTCGGTTTGCTGTTATTTAATTAAACAAATGCAGACAGAGTAATTAGTGAAACCTGAGAAACGCATTACTGCCTGACTGGAGGATGTTATTAATTTGTACTTGTTTAACTGGGCAATTAAATAATCTACCAAAATGAACCACGAGTGACAACGTAGTAACCATCTACAGCCACATTCAGATATAGTGTCGATTGAACTGATGTATTCTTTTTATGTGTAATGGTGGTGATATAACAGTACCATGTTGAATAAATAAATAAATATTTTACAATCAAAAAAGAGGAAAAATATGGAGTTAAATTTCAATATTCTACTGTTATAAAGACTCAACCTCTTAGCATCAAATAAAAAGTTTTCTGACCTTAAAGTAGTTAGATTCATTTCACACTAGTGCTAATTATTGGCTAATTTATTACTAGTATGACATTAGGAAATGTTTTAGCAGATTTCTAGGGCTGCAACTTTTATACATTTTAACACATTTACAGTCAATAATCAATAATGTATCAATAATGAATGCAAATGTAATTTTTGTTTTGTTTTATGGAAACAGTCCTAGCAGCACAATTTAAACATACTAGTTACAATAATAATTTTGATTTTTTTTTTTATATTATTCTGTTCATTTTCTTTTCTCAATCAATCATTGTCATTTGGATTACTCTTTTTTTAATAATGGATGTATTAATGTGTGTTATTTATGACAGATGGCACAATAGAACTTGCTGAAATTTTGTTCTTCAAAACCTACTAAGCTTTTAAACAGGAGCACTTAAAATACATGGATAAATAATATTTAAAAAACCTTCATGTAAAACAATCATCTATATTCTATGATACAGTATAAATGATAAAAATCAGTCTTTATAAAATACAATCAACATTTAAACATTTACAGATGCCAAAACATCTTTATCAAATTGAAACTTTAGTCTTTTTCATTTGTTTTCAGCATTTTTTACATGCCCTGATTCCTGCATATCAATGCCATTTCTCACAATTCTGTTTTGATTGATTGATTGATTATTTCATAAAGGGTAAATTGGTGCGTGACACTCTAAAACGCGATAATATTATGTTATGTTGTTTAACATTTTCCATCTATGCCATACTGTTTTGCGTAAGCAGATTCTGGCATTCATGTGTACACATTGTCATTATAGTTCATTTCGTGTGCCCTTGAGGCCTGACAGAGCTAAGCTCATACCTGTTCCTTGTACCCTACAGCTGCAGGGTGTTGGGAGGTCTAGTTCATCGTTGAGATGTTGCCAGGACAGTGTTTTCTTTTTTCCTTTACTCTAAGTGCCACTACAGAGTCAGGTTTACTGTGTGTGGTTTCTAATGTCTCAACATGACTCCTTTCATGTCTGGACTTTCCCCACTTTTTTTCTTTTTACGAGAAGTCTACCCTTTTTCCCATTTCCTTATAATAATAATAATACACATCTATCCAATGTGTAGAAAAACAATATCTTTCCAAGATTGCATTCATCATAGATCTTTATGTCCTTTTTGATCTTGACAATATTTTTTAGCCTTTGTTGTTTTGTGATAAATGCTAGGTCATTTGAACAGAATAATAGACTCTTATATATTATGTAAAGTTCTGTCATCTCATATAACCCCCCATCATGGGGCAGACCACAAAATAAAAGCCTGGGAGACACAGATGTCTGCCATCCACTTTAATCTTTCATTTCTAGTGAGGGACTAATACTGTCACGTGTATGTGTGTTTGCAGGGTGATAGAGGTTTCCCAGGTCAGACGGGTCATCCAGGTGTACCAGGGTTTCCTGGACCAGAAGGGCCGATTGGACCTCGTGGAGAAAAGGTCAGGGGTCAACTTGGTGTCAAATTATTTAATCAGTTATATGTTACATTATTATTTCTTAACAATCACAAACAAAAGGGTGCTGGTCGCATTGTGGGCATTTTACTAAAACAATCACATCTGGCTCTGTGCATGCAGAATTGTGTGGTAGCCCTGAGCACTAGTGAGACAAATGCTTGTGTCTCCTGCATTATGCTACACACTTTATGAACATAATGTGAAGGAATGATGTGGAGAAATCACACTTAGTTTGCCTGTAATGTGAATGTACCATTATTTATTTAAATAAAATATTATTTATATTTTATGAAACATGATTCTATTTTATCCACATTTTCCCCCCAGGGTGATGATGGACCTTCAGGACCAGCTGGACCTAAAGGAATAAGAGTGAGACAGTGTCTGCATAGACAGTGATTCTCCTAAAAATCTAAACTAATTGTGTTTTCTCTTTATATAAGCTAACTGTGTCTTTTTACAGGGACCTCCTGGACTTCCTGGATTTGCAGGGACACCAGGAATTCCAGTGAGTACTACTGGTGTGATTTATAGTAACAATAAGACGCAAGAACGAAACGGCAACAACACGATTTAAAGAGAGTTTAAAAGACAATAAGTGAAAGTTAAAAGAGATAAAACTAATACAAACCATAGGGGAAAAAAGCTTAAAGTTAAAATCAGATTTTTAAAATGACGTTATAAGAAGCTTTATACTTTTTTTCAAATATGAAATCCTTAATTAGTGTTCTTGGCAGAGGCTATAAGAAAAGTGTCCTTTTTTCATGTTTTAAGGTTTACAGCAATGTATGTAATTGTATTTGTGAAAGGGGGTAATCGGCAAAAGAGTCAATGTGCAAGAAAATGAACATATAAAAAATGATAATAATGAGTAATGCAACAGGTGACCAATCATTTCTTACAGATGAGTACCGGCGATAAGCACCACGCCAACAGTTTCTATTCCAACTTTCAGTTCTAATTTGTTTCAGTTTCTAGTACGTACAGGTTTGCAGCTACAGCATGAAAATACCTAGGATTCCAGGCTTTGTTCTTGTTAAAACAGATAAAATAGAACTGTGTATGATTTAATGTTAAACACATCATTTTTGTACACATATCATATATGAACAATATCAGCAACATCTGATATACAGATTCTGGAGAAATCAGAAACTATTCCACAACCAATTAATAAATAATTGAATAGGATTGCTGTTAGGGCTGTGCAATTAATCGCAATCGCAAAAAAATCGCCATTTAAGCACATGCAATTTCTAAACCGCATAAGGCTACAATTTTATCTATTCATTTATTTAGATTTTTATTCATAATATGTTCTTGTGCGCATGATTTTAATATGTTAACCAATCAGAGCTGACGCAGCGCACCGGGCAATTACAGCTAAGCTGTGAAAAGAAGCTTTAGCATCATGGGGACTTTGTGAAGAGCAACAAGTGTCTATCACCACAGACAATGGAACTTTTTTTAGTTTTTATTTATTGTTATGACTGCAATTGAGATTAGTTAATCTTTATTTTTTTCATGTTGTCTGTTTTTAAGACAATTTATTACAGTTTTGTTACAGTACTGTGTACAGTATGTTATTAACTAGAGTTGAGGTTAGTTAATCTTAATTTATGTTTGTTTTAAAGACAATTTTACTACAGTTTTGTTAATTAAACTTAATACTATGTTATTTCATTGTGAAATGTTTTGTTATGCACTTCTTGTGCACTGAATACATTTAGAATGTATGTATGTAGCTTGTTTGAAAAAGCAAAAACAGTTGCCAAAATCGCAAATAAAATCGCAATCGCAATATTCGTTCAAAAAATCACAATATGATTATTTTGTCCATATTGCACAGCCCTAATTGCTGTTAAGCTTTTATCTTGCCAGTTACAGCGGTTCTGACTATGTGTTTCCTTTTTTTCCATTGACAGGGTCTTCCGGGAATGGATGGGCCTCCAGGTCCAAAAGGAATTGCAGGATGTAACGGAACAAAGGTGTGTATCCTGATAAATGCTAATGTGTTGGAGTTAAGATGGAAACTGCTTAAGAATATGAATGAACACTGATAATTTATTGAAGGTCATAATTGGGGTTAATGCGATTTTGTAAGATTATATTCATGAAATCACAATTCTCTGTGATTATATAGCGCATCCAAACCCGTATCAGTTAAATAAAACTTTCAATCATCTTTTCTTAAACTTTTAAGTCTGGACCCCATTTGGTGGATTGTAAGTGTCACTGACTATAACATTTGACAATATCCACAAATGACCAAGATGTGATACAAGAGAGAATTTTGTGCAGCATTTGAGATTTGCTTCTGCTTTAGAGAACAGTTAGCAAATCTCATTCCGACAAGCTCACAGCCTGGACAAAAAGCTTGCACCATCTGTACTCTTTGGTGCCCCCTTGAGGGAGGTTTGTGGAGCCTAGATTGGGAACCATTGGTGTAGACATTTAAATCAGTCTGAATGAATGTGTAATGAATAGCAGCTTATGTTTATTTGTGATGTGTTTGATCATAGGGTGAAAGAGGATTACCTGGAAGTCCAGGTTTCCCAGGTTTAGATGGTACTCCAGTAAGTGCTCTTTCTCCTCACTCCGGATTTATGGAATGGATAAAACCACTTTGTGATCTAAAATTTTTGCTTCTTTTATTTGTGTTTCTCTCCTTCCTAGGGATCACATGGTGATCACGGACAGAAGGCAAGTGTTTCTCTGAAAAACTATGTATAGTGTGGCTAAACCAGACCTTCTTTCTTTTTTTATAAATTAGTTTGTTGGTCTAGTTATATATTATAGTTATAAGTAATTATAAGTATTAAACAAAAAAATTAAAGAATATACAAACCAATCAATTGATAAGCACATATGGTAAAATATTTTATGAAATAGAAAATAACTGATATAGCCTTACACTTTGTCTTGGCAGGGAGAGCCTGGTGATGTCATCCCTTTTGAAACATCAGGAACACCAGGAGGACCAGGAAGCATCGGTCCCCCAGGCCCCAGAGTATGTCACTTTCCACATGTCAAACTGATATTTGTAGAAATCTTGTTCTATAGATAAATATGAAATAGGATTGTATACCACTTCACAGCCTGCTTGTGTGGGTAAGCTAGCATAATTGATTTGTATCTTATAGACTCCAGTGAGCATCCTGTAACAAACCCACCTGTGTGTATGTTTGTGTAGGGGGATCCAGGGACACCCGGATTGCCAGGTCCTATTGGTCCTCAGGGTTCGAGAGGTTATGATGTATGTTGATATTTTTCTAACCACTGACTGTATCATGTTAATCTCTGACTGTGTGTTTCATAAATGTCCTGTCTATGTAATGATTTCTTTTTTTTTGCCAAATCAGGGGCTTCCAGGTCCCCCTGGTCCACCAGGGCCGAAGGTAAGCTGTGTTTTCAATGCCAAGCCATGGCAGAGTGTGTCATTCAAGCATACTTCCAAAATCTGGTCCAGAGTTTTAAACGATTCTCAATTGTGTCATTTGAATGATTTTTCTGCACTGCTGTTTTTGCATAGGGAAATATGGGGCTGAATTTTCAAGGTCCAAAAGGACTGAAGGTACAGCAACGAGTCATTAGTGTGAATAATACAGCATCCATGAAAATCTAAACAAATTAAGTTCTGATCAGCTTTATTGGGTGTAACTGTCTGTGAATTTGTGTGCACACAGGGTGAAACAGGCTTACAGGGGCCTCCTGGACCTCCAGGGCAAGTCGACCAACTTACAGCTGAAGATCCCACAGTGATTCACCGAGGAGAGAAGGTACAGTAATGATGATCTTCACTTTATTGCCGTATCTTCAAAACTGTTAATTAAATTTTTGATAATTCAACAGCAGTGTTGCCATGCAGGAACACCAGTGCAGATTTGGGGTTTTGTTAAAAATATTTGATACAGGCAAACTAGTATCAAAAGGCAAGTTTCTTGCAAGGAGCAGGAAGTAAGTGTAAAAAGGCATTAACAGTCGTCAGAAGGTCAGGCAACTGGTAAACATGCTAGCGCTAGGCGAAGCTTAACAGGGAATTAGTGATGTCATGCGGGGTACTGCAGCTTTAAAGCCTGTATAATGTAACTTCAGATGAAGCTGTATATTGACGCTTATGTTCTTTTCTTGTAATGACATCAACATTGACTGGAAGCTTTTTTCAGGGTTTGCCTCAAGTTTGTTTCTCACAATATACAAAGCACTTTTGGGGATTTTTTGGGGACTTTTTTTTTGCCATTTAAGCAAACGCTGTCACTACTGTCCATCAAGCACAAACATCTATTACTGGTATAATCTAAAAGACATGATTACATTAGCACCATAGCATTAGCATTTAAACAACATATATCTGCCTACAAATAGTGTTTAAGCTTTTTATCAAGGCTACAAATAAAAACAGTAGCACGCTTTTAGTAATTAATTCTTTGATATAGCTTACATCTGTATGCATATTATTTATTACATATTGTTTTAGAGGGTGTTTAAAAATGCAAGCAGGAGGTCAAGATTGAAAGTCTAAGAATTAAAAACAGGGAAGTGTTTAATGTGGCTCTCATGATGGTTTAGTCACTGGTTGTCAGATAACATGGAGTTCTAAGAGGATCATGAGAGCGCAACAATGCACATGGATGCTTTTTAAAATTTGAACTTGAAATGCCTTCTCGATTCCATCATCCCACCTTGTGTAGACAGTGACAAAAACTGATGGCGAGTCATTGCCATCTTCTGCCTGTCATAGCATTCAACTTTGTGACGACTTGAGTATAAGCAGTTTCTAGTTTATACCGCTAGATGGTGCCACAGTAACTTTTCACATTATCCACTAGATGGCATCAGCAAATTTCTTTAATATGTAGTGATGAGCTAATATTTAAATTGAAAGGGAGTAGAATAGAGAAATGAATTGGTGAGTTGAACTTTAGACATATGTATATTTATTACGTATTTTAGGCAATCTTAAGACTGGATTTTTGGTAAAATATATATATTTTTAGGGAGACCCAGGACCACCTGGACCACCTGGACTTCCGGGCCCCACTGGACCACCTGTATGTATTTAAACTGCTGTTATATAAATAGATTACATATATGCTAAGGATGTCATTAATTAATTGATAGTGTTCATTCTTTTTTTGATATAATGATGGTTCTTTCTAGATTAAAGACATCTCTAATATGACTGCTTTTGATTAACAGGGCCCATTGGGTGGTCTGAGGGGAGAGAAAGGAGAACCAGGAGATTCTGGAAAGAGGGTGAGGATTGAACTACGCTTACTGAGAGAAAGACAGTACATTCATTATTAACGGCAGGTGAATTCACTGTTACCCTTGTTATTCCTTTAGGGTAAACCTGGTAAAGATGGGGACCCTGGCCCACCTGGAATTCCGGTGAGATTTCTGTTTGCATACATGGACTATGGCAGGAATACACTGTGATACATGATTTTTAATACATGATGCCCTCATTCTCTCTCTCTCTCTCTCTCTCTCGCTCTCTCAGGGTGTCATAGGAAACCCAGGTGAAGCTGGTTTTCCAGGAAGTGCTGGAGAAAGAGTAAGATTTCAGGCCACCCATTTATTTGTCTTTATGTAGACAGTGAAGTTTAAAGGTTATCACTTGTGATTTGTGATTCCCTCCTTGTCATATCTTAGTTAGTATGAATTCATTATCTCTTTATAGAGAAGGTTGAGACAGTAGAGTAATTAACCTCATGTTCACTCTTAGGGTGAGAAGGGTGAGCGAGGACTTCCTGGACCTCCAGGCGTGGTACGTTATATATGTCTATATTTTCTCAGTGTTTTATTTGTCATGAAATATACAACAGATCTCATCTAATTAATTCCTTATTTAGGTGATCCCATCCCAGAACCTAATAGGACCTAAAGGAGATCCTGGGCTTCCTGGAGCCCCTGGAAGAAAAGGAGAGCAAGGGTTAATTGGTATGGCTTTTTCAAATGCAATATTGTGCTTGTTGCTCTGCAGTGGACCACTTTTTAGCACCACAACCAGACATTAGAATAACATGTAAGTTTAAATGTATAAAAAAAAAAAGTATTTCGGCATCTAAATGGGTGTTCCATTATATCCAGTTTTTTTTAACACGTGTAATTTTTTCAAGGTTTACACTACAGTAGATAAATGCTCAAACCAGCATTATGGTGGGTTGGTGGGTTAGTGGTTAGCACAAATGCCTTGCACTTTGAGGGTCTGGGTTCAATTCCCACCTTGGGTTTTTGTGCGTGGAGTCTTCATGCAGTTTTGAAGTATTAAATAAGTAGCAGTAAATACAGCATTATAATTAAGCAGTATCACTCAAGATGTTGTGTTAAGGATCGGCATGCAACAGAATCACCTTGAGTACAGTAGTTAAATGTCCCAGTGCTGTTCACTCGTGGAATGCCTCTTGTCCAGTCAGATTTATTTGTCAGAACTAACTCTTGGATAATAAATTTAATAGAACAAAGATTTGAAACATAACTCCTGACTTTGCCCTTACAAAAATGACATGTGAATATCTCTCTGATTTACACAAATGTATGACTGTAAATTTGAGTGTAATATTTAATTCATCTTTACCTGTTAACGATCATTCACAGGTGTCGAAGGCCCACCAGGTCCACAAGGTCGTCCAGGTGAGAGTACTTGATGTTCAGTTATACAAAGAGTAAAATATTTTGTGCAACTGCACTGGTTAGTCATTGTTCACTTCAACATAAGGCAATAAGTACAGTATGATGCTGAAAATGTATGTGTTCCTATTGTAAATGCTATATTTTATCATAGGAATTGGAGGTCAAGGCCCACCTGGCCCCCCTGGTTATCAAGGAGAGAGAGGACAGAAGGGAGATCATGGATCGCCTGGAGCTTCTCTTCCAGGTTCTCCTGGCAGACCCGGACTGCAAGGTTTACAAGGACCACCGGGACCTCCAGGACCTCCTGGATTTTCTAATGGTGGTGAAAATTGCCTCCCAGGTCCTTCTGGTCTTCCAGGCCTAAATGGAGAACCTGGTTACCCAGGAGAGACTGGCCAAAAAGGCAGGATTCTACTTAATATTAAAAAAGAAGAAGACATGATCAATGGACACTTACTTTTACTAAATGTTAAAACAAACCTTAAATGAGCATTAGTTCATGTGCTGTTTGTTTTGCAGGTGAAAAGGGGGACACATGTGTAAATTGTATAACAAATGGCAATCTTATCCCAGGACCACAGGGTCCACCTGGGCACCCAGGACCCCCAGGTAAGA
This sequence comes from Clarias laeviceps, assembly GCA_030014305.1. Lineage (NCBI taxonomy): Eukaryota > Metazoa > Chordata > Actinopteri > Siluriformes > Clariidae > Clarias > Clarias laeviceps. The sequence continues at coordinate 15,219,192 of JAQMYJ010000001.1, read as the reverse complement.
ACTTTGCCATCTGTTTTGTTTAAAGTACATTATGGATTTTATTTAATTGGAACAGACTTTTTGAATGAAATATTTTGTCGTGGATATTTTGTTAGGTACTATGAGATTTAATAATTTTCTAAAACTACATTTAATGATCATTTGTTTATAATACTGGTTAGAATTTTATTCTCACTATGGGAGATCCAGCGTGCTGCACTGGCAGAATTTCTCCAGATAAAAAAGACAAATCCAAATCTGGGTTTCACAAAAAAATGGGGTGTATACAGTATTTTTTTCCAAAATGATATGCAAGATGCTTTATTTATTTTATACATTTGTACACGGTTTCTGCAGGGATCAGGATCGGGTAGATAAGTAGGGTATACATTTCATGAATATATTTAGTTTTATTTGTATTTATTATTCTTATTTTTAATGACTTCAAATGAAATGTCAATAAAAAAATACAGTGGAATCAGGAACGCAACCAAGTACGAACCAATCGATTCACGACCAAATAAATTGTCTTAAACCTCGTCCTTTGAACGTGACCCAGAAACTGCCATCCCGAGCTACCGCTGTCAGCTGAACAAAGGCACGAGTGCATCACCAAGCATCAAGTTTGCACATCCCGCAGTCGCGGATTGCTCACATGATAAAATAATTTTGTGCAAAGTGGAGTGACGTCAAAGCCTTTGCCAATGAATAAAACTGTGGTGAACAGACTGCTACAGCACAAAATAAAAAAAATAATAAAAAAAATACACCACTTTATTTTTTCTTATGTAGAATTTTTTTTTTCTTATGTAGAAAAAATAAAGTGGTGTATTTTTTATGCAGCGCAGTTGCATAAGTTTGCAGTGCAGAAGAAAGAAATCTCTCTGGATAGACGACTGCCACGTATGAACCAGAGGCCAAGAAACAAAAAAGAGAGAAAACATGTTAAGGAGAAATACCCAGTGTTATTTTGGAAGGCGACTTTCCTTCCACTAACCTCCTCCTCACCCATCTTTCTCTCCTCTGTTCCTTCACGTCAGCGAGGCTCCCTAACAATCATGCGTTATCAGTACATGTACATGTAAAAGTTGAGTGTTTGCCCTATCCTGTACAGTTTTTTTTTTATTTTGTGCTGTATTATTTTTGTATAATTAAGACTTTTACATACTTTGTTTTATATTTTGTGATATAAACAAAATAAATCGAAAGTTAAATATGGTTCATAGTGACGGAGAACTATTCCTATGGAAAAAAAAAAGAATCGGTCTACGAACAAGTCGTATCACAAACAAAATTTAGGGACGAATTACCGAATCAACTGTACACAGAAATTGCTTTTAGACAGTCTGTGTGTTTGGTGAATTTTAACAGAACTGCAATGTAATATTTAAAATTTCTTTCTTTTTTGTGTGTTAAAAACTATCTGAGATTTATTAAAAAGAGAAACACCAGCTCCTGAAACCATAGTTTTATGGAGTAAAACTACTCAATTACAGTGAGTAAAGATTTCTTTTCTGCACATTAAGTGATGCCACTTCTATGACAGGTAGTGCTGGTGTCCCTGGTTTTAAAGGAGACAGAGGAGCCCCAGGCAGCCATGGTCTCATGGGGCCACCAGTAAGTGTCTTCACTTTTACAATTTGTTAAAAAGAGCTGGTGCAGATTGTAAACACTTCTGTGACATTTTCTAGGGTTTACAAGGACTACAAGGTATACCTGGAATACCTGGAGAGAAGGGGGAGCCTGGTGAAGCAATTCCCTTTGATGGTATGAAGGGAGACAAGGGAGACCCAGGATTCCCTGGCCCTCCAGGTCTGCCTGGCCGTGATGGGCTACCCGGTCGAAATGGGGTTCCTGGACCAACTGGTCCCAAAGGCGCACCTGTGAGTATCTGTAACAGATTTTCACTGAATCAATGCTGTTTTTTATATTTGTAATTTTTTTGTAGGTCAAGAAATTGTTGTACCTAACAAATTGGTTTTGTGCTTGTTTCTTCCAGGGTTCTCTAACAATTAAAGGTGATCGTGGCCCTCCTGGAGATCCTGGATCCCCAGGTCTTCCTGGAGACAGGGGCACTTCTGGTGCCCCTGGATTTGGCCAACAGGGACCTCTTGGAGAGAAAGGATTCCAGGGTGTGTCAGGAAGTATAGGACCTCCAGGACCACCAGGTGAAATCACAAACAAGGCACAGACAATAAGATGGGGTTGACAATCAAAAAGCTGACCTTGCCTTAATGTCACAATTATATGATTATAATTCTAAACCTTTATGTCATCTGGTAGGTCAGAAAGGTGAACCAGGTCACACTATATCTGATAGAGGGCCACCTGGACCCCCTGGAAATAAAGGAGACCCTGGTTCCCAAGGAAGTCCAGGTAAATAGGTGGAAATTTCTAACCAGTTGAACCTTTGAATCAATTAAGTATTGCTAAAATTAGTTGCAGAGATAGTTACAGATTTTAAAACATAATGTAAGCAGTTACATTGCCAACATTATAGAACCATTATAGAATTTAATTAATAAGTTGGCTGCAAATAAAGAATTTAGGAATAGTCCCAAATCTTTTCAGTAAAGAAGTATATCACAAAAGTATAAAATAATGTAACAGAGTTTTTCTGTGTTAATAAAATGTCTTATATCTGTACAGGTGTCTCAGGCCAACCTGGCTCCCCTGGCTTCCCAGGATTACCTGGCCAAAAAGGAGACCCTGGTCTCCCGGGTATAGGCTTGCCAGGCCCACCAGGTCCTAAAGGTAAATCCTTAATGTCCATGAATATCTGGATATAATATCCGTTAGGATGCATCTTAACTGAATGTGTAAACACATCACGAATGATAACAGAAAAATGTCACTACTGAACACATTTTCTAGGATTCCCAGGTACTGCAGGAATTCCTGGCAACCCTGGCAGACCTGGATCTCCTGGTGTTGATGGACAACCTGGTATACCTGGAGCTCGAGGACCTAAGGTAAAAGGGACAGAAAAATAAATAGCGAAGCAAACTTTTTATATTTAGGGCTGAACATTTTAGAAGCAGTTCTAGTTTTTCTAGGAAAGATTTTCTAGTTAAGAAAACTATGCTAAAATTAGTTAAGAGCATCTAAGTTGATCTTGTAGCCCTACATTTATAATGAATTGATTTTTAGAGTAAATTCAGAGAATTTCTAATGATTGCCAATGTGTGTATCAACAGGGTGAACCCGGTTATGGGATCCCTGGGCCTCAAGGACCCCCAGGATTGCCTGGTAGTAAGGGTTTCCCCGGGACTAAAGGTGATCCTGGGTTCCCTGGAAATCCAGGCGCACCAGGACGACCCGGTATTGATGGTCCACCTGGCTTCAAAGGTACAGTCCTAAACAGTCGATGAGTTATTCCAGTTATGTTAGCTTTCCCCTTTTTTTGTGGTCCATAATAGTGTAAATATAATAAGACACAACTCACTTTTTTCCACAGGTGATACTGGTCTTCCTGGGTCTGCGGGTTCACCTGGCCCTCAAGGTCCTCCTGGTTTTGGATTACCTGGTTCACCTGGACCTCAAGGACCTCCTGGACCTATGGGCAATCCTGGTAAGTGTTCTAAGGTTTAAAACCTTTATAAAGTGTGATATCTTTAATTTATTTGTGAGCTGCTGTAGGCATCGGTGTTTGCATTTGTGAGAATGTTAAATTACTGTATAGGTGCCCCTGGTTTTAATGGTGGGAAAGGAGACCCTGGTTCCCCTGGACTGGATATTCCAGGCATTCCTGGTGACCATGGTAACCCCGGATTGCCTGGACAACTTGGTCCTCCTGGCCCACCTGGGAACCCTGGAACCTCTGGCCAAGATGGACTACCTGGATTCCCTGGTATGCCATATAGACAGCATCTAAAACATGGATACTCACTTTGTGTGACACAGAATAATATTTAAATCTGAACTCCCCTTTACTGTCAACTGCGATTGCAGGGCAAAAAGGAGAAATGGGTGTAATGGGTGCTCCAGGACCTGCTGGGAATTCTGGCAGCCCTGGTGGTCCAGGATTTCCTGGACCAAAAGGTATGCCTTATTTCATTAATATTCCCTAAAAGCCATACACCTGTTGTGGGTTCACATCTTACTTGTCTGCCCTGTAGGTGATAGTGGTCAGCCAGGACGTCCAGGAGAAACAGGTCTAAAAGGAGAAAAAGGACATAAAGGTGAACAAGGTTTAAGAGGCCCAGCTGGTATCCATGAGCCTGGTGCCTCAGTAAAAGGATCAAAGGGAGAATCAGGACCTCAAGGCAAGTGTTTCTTGTTAATGAAAAGGAAGCAATTAAAGTCATGTGAACCAAGGGCCTATCCTAATATAATGTGTGTGTGTGTGTGTGTGTTTCTTATGCAGGAATTAGTGGATCTCCTGGATCGAAAGGTATTCGTGGCCTTGCAGGAGATCCAGGTAACCCTGGACAGGATGGACTCCCTGGACCACCTGGACCCCCAGGTAACTCAAACACTTTATTACGTGTGCACTGTATGGACACAGGTTAGTGTATAGATGTTGAAGGAAAGCTGTCTTGTAGGTCCGAAGGGAGATCCTGGACTTCCAGGAACACCAGGACCCTCTGGTGCTCCAGGCCTGAAAGGCAGCATGGGCGAGATGGGATTCCCTGGTAAGACTTGAAGAAGCAAAAGCTTTGTCCACCTGTGTTAATGATATAGTTATTCCAGACTAATTAAGTGTCTTTTGTGATAGGACCTTCTGGTGTTAAAGGAAGCCCAGGTCAACCTGGGCGAACTGGACAGCCTGGATCTCCTGGAGCACCAGGGTTCCCTGGAGTGAAAGGAGACCCTGGAACACCAGGATTTGGGCAACCAGGTGCTCCAGGACTGAAGGTAATAAGAGTATTTTAAGTAATTAAACATTTTCAATTTGGTAGATAATTTACATTTACATAAGATGAGCAGAAGGGCTTTAACTGGCTCTTTGTGCACAGGGTGAACCTGGGTCTCCTGGTGTCTCTGGAGCTGCAGGGCTAAAAGGTCAACAAGGGCCCCCAGGAATTCCAGGCATACCTGGGAGCCCTGGCCCAAAAGGGGATCCTGGCCTCCCAGGATTCCAAGGTACAGTACTGCCTACGTTACAGTCAATATGTTATTTATGTACATGTTAAACACAATGTATCACTCAGTGGTTTTATTTTCTATTTTTATTTTTTTTACCAACTAATCTGATAACAATTAAGAAAGGGTTTACCATGTTTTGTGATTTGTTAAGTATTATGGTATTAATTATTGAATGTTATGGTAATGCAGCAGCTTGGTAACACAAGAGAACCCATATCCTACAAATTTTCAAACTGCATGATTCTGTAATATTCAGCACCTGTTTGTCAAATATTGGCCTGACATATTAGTCAGATGATTTATTGCTTTATCGAGGGTTTTACGTTCCTATTGGCTTTAGGTGCACCTGGTGCTACTGGTTCTAAGGGTCTGGATGGAGTCCCAGGTGCCCCAGGTCTAGCAGGAACACCTGGAAGGCCAGGAACCTCTGGCCCACCCGGTTTGCCAGGCACGCCTGGAGACAAAGGTCAAGCTGGCCGTGATGGTATTCCTGGACCAGCAGGATTGAAAGGAGAGCCAGGTAAGTTTGATTGTGGTTAAATAACTAATACATATTTGGGATAAATGGGAAAGGATTCATAGTTTAAGGTGTTTTTCCTCATGTTTTGTATAGGTAGACCAGGTCATGGACTTCCAGGTGCTTCGGGAATTCCTGGGATGCCAGGTAAAGTGTTTCACATTACACAAAAATAAAATCAGTTAATTTTTCAAATGGACAAACTCTCCTCTCCTTAGCTTTTTCTGAACTAATTAGATCTAATTCTTGTTCTGAATGTAGGTCCCAAAGGAGACCCTGGCTTTCCTGGCCCATCTGGCAGCCCCGGTTTCCCTGGGGCAAAGGGTGATATAGGATTCCCTGGTGCACAAGGCAGCCCTGGTCTTCAGGGGCCCCCAGGTCCTCCTGGTCAGCCTCTCCAAGGACCTAAAGGACTCCAGGGATCTCCTGGACCACCAGGAAGATTAGGTATATTGGCTCTTCTTATCTAATACACATTGTAGTGGCTGACACTGTTCCATGAGATTGTGTAGTTTGCACACGTTAAATTGCTAACTTGAAACTTATACTGGTTATAATATAAATCTGTTACAGTTGAACCTAGGATTGCGAGTAATGCGTTCCGCAAGACGAGCAAAGATTTTTTAAAAATTTTGACTTGTGAATTCTTTTCAAAGGTAAAGTGCAGGTTAATTTGTTTTATTTTTACTTTACAGCAGTGATTCCGTTAGTATGCGCTAATGCGAGTGTCATTAACGATGTTCCTTGTTAATTCTTCTGATAAAACAGTCAATCCGTTAATATATGTGTGTGTGTGTGTGTGTGTGTGTGTGTATGTGTGTGTGAAAAACTCAAATAAGAGAGAAAGAAGGGTTACTATAGACGAGAAGACGGAGAGGAGGGGTCTAATTCCTCCTCTCCTCTTACTTTAGCTTCACACACATACACAAATACACACACACACACAGCACCTGCGCGCATAAACGGAAACACTTATCTGTCGGGATTTATTTTTACTTTCTTTTTTAAAGTGCAGTAATTTGTTTTATTTTGACTTTATATTTTGTATTAATTATTTTTATGTATTTATTTTTTTGGGCTGTGGAATGAAGAATTTGAGTTTCCATTATTTCTTATGGGAAAATTTGCTTTGGTTTTGAAACACGAGCCCACTTCCAGAACTTAAATTATGCTCGTAATCCAAGGTTCCACTGTATTACTATAATTATATTTTTGTAAGATATATTTTATATATAGATATAATATATTTCTAGTTTGAATCTCAGCAATCTTGCTGCCTTTTGTCGTCCAAGAGGGTAACATTGGCTGTGGCAGAAAGGTGGGGTTTACCAGATCTGGCGTTTTAAACTAGATCTGTTGCAGAATTTTAGATCTCAAGGAACAGGGTTATGCTTCTCATTGGTCAGACCTACTGTCTGGATCCACCAAAGATACAGTTGAGATCATTTAAAAACACCGACCAGATTGGACCAGACAGTAGAGAGGCCATCCTAAATGTGTTAGTGATGTAAGTGATTTGCATGAATGTTGCACAAATTATCACAACTCTCAATATCATATTGCACAAAACTATTAAGGAGCACAAAGTTAGTGAGCACCACACACATACATACTGTAGTGCCTGACTCACTCCAGGGCATGCCTTCATGCATATTATGACAGAAATTTAAGGGGTACGTGTTTGCACACACCAATCAGCGTGTTTCACCGAGACCCAACCAGGTCCCAACTGGCATGGATCCATCCACACTGTGTCCAGGTTTTTCATCTGTTTATCCATCCGTTCTTCCTCATGTGTCTCCACTCCCTTACCCCTCTTTTTTTCTAAGGAACGAAACTTCCTTACCTCTTTCCACAGTGCTGTCTGTCTGGTGTTGCTGAACCCAGTGATTCAAAAAGAGGATGATTAGTAGTGTAATGCTGAGTTTTTCCGTTTATGTGTGTGTCGTCACCTGCATGGAAAATTGTTAACGTTTACGACATGTAAGGCCATTACAGAACTGTTCAATATGGGCTTCCTTAATCAGAAGAAACAAACAAACACATAGTTGTCCAAAATACATATAAAAATCTGAATTTTTTAATTTTTTTTATTGACATTTCTAGTTCTTAAATCTTCTAGTTTTTTTTTTTTTTTTAAAGATAAAGATAGAATTTATTATAGTAAATGTAAATAAAACTTTAATAACGATTAAGGAATAGCCAAATTTTGACTGGTGTCTGTGTGGCTAAATCTATTACCTGGTTGCATTGTGGGTTTGACCTGCATTTCCTTTTTCCTGTGGTGTGGCTTCACCTTCTCCTGATGACGCTGGCTGACAGGCCCTGAAGGTCAGGTTCTCCTCATTCCAGAAATGATCTAAAATGAAGGATTAAAAATATTGTTAAAAGAATTGTAAACTATTAGTTGATATTCCTTTTTTTCTTTTGTAGTATCCCTTACCATTGTAGCCATTGATATTTTTCTTTCTTTGTTTGCTCTTAAAGGCCCTATTCTCATTTAAAAACCAAATGTATGTACAATCATATTGCATCAAGTCCATGTGTTAAAAGTCATGCACAAAGTACAGGGGTTAAATCTGAAACTGACATAAAACAGAAGGTATATGTGCACAAACCTATAAGCATTGTATACAAACCTAATGCTAATGCTAGTGCATGTTCATGTTACCTTGTTCAAGTGTTATATAATTGCTAGACCGAATTAATTCATAAAATTCCCAAAATAGTCTAACACGTTTTTTAACTTCACTTAAACAGCATTTTTAATTGCAGAAAAATATTATTTTTTCCCCAAGGTATGGTTTTTTTTTCAGAAAATTTGGACTTTAGTTTAGGAATCTCTTACATCTTGATAAAAAAACGGCTCCTGACTTATAACGTAGTTATTTTTCTGAAAGTACATTAAACAGTCAGTCAGTGGTAGCTTATTGGTTAAAGCATTGGACTATGGTTCAAAAGGCCCCAGGTTCAAACTCCACAACCAGCCAGTTGCCACTTTTGGGCCCTTACTCAGACATATAATGAGATAAAAATGAGATAAAAATGTAAGTCGCTATGGAGGAGGTGTCTGCCAATTAACAGCTCACATACAACAATTTCAATTAGGTAGCAGTATTTTTCTAGTTTTGTATGTGAAGTGTACCACTAAAAGGTGGTCCGTGTGGTTATTAGGCTTATCAGTGTAAGATGCCATGTTTCAACGTATTTTTTCAACTACAGTTTGCATGTTTTTTTCTTATTATTAGCTTATGTGCCTTTTTTTCTGGCAGTTTTCTTTAAAAAGGTATATATAAATTGCATTCATATTCTGCGACATAGTCTCGTTCAAAGTGACAAAGCTGAAACCGCATGTGGCGGTATTTTATAATCTAAAATTCTTGTTGATGGTAGTCATTTTCTCTACCTGTATTGCCATCTTCATTGTCATATTTTTTGACTCTTGCATAGTCAAGAAAAAAAAAGAATACAATTCAAATTGTACAATTGACTTGCATTCAACAACAGACATGCACTAGAATTAACAAAATATTAAACATTACCCTATAAAATAAATTCTTAAATAAAGCTATTGTAGCTATTGTGTTTACATTACAATATAAAATTTAACTGTTTAAATAGCTTTCTTTTTTCAATTCATAATTGAATATTTTATATACAGTACAATGTCTATACAATCATTTTACTGTACATGATATATTAAAAATATGAAAGTCTGTCCTCACTGCTTGTTATAGCTGTGTGTTTTGAATGCTTATTTAAAATAATGATTAAACAAAACCCCTTTCTTTTTCAGTTTGTGAAGAAGCTTACTTCATGAGAGAATTTATTGCTGTTACCATAATTGTCTTACTATTCTAACTTTTGCTCTTGTTTTTAATCTGCATTTTGCCTTCGCCTCTCTCTCTCTCTGGGATTTTGGGAACCTGTTGCCCTTTGACTCCTCAATATAGGTCCTCAAGGTTAGCCTTACTGGTTTGATGCCCACATAAATGTTTTTTTTTCACACCTGTTTTATGTCTCTATTGAGTTTTTTTCGCATGCTGTAGAGTCGGGCAGGGTGTGATCTTCTTTTCTCACAAGGATGGAATGAAATTAGGAAGCAAATAGAAGCATACGTGCATATCCAAGAACCTTTTAATATATATACTGTATATTTTGATTACTGCATGCATTGGGGCAGTAGATATTTGGATATTTAGGTAAATAGATGTAACTAGCAGTGCATATAAGAGCATAAGAACGAACATCAATGACATATTTTCATATTGGTATTGTGAAGGTCCTCCTGGCTCAGAGGGGCCCCGTGGCCCACCAGGTTCTGGAGGAGTGAAGGGTGAGAAAGGCTTTCCTGGTAACCCTGGATTAGCTGGTTTTCCTGGACAGAAGGGAGACACTGGGTCACCAGGTTTAATTGTGAGTCGCACAGAGTACATTTCTTCCCTTTTTTTAGTTTTTTTTTCTTGGTAAATACTTTAGATATTTTAAAAACAAAATGCTATTGTTTTTCTGACCTTTTGTTAGCAGGTCTTAGTTTGGTAACTCATATTTAATAAGGTCTGTTTATTTCTACTTCAAATTGAAACTGAGACTATGTAAGTGACATGTGTTTCTGTGACAGGGCCCTCCTGGACCTGCTGGAGGTGTCGGACTTAATGGAGATATCGGTTCTCCGGGCGCTCCGGGATTACCAGGTCAGTTGAACCTAAAATATTCTGTAAGACTTTGCAAAATTCCTCTATTACAACCTCAGTTGGTCAGTTTAGTCACAAGGTTAAATAATCTTTAATATGTCTGCTCACTTCAGGAACTAAAGGTCAGTCTGGTATTCCTGGGAATACTGGTCAGACTGGTGATCGCGGTGACCCTGGTCCTCCAGGTAAGTGCATCTACTGTATGTTTCTCCTGAAATCATATTCATTTGTAAATAAAATTCTCTTAATCTTACAGCTACTTATGCTTCCTTTCAGGTTCTCCTGGCAACCCAGGTCAAGCGCCAGCCCCAATCGTGGTAAAAGGTGATCAGGGGCCTCCAGGTCCTTCAGGACCCCCAGGATCCCGAGGGCTACCAGGAGAGGCAGGATCAGACGGGCTTCCAGGTGAGAGCTTCTAGCAGGAGTGTGGAGATAATCTGGTCTCTTAAAGCCATCACCGGTTTGTAGGACATCACTCAATCCAGTGTTTTGTGATACATTGCAAGCGATGCACATTTAGTCTGCAAAACTTTGGCTCTGTGAAATAGGTCAAATTCTCTTTTATATGTACAGTTCATCTGCTAATTACCCATCTCCATCTGTAGGTCCAGCTGGTAATCCTGGTGACCCAGGTCCTGATGGACCTCCAGGATTTAATGGTCCAGCTGGAAGGAAAGGAGAATCTGGACCATCTGGGCAGCTGGGTAAGTCAATGAAGTGAATAATAAAGACAGGCAGGTGATTTGTATCCTTATAGCATTCGCTAATGTTAATAAATTGCTGATAAAGTGGCAAAGTAGACAGTAGTATATTCCTCACTTTGCACCATCACACTTATGACATTAATTGTGTTTTGTTTCCTAATAAAATTAGAATTATTGGTCTTTCTTATCAGCGTAATGTTTATACTATTTCCCACTTCTATAGAATAGGCTACATGACTCTCATGATATATTGTGCTGGGTTGTTCAGCCCTTTAACTATTTAATTAAGCTCTGACCATATATAATTTTTCATTGATCATTCTTTGGATGCCTCAGGTCATCGGGGTTTACCAGGCCCTCCTGGTCCAGATGGGATTCCAGGTCCTCCTGGTCCCGCAGGTGTGTCGTCAGCGGCTCATGGCTTCCTGATTACACGACACAGTCAGAATACAGATGTACCTCAATGTCCATTTGGCACCTCTCTCATCTACGAAGGCTATTCTCTGCTTTATGTGCAGGGCAACGAGAGGGCACATGGCCAGGACCTGGGTGAGAACACTGAAAAAAAGCATAATCTCTGATCTCCTCCTCATATACACATAACATCTTTCCTAATTTTTTTTATATTATAGTCTTCCCAATGTGTTCTTCTTTTCCTCTTTTCTATAAATATACAGCATTATGCTGAAACAAACTCAGTGCTTTCCTGCTATCTCCCACTTTAATGCAGGTACGGCTGGAAGTTGTCTTCGTCGTTTCAGCACCATGCCTTTTATGTTCTGCAACATCAACAACGTGTGCAACTTCGCCTCCCGGAATGACTACTCCTATTGGTTGTCTACTCCTGAACCCATGCCCATGAGCATGGCTCCTATCAAGGGAGATGCCATCAAACCCTTTATCAGCAGGTCAGAATCAGACACGTTATCGTTCTCATCATCAGTCAGAGACAGAAATATCAAACCCTACATTTTCATTATAATCATCGTCAGGTTACAGTCAGACATCAAACTCATCATCATCATCATCGGGTCAAAGTCGGAAATATCAAACCCTACACCATAATCATGAGGTCAAAATCAGACACATGAAACCCTTCATCATCATCATAATCATAATTATCGTCAGGTCAGAGTCAGACACATCAAATGTCACACATCATCAAAGACACATTAAATCCTTCATCATCATCATCTTCATAATCATAATTATCGTCACGTCAGAGTCAGACACATCAAATGCCACATTATCATCATCAACTCAGAGTCAGACATATTAAACCTTTTATCATCAAGATCATCATCATCAGGTCAGAGTCAGTCATATCAAACCCTCCATTATCATCATCACAGTCAGACACAAACTCATCATCATCATGATCAGGTCAGAATCACACACCAAATCATTCAGCAGCATCTTCAGGTCAGAAACATACAGACACAGAGTTAACTCCTGTACTTACAGTAAGGCATGATGTTCTGTAGTGCAGTTAGGTTGGGTAAAATATTTGCCTAGAGGTGGATAGAGTCCTCTTTTCCTCTTCTAGGAGCCGTCATAGTTCCTGTGCTGTAATGAGATTTTCCATGCTTTCACCAAATGTAATATGTAATATGACATGTTTCACACTGTGCATAGATGTTCTGTATGTGAAGCTCCAGCTATGGTGATAGCGGTGCACAGCCAGACCATCCAAGTGCCATCATGTCCACAGTACTGGGAGGTGATGTGGATTGGCTATTCCTTCATGATGGTAATTACACCTAATAAATGTAATAAATCATAAGCAAATCATAAGAGATGTTGACATGATGTCTTGGCAGAAATGTTTTTTTATTCATCCATGACCCTCAACATACAGAAGGTTGTGAACCTTAGAACCTTTGGTAGTGATATGATTTAAAGTACATTGTTCATATTGTAGATGATTCCCAAAATCAGTCTCAGAGTCACAATCTACAGTAGTAGTCTCAGCTACTCTACATTGTTTTTTCTCATAAGTTACAGGTTAAATAGTTTATGTTGTATTTAGTTATTAATTGTGGAGAAGTTGGTTCACGTGCAGGTACATTAAAGCTGACTGTTTGTTCTCTCTTCACTCAAGCACACTAGTGCAGGTGCAGAGGGCTCTGGTCAGGCTCTAGCCTCGCCCGGCTCCTGTCTGGAGGAGTTCCGTACATCTCCCTTTATTGAGTGCCACGGTCACGGAACCTGCAACTACTACGCCAACTCCTATAGCTTCTGGCTGGCCTCCGTTGAAAAGTCTGAAATGTTCAGGTAAAGCACTTTGAAATGCTTTCAAATGATCAAGTGACGCTTTTAAGCCTGGGTAACTCTGAGCTATTAAACAGGGGTGTTTTATAGCATTCGTGCCTATGCACAATACAATGCATGCAAATAACTTTTATTTATTTATTTATTTTTGTACTTGCAAATGTAAGTTTATTCAGTAGTTTTAACAGCTGCCATTAATCAAATGTGCTGAGAAAATGTATGAGATAATTATGACGTGTTTGATGACGTTTGCTCTCAGTTTAGGCCTGCATTTTAATTGAACCAAATTCACTGCATTCAATTATGAGTGCAAATATAAAAAAAAAAATTTCACTTTGCTGTAATAGACACCCAAAAGTTTGTACAAACCTTCTAATTCCATGGTCTTTCCTTTTAGACCTTTTAATTCCATGGTATTTTCCATGGTCTTTGTTTTACTTGTTTCTACAAAATACAATGCAGAAGGCATCCAGAATATGAAATAATCTCTTTTGAACAGTTGAATTATGATTTTTGAGGTTGGTAAACTTACCTCCGCTACAGAGGAAAAGTACATTTAGAGTCACTTCTCTGCTGCAGAGGTAAGTTTTGGTCTTGCTTTCCTGGAAAGGTCTTCATGAGAGCCAGATTCATCATGGTGCTTGATGGGATTTACAAATGCACTTGATAATACTGTTCTTGCAAAAACTATGACTGTTGTTGTTATTCTAACTTAATTACCTAATGCCATATGTGTTATTTCATAGTTTGGAAATCCTCAGCATTATTCTAGAATGTAGAAAAATAAATTGGTGTCCAAACCTTTTACTCATACTGTATATTGGTCAAATAGAGTGATTAATAGCAATTTATAAAGTAAGGAACAATTTTATGGCAGTGAAGCCTCTGCTGTGGTTGACTGAAGTGCACATTACTGTCAATACATGAATAAGTCTCCACAGCGAAACATCACCAATAACAGTTCGCTTTACGGATTGTCAATGTTACCAATCATATAATTTTTACTTTTGCTACAGCACTGATAGCTATTATACAATACATTTGTCTCCGTGTCATGATTATAAAAGTTCAGCTTGGTTCGTTTTGCTTGCCTTATGGGCAAGTGGGCCGTTTGAAATAGAGGTGATTTACAATTCCGTATATACTGTGCATAAGTTTCGAGCTACACCTCATTTCTTAATATAAATTTAAATTCAATTATGTGGATTAAAGTAAACAAGATTCAAAGTGCCTAAAGATACAATTAAAAAATTGTTTGTTTAGGTAACGACCTCAGCAACAACCTCATTTCCCCTCTAGTCTGTTCAGCATCACCTGTCATCATCTGCACTTGTTTCTCACTGGTTCAGGCCTTAAGTTAGATTTTTTTATGCGTGAATGATTGATAGGTCACTGTGTGTCTTAACAAACAAACAAACATTCCCCTGAAACTGATCAGGTACAGGGACCGGACTGGAAAAGAGCCAAAAAAGTCCTTTAGGAAGTCTGGAGAATTATTCCTTAAGAGTTTGTAGTGTCTCTGAAAGCAAAATATGAAGAAATATGGGGTGGCTCACTATGGCTTACTATTTTGTAACGATTTACAATTGCATTACACAATGTCACCCAGAAGAAGCCAGTTTCTCTTTTCAGTCTTTTTTTTTTTCTCAGACTTCTGTTATTATTTGTCTCACTATTGTGAAATTGGAGCTCAAACTTGACTGCTCCTTGTCTTGTCCTTTCAGGAAGCCACAGTCTGAGACGCTGAAAGCAGGGAACCTTCTGACACGCGTGAGCCGCTGCATCGTGTGTATGAAGAGGACGTAACGTCGCAATGCTGACTCCAGCGTTACTCTCGTATCAAGGGTGATCACCACAGCGACTGCAACAGTTACATCGAGAACAAGTGGAATTCTAGTGGTGTATTATCTTCAAGTTAAACTCTATGGTGCTACTGTGCAACACAGCAAAGAAACTGAATAAATTACTATCCTACACTTTTTCAAAGAAGTACCTCATACAGAGACAGAGCAATCAGCCAAGGTGCCATGATGGATCAATGACAAATAGGTGCATTTTTCCCTCCTTTTTTTTCTTTTTTTATATATTTTTTTATCATAGAATTGTGGTATCAACACATTTTAGAGAGAAAAGCTTTTGCAATGAAATTCTCTCCATGTTATCAGATCCGCACTTTGAACATCAATGAGAAAAATGCACTGAATAGTTACAGTAATGAGACTGCGTTTTTTTTTATTTTTTTTTTAAATGCCTTCATTTTTTTCCATCACTCTTTTCTTTCTTCCACTTCTTGTTGGTACTAACACTGCTGTATCAAAGGATCTATAACTTCAAGCCTTTTATCTGTTTTGTAAGTAATAAAATGTGTATATTGTGTAAAACACCTTTTTAGTCTAAAACCTTAGATGGTACTTTGTAATGAGATTTTTTTTTGACTCCTTAATGTGTCTTTTTTCGCTCACTTCATCAATCACTTATTCATATTCTGTCTTACTTTTTCACTTAGACAATATTTGTACAAAGTAAACTTTCTTTTAATGAAACAGTATTTTATATAAATATGAATATAAAGTGATATATAGACCTAAGCTTGAATTGGCTGTGTATTTTATCCTACCGTTTAATTTCTTCATTATCCAGTGCATTTACAAACTACTTAAGAGTGTACTTGATTTTTGGCATCACCCCTCCTCCACACCAGGCATGCACTGAAATACACATCACATAAATCAGATTTTTCATTCACTTATCTCCTGTAATCTAATTGTTTATCATAGTCAGGGTCACGTCACATCTGGAGCCTGGTTTTGAGAAACACTAAGTGTCAGGCGAAAAGTACACACTTTTTCTGTATTTTCTGTGGTCAGTACATTATTTCATTTCATTTACATGACTAAATCTTGTTTTAACAGTCAGAATATTGGTATTTGCTTATACTACAGAGTGGGTTATATTTCATCACATTATACATGCAATAGCATTCAAGAGCCATTGATTCCTTTTTTCAAGTTTCTTTTGAAATTAACTATGTGGTGCAAGAATGTGTATTTTTTTATTCAGAAATAAATTACACTGAAATAAAGAAAATCTATGTTCACAGATATTTGTGTCAGCATATTCAGCAAATTTAAGTCGACAGGTTTACGCAGTATTCATTGTGCCTTTTTTAACCTGTATGGTGCAGAGAGGATGGCCAATAAAGTTTTTTCGTGTATTGTAAACACATGTTGTTGCCACTGCTGCGCTTTGGTTGATTTTACATGTACTGTACGTATATTATTGACAGAAAGGCATTTTAATTCAAGAGCCACTAGAGGGAGTAAAAGATTAAAGCATGGCTTTTAGTCTGGCGATCAGGTTTGACCTTTAACCTTGACTCTGATGTCAGGGCCTGCAAATATACATTTGTGACTAACACAGGATTTGGGACCTTATTTGTGGAAATCTAATGAGCTCATACTTACAGCTGTGTAAATACCAGTTAATGAGTTACCCCTGAATGTACACACAAATACAGTGTTTATGTTGCACTAGTAAAATAGTAATCATTCACTTATTTGTCACATGTACTTTATAACATATCCCAGTTAGGAAACTGGGGTCAGAGTGCAGGGTCAGCCAGGATAAAGTGCCCCTGGAGCACCATAGGGTTAAGGGCCTTGCTCAAGGGATTAACAGTGGCAACTTGGCAAAGCTGGGGCATGAACCTACAACCTTCTGCTCAGTAACCCACAGCCTTAACCATTTGAGCCGCCACTGCCCTAAAGTGTAATTAGATGCCCTGGATGGAGAAAATAATAATAAGCATGCACACATAGAGTCACGCATACACTCTCTTTCTTCCTCTCATGAACCTTGAAAAAGCCGCCCGTGATCTTTGGCTGCTAGGCTCACTGAACCTCTATTGGATCAGGAAATCTTCTCTTAGAAAACAGATCGCTTCAAAGGGTTCCTTGAATGGATAACAGATAGAGCTTCTGTGTTGAACATTTGTTCAGGATTCTAATGATTCTGAATCCTGGTTCTGTAATTCCAACGCTCTTGATTTAACTCATCAGCTAGTTAAGAAGTATGAGCTAGAGTGAAGTAGATGAGGGAGTACAAGAACAATTCGGAACATTCAGAGGGGATACATACTGTATAATGGTCTTCATCCTCATAAAAAACAAAAAAACTTAAGGAACAACTGGATGAGGATCAATGGAAAGATTTGAATGAATAATTTTTAATTATTGTTTATTCCTTAAAATCAAAACCTCAGGACACCAAATTAAGCTGAAGCCTCTGTTGTAGCCTTTGTTGATACAATATTGTGCATGGTAACGAAAATTAAGCTCACAGTAGATCAAATAAAAATTATTCCAACCCTACACAAGACACGTTCTTACACAATTATTTGTGAACTTCACAGAAATTATGTTAGATTATAACTATATCCAGCACTGAATAAAACAACAAAGGCCTGTTTTTCTCAATGTGATTATTTCAACTTACTGATACTGATATATATATATATATATATATATATATATATATATAGAGAGAGAGAGAGAGAGAGAGAGAGAGAGAGAAAATTTAAAAAATAAAAATGATTCATTATAATTATAATATATTATTATTATTATTATTATTATTATTATTATTATTATTATTATATATAGAATACTTCAAGCACAGTTTGGTGATGAGACTCTGAGCTCCAGACCGAGGTGACTCAGAGCTCACTGTATTCTTTCTTGTGAATATTCATCTGATCCTTGAAAATCGACGGATAATCTGTGGGAACTGTACACACAATCATTCATCATCACCACTTGGACATTACAGGAGCTCAGCTGGGAGTTAGTGACCCGCCCCATACAGTCCTGACCTCACTTCAAGGAATTTCCACATTCCATTAAAGAGGTTCTTGGGAGGCCAGCGTTTCAGATGTGAAGCAGGTATTTTGATCACGACTCCAGCTTCCTAGGAAAACGTGTGAAAGAGTGGAATAAGTGCATTAGTGTATCAGGGGATTATATAGAGGAATAAAGGTAGTTTTTACTCTCATACCTGTGTTCTGTTATTCTGCACAATAAAACATCCCGATTTCACATGAACACCCCTTGTATATACTTCCAGAGTAATCCTTTTTTTCAAACATTGTTACTGGCGATCAAGTGAAATTTGATCAAGTTTCAGTTTAGTTACAGATTTGGAGCAAGATGAATGCCTTGGCTTTCTAACCTGATCTTGTTTTGCCAACCTGGCAGCCACTGCAGCTATGGGTCAAGTGTAATAGAAACTGCCATGTTAGACTACGCACAAGCAGAGATCGCATCTCCTTGACTTGAGTGACATGGACAGTTGTAGAGGACGCAGTCGAGAAGTAGCAGGTATACTGGGGCAATTAGGCAGAAACAATTATGTATATGGGTGTGTGGGGAAAAAACGCATTTCTATTTTTTTTCTATTGCTAATTGCCACTAAACCACATCATTAATCAGAATTTAAGCTGGTAAGAAAGGGACTTACTCCAGGCTACTCCTCTGTGGCACTGCTGACAGACGTGCTTAGGATTAAATCTTAGCTTTAGGTCAAGCATGCTTGGGCATCAAGATAATGAGGATGGAATGGTGTGTCTAGGTTTTTTTTCCACTTTGACCTCTTCATTTGACAGCTGGGTTTCCTGGGAATGGGCCGTACAAGAGGATATTAATTCATAACCTTTTCCGTAATGAGTTCCTTGAGAGAGCACTGGCCTGCAGGCAAATGCCCATTTGGACTGTTTTGAAACTCAAGTCCACTACGGGAAATACTACATTCCTCGAGAGGAGCCTAAGTAATTACCCTGCAGCCATATATGAAAATAAAAGCCAGCTATCACATGCTACCACTGATCTGAAGGCCCGCACAGGGGCTCACGTACTCTTACACTCTTTCCCTTTCCCCGAAGCGGACAGCTTGCCTTTTAATGACGCAGAAGATCTGTCAACAAGCACTGGTTTACCCTGTTTGCTATCTGTGACGCAGATCAGGGTAGTTTCCGAAGTAATATGACAAGGGGTTGCAATTTTACAGGTTTTAAACATTGATGCTTAGCAGGACACACCATGCTTCTGATATAACTTTAATTAGGATTATATTTATAGAAAGAGGGAAATTGATGTTCAGTCTGTTTTGTTCTTCAAGTTCTTCCCTTTGTTTCTGTCATGGTGGGGAAAAAAGATCAAGAAGAGATTTTCAGTTGACCAATCGTCCCTGACACGAAGCTGGCTACATCAAGTTTCAGAAATGTTAAATGTTATGTTTGAAGTTTGTACCCATACCAAGCTGCATAAAACTTCAGTTCCGAACCTGAGCTGTAAATCATGGGTACTATTAAAAATAGTTTTTTTTGGGAGGGCATTTTGATTTTTCAATTCAATTAAAAAAACAACAGGATGTCGAAAAATGTTCACGTTTGTCATGGTAGTAGTAGTACAAGACGGTACGGTGGCTTAGCGGTTATTAGTGTCATCTTGCACCTTCAAGTCCTAGGTTGGATTCCCATTTTAGTTCTGTATGCATTGAGTTTGCATGTTCTCCCTGTGCTTGGTGGGTTTCATCCGGGTTCTCCGGTTTCCTCCCACAGTCCAAAGACATGCAGATTAGACTTATTGGCGTTCCCAAATTGCCCGGTAGCGTGTGAATGTGCATGTAAATGTTGATCACGGCCGTACAAATGGGAATAAATACAACGGTCACCACTGGTCGCCACGGTTCCTTGTTGGACTACAAAGGTTCCTAGATGGACGGGTGGATGGAGTAGAATGAACAGGCAGACTCAACTGGTGGATGTCACGATATTCGTCATGTTTTGTTTATACAAAGTTTCAGTTGCAGACAGTATCTATTTCCCCACTTGTTAGCTTAAAGTGTTTCCACACGATTGACACTGACATTGTTTGTCTCGTACAAAAAGACAAAATCTTGCTGAGTTCTTGCAAATCACAAGAACGGTCCACAGCATGAGGACTTTGCTCAAATGGAAGCGTGTTGCATTTTCTGCACAACTTGTGATCTATCTTCACAAGACCAATCTTAGACCATTTCATTTGGTAATTTTATTTATGATCTTAAAATTGTGAATCGATTCTGAATCAAAAAGTGGAGGAATTGAATTGATCAACAGAAGATTGCAATAAATTGTATAACTGAACGAATCGCATGACTCAACTCTCAAGAACAACATTTTGGATTTAATGCATGCTTAAGACATGTAGGACAGTGATTTCTGCAGCATGTTCAGGAAATAATTACTGTTCTTATGAGGCATCTTGCTTAATGCAAATGCACACAGGCACATATTCATGACAAATACGCACAGAGGTTCTGAGAATGATACTGAGCTCATATTTAAATTCTATCTACATTGTCATCACCACTCAGGCTGCTTACTGGCCAAGAGACCACACACACAGATTAGGGCAAGATTCATAGTACACCCTGGATAGAGTGTCAATCCATCTCAGGTCACACGCAAAATTTGGAAAGGCAATTAGCATGTCTTTGGGAGGAAACCCAAAGCACGAGGACAACATCAATGCACACAGACCCGAAGTGGGACTCGAACCCTCGACGTGCAAAGTCACAGGGTTAATCACTACGCCGCTGTGCCACCATGAAGGCATGTTCTGTTAGAGGTAAATAATTCAGGACAGGACGATGTTGTGACTTAATGGAAAGTCGAAGTTGTATAATTTCTAATAGCACAGACCAATGTGTTTTTTTTTTTCATCCATTATAATAGAAGTTTAACCGTAAACATTTCGAGACAGATTATTGCTATAGAACACGTTCGACAAGTTATCTCTTGTAATCATTTATGCTAAAATAGCTGTTCCATCACCAGCCTCTGTTTTTTCTCTCTACTAGTGAGTGCAAAGTCCTTTATCCTGTTCTGAAAAAAAAAAAGAAAAACATTCAGAGAGCTGACACTGGAGACTTCTTCCTTTTAACTTTATCCCAAACCACCAACAATTCTCTGTTGTTCTTTAGTAAATAACACCATTTAAAAAAAAATCCATTTATTAGGCTTAGTTTAGGAACTTCCATCATACAAGTGCCTTTATAATAGCTGTTACTATAGAAACGGGTGCATTAACATAAATCTGTGAGTTTCCCTGCAGTGGCCCTATTGTCAGAGCTGCTGCTATAGAAAATGAATCAAATAATCTTCTGACCAAACAGACTTGAAGACTCACTAGAAATGTATTTACTGGATAAAGCAAGTGAGCAATACAAGTGGATTTAACAGTCGGTAAACAGTGTTCATCTGTTAATTCATCTGCTGTGTTACTGAACAACTTGAAATGTCTCTGAGCAGAAGGTCAAGCAAAGCAAAAGCCGCTGATTGGTTGCTCTGCTCGTGGACTTCACTCTCTTGCTTATGTTATTTACTCCTTAAATGGACATTGGCCTCATGGCTTTGGGACGCGCATGCACACACACACACACACTCTCTCTCTCTCTCTCTCTCTCTCTCACACACACACACACACAACCAAGAGATGGCGCCAAAATGATTGTAGGACATGAGACACACTTAAATGGAAAAGTGTGAATCACTCCTGGCACTTTTCCTGACATTTCAAACAGATAACTGCTTTCCATCAATCACATCCTCCTCATAACACTTCCCCATTATCTACAATGAAATACACCGAGTGCAGTGACAAGCTCATGAGCGCATTTAATAAACTCAAAACAATCAAAGACTTAAAGAAAGATTATGTGGTTTATATTCTCATGATTTAGATAGATAGATAGAGTGCATGGTCAATAATGCTTACCTTTGATCACACTATGTCTTTGCCATGGTATTGTTTTGACGATCTTATGCAACTCCAGAATTATTTCATTAGAACATTGTACTGATGACCAGGAAATCAGATCACAGGCACAATGTGGTGGTCAGTTCAGGTGTGAAAATGGTTCCTCGTGCTCCATGTACCAATCTTTTACAGTTCCAATCATGGAATATGCCCAGGCCATCAGGGAAGGAAAAAGAATGCATAATAATCCAGTCACTTATTAAATTCTGATTATCAGATGAATTCATTTTATTGCCAAATAACATTGCTGAGCCTAGACCTGATAAACTGAAGCAATCCCGGATTTATACCACTGCCTCCAGAGGCATGCAGAATGGCCAAAATGCATGATGGGTGCATCGCTTCCCTTCTTATCCTGTATAATCCTTATCCTAATTCCAGACAAATCAGTAATCCCCCTAGTTGTTTTCTTTGCCTGATGCAGGCCAATCATTTGACAATTGTAAAACAGAATCAGAATGACTGCAGGATAAGTCATCTGACGTGGTGGTTTAAGAAATGAGAAGCTACTCACTGCATCAAGTTAGGGTTAAAAGAATTGTTGACAACTGAAAATATTAATCACTGCAATAATAATAATAATCTACTCAAAGTATTTACTCACTTAAATATAAAAGGTGCCTTTTGTCAGTCAGCCAGTGTATACGTAAATGTGTATGCATGCTATCTATCTATAATCAATGAGTCCATCTACACACATGAGAGAGAGAGAAAGAGATAAAATACCCCCAAACAATAAGCAGAGACACATGTTACATTACCACATTTTTATTGCAATAGCTCTATTCAAAGCAAAAGGTCTGATAAATATAAACACTATGTAATGCTCCAAACTCTGCGACCACTCGCCCTTTTCCAGCCAGAGGGGGGGAAAAAAAAAAACAGAGGGGTGGAGTCAACATGAAATAAAACAACATTATGTACAGTGGACGCAGCCATGAATGGTTCTTAATATTTTTTTTCCTCCTTTTGTTTTTCCCTTTGTCTATGTTTCTATGAGCAAAAAATAAGGAGTAAAATAAACGCAGGAGGCTTAAACCTCAATATCTGAACGCAACTCTGCCAGCAAAAGCATTCAAATTTCATTAACCAATAGCAGATCCCATGACAGCTTTGTCATTTTCACTGTAATCACTTAAACCTCAGTGTAATCAATAAGATCACATTTGGCCAATTATTTTCTCCTCTTTTTCTCAATACACAGCAGCGAAATAAAAATACAACTGTAACAAAATACATTTTACAAAACTGGAAAAATGCCTCACCATTCTGAGGAAAAGCACAATGTCCCCAAACAGAGACTGAGGAAAAATATCCAATTCCGTACAATTTCGATGTGATCAAATCTTTACACTAGATCCTAACGGAAATATAAACTGAACTTGCATATTAACATGTTAATCCTGCATCACTGTGCATCTCTGTATATTGTCATTAGTCATTTGAAACACTCCATTCAGATTGTAATTTCTCAGCAACAAAAAAAAAAAATTAACTGAAATTGCAACACAGTTCAACAAAATATTCACTTGAACAAACAACAAACAGCAGCTTTTGCCGGCTCTTTTCCAACGTACACAACATTGTTTTGAGGCAGGTTTTTTTTTTTTTTCCTTTCTTTCTTTTTTCTTTTTTTTTTTTTTTTTTAAATAGTGCCAAAGTAGCGCTCAGTCATAAATGTCTCTGTAACACAGATCACTGTAGCACTGTACCTAAAAACAGGACAGATGAAATCAAAAGCAGTGTTCATGCCACAACATTTCTATTAGACTTCTTTTAATCGTAAAAAATTAGGAGCTAGCTGAAACATGCCGTTTTCTCTGAATGACAGTCGCTGTGGCCTGTGCTTTCTATGACATGAATCTGATACAAAACGGGGACGGGAGGAAAGAACCCTTAACCAGAAGGGACTGAAATATCAAAGGACTTGAGCTTTAAGACGTTACATTCACATTTTTGTTTTTTACTTTCAGTACCAACAATTTAACAACATACCATGAAAATATCTCTATTTTTGTCATTTTTACTTCCAGTACAAGCTTCAAATGAAATGTTTCACATTTGGTTTGTTATATCAAACGTACTGAAATAAGGAGCGGAACATGATTTCTTGTTCTGCACAAGCCAAAACACCTCAGTCTCAAGCAGAAGATAAAGTACCATATATGACTTTTAGAACTCACCTGCTCGCTAGAGTTTTCTTTCGTAGAAAAGTTTGACACGTACTACAATAAATTACAACAATAAGGCAAATATTGAGCTTTAATCCTGTGCCATGATGTTTGACGTGGGCACTCACTTAAAGCATGTGTACAATACTGAGAAGTTGGGGGGGGTTAAAAACAACAACTGCTGGGTCATGAAAAAAAAAAAAAATGCTCTCAAAAGGCATAATGTTTGTATCTGGTTTCTGTCCTATTGTGTTGTGTTCTGGATGTGTTCATAAGAACAGTGGACCGATTAGCGCTTTGCTTACTGACTCTAGGATGATAAAAAAAATAAAAAAAAGGTTTTAATGTGACGTCACCTAGTTGATCAATGTGGAGCTTCCTTGTACAAGGAACCCTCATGAGCTGCTTTCAGTCATGACTGTTATAGTAACATTATGAGTGACCCTACGCTGGCCCTGTGAGCGCTACGAGACTGTAGCAAGTCTCATCTGGCATTTTGTTTAGTCCCAGAATAGACGCTTCCTCTTTTCTTCCACCAGGCTCCTCCCTTTCTGTCAATCCTGCATATTTGGTAGTGAGGAGAAGAGGCAGTGTGCTCCCTACCAATGAAGAGAGGAAAGGGGGAGTGGAGGACTATGAGAGTTCAGTCGGTCTCTGTCACACATGAAGAATGTACAGCACACGTCACACCTGGGGCCAAGCGTAGGGACAACGCAGCTCAACGGCACGTCAGAGTGCGTGACAGCCGCCGGGATCATGGGACAGCATGGACAGCATGTGTCGCCGGAATAACATGCAAGTTGAGGGAATAACACTTGTAAACGTACAGATGCAGTAAAAATCAAAAGTGTAAATGTCTCACAGGTGAACCCCTGAAAAAAAATAATAAATCTGTGCATACAATGTGTCTGCCAGGCTGAAAAAAAAATAATAATAATACTCAAATTCATAACAAATGCACCTGAAATCTATGTTAAAACGACTGCATTTTAATCAGCATTGTGTAATCAGTAAACGCTGTGTACCTGTGTCGATGAGACTGCTGACAACAGTTACTGGGATCTCTGAATGTCAACAAGCAAAACCCTTTTTATGCACAATTAAAAAGTAAAACATTAAAAATAGCGATCAAAATATTAAAGCGCTGACTTCAAACAACACCAACTCAGAAAATAATGCGCGCTCGAAGAAGCGAAATTTAAAGTGAGGACATGACGAGAACATAGTGGAGGTCCCTGGGGTCGTTCCTGCAGGCTGCGGGGGTGGGGCGGCTGAAGGTGGCTCGGGGGCTCCTCCGTTCTCCAAAAAACAAAAAAAAACAGCCACACATCTCACCTTCACTCTAAATTGAAAAAAAAAAAAAGGAGAGAAAAGAGCAGGGGTTAGAACAGAAGTAGACTTTTATAAAGCATCAAACCTTTTTTTCCACGTGAAGTTCATCCCTGTTTTTAATGCCATATGAGGGTCGTGACATTACGCAAATTTGTATTTTGATACCAATTCTGTGTTTGCTATCACAAACCTCAATATTTGTATGTACTAAAAATACTTGTTGCTTAAAGGTTTATTGGATCGAATATACACTACATGGCCAAAAGTATGTGGACATCTCAGCATATCACTCGTATTATTTTTTTTTATTAAATGCCTAATAATTTAGTACAATTACAAAACTTTTACATTTCTTGTAGCCCAGCATCACAATTGTTTTTGTATTGCCGCTTTATCATCATAAACTGTACTCCCTAGGAAGGCTTTCCCTTTAGATTCTAGCACATGGCTGTGAGAGTTCAGTGACGAGAGTTTATCCCAAAGGTGTTCAAGCGAAGGTGAGGTCAGGCTGAGGTGAACAGTGGCCTTATTATGCTGGAACTATCTTGAGTTCGGGCACTACAGCATATAATGATGCCATATAAAATTATGGATGTAATGGTCAGGTGTTCACATACTTTCGACTAGTGTAAATAATCAGATGGCTAAAGTTGAAAGCCTTTTTGCTTTTAAGATCTTTCAAACATACAAATATCTATTTATTTAAAACACCTCATTCCACACGTTTCTGAAATCATGAGCTGTTGAACAAATGTCACCAGTGCATTAATCATGAGCATTTTAATGGCAGATAGTCATTTGTTTATAGGCACCGTTGATGTGAAGTTTCATTCAACTTATTATTTATTAAATAATAAACAAACAAACAAATAAATAACCCATAATAAATAATCCTTCAGGCAAATGTGGCTGACAAGAATGATTGACATTTCACTGACTGACACGGAGTTATGTCAGGTTTAGCTCAGTTTTAATTTGGCTACTCAGAAAAACAGTAATGGGAATGATCCCTCTTTTCATTAAGTCAGATAATTTGGTTCAGGTCACTGACTGACAATGGCCAATTCGTTCAGCTCGCAAACAGCAATCCTACAGTGGCTTGCAGAAGTATTCGGCCCCCTTGAACTTTTCCACATTTTGTCACATAACAGCCACAACCATGAATCAATTTCATTGGAATTCCACGTGAAAGACCAATACAAAGTGGTGTACACGTGAGAAGTGGAACGAAAATC
>JAQMYJ010000001.1:15143510-15185626 GCA_030014305.1 Clarias laeviceps | reverse complement strand
TGTGTGTGTGTGTGTGTGTGTGTTTGTGTGTGTGTGTTTGTGTGTGTGTGTTTGTGTGTGTGTGTTTGTGTGTGTGTTTGTGTGTGTGTGCGCCAGTTCATATGCAGAACACTCACAGGAACAGCATGCAGTGTTCTGGACCAAGGTGTTCCTGTCACATCTTACACCTAATTTGAGGCTCTTTAAAAAGCAGGTATACACCCACCCGCCCCCCTCCCAAACACACACACATACCTACACTGATCTTCGCCTTGTCTTCGATAATCTTCGATTATCTTTAAGTGTGCACTTAAGTACAGGCTGACTCTATACCACCTTTTTCTCAGTAACACACTTTTACCGATAGATCTGCGAGGTGTGGAAAAAGCACACTCATGCTCAATGTGTAGCCCTAAACGGTCACTGATTCACTAATGACTGTCACACAAACATGGGGTCAAGGTTTCTTTAAGGAGGGGTGTGCATACATGTAAAGGGAGTAGGGTCAAAGTTTCGGTGCGTGACTAAGGATAGCATTAACCTTGTGCAAAGACAAACAACAAAAGTCTATAACTGATTATATCCCTGCTATGTTCCTCGTCCGTTTTTTCTAGGAACGTACGGACAGTTAAGGCATCTGTAAGATCCAGGTCAGCACACTTTTTGGACTTTTCACCAGTGGGGAAAAAAAACAACACACATGATGAATCTTTATAGTCCATGTGTACAGGTCAGGCAACCGAAGCAGGCTGCGTGGGTGGACGCCTGGCTGGAAAAGCAGTTAGAGAAACATGTGTCACATGACGCTTTTGCGTTTTCAGCCTGAAAGTGCTGACACGAGCAACGCACAAACCGTAACCCTTCTGAGTAAATCAGTGTCCTGTAAGGGAGGAAGTAAACAGCTGGGTAGCTGTTGTAGTCTTCTACAGTAGATGCAAGGTTAACTGTATCTGCTTTCAGGCTGAAGCTGTAAACAAGTTTGTGATGGATGCACAGAACAGACATGGGCTTCTGCGCACAGATTTTTGCTCCAGCAAGTTACCAAAACGAACAGAATGACTTTACTTTGTTTATTACCCTGGAGTGAAAATCAGGAACTGCTGAAACATATGCACAACCTGTCGTGGCACCTGCCAAGTCAAACCCAGGCTGCTATTGTAGCACAGAGATCGCTAGACATTACTAAGACTGGCACGATCAGACTTTTTTCGAGTCGATACAGACAATTTAAACGATAGGAGCCTTCGCAATTGCTTGCATTTGTTTAATATGGCTCGTGTCTCGACACAAATGCCAAATGCCACAGATTTCACATCTCTTTTAATATTCCTTCCTCCTTAATCTTCCGGATTACTCATCTGTTCCCCGTGCCCTCTCGGTGCCCTGCTGTGGTGCCTCTCACAACCCCAAACAAACAAAAATCCAAAGCAGCTCGATAAATCTGTCTCGTATGGATCGCCAGAATCAAAAATAGATTGTTTCTACATTTTCCTTGCAGAAGAAGAAGAAGGGAAAATAAAAAACTATGACTGCTCCCCTCCAGTGTTAATACACTGATATGTCCTGTTTAAAGCACCATGCCAGAGGGCCCACAGTGAAAAGCATGGTGTGGTCGTTGAAGCACATTCTTGTGTAGCTGTGCGCTTGCAAATTTACATTCCAACACCACAAAGAGGGCACATCTCCCAAATCCCAGATGGGGCGTCACACGGCTATTGCCAAAAAACACTGCAGCAGCGAGCGAACGCCACAGAAACACAACAAATTGAAAGCAGACCCAGACACATGCTCGGGGCATGCCTGATAACGTAATGGCTTTAATATGACTGGTTAGCAGACCATATGCTAGAAAGTGCCACAAGATGCCATGCCATGCCATTCGAGTGCAGCGTGACAGGAAGTACGACTGTAACATTTCTCAGCACTTAGATGTTTTCTGTAGAGAAATGTGTGGCACAACATGCTGGGCCAATTAAACAACAAGAAAAGAAAGCAGAGCACTCGTCAGCAAAACATGCACGTGCACGCTCTACTAACAGACCCCACACCTGGTGAGACTGGGGGTTAGAACGGGGACGGAGAGGGAGGACGGGGACGGGCGACAGGGGCAGAGAATACAGCTGAATGTTAGCAGATCATATAGAGTTCAAGGTTTATGTGCTTATTGGCAGGTCATGATTTTATCCCTAAGAAATAAAATTATTAAACAATGAAAGACCCAACACACAAATACACACACTTCCATGGTCACACTCTCACACAGGTGCTGCCTCTCCCTGTCTTTCCCTCTTTCTCTCATTCCCTCATCTCTACCTCAACTATATGATAAACAAATGAGTCAGCCGGGGCTTGCTGAGAACACTGACTCACTCTCCCCTCATTTTCTCACACACACACACACACACACACACACACACACACAATTTTTTTCTGACAAGCACCAAACTGACCCAGAAAGATCAAGACATGTAGTGAGATGTAATGAAACATAAAACTAGGAAAGAAGGATTATCTGCCAATAAATGTAAGAAATAAATTCTTCCTTCAGAGTAATACCCAGTTCAGTAACACACTCTGCATCGTTTCATGCGCAGGAAAAAAAATATCTGGAGCTCACACAGAAGGATCTACGCAGCTACACGAGACCGACGCTGCTGTGTCATCTCTAGTGAGTGGAAAGAGGTCGCCATAACTAACACAAACACCGTCTCTAGACAACATCACACGCTACAATAACACACAGGGGTCTTTGTCCCTTCATACTCAACACAATGTAAAAACTTAACAAGCCTTCGAGCTTTACTGCTTTACTACATATGCTCGCTGGACTTCCCTGTGTGGTTACGGTTACAGCGTTCGACTCGCACTAATGGATAGACTGCTTCAGCAGTATGAGGCTCTGCCTCCACATAAACGTACACATCTCCCTCGGGAGCGGGTTTAAAATGATGTTAAGTGACTGATGTGTTTACCGCAATGGTTAAAGCAGAACTTGGGGAATAATAAATACAATAAATGACCCAAAGAATCATTGCTATGTGGTTTAAATGCATGCAACAGGTGGAAAAAGGTGACATTAAAAAAAATAAAGGGAAAAAAAAAAGAATTAATTAATAAATAAAAGACTAAAAGGATCAATGTGTATAATGACAAATGAGGCTCACCTTTCGAAGTTGCAGTGATTCGCTCAGATTTAGTGAAATCGATGCTGGCATATTCTCCATTTTCTGGGTGAAGCATGCCAGAGGCTGGCATCTGGGGCTCAGCGCTGGCACTCTCGGTGCCTTGGTCCTCTCTCAGATCCAGGGCAATGTAATTGAGGCCATTTTGGTGTTCCACAGGTAGAGTCCTTATGGTTCTCACAGAACAGGCACTTGCTTCAGCTCGGTCTGAGGAGAGGCCAGGTGCTTCCTCTGTGCCACCTGCTGCCTTGTTCTCCACACACATCCACGTGCTGTCGAAGGACGGTGAGCTCTGCCACTTGCTATCCGCCACCTGAGAAACAGTGCTGGGAACTGGGGCGCTGCTGTCCAGGCCATTCGCTCCTGTCACTTCTGTGGATGTGACAAAAGTCTCAGAGCTGTGTCTCCGCCTGCCCTGGAGGTCTGCACGGATGACCTTTGGCTCAACAGATGTGCTGGAGCTTGGATATCTCTGCTCACAAACACTAAGGTGTTGCAGCATCGTTGTGGGGCTTTTATGCTCGTCGTGCGGACCGCAGCTCATCTCGGTGTAGTCGTCCAGGTGACCCAAAGTGACTCCTCCCCCGCTGGTGCGAATGTAAGTCGGAGGGTTCCAAGGGGCCACCAGCGATGAACGTGAAGACTGACTTTTGGGTGGAAGGCCGTCCACCTCCACACTCATGTAGTCTTGTGGGAACGGAGAATGCCGGTCCTGCCGGTGAGCGCTTTGGCTGGTCAGAGTGTCCTCTGCGGTGAGTGGGTATGGGACCTGGTCGCCAAACTCAATGTTAATGTACTCGCCAGGGCTGGAGGGGCATTCCACCGGATCATTCGGCTGTAAAGACCCATGGAAACTGCGTCGGCTAAACGGGAGGCGATTTCGACACGAAGAATGGTGATCCATATCGCTACAGCCATTATGCTCAGGTGTGGTACCAGGTGAGATGTAGGCAGGCTTGGCAGGCTCACGCCGATGTTTTGCGGGGGCTTTGTATGAACGGGGTAGTGAGAAATATGAGCTGTAAGATTTTGGTATTTCAGGAGCACTCAGCGTGTAGTAACTATCATTAGAGAATTTTCGTCTGCCTGTCACAGGCCTGCTCTGAGACATATCCATGTATTCGCCATTTTCGGGACGCTCATTACCTCTCTGAATAAGCCCCCTGCCACTAATGTGAGGGCTAGGTGGTGCTGGGGAGTCTGCAGCCCCATTTCCACCTGGGAGCATCATCATGTAGCCTTGTGAGTCCATGTGCTGATGAGTGGGAGGTGAGGCCATGCTCTGGATATTTGGTGAGGCACAGACAAGTGGACTGGGTTGCATAGGCATGTAATCTGTTTCTCGTGCGGAGGGCACCACACCTGCCATCATGGGCATGTATCCATCGTCTTTAAAAGAGTCAGCAGCCCGAAGTGCAGGAGGATGGTCCTGGCTGTGTTCGGAGCTGGAGCTGTAATCAGAACGAAGTGATGAAGAGATGGAGGCAAGCTGGCCATTACTGCCTAGAAAGCTTCCCTCAGCTACAGCCTCGTCCAGCGAGAAATTGGTCTGAGTCATCTTTTGGTAAACAGCTACTCCACCTGCACCGGCAGCTCCCACCTGTCTGGAAAAGGAAGGAGTGCGCCTCCTAAACGAGCGTGAATCTTCATCAGCAGTATCGTCGCGTGAAGCGTCCCCGGCACTCCCACCGAACATGTCTCGGCTCCAGCCCATCGCCATGTATTCACTGAGACAGTTCTCCTCCCGGATGGGTGGCGTGTTGCTCAGCGAGTCAGGTGTGTTGCTGCGAACCCTGAAGTAGCGGAAGTCTCCAGGGCTGGATCCGTATTCGTCCGAGGAGTTGAAGCCTCCATCGCTGGGAGAACCGCATATGGAAGCGCTGGAAGGTCGGGTGTTGGTATCGGTGACAGAGCCATGGCCGCTGCTACTGGACATACTGACGGGACTAGTGGTGGATGGGAAGTGAGACACGGGAAGTGAGGCAGACCGCGCATGATAGGAGGCACCCGGCGGGGCTCGGACATATCGGCTTCCGGTTCCGCCGCTACTCTCCTGTCTACCCAAATTAGCACGGGCTGTATTGAGGTGGATCAGGCTGCCCGTGACTGACCGAAATGGGCGGTTCATGGTGCCCTCACCTTCGCTGGACGTGCGAAACCTGTATCCGCTCGCGCCACTGCTCTTACTGCTAGGTGGAGTGCCAACCATAGACTCGGCCCGGGACCGCCTCTGCAGTCCTGTCTGGCTGGGTGGGAGGTTTCCCAGGTGCCGACGTGTGGTCATGAAAGCCATGGGGTTAGAACCCGATGACTGACTTTTACTCCTCGGCCTGAACTCGGCGTAGGCTTTCAGAGCTTTCATGGTATCTAAAATGGTCTCGTGCATACTCTGAGCCACCACCGAGTCGTCCACCTGCATCCACAGCTCGCCCGGGCCGATCGAAGAGGAACGCCCAACCTCGATGAAAAAGAAGCTCTCAGAGTGGCCGCAGCGTCTGATGTTCATCAGCTGCAAGTTTACACACGGGGTGTCAGAGTTCAGTTTTACCAGGTGGATGGTTTTAGAGGAGAGGCAGAGTCTGTACACACCCGTCAGATTCTTGGTTTGCCCCAGGCCCTTGGGTTTCACGTTTACCTGCCAGACCTCTTTGAAGACGGTGCCCGGCGTGACCGTGCCGTAGCCGTCGTCGAGCTCGTCGGCTTCAGTGTGGCTTTTTTTGCCTTCATTCATCAGGTCGCTGAGCGCTAAGTACCAGTCTTCTTGCTCTTGCTCGTTTTCAGCTACAATCGCGAAATATTCATCCTTGGTATACAGAGCTATGAGGTGTTTGTTCTTTGAGTCCGCCCTTTTGTTTACAGTGAAACACTGGTAGAGATAAATCACGCGTTTGGGGGGAGAAGCGCTGGCTGCAGCGGCGCCGGTAGACGAGGAGGAAGAGGAGGCGGCGGCGGCGGCAGAGCGAAGGCTGCTACGGAACTTCTTTTCACTGTCGTAGTACTCCAGGCGGCTCGGGCCTGAACGGCTCGCTGAGCGTAGGACGAAAAACCTTTTATGGCCGTGTTTCTGTTTCCTCAGGTAGCCGCACTTCCTAATGTCGTCCAGCGCGTCTGAGGCGCCGGCGGCAGCAGCAGCAGCGCCGGGGTGAACAGCCATGGCAGCGGCGGATGAGGTAGCCTGTGTGTGGCTCGTAGCAGCAGAGTCCTCATGTGCTGGCTTAAAAGAAGACAGGAGGCTTTTCCGCGCCGGAGACTGCTGATAGTTCTCGTGATCGAAATGCTGTTGGTGCTGGTCCTGCGGTTGGTGATGCGCGTGCGGCTGGTGCGGCTGGTGTTGCTGGCAGCGCGCGCCGCCGCCGCCGCCGTGCAGCGGTGAGGAAGGGGGATCCCCGCCGGCTGGAGCGGGTTTAGCTCCGGCACTAGTCCTCTGCTGCGCTTCCAGCATGAGCATGGCGGCGTTGCCTTCTGGATAATTAGCAAGATTTGCCATTGTTTTTGTTTGGTAAACGTTAGGTTAAGTTTATCCTCGTCTTAGCGTCGCGCTACGAGACCCCATTCTTGTTTGGGGAGGGTGGGAGGGATTGAGCGGGGGGTCGTGTTCTCCTCCGGCAATTTATTCCTCCCGGTGATGCGCTGCTCTGAGCCGCCTCAGGAAAACGCAGCCAACACGACAAGAATTCAAGCCAAGCCACTGCAACATGACCACATTACCCGTTTCTATTATCGGTAGATCCTAGCGGCGCTGCCAATCTGCTCTTCACTCCCTCTGTACACACATCTCTATGGACCGCGGCACAAACAACACGTGACCTTTGCGTCATCCGGCCATGGGCGGGCGCACAATGCGATTTCCGTGATCTGATTGGTCCAGCTGCGGGCTCCTGCAGCGATCCAGAGCCAATCGTAAGGCAGAACGTGCCTGCGTAATCAATAGATCTAACCAATGGCTGTGTAGCAAGTTTCCTTCCAGAGTAGAAAAATAGGCGCTCTAGGGTTGATTGACAGAGCTGGTGTCCAATAGGATGAGTCTCAGTGAAACGCCTTTTTCTGATGAGACGGGCATTTAAATTTACAAGCATGCTGCAACAGGTTGTCTGTTTTCCTCTTGTTAAACCCACACCCATGTTCTTCTAATATGAGTGGCATTACACAAGGAAGCACATCATTTTCTTTTAAACATTAACTTAAAAATTAATAGCTGTAAGATCATGTCAGTTGGCACAGATATCAGTGGTTGCTAAGCCAACTTTATTCCTCATCAAGGTGCTGTCATGGCCTGTTAGTGCAGTATACAGCACAGAGTTCATATGAGATGTTGTTGTTGTTGGTCTTTCGGTCCACACGTAGAAGCTTGATACAGGTTTTACAGTGGATGCCCTTGCCGTCGCAACCTTCCCATTTTATCCGGGCTTGGGACCAGCGGATGGGGTTTATTTAATTAAATTCAATTTGATTTATATAGCTCTTGTAGCAGTGTTCATTGTCGCAAAGAAGATTAACAGAATCAACAAGAAAATTAGAGAAATGAGGCAGAGGTTTTACACTGAATGCCTTTCCTGACCCTTTCCATTTTATCCAGGCTTTGGACCGGCACAGCATCCAGTGGCTGGGCTTTCGGGGGGACCTAAACCCGGGCCTTCCACATGGCAGGTGAGACGCCTACCACTGAACATGAATGCTCATCATTAAACATAAATGTAAATTGATAAAGCTTATCACTATTTAATGAAGTATTAATCTAAGAAATGTTGGCAAATTTCTACGGCAATAAGGGGTACATCAGGTTGAACTCATAGCTACTGAAACCCTGATGTAGCAGGCGGCCAGTGCAGCAAGCATCTCTCACTGAGTAACAGTAGGCAGTGTCATCACCTTTTATGTCCTACTGTGAGATCTGGCGTAACATTGTAGGAACATGAGGAGCAGCCGTGGATTAACCGCACACTCCAATAACAGGTACTGGTAGCATGCAGACATCAGGATATGCACAGAGGCGGAGCTGCCGGTAACCTCTAGTATGCAATAGGTGATGGGGTTACAGATCTCGCCTTCAGGTTCTCCCCGTGCTTTGTGGGTTTCCTCACTGTACTCCGCTTTCCCCCACAGTCCAAAAACACATTGCAGGCTTATTGAAGTTTCCAAAACTGGCAGTATGATTGGCGCGTGTGTGTGTGCCTGTGTTCTGCAATGACTTGGCACCCTGACCAGGGTCCCGTTCCCTGAGCTCCCTGAAATACACTCCAGGTTCACAGTGACCCTACGCAGGATCAGTGATAAAGAACATAAGTCAATGAATGAATAAATAAATAAAATATATTTCATACTCCACTCATGAAGTGTTGAAATTAAACACAGGCTCAGTGATTTCCTGCTTTAAAGCTGGGGTCATCTATATATTCACCTGTCAGATTGATTTGCTGAGGAAAGTGAAATTCTAGCGTTATTAAAGTTGCCAAGAAATATTTGTTGTTGTTTTTAGTGTTTTTTCCTGACACTGACTGCATGTATTAATGTTTCTGACCCCACTAATGCTGTTCTGTTTAAATGAGCACAAATCCATACGGCCAGACTCCAAAATCTAGTAAAAAAAAAGCCTTTCCAGAAAAGGGGAGGTTATTATTACAACAAAGGTTTGGACCAAATCTGGAATGGCATGTTCACAAAGCACTTACAGATGTGATGGTCAGGTGTCCACAAACCTTTGGGCGCATAGTTGGCTTGAAGAAGCCGACTCTGGAGTCAACAGCACATTTCCGGAGTCTGGGCATGAGCATGCCAGAAAACTTTCCAATACACTGTAGATCTCCACCTCTCGCCTAGTGTTTCCATCATGTACTGTGGCACTGATCATAATGAAGTGGTTATTGAACACTGGATGTACCGGACACACTGTGCTCAAGCCTGGCATTCGCACAATGGAAACACATTGCATGCTTATACTGTACACCGTGTACTGCTCAATAGGCCTAGGGTAAGTAAGCGTTGCCAGACTGCCAGAGTGCCAGGCAGTCCATAAGTTTCTCTCGCACCTTTCCCGGACTGACAGCGGAAATGTGTTCAGTGGCCATG
Organism: Clarias laeviceps; assembly: GCA_030014305.1. Taxonomy (NCBI): domain Eukaryota; kingdom Metazoa; phylum Chordata; class Actinopteri; order Siluriformes; family Clariidae; genus Clarias; species Clarias laeviceps. The sequence goes on along the minus strand of JAQMYJ010000001.1, from coordinate 15,176,399 downwards.
TCTTGTCTCATTACCACCAAGTGGAAACTTCTGTAGTGGTATTTATGTTTCTACAAGAGGTCACATGTTGCCTGATGACAGCATACATAATGTTGGCATAACATCTTCAGCTGGTAAGCTACTTAATTTTTATAACTGGCTTAAATATATCACAGCAAACTATGTTGTCTGCTAGATTCATACAGGACAAATTGAGATGAAGTTAAATTTAATGGAACCTCTTTTCCATTTCTGAGCACCTGCACCAGACGCCAGGATTTTGCTATTGTAATATCATGAATTTGATATTTAAATATCATTTTGACATGTTTATACTTTACTTAAATATTACTGCAACTGAATACATACAGTCATAAATATATTTCCAAGGAGAAAATAGTTTTAAATAAATTTTCTTTGATTTAGACCTCATTAATAATCGCAAATGCCTCATCTTTAATTATACAGATGATGATTCATTAACAAACTATGTAGTATTACTCATACTGCATTCAACCAACTTACAAAGACTGAAATGAGATTTCAGGAAAAACAAACTAAATATATTTTCTAACTATTTTGGCTAAATCAAAAGATGAATAATATTGAATCAAGTAATTTATACTTCCAAGTAATTTCTCAGTGCATTTTCTACCCTTTAAAACTTGGGGATTTCAATTAGTGTAAGATAAAAATCATAAATACACACAAGCATTCTGTCATTCACACAATGTAAGAAGTAACTTTAGTACTCAATGAAAGCATGATTTAGCTACATTGATTCGCAGAAATTTGCTGTGAGTTTTGATGCATCTGTAAAAATGGACAGCGATGTATGAACAGTGGTGTCCAAAAGTATTAAGACAAAAGTGAAATTCAATGTTTCAATGTTTTAACATTCTTACAATTTTAAAAATAATGACAATCAAGATCATCAGAGAATAATTTGGTATTTTATGCAATGAAATTGCTACATAACAAGTACTTTATTCCTCAAGACCTGCTGGATCCAGAGGCAAAAAGACATCTGCAGGTCTCTGGTGTCACTCGCTCAATCCATGCCTGCTTGATTACTTCTTGAAGATCACATACAGAAGATGATGTCTTGACTGCTGCTGCCTGCTACACCATTGTCCAACGGTTTTCTATTGGGTTTAGGTCAGGAGATGACCCAGATCATGGCTCCAGAAGCTCATACTATTGTCACAGATCCAGTTTTTCACTAGTTGTCCAGTTAATTAGAACAATTCGAGCTATATACTGTAGGTTGGAACTAATTAGTGAAATCACCTGTTGTGCACAGGGAGAACTAATACATAGTGTACGTAGGCATAATATTTTTGTCCTTTTGTCTTACCTCATTATGAAAATGATTTTAGTAGATGATGTTCTTGTTTTACTTGCAATTTATTGAATCTGTACTTTTTTTATGAACGGTATGGGAAAATGAACATAAGGGATGGAAATCATTTGAGCTGCACTGTGAAATTGTAAAGAAGGTGGATAGGTGTGCCCCAAATCCCTTGAACATCTATCTTGGACCAGCAGGGTTTTTAAGGGTAGATCTACAGCATAGAATACAGTACACCACTGGCTTCATTGTACGTTTCAGCCTCTTTGCTTTGACTGGAGATTTCTGGGAGTTCTCCGGGTCAAGTGCAGTGGAAGTAAAAACTGTTTTGTTGTCTATGATTAATTTAATTGTAATAAATCAGAGATTGTTTTTCAGGCATTGTTGTTTCTTTGTATAGTATATGTACGGGTGATCGTTCGCGTTTTTTGTTTCAGCATGTTGTTTTTATATTTGTGTTTTTAAATCTGGCCCCGTCTGCAAGCCAATTTTCCCAGCTGGGATAATAAAATGACTGAACTGAACTGAACCTCAGGAAGTCTACACTAAATAAAAGCCAGCATGTGTAACTCACCACTCAGTGATGACTCAGTTGCTCCTCCAAGTGGTACATAATGTACATAACCTTGAATTTACAATTTCCTCACTTTCACCTATTTCATTTATTTTATGTAATGATATTTTACATATTCAAATTTTATAGTTATTCTGTGTAGCTTCAAGTCATTTTAAGACTTATTTCTTGTATAATCCAATAAAAATGTTTAATGTATAAGGTCTTTTTAAATTTAAAAACCACTCATTTCATTATTGTAATCTTTATACTGTATATATAAAAATAACCAGTTTCACATTTTCAGCTGTCTTTCTTTTAAGTTAAAAAATAATGCCTGTTGTTTGTCATCTTCTTTCCTCGTGCTCAAAGAAAGGGCTCTTCACTGACACCACAATGAATTATGACTATTGAGAAGCGTCTATGATGTTGCTCACCTTTTAGCTGTGTAGTTTGACGTATGAGTTTTTTTATGGTACTTTTTTGTAACAACACCCTAATTTGTAATACATGCACATATATTCATTTACCGAAACATGTTCAGGAGTATGGCCTATAATCTACATGCAGGAGAGAGACAGAGAAGCTTTAGGATTGTGTAATCTGGTTAAGGGTGACCTTGCCACTCAGTGTACTTCTTATGAAGAGCCACTTGGCCTAATCCTGACAACGTCTAGGTCACCATCTGCTGCGTTAACACCTCTGACCACAAAACGGCGTTGTTTCATTGTAAGTGAGGGTTTTAAAATCAGGTTTATTGCCTTGTTACAGAATTATAAACACACTCAAGTTTACATAAAAGCCAGATTTATTGTTAACTGTAAATGGTTCATTAATGCTTCAAGCCGACATCAACGTCATGTTTTTTTTTCACATTTGGGTCAAAGTGTGTTGTGGTTAAAACTAAAGTTCTTGATGTACTGAACAGTCAAAAGCCATTTACTTAAAATATGGCCTAAATAAATTTTGACCTATTCAACACGGCTTAGTTCCAACCCACATCTCGTGTACCTGAACATCAGCTTAGGTGGATCAGGTGGAGCAGATTAAGGTTTGAATTATTCCCTGCGGGATAGCAAATCTTCTAGGGGAGATGGTTAGTGTCCTCAATACATAAGTTCAATATTAAATTACAATTTCAGACAGAGATTTCATTTTGTCTTCATTTGTGATTATGTAATTAGTCTACGTTAGATCACAGCTAGATAAAAACAAGCAGATACTGTACATTTGACAGGTATATCACTGACATCCTACAATTAAAATCAAAACATTGCTAAAACATTTGTGCATTAATGACATCCATGGGAGTCCATGTTAAACATACCCCTTATTAAGAGATGTCTGTCTGAGCAACATTTCAGCAACAATCTCTAAAAGCTCTATTCTAACACCATGGCAGTAGATCAATCTAATAGGTACGAACACTATATGTAGTGTTATATAAACATTTAAACATATAAATATAGTTTATTTTATTTTTTTATTTTTTGCACCAAGGTTTTGCTCCTTAGTTTCTGGCCAGGACCGAGTTTGGACGTTTTCTCCTCAGTCGAGAAGGATATTTCTTTCCTTTAGATGATATGAACTAAAGTGATCTGATCCAATCTCTTACCCTCACTCCTCTGCCTCTCTGTCGATGTCTCTATCTATCTCTCTCTACTGCTGATCCAACCCTCATTTTGCTGAGCAATGGGTTCCCAGTAGTTAATTTTAGTTCTGTCTGTGACTTTGGCTTGAGTACATCAAATTCAGAATAGGAGAGACAGTGCTGGAATATTCCACTTAATACCTGGCTTCCTGGTAGTTGTGTGTTAGTTTCATTCACTTAAAAATGAGAAGTTACAGTGAAAGTCTCTGAAATGCACATGACGATATGCCTTCTCGATCTTGAACAGGAGCCTTTAATAATAATAAAGCAGTCCTGATTTTACAGACCTTTCATGTGAACTACAGGCAGTAGAAAATATCCAGAGCTCAAACCACTTTGACAGGACCAAGCGAGAAACAAAAGAAGGCTTAAATAGAAAAAAGGAAAAAAATTTTTTTTCCTTGTTTCGTCTGCATCAAGCTCCTGCGTCATGTGCACAAGTCAAAAGAGCGCAAGCAAAAGGTTGTCAATGATGGTGTATCATGATGTTGCCTTCATCAGCCAGAGTAACCTGGGCTACCTGACGCACGGCAGAGATCTTCTTCACTGCCTTCTGAAGCATCAGCTTAAAGTCCTTATTCTCAGTCCTGAAAAACACCACACAATAAAGAGCGTGCATCAGCCTACTCACATGCATACCTTATTGAACACATTAAACACATGTATCAAGGATAAATATTCCAATTCATTAATTAGGCCTACATTAAGACATTAAAACCTGGAACCCTAGGAGGACATATAGAACGTAACAGACAACACAAATAGACACATCTGCATGCCAAGCATAACCAGGTATCCGGTTTTCAAAAGCTGGCCACATTGAGAACTATCCATACCAGAAGTGTGCAATGCCATCTGAAAGAAGAGAGCATGTATATCTGCTATATTTGACTGCACAAGTCATGCAAGGCCAAAAACAGAGGGGTTACTTCCAGAAATCTTCCAGATTAAAGCAGCACATCAGTGTTTTATACAGATTTATTTCACTTTGGTTACAGTCTCTGTACTGATATGGGGATGTGATGTGTACTTCATTAATATCCTCGAAGGAGTTTCAGCGCCAGCTTCTGAATCGAACAGCTTTGTAAGGTATTCAATACAGACACACACACACAATATAATGGCTGGTATACAGTCAAAAATGTGTTTTAATATAGTGATAACTGGCAGATTATAGCTTGAGAAACATAACTTGAAAGTAGAAGAACTGAGTTAATTCATAGTTGGAGAATGTAGTTCAATAATGGCACAGATGTGCTAATTGTGTCCCATATCTCCCATCCCAGACACCGCATTCAGTAATGTTATACATTCTCCATGCATAACATTACCTCAGTTATTCTTCTTTGCAAGCTCTTTCTCCGCTTTCCGCCTCTTGTATGCAGCTATTTCCTCCATCTGCAAGCCATGTGCCATTTGCCTGCAAAATATATTGGAAAGGATTAACAAGAAAGACACACACAGACATGCTGCCAGGTCACAAGCCATGGAATGGCCCAGTCTTACCCAGACTTAAGTTCAGGTGGGTCAGGGAGTGGTTTGGTGAAACTGTCTCTCCCAATGAGCCAGTAGGTTTCTTCTGCACCTTTGCCCTGTGAAATGGAGCAGATCTGATGTCAGTTTGTTATTAATGCATCATGTGCAAAGAAACAGGGCACAGGAATATAAGAATGCCAGAATGAGTAGAAAACGAATAAAAAAACTCATTTTAGAATGAATAAATTCATCATATAAATTGGTTAGTTGTCAATTTGATCTTTTACTGTCCATTTAAACCAATTTATAAACCAGTGATCAATGTAGCCAGATGAATGTGGTCATCTGCTGTTGTAGCACAGTGATTTTGCCACATGCTGCAGGTATTGAGAATATGAGAATGAGAATATCTATGTGTAATGAATTATATGCATTTATTCATCTTTAATAACAACTTGGAAACACTTCTTGGTTGGTTTGTCTTTCACAGGACAGCATGCAAACACACATGCACCCACAGAATTGTTCAGAAGCAGGGCAGAAGCAATTGCAAGGAAACAGAGAGTTCCCTGAGCTCAGGAATAAACTAGAGACTGTGGTGCTGTGAGGTGGAAACTATACATTCTGTACAATACTATTTTCAAAGTTTTTTTCAGTACAAAAAACGTACGATAGCATATAATTTTGTTAGTCGTTTCAAATAAGAAAATCATCCATTACAGCTGAGATAATGTTTCTATTGCTGAATCTCTCTGGTCTTACCTTGAGCTCAATTCTGCCTCTTAACTGCACTTTATATCCTGCTTTCAGTGCCATCAGGATTTTAACTGTGCTGGAGTGAACATGAATCCGATACGCTGCAGGAATCCAAGTGTCGATATCAGTTATAATACATAGTGAAAACCTAACAAAAATATTTCAATATAAGTTTGAGGTCTTTGAACTCACGCATCCCCATGGACTCCATTCTAGAAGCTGTGTTGACTGTGTCTCCAAACAAACAGTACCTGGGCATGGTCAAGCCCACAACTCCAGCTACACAAGAACCTACACAGGGGCAGCCATGTGGAGTTGATCAGATGTACTAATGTACTTTTTCAATTCACGAAAAACAAAAGTTGCTGGTGAACAAAAACACTTTGTCTGACCTGTGTGAAGTCCTATTCGGATTCGGACCGGTACATCAGGCATGTGCCTCATTTTAAACGTCCCCACTGCACTGAGGATATCCAGAGCCATGTTGGAAATCTCAGCTGCATGGCGGTTCCCGTTCGGCACTGGTAAACCTGACGCCACCATGTAGGCATCACCTATGGTCTCAACCTGAAAAGTAGAGAAAAAGTGGCAAGCTAAAGGAAGATTTACACTGTCTAGTCAGAAAAATAGTCAGAAGGATCAAATTTATCCTTCTATCCTACATCAAGGAAAGAAAACATACGAAATTACTGGAATTGAATCAAGAACCAAGCAATGCATAATAAAAAACCTGGAAGAAGGGTGCTGAACCGTGGAAGAAATGTGTCTGAGAAAAATAATAATAAATACTGAATCAGAGTTTGGTGAGAGTGCTTGTTAAAGTTGAATTTGAAAAAATTGACAGGAGAAATCATAGCTATGTTTAATAGTAAACGTAGGAGCATTTCCTCACTCACAATGTGATGAGAACTCACAGGATTGGGACTAAACAGCTGTGTGGCCGTAAGAAAACCACTTGTTAGTGAGACCAAACAGAAGTAATCGAGTTAAAGAGACGCCCCAGCATCAAACTATGTAGGGAGCAAGGAGATCTGAAAGCTGGAAACCTACACCTGAGATCATCTTAGCATCTCAGAGATACAGCATGTTTCATTGTGCTGTGGCAAACATGGGTGGTCAGGTTGGAAATATATTTAACATACCCTAACGGTTTCATCAGGAGGTAAAGTACTACACTGATCCCTAAATCACCCACTCCCGAGAAGTCAGACTTTTCACAGAGGACAGAGATAAACGTAAATACTGTACAGTCCTTGACTGAGAGACCTGGGTATGGCTGTATATTTGAAGTCATTAGAGGTGGAAAATGTGCAAAAGTAAATCATTAAAAAAAAAGAAAAAATATTAGGAGCAGTGTAAAATTCCTATAAGACCAGACGGAAGATGAGGAAGATGAAGGCGGCGGCGGCAATACAACTTACTGTATGCCAATCGCGGTAGAACAAAAAGAACAGAACAGAACACAATACATAAAAGATCTGACTGAAGCAAATGTTCTCACTTTCTGACCAAACAGCAGTCAGGAGTGATACCTTATACACATCATGGTTGCTGATGATTGCATCAAAGAGCGTGTAGAGATCATTAAGAAGGTCCACCACCTCGATCGGCTCACTGTTGGCTGAAATTGTAGTGAAGCCAACAATGTCACTGAAGTAGACAGTGACACTGTCAAAGTACTCCGGTTTCACTGTGCTTCCCAACTTCAGAGCCTCGGCCACCGACCTGGAGCAAAAGAACAGCAAGAAAACACCAGACAATAAGAGCATGAGATTGAGATTGTGATGAAGAGTCCAGTTGTACATACAGTAGTGAACAGTAGAAGTTTACTACCAAGAACATAGAGCTCACAGAAATCACTTCAACAGAGAACTTATTCACTATTTCAACACAAAAAGGTATCAAACACAAATAAATATTTTTGATCAATTGATACATTATTCAAAAACATTATTAAAAAGATAAGTATCCTGCATTCAAAATTCATCATTTTGTAATTTATTCTACTCACGGTGGCAGCATCTGTGTGAGCAGTTTCTCAGTCTTTTGTTTCTCGATTTCCAGCTCCTCTGTTCTTTCCCTGATCAGTTCTTCCAGATTCGAGGAGTATTGCTCCAGCATCCTGAGCATGGAGTCTATGATGTTAGTCTTTTTCCCTTTATTGATGTTTTTGAACTGAGGAAAGGGAAAGATAGGTGTGAGGCTCACGGTTCTGAAGGTAGTTCAGGCAAATAAACAAATAAATACAGTATATCTAAATTTTATATTGCTATATTTTTTGTGTTTGTTAGCCTACAAGAAGTGTTATAGTCCAACCTGGACTTTTGATTACGCAGAACAACAGAACACAGTAATGAGAGTAAAAACTTCCTTTATTTCTCTAAATAATGCTCTGCTACACTAATGCACTTATCCCAGCTTTTCACTAGTGCTCAGTTCACCAAAGTCATGATCAGACTGCCTGTTTCAAGTCTGAAATCCTGGCCTCCCAGGAACTTCTTTAATGGCCAAAATATGTGGAGGTTTATTGGAGTGAGGTCGGGATTGTACGGGGGATGTGGCAATAACTCCCAGATGATTTCCTGTAATGTTCAAGTGATGTTGGTGAATGATTGTGTGTACAGTTCCCAAAGAGAGATGCTGGTGGTGACATATTATCCCATCGATTTTCCAGGATCATGTGTTCCACACACTGAATGTTCATGAGAACGACTGCCATCCTTGGCTGGGATCATCATTCACAGATGTACAGACTTCTTTAAAACGTTCTCACCATTTTTAATTCTTCATTCACTAGAAATTTCATGAAGAAGTCCCGGTTTGACTTGAACGCCCCTTTTACTTTAGTAAGAGTTTTCTATATATTGAATCTTACTATCCTTTTATACTCCTATACGTCCACAAACAATTCTAATATTCTGCACCTTCTGCTCTTTTATTCACACAGTTTGTTTATTTGAAACTAAGGCCCCTTAAATATTCCTGAAAGAAACGCGTGTTTATGAAAATGGTGATGTCAAAGTGTTACCCTGCTCATTGATTGTATTTTTGTGTGAGTATCAGTGTGCGATAGATTATTGTCTATCGCACAGTATGGTATAGATTTTTTTTGTCAAAATCATCCATGCACTGTTACATGTGGATGAAACCTAAAGCTTTGCTGGTAAAAAGAAACAAAAGGGCATTTTACCCCCTAGAAGAGCAGATATGTGAAAAAGTGGGCCACCTGATCAAAAATCTCATCAAATGATGGTCTCCTCTCGGGCTGTTCATTCCAGCACTGCTTCATTAGCTGGATGCATTCTAGAGGAGCGTGGTCTGGAGATACTGTGGGTCTGCACAATGGTGGAGGCTTCTTTACTTTCTGAATAATTTCTGTTAAAAAAAATGAATACTCATACTTAAGGGAGTAATACGGCCAATAGTATTACAACAATACAAACAAGTATTACAACATATTCTAACATAAACTTGCTAGATCTCCACGAGTTGTAACCTACCCTGAGCAGAATGCTCTAACATGCAGAAAGGTGGCCCTCGGACCACCACTTCCTGCATGATAATGGAGAAGCTGTATATGTCCCCTGCCAAACTACCTTTCAGTCCTGGAAAGGAACTTCTCAAGATCTCAGGGGCTGTCCACAGCAGCTCTGTGTATTGTCCAGATATAAGCACAACAAGTGTAATTAGAGTGGTATATAGCGATGCATGAGCAAGTACAGACAAGATACCTAAACCTCAACGATTTTAAAGAAGCTGAAAAATAATCCACAACCACCAGGAATTATATGGATAGTACAGAAAACCAGTATCTGCATTCTGAAGTTGAATAGATAAAAGAGCTTACAAGGTACACATGCACTCACCTTCAGGTTGTGGATGTACATAGGGAAACCTCTGGGACTCCAACACTTCATTGTAGCCATAGTCAGTCACTTTGAGCACAAAGCGCCCATCAACCACACAATTTCTGGATTTCAGCCTTCCATGACATACATTCCTGTGGTGGAGGTATTTCATTCCCTGCATGACGGGTACATTCATACACAAACAGTCATATTGTAACCTGCCCCATTTACTACTGTAGATTCCTTCTGTAAATATACCAATGTCTATCTCCCCCATACCCTCCCCCCCACACACATCATATCGGCCAAGTTCTTCTCTGGTGAAGCTTGCAGTCTTGATGCAAACATCAGTCATCCCATCTCTACTATAAAGCACTACCTTAATAAGGTCCAGCAGGAGAGAAGACTTAAACATCCAGTCCAGTTTAACATCGTCATTATGCAGCAGATCCTCTAGGCTGCCACGGGAGCAGAACTCCGTCACTATGGCAAAGACCCCACAGTCGTGAAAGAAACCCATGAAAGGGTTAACGTTCTCATGCCTCATGTCTTTCATCTGTGGATAAGGATGTAAATATTATATGAATCAATTATATGCAAAGAGGATGGAAATAAGAGAAGGCATATTCAAGGAAGGTCTAAAAGGTTTACAATTACTAACAAATATGAATCAAGCTTACCAAGGTTACTTTCTCAAAATATTTGCACAACAGAGCTCAATGTAGACCAAAGTGTAAAACATTTTCATTATTTCCACATGAAATGTGCATACTGTAGGCGTGAAGTGTGAAGGCGGCATGGGGGCTTGGTGGCTTAGTGGTTATCACTGTCACCTTGCACATCCAGGTTCCGGGTTCTATTCCCACCTTGGGGTCTGTGTGCATGGAGATTGCTTATTCTCCCTGTGCTTGATGGGTTTACTCCGGTTTCCTCCCACAGTCCAAAGACATGCAGATTAGGCTAACTGTCATTCCCAAATTGAGTGTAGTATGTGAGTGTGTGTCCGTGCCCTGTGATGGATTTGCACTCTATTGGGGATGTGCTCCACCTCGTGCCCTAAGTCTCCTGGGATATGATCCAGGCCACCTGACCCTATATACAGCATAAAGCGGTATAGACGATGAGTGAGTGAGTGATAGGGGTGTGATGACCTATTGTATACATACTTTTGGACATGTGGGATATATAGATATGGGATATTTATTGCTCAACTGGCAAATGTTAAAAAATACTGAATTCGTGTTTAGAATCATCTGACTGGGGTTAATTTGATAGCAGTTAGCCAAATAACAAAAAAATGCCTTGAAATAAATCAAAACCAAAGGGACCAGAGTAAATGTAGTAAAAGATGCCAGCAGCATAACTTGTGCAGGAATATCACAAATATCACACACGTACTGTACAAATATCACAGGATGAATCCTTAAACAACCCAAAGAATACAAAGTACCTAATTTCATTTGGTGATGATTTCTATAGAAGGTTTGAGCAAAACAGGTAAGAAAATGTGCTTAAAGGTTTTTGGCATTGTATTTCACAAAAAAGGCATTTTGCTGTTGTCATGCAGTTACAGTCCATTTAAAAGGTATAAACAAGTTAATTCATTATTATGGTTTAAAGGCCCCGTTGTTCATATGTCTACATAGGGAATTGTTGACAAATGATCAATTCCTCTATAACAATTGAAAAAAAGTGTAAAGTTTAAACTTTAAGTTTATAAACAGAAAAAACGAGCAAAATGACTCACCAGTTCAAACACGTCAGTGGTATTTGGGTTGATACTCCGAAAGTTTCCATGGGGAAGTCGTTTTAGCCAAGCCCAATCTCCCTGCAAAACAAGAGGTGGGATTAAAAAAATAACTGTTTTTCTGTGCTTCAATCACTTATGTTTTCTAAAATATTCACTGAAAACCTTATACCTCAAAGATGGCCACATTTGAATTCTCATAAGTGGCAGGAGATTGACTAGAGAACGGAGAGTTGTGGCTGCGCTCTGAGATGCTTTTCCTTGTATCACTGTTCTTGCTTTCGTCCAAACTCATTTTCTGAGATTGGAAAGGTTTGTCAGTTATTAATGTGTATCTTTATTGTTTGTGTTTGTAAAAAACAAATTAGATTTTTTTTTACCTTGTTACTTAGTGATGGGTTGATGAAGGTGACATCAGCTAAGGTCAGCAGGATTTTGTTTGGACCCCGGACTAATTTAATCTGATTGAGTCGTCGCCTAAGAGACAGATATATTGTAGCAAAAGTGAAATACACTCGCTGACCACCCCACAAAAAATCAGCTTAAGGATTTTAATTGGCAAATACAAAACAACCGTTGATTGGATAAATTCTGCAGTGATTAACGTTTTAGCTGGCAACAATTTTTTTTAACTCTAACTGAAACAGTGAGAAGCTTAAACATTCATGTGGGAAGACATCTCGCTATTGTGGATAAGGTGTTTCTGTGTTTTAGAAGGATCAAATTATTGACTTGCAACAAGCAAAGATAACAACTAAAGAGACTGCAAAAATTACTGTCATTGTTGTAAGAACACACAGCTATGTTTAATAATGAAAGAAAGAGCATTTCCTTGCACACAGTGTGACAAAAACTCAGAGAATAAACAGATGACTGTCCATAAGAAAACCACTGGTTAGTGAAACTATGCTAGTGAGAGCAATGGAAAAAGGTCATGTGGTCTGATAAGTTCAGATTGACCATATTCCAGTGTCCACTGTATGATCTGGGGTTGTTTCAGTGGGTCAGGTCTATACTCAGCAATTTTATGTGGCAATAAAATTATGTCAGCTGAGTACCTGAATCTACATTTAAAAAATGACCAGGTTATCACATCTCTGCATTTTTTTTTTTTTTTATAAAATATGAAATTCTGGACAAAAATGAATTTTGTCCAGATTGTTAATGAATACATGCCATAATCAAAGCTAAAGTTTAATAAATTATTAGAGTGAATTACATTTTTGGGCCAGACAATACAACATGCTTTTACCTTATAAAGTAAACAGAAGCAACAAAAGCGAAGATCAGTAGAAATACACAAATGAAGAAAATAATCAGATGGAAAGGATCCACACCTGTTAAAAGATGAAAACATTTTTTTGGACTAAGTCATACTCATGGAGCTAAACACCAGTTTATTTAGTAAAGTATATGAATGCCTTGGGGTTTTTGTTTCTGTTTGTGATTATATGTGTGTGTGCGTGTGTGTGTGTGTGTGTATTCCTCCCACCTCCACTACAGATGATTCCTTGTGTAAACCAGCACCTGGAGTCAGTCTTAGGTGGCCCAGATCGAGGGAAGTGAATGGGATGACCAAGGAAGTGTACCATGTCCGTCTCCATCTCTATGCGGTAGCAAGGCCTTAGTTCCCATGATAAGCCATCTGTATCCAGCACCACATAATCCAGAAGACCCGAGCCTGAATGGCTTGTGTGGATGAAATGACTGAAGCCCTTGAATGTCAGGTTACGTGCATGCTGGGCCAGATTATCACTCTGTCTGGATACTTTCAAACTCTGCATGGCATGAGCCATAAACAGAATGGAGGAATAGATGGTCCCAAACAGAGGGGACACCTGTAGGATTAAACAAAATATATAGTTTGCTGACCAACCACTAGTGCCAAAGGGGCTTAATGCTTTAAACGAATTTTTCTGTGAATTGCTTGGATTGCAATAAAAGCTTGTTTCTTTCTACTTTCTACATAAATGTACACCAGGGAACTACATGAAGCAAAAGTATCAAAATGTTCTATTACACCAATCATGTATCGCTTCAGACAGCTGTTCATGAAACACATAAAGAGCAGTCAATCCCACCATTTTCACTTTACTTATCATCCGAAGCATTCCACAGAGGATGTCATTTCCTCTTGCTTAAAATTGCTCAAATTGCCGCATCAAGTTTGCCAATGATACAGCAGTGGTGTGACTCATCAGCACCATTATGTTGCATCTGTTAATGTTGTAAAACCAAAAAGACTTCTTCAAGACTTCAAGATGCCGGTAATTACTACTGTATCTCCAACAGTAAAGAGAAGTAAAAGCTCAGCCACTTCCTTGGTGTGATCCTCACCTGAACTCTCAACAACGCCAGTTGTGTTCTCACATCACAGGAAGGATGAATAGAGCAACCACTCAGTACCACTTTATACAAGGGAGCAATAGAGCGCGTCTCACATCCCACTATTGACACCTATTACCACAAGCATTGTAGTGACAAGGCCACCAGAATAATGGATAACCCCACCCACCCACCCACCTCTTTACTATCTTGCTTTTTAACACACTGATACCCCCAACACTCACTTGAACCAATGAAGACATGTCCAACACACACATTTGATTATCACTGCTCACCAACTCTTAGGACAGTATTTAGTGGACTGTATTGTGCCCTTCAAGACTATGCTTATTTTATCACTAGCAAATTAAAGAGATTACATTGTGTTCCAGCGTGTGCAAGCTCTATATATAATAAAGACAATAAAATCTGCTAGACCTGACCTTTTTTATGCCTGGTGGCAGGTATGAGGAAAGCTTGCAGATGCTAAACCAATTCTAAGAGTCAATATAAGCACAAACACTTTGAGAATTTTCTTAACTTGAGTAACTTTTTCAACCCACTCTCTCTATCCTCTTACCTGGTTGGGTTTAATGTTCTTGGGAAGCTCTCTGCTCATTTGAGCCTCAGCATAAGCTTGATAAAATGAGTGTTGTTCTGGTGAATCCACAGTTATGGTAAGCACAGCATCATAAGCACACTGTAGCTTACTGTTGTTAGGAAGGATGAGCTGAGAAAGGTTCTGGTAGGGCAAGCTGTACAAAAAAGTGTCATAGGGCACAAATATCATGGAGCCATCTGTCATCTGCATATCATGGGCTATCTCAAGGAGCATCTGCTGATCTTTACCCCCTATTAAGACTGAATGCATACAGAGGATCACCACTAAAGTTGGAGAGAAAGACAGAAAAAATAAACAATACATAACTGGCAAGAAAAAAACTATGCAATACATTACTGTGGTAAATTTATACCAGTGGAACTTTGAACTCACATCGTAGATTTTTCACTCTCTTGACCTTGGCTAGAGTCTTGCGCATGCTGGTTACATCCTTACCAATAGATGCCACTATGCCAACAGGAATTCCATGGCTGCGCAAAGAATTGGCTACCTTACTTGCAGTCTCTACCCAGATGTCATCACCTGAGGAAACTATACCCACGTGAGCCCAGCTGAAGTACCGCATGAGATGCAGCAACACAATCGTGGGCTGGGGCATAGTGCGGACAAAAGTGGGATGGCTGCGCTTGACATCCAGCTCATGACCAATACATGACCAGGAGAACACAGCTTTGTTCCAGCTTTTCCCCAGGAGAGATGCTGTGTCACAGTAACCTGGGTTAATTGGCCCAACAAAGGCAGATGCCTGCAAATTGTAGCCAAGGAAACGGTTGAGACCATGCGATGTCTCACAATCCTCGTCCAGGATGACATAATCAAAAGTGACTCCAGAATAGAGAGATGGGTCCTGGTTGATACGACTTACAGCAAGCTGGGCTGCTGCACTGGGATAAGCTTTGGCAAAGAGTAGGTCACAGGACCATGGCCCGACTACCCCTACTCGAAAAATAGCAGCAGTGGTAGATACAGGATAAAGGAGGCACGAGAGAAATACAGAGGCCCAGAAGTACCAAGTGGAGAAGGAGGAGAGATGGCTGTGCTGATAGGCGTAAAATGAACATTGATCATTGGTCTGGAGTCCTCGGGTGGCCCTTTCTGGTGGTAAATTATAGAAGGCACAGAGCCGCCGTTGCATCTCAGGGCTACGGCTCAGGAAGGTCTGAAGTGTGCTCTGAAGTCCACTAGGTGTCACATCAGAGGTGTCATCTTTGGAGTCTCCCCATAGCTCTGTGACAAGAGAAAATCAAAGAGATGGTATACTGTGGTTGAGAATATCTGTACATAAGTGGCAGACTTTCTTGAAATTATAACTACTACCCATGCTGTAAAAAAATCTATCCAGAAGCATGTTGTGGTAAGTAATAGCAGGATTAAGGGTAAGAGTGGGATAAGCACAATCCTTTAAAGTGTACACCATTTTCTATAACTACATACCACTCTAAGACATTACAATAATTCATTTAGAAATTACATTGAAGTTTGAAGCTATCGCAGAGAATTTGTGGTTTCTATAATACTTCTAAAGCACAACATAGAAACTTTTGAGTGATTTAATGAAGCCAGCAGTAAATGCACTTTAAGATGGAAATTTACGCATTCCCATGCACAATGAGAGCCATTTGTCTTACTAAAAAGACATTGAGCATTTCTTCTTAAACAGTTTCTGTAGCACTGCTAAAATAACTAAATGCTAGACTGGCTATAACTAGGATTATCTAATTATGTCTATGGAGTTTATTCTAATCCCTCCTCATCAAGCACATTCAACATACCAAAATACAAGCACATACAAAATTGTATGAAAATATGTCAGCTATTGCTGAGGGCTGTTTCCAATTAGATGTGTGTATACATCTACACTCCAATCAGCATTTTCAAAGTCTGGAGATTGCTAATCAAGTTTTATTGTCTTGGGTTGGTCTCTGCAATTCAAATACCACCGATCAGTTATGCAATTTTATAAATTCATTTACAGGCATCTACCTTAGCATGGACATACCAATGGTGTTTACTTACCGATTCTATATGTTAAAGCATATGTGGATGATCATTTGCATTGCACCTTATCCTCAACCATGAAGCGTAAACCTGTAGGCCACCAACATTTCACATAAAAAAAAATCCAAGAGAAACTGTTTTGTTGAAGTTTTACTGTCATTATGAATTTAATTATGAACTACAGAAACCAAAAGGTATGGAGATGAAATCCATTGGTGCTGCAGAGGCCCTAACGGGGCTCCAGCCAGCATTAGGTTAAATTTTTAATCCTCTCCAAGTCTCCTCTTCCTGAAATGACGGCATAGCCGACCTCAAGTGAGTGACCTGAAGATTATATCAATCCAATTTTGAGCCAAGTGATTTCTTCTTTTTATTATTTATCTCAGTGTTCTCCCTAGTCTCTTTATAATGCAGTTAGAATTGTCATGATAAACATTTAATTGTCATTTAAAGGCCATTTAAGTAAGACAAATCTTACTTATAGTAGGCATTGAACATTCTATATATCAAATACATACAGTATTATGCTAAATCAGGAATGTTATTGAGTAGTTACATAGAACAACTAGTTGGTGGTCTTGCACTGGAGTGGTCTTGAAGTTGAGTCCAGATCAACTAGATGATCCTATTAATATCTATTATTGCAGTTGTTTTTGAAACATTCTTAGTGTATCCCTAAGGAAGCATGTGAAATCACCAACTTAAGGCAGAACCAGATGGCCTGCTAGTATGAGTGTCTGCAACCTCAATGTCCTTATAAAGCTAGAGGAGGGAGGCAGGGGCACACAGACACATTAACTATGGAATATGGACAGAGCTGGTACACAGTCTTTGGCAGATCTCTGGTTGGATCACTGTGAGTGAGAGCAATCTGGTCAAATACTTCATTAGATAACTACTCATGATAATCTGCAAATGTACCCTTCAAGCTCTTCAAGTTCAACAAGCTCAACAATGGCCTGTCAAAGCATTTCCTCAGACAGTACAAATGTCTGGTCAACTGCAGGTCAAGTTGAAAGAACAGTAACTGCACATATGCTGCAAACACAAAATTAATAATAAATAGATAAATGAGCAATCCAATATATCCAGTCAACATTAGGCTCCCACAAGTTATAGTAATGCATTTATTTTTCAATTAAAGATTAAGCCTATTTATTATGTAATAATGGTTTCCCTTAGTACATTTCTAGTTACATTTTCTTTGCTTAGAAAGTTCTGACAAACTGATAATCTGATGAACTTGTTTTGGAATTGAACTATTACTGTTTTTTTATTATTTAAAAATTCTTAAAATTCAGTTAATAAAAATCCAGGGTTAGACAATGTGTTTTCAACCCTACTTGCAGTGCTTTGCTATACAGAATGGAGGCAGTAGAATACAGATTTGCGCTGCATGAGCTCTCTACTTGGACGACAAATTTCCATTTAATTCCATTTAAAGCAAAGTTCATCCGTGAATTGAGATTTCAAAACATGAAATTAACTGGAAGAAGAAATTTTCATTTTCATGCACTGATTTGGTTTCTTTATCCAAGAACTTTAGCCCTAATACTGTATCTGCTTTCTTTTCAATCACACACCCCTAAAAGCCTGAAGAAATGCTTTGTTGCTCTTACTAAATATTTACTTGTGTTGTTAGTGACCACTGGAATTTCTTGAAATATTACATCATTTAGCAAAACCTTATTCTTGTGTCACATTTTTCTATATAAGAATAAAAAAGGTTATGCATCTATGTTTTCTATATCAAGTAAGATGTACAGAGAAATTGATTGCACTGATACATGATACATGTAAAGTCATTTCCATATCTCTTGAACTTTCTCATTACTTCCTATCATCCTAAATCCATTCCAAATTCACCCGCATGTTAAGATTCATCACAGAAGAAACTTGAACCTTTTCCCTGTAGTAAATCACTGCTATCACCACAACACCCAGTGACCATATTGGGTAAGAATCTTAAAAAAGATTAGCTTCTGATTCAGATTGGTTTTAAAGTGTGAAGGATTCCCTGTCCGTCAAGGTTCCAAATGAAACCATTTTAGGAAACTGAGAACTCTTAAGAGTCCTTTGGATATCTCTAGGTCATGAGTAGAATCTGTTATATGAATCAGAACCAGAAGTGCACTTACATTATTTATACTCACTACCATGAAAAAGTGCGTCTATAAAAAAAAATTATTTACTGGTGTTACACAGCCATAGAGTTCCTGTCCATAATTCTCAAACCTAATTTTCTCTAGAGTCATTTATGTAGAGTGGTAAAAGAGCATACTATTAAGATAAATAGAGGAAGGCAGTTATTTACTCTGTAAACGGTGTAAGTAAAGTATTTTTTCTTTAAATATGGAAGCAACATCATGCTGGTAATTGTCCTGGGGGAATTTTGTGGCTATCAGCAGCGTAGTGGTATGGAAGCTATAAAATGAACTTGTAAAAGTGGCATTCCCTGCAAATTTGGCAGTGTTATAAAAAGAGTGTTTTGAAATGCTGATGAAGCGTGTGAGACATCTTAGTTTATGTTTCAGTCAGCTTGAAAAATCTAATTTCACTGGACCTAATCAATGACTATTTACTCAGATGACTTGGATTACATAATACATATCTACAGATGTCTGGCCGCAAAAAAGAAATAAATAAATAAAACCACAAATACACATTGAGATTGTTCTTCAAGTGCTGTTGAGATCAAACCAAAAGAACGGTTCTGGATGAAATGAGGGGTTTAAGTAGGAAAGGAGAGAAGAAGGAAGGGTAGGAAATGAAAAAAAATGCAATTAATTAATAAAAAAGGGAAATAAGAAGTAAACAAGCAGACAAATGCAACAGAAAAAAACAGACAGGAGAATGTAAACATATAAGGCATAAATGAAAAAATGATGAATAAATGAGGGAAGATAGGAAGAGAAGACTTTGAGAGTATTTTGATTGATGAAATATTGATAGGAATGATGGTATGGTGTGTATACAGGAGGAAGAAAGAAAGAAAACACATAAACACACAAACAACTAAACAAGTAAATAAATGCAGACATCCTAGGAATGGGCGATGGATCCTGCTGGAAGAACAAGAAAACCACAGTTTATTAAATGCGAGCAAATGGAATATCCTCAAAGGTTATTTTGGCAGAACTACAAAAACTTTCGACCCAGATCGCTAAATTACATCACAAATACCTTTCACCTATTTTCAGACCAGTTCTTGAAATCAAAACAATCAAATTAAGAGCCAACTCAACAGCTAACAGCAATATTATGCCATTCATCCTTCATTAAAATAAACGGTTAAATAGCCTCAAGCCATGGTGAGTGGAATTATTATTCTAGCTATTATTCTGTGGCAGAACTTTACTATACCAGACAAATCCAAAGCCAAGCAATAAACTTTAAATGCTTTCTTGTATGAGATACATTGTGTGGTTAGAGATTTGTATAATCCCAAATAAAAACAGAGAGCAAGAACTGGCTGTTCTTTATTTCAACCCTGTTGCATGTGTACATGACAGTTGTGACCTTGTGAGGACATTCGGTTGATGACCGTGAAGGAAACTGCTGTTTAAGTCAAACTAAAGAACTAAAGCTTTAGGTCTTAGGTCTAAGGTCTAGCCTTATTTAGTTGCATTAATAGTTAATGTCCTCAAAAGCATAGTAAGACAAAGTCAAGTGTGTGTATGTGTGTGTGTGTATAGTATGTGTGTATGTAGGCATGTGTCTTCCTATGTTACTCCTGCATATTGATGTCCATCATGTTTAAGAGACGGTTACTGCTGGTCTTGGAAGAAATGCAAAGATCTGGAACATGTCAAAAAGAAAGGAGAGCAAACTTTCAGAGAACCTGAAACAGAAACAGTATAGACCTCAGACTCTGAACATGAAACCAACTCAGGCAGGCAAAATGATATAATTTAAGCACTGATGTCAGTCAGTGTTCCCAGCTCTGGAGACTTCATGCCTCATGAAACCAGTTTTGTTCTGTCTGCTTTCTTTGTGCCTGATGGTAAAACACCCTGAGACCAGGACAAACAGAAAACAAAACGATTTCCTTAGCAAACTACAGCTGGTAGAGATGGACATGTGTCTCTGTTTAATGTCTCATTTCATTCAGATTTTTTGCAAAGTAGTCCTTTGCCTTCCCTGATAATCCAGTCAAAGCATGGCCCTTCATATTCACTCTTTCTTTACTAGTTCTTTGTTATTTCGGTGTCTCTCTCTCCCACTTCCTCACTCTCCCCCTCCCCCTCCCCCTCCGATGGGAAATGTTTGCTCAAGTTTCCTGACTTGGCGATAACACACTGGGAGAGAATATGTCCTGTAACTGTTCCTCCCTCGCAGCTGTTTCTTCACAAGTTCAGTGCTGAGTAGTCACATCTCCCAGACAAGCATTTCCACATAAACCATGATTTCACAAACAAAGGCCCCGGAACCCTTCGACTCTCCCACTCTGCATGACGATAACCACTATTCAAGAGTTTGAACCTTTCTGCATGTCGCAGTTGCTGTTGTTAGCTGGATCAGAGCACAGGAAGTCGTTACCCTGATGTCAAGAGACATCCATCTTGTTGGAAGAAAGCATATTGTAATAAGTAATACGTTTAACCTAGTACAACATACATGTTTTCACTAAAATATATTTTTACTTGAAAAAAGCTGAATTCAATTCTAGTAATTAATTGTTTTTGAGCACTTTACTCCTGTTTCCAATAGAGACATGAGTATGAGTATTTCTCCTGGAATTGGCTCCAGGCTCCCCTTAGCCTAATCTGCAGGTCTTTGGACTGTGGAAGGAAACCAGAGAACCGCTAGGAAACACATCACGCATACAGACCCAAAGGCCAGACTCGAATCCTTGACACTGGAAGTGCGAGGCCACAGTGATAACCAATACGTCACTATTCTGCCCCATAATTGTAAATTATGTGGACTATTAGTCATAATTAACAATTATAACTTACATTCTATGTAAACTAATTATTATAGAAACAATGACATATTAGAATTAGAATATAATTTTTTTTTGAGAGAGAGTTTGTACTACTTTCATAAATTCTGTTATAAATTCAACAGTGATCTCATTTTAGGTAAATAAATAGGTAAATAATTAAATAACTTTAAAGCCATTTAGACATTTTAGGGATCTGCATCCTCCCTGCATGTCTGTGCAAATACTAATTTCATAATCGCATGTCTAAGGCCAACAGTCAGTCGAAGGTGATAATGTGAATGCACTCTTTAGCAAGACATACTGAGGAATACAGTCAGGGTTCACCGGAGCTCAAAATGCAGTGCACGATTTTCAACTCATCTGTTCATTATCAAGCTCAATCATGTGCAACAGGGGAAATATGAAACTTCATGTTGTTGCAGACCTCAAAAAAGATTTTTCATTCATTTAAGGGCCATAATTATGTGTTTCATATAACACATACAACTTAAGCCAAAGTATTGAAAATAAAATAAAAAATTTAGACCTTTTTTAAAATAAATGCCAGCGGACAGCCCACAAAATGCATGGAGCAGGAAAAGCCTCAATCGTATAATACGCATCTTTAACAATTACAGGATCTTCTATAACCATATTCTGTTACCTATGATTTCACGTGAGCAGGAAAAAAAGATCTATAATTGCGAAAGAATGCCTGTGCAAGAGTGTGCATGTTTCTAATTATGTAAAGGAATTCAGTAATACAGAAAAGAAATGAAAATACAAAAACATACCAAAATACGACTTTTACTTCCACATTTGCTTTGTTTGAAATAGATATCAGACAGAAAATTGAGACAGAGTGGAAAGAAATCTGCTTCACATCAAGACAGGAAAAAGAAAAGGTCAAAGGTAAAAAGAAAAAGATTACAGGGTCAAAGGCTGTGAGTAGTGAATGAAGATCACATTCCAGAAAAACAGGGAAGTGGCTTTAAGCTGTAATCCCCCTGACAAGTAGGGAAGGATAAATAAAGGAACGAGTGAATGAAATATGAAACATTTACCCCACCGCTGCTTTGGCTCCACACAATCTAAGGGGGTCAAAGTTCATGTGAACCACCAGATGCCTGGCCTATATATGGCTACCAAGGAATATTAGAAATAACTTAATAACCATAAAATAATTGCTTTAATTCATGGACAGTTATCCCAATTTAAATACATAAAAAATATTTTTCCATCTAAGGGGGTCTAAGAGCCACTTGTGTAAAAGCTTACTTTACCATATAGAGATATTTAAAAGAAAAAACATGCCCAAGAAATTTTTATCATGCAGCCATTAATTTCATCACTCATTATCATTGCATTTTAGATAAATGATAAGACACCTGTAACAATGTTATGGGTTTAAAATCAAAAACTGTTATAAAAAAATGAAACAAATGTCGTGCTTTTATTTATCATTATTATTATTATTATTATTATTATCATCATCATCAATTTGTAATGATATATATCTTTATGTGTGTTCTTGCAGGCAAAGGTTGTCTCTGTATGAAAATCAACATTTTTATTGTTCCCCTAGTTAATACCGCAGTAAAAATAGTGTTAACATACATTATTAATACATAAAAGATTAGCTTTTTGACTCCCGCTTCCACAAACAGGCCTGTGAATCAATCACTGGCGTTACATTATCATCACACCGCTGTTGTGGATTTCCCTCTAGAAGAGAGCACTTGCCGGAATCTTCTCTTCAGTTCCTGCATGTTGGGACTCTTTGGCCGAACAAGATGCAGTCCTCCCCGCCTCTTCTCTCCATTCGCCCCTCCCAGTGCCCGGCTCACCTCCTGGCACAAGTGCAGGAATGCTGCCTGCACACCCTCATGGTTCTCCCGGGCCGAAGCCTCAAAATAGTGTCCTCCGAGTTCGGCTGCCAGAGCCTGGCCCTCGTCTGTGGGTACCTGACGCGCCCTCAGCAGGTCATTCTTGTTGCCTACCAGGATAATGGGGATGTTGCCACTTGGATGGATGCGGCGCACATGCTCATAGAGTGGCTGAATGGTCCGGTAGCTGTGCATGTCCGTGATGGAAAAGACCAGCACATAGCCATCTGCCCAGTAGATGGAGCGGTTAATCTGTTCCTGGCAATACAGACCCTCTGCATCATCCTGATAAAGAAACACCAAAGAAATCCATAAAGGAGAATAAATTGAGTCCGAGAGGTTAACACTAAGCAACAGCAGTGAAAAAATAAATTATCTAGGAACATTTTGTTTTAATGATTGCACAAGTTTGTTTATCCATGACTATTTGTGTTTCAACACACCAAGTAAAAAAAAAAAAAAGAAAAAGAAAAAGAAAAATACCCCAACTGAAATAGGCCAAGACAAGCCAACGAAACTGATTAATCTGTTAGACAAAGCTGTCCAATTTCAGGAGTGATATATCCTCCAGCACTGGGACTATTTGTGGCCATAAACTGATGTGTGTTGAAAAGAGACATTCTAACTGATGGATAAATATTAAGAAGGGAGTCTGGACCAGGAAAGGTTTAAACTATGACCAGAGCTGAAGACAATCTCTCCCCCCTTCTTCCTATAATGACCCCCTGACTCAGAACGCCCTCTTTATCTCCACTTCTGCATTCTTGGCCTGCAGACAAAACGTTTGAACTAAAATTACCCCTCCGAGGTTCATCAGAAGCCTGCTGAAATCACAGACTGCATGACGTGCATGACACCTTGATAGGATACGGTGCGAGACAGGGAACCGATTTCATGATGCACTGAAATACCTGCAATGACACACAGGGAGTGTCCTGCACTTGTAGAGAAACCTGCTCCCCATCGATATTTATCTTTCTTGAATACAAGGCCCCTAGAGAAAAGCAACAAGGGGGTTTTCCTTGATTTATATGACACATGATTGAGTTAAACTTGAGTGTACACGTGTTTGAATGTGTGCGATATTTACCTGTGTTGGCTTCGTAATCACCGATAAACCTCTTGGTCAGAAATCGTACTATTAAGGCTGCAGATTTTACAAACAAACAGGTTATCAGTTCACATGATAAAACAATTGGGCACATGCATGAAACTAAACTTTTATGTGTCGCCCCCTGGAGGACATCTTCTCCACTGACTTTTCACATTAAACTTTGGTGATACTTTGGGTTGTCTTGTATGACAAGGATTTTAACATGTACACACATACAGATGCTGATGTATATAGCATATTAAAGCCATCAAGAGCATCACACTGATACTTGATTACTGCACTTTCAGTTTATTTAGTGCGTTATTTTTATGGTTGGTGTATAATAACAGAAAAGACGTGATTGTTACCGGTTTTCCCGACGTTGCTAGCTCCAAGGACGACTATTTTCACATTTTTATTGGGCACACAGTCCAGGCCCGGGTATTCCGGTATAGGGACGAGCAGAAAGTTGCCCGAGCCGGTGCTCATTGTTCTCGGCTGCTCGGGAAGACGCATTTAGAGAGCTGGAGACTTCATCCGAGTGCCTGCGAACTGATAGCAGATCCGTGACTTTGCCAAACCGCCCGCTCCCAGTTCTCCAAACTCTCCCAAGTCTTTCTCATAATGTGAAGCCCGATGACTGAGAGCGCATGAAGGAAGCGATCAGGACTAATCCTCTGAATGAGAAGCGGCGCAGGCGGACTCGGACACTCGCTCAGTGTGGCTTTAGTCTCTCAAACAGGCGTGATGGCAGAAATCCGTCAAAGCAACAACAAAAAAAAAGCACAGGATCCTGCGATCAGAGCCTGAACATGGTGCGCTTCCTCCCTGCAGCGATGAGTTCGTTCGTGTGTGTGTGTGTGTGTGTGTGTGAGAGAGAGAGAGTGTGTGTCTCCTGCACTTAAAGCCGCTCCACGAGAGAGCAGAGCTGAGCTGAGCTGAGAGAGCAGAGGGGCGGATGACCCCCGTGACAAAGCACTCAAACACTGCGCGCTGACACAGACACATCCGCACTGGACTGAAGGGAGCACTAATGTTGCACTAATATTTATTACTGTTATAGACACTGTTTACGATGGACTACTGTACTAACTTACACTGTTAAGAGCATACTTTTCACAGGAACATATATTAAACCCATTGTACACACTGTACTGCAAATTAACGTTATACAAATTATTCAGACAAACATTCCTCCAAGAAACAAACAAATACGCCACTAATTATAAGGATCACTTTATTATTATTATTATTATTATTATTATTATCCCGTTCGACACATTCGATTACAGATGCGTAAACGGAAACAGTACTGAGAACAGTTCTAGAACCGGAGCGTCTCTACTGCTCTACTGACTGAAGCAGTACAACTGTTCTGAGAACTGTGTCGATTTCCCCGCTCGGGTTTCATTGCTTTTCTTATCAGAACAGGCGGACCCTCATAAGGCTGGCGGATCCTCTGCATTGCGCATGTCCGAAATTGTCACGCATGCGCGCTGCACACCGCACTAGCTGTAACCTCATCTAGGTGTCGAGGCTTGCCTGTTAATAGTCTCACCGGAGGATTCTTTATTTTTTTTAATATTTATTTAAGAGCTTGTTGTATTGGTATTGAGAGGGCAATTTTTGTGTAGCAAATCAATCCTAAAATAAAATAATAAAAAAAATTAATATGGACATGTGCCTGCAAGTAATATTTCATACATCATCAATCAATTTCATAGTTCACAATCAATCATATATTCAAATCTTCCAATTCGCTTTAATTCTTTATATTTATATTTAACCAGACACTTTTTTAAGGTCAGTTACCCTTACTCTAATAATGTAAGAATACACTTCCTGGTAAAAAGAAATAATAATGCTCACTCCAAGATTTCATGATCACCTTAAGCTTTGATTACAGCACATAATGTGGTAGCGAATTCATGTGTGAAAATTATTTTGTTTCTTTTGCACACTTTTTGTCCTGGAATATACCTGTGCCATCAGGGAAGAAAAACTGCCTACATGTGATACCCTGGTCATTCAGTACATTCAGGTCATCAGCTGACTTCATTTTATTGCCACAAGTTTTTGAGTCTAGACCTGAGCAACTGAAGCAACCCCAGATCATAACACTGCCTCCAGATGCTTGTACAGTGGGCACTACGCATCACTTCATGCACTACTCTTCTTACCCTGATGCACCCATCACTCCGGAATAGGGTCAATCTGAACTCTTTAGACCACATAACCTTTTTCCATTTCTCCAAAGTCCACTCTTCTGGCTCCCTAGCAAATTCAAGCATTTTTAATGAATTTGTCTTACTAACCAGTAACACAGCTGTTTTATCTCTACCCAGTGATTTCTCATAATATTGTGCATGTTGTCCAGGGAAACTTTGGGCACATGGTGGGTTACACCCTGGACAGGGTGTCAATCAATGGAAGGGTAAAAATGCCCCCCCCCCCACACACACACACATGTGTGAGTGTGTCATTCACACACTATGGGCAATTTGGGAACACTAATCAGCCTAATCTCATCTAATCAGCATAATTACATTATTTGGACAGTGGGAAGAAACCAGACGGCCCAGAGGAAACCCACCAAACATGGGAAGAACATGCAAACTCTCTGCACACAAACCCAAAGCTGGAATCAAACCCTCAACTCTGGAGGTATGAGGCCACTAATTTAATCTCATAACCAGTGTTGGGTGTAACATGTTACAAAGTACAAAGTAATGTGTGAGAGTACTTGGATTACTTTTTGACATAACTTAATGATGTAATTTAATGCATTAGGTCTGGCATTTAAGTACTCAGACAATTTATGCAATCTGTGACACAGACAGCAGTGATTCCCGCTTCGGGTCTGTGTGTGTGGAGTTTGCATGTTCTCTCTGTGCTTGGTAGGTTTCCTCCAGGCACTCTGGTTTCCTCCCACAGTCCAAAGACATGCGAATTAGGCTAATTGCCATTTCCAAAAGTGCCAGTAGTGTGTGAATTACCATGTGAGTGTGTGTGCATGTGTGTGTGCCCTGTAGGTGCAAGGGCCAAACAGCACACATCCACACAAACACTAAAGATAAACTAAATATCCAGAGCAAAAAGTAAAAAAAAATATCATTTCTAAAACACCACTGTTGTCTCTAATGACATATATTGTCTAAACAAATCCATGGTGCAAAGGAAATGTTTGTGCACACATCTACCATCTCTGAATCTGAAAAAGCCCCTGAACATGTTCTAGCAATTTGTTCTAGTCATTGATTTCATTTTTGGGAGAAATTACGTAAAAATTGTGTTAAATGGTGCGTCTCTTTCTTGATCGCTCCATTCAAAGATAGCAAGTGTCGTGCTGCTAGGGCTGCACAGTATGCTGATTGGTCGCGTCATCGGGCACGTGACCCTCAGGGAAACCACCAGTCAGGCCTCGAAGCGATGTTTCTTCGGAACCGACTCTTCAGCTCGACACACGTTTCGGATCTTTGGAGTCGTATGAGTAACAGCACTAGGACGAACGGCTTGCGGTGACAGGCGGGCGCGCGCTTATCTTTCCGTGTCCAGCTGCTGGACAGTCGTAAGCTTTTTACCGGAAATCCAGCCTCTTGTGGCTGTCACGGTTTTACAGCTGGAGTTTGGTCCAGTATGGCGGCAGACGGATGGAAATACTGATGACAGTCCGAAAGATCGCCTCGATATGTACGATGGTAGGTTTGAAAAAAATTGGAGGTTACTCTGTAGCCTTTAGCCTGTGTGTGTACACTGCGTGTAGCCGGTGTTTTGGTTCAGCTAACATCACAGGAAGATAAACAGCTAGCGAGCGGAGAAACCGCGTCCTCCCCAAAGTTTATCAGTCGGATGAGTTCCCCTTAACGCTCATAAGATAAACTTATTCTGAGATAAACCGGATATTTTTTGTGTACCTTATTTAGCTATTTGAAACCTTAAACACACGTGTAAACAAACGAGTTGGGCTATTAAAGCGAAAATAAGGGAGCTAGTTAGCTAGTCTCGGCTAGCCCGTGAGCTGTTAGCGTAGTGGACTCAGGCTGCGTGATTCAGCCTGGGCGTCTCCATGGCGAGGACCAGTCTGTCCACAAACATCTATTTCTCAGATGGTGTAACAAAGTCAAACACCATTTTCAATAACATATGGGTATTGCGTTTGTTTTGTTTTGGCAAGGTGACTTCTTTGGCTTTCTGTGGGGTCTCTCTTAGCTTCGGGTCCTCACATAAAAAAAATGATATTGCCCTGTAACACAATGCAGTGTGTGTGTGTGTGTACACGATGTCATGTGATTTTAAGTTAAACAGCTAACATGTTCACATCAGTTCACACCCCTGAAGTGCTGATCAGAGGGAGACATCCTTATGCATCATCACTCTTGTTGTTGTTGTTTTTGTTGGTCATTGAAGACACAATTTTCACTTCTTGCTTTGTATGTTTAGTTAATCCTTCTGTTTGTGTGGAGGTGAGTGCTGTCTGGCCTGGCATCCAAGGTCACGTGTTCTCGAAAAAAACAACAACAACAATGTATAATTTAAGGCACATAAGTGTCTAAGTTAATTCAAGGTACATAACAGACATCATACCAGGTTAAATGTATAAAAGGTGTAACCCTTCATGGTAATACCTATGACTGATGGAAAAACACAATTTGGTAACTTTTTTTTATTTGGCGCTGTGGCCTCGCACCTCCAGGGTCGAGGGTTCGATTCTGCCTCAGGTTTGTGTGCTTGGAGTTTGCATGTTGTCCCTGTGCTCTGTGGGTTTCCTCCTGGTACTCTGGTTTCCTCATCATGTGATTATGCTGATTAGATGAGGTTAGACTGATTGGTGCTGCCAAATTGCCCATAAGTGTATGAATGTGTGACTTCAGATGGAGTGACATCCTGTCTAGGGTGTACCTGAAGTGTACCTGAAATGTGCCTGAAGTTTCCCGGGATAGGCCCCAGACCCCACTCAGCACTGTATAGGATAAGCATATAGAAGTTAAATAAATGAACCAGGGGTTTCCTGAATAGACGGTGTGTTTTGGACCTGAAATGCTTCACTGGTTTTAGATCTAGTGCGACATATTAATTTCTCTGGTCTGACGATGGGTTTTCTGCCATAAATGCAAACTATGCTGACTGATGCAACTTGGCACAACTTCTCTTTGCCTGAGAGGATACACAAACAAGTCTGTAGAGACTCGGTTTGGTTGTCAATGCCAGTTCAGGATCAGGTATCAGCCGATAGCCAGAGCTCTGATTTGGGTATAAATCAAACTGGTAGAAGTAGGAATGGTGCGTTATTATAACATCTTTAAGGTTTACCGTGTACACAAACAGTATCACTGACATGTAGTACATCAGATGTCCTGCTGTTATTTCCTAAAGGACAGTGCTTTATGTCAACCTCTTAAGCTGCTGTGCTGCTGCAGGTGATGTTAGTGCTAATCATGTGTTTCCCAGTGGATGTGCATCCTGTTAATGTCAAGCCTTTCCCTAACAGGATGTTCCTGTTCATCTGAACAGGACAGTCCTGTCAGGTTGTAGCTTAGAGAGCAAGAGTGTAAGAGCCTTAGATAATAACCCCTATGGCTGTGTTTTTCAGGGCGCCAATGCCTCAGCTTTGGAGAAGGAGATTGGACCAGAACAGTTCCCTGTGAATGAGCACTATTTTGGTCTGGTTAATGTAAGCTTTTGTTGTTGTTTTTTTTGCATCACTGAGTAGTTTCTCCCTTTTTGTAAAATAAGGATATCACTTTATATGAAACTAAATGTGTCATATGTCACACAACTTTAAATCTGGTGCTGGTCTATTGACCATATTAGTCACTTCTCCTTTTATAAATACCTTGACCTTTAACACCCTTATCTTATCTGCACACCTAGTTGCTTATCTGGATGTTAAAGGCTCTTGCTTTGAAAGTCACAACAGGTCACTGTATATATTGTAATATTTACTTACTGTAGGAAAGTAAATATAAAGTAAATAAAAAGCTTTCAGACTCTGTATTTGTGTTTTTAAAATTGTCTTCCTGTTCCTGGCCTCTCTTTCTTTTCCTGTAAATATTTTTTTGTTTGCAGTTTGGCAACACCTGCTACTGTAACTCAGTGCTTCAGGCTCTGTATTTCTGCCGGCCGTTTCGGGAGAAGGTGCTGGCCTACAAGGTGCAGCCACGGCGCAAAGAGAGCCTGCTCACGTGCCTGGCAGATCTCTTCAACAGCATCGCTACTCAGAAGAAAAAAGTGGGAGTCATTCCTCCTAAGAAGTTCATCTCACGCCTGAGGAAGGAAAACGGTAACATATAAAGGATGCTTAAATAGTTTCTATCTAGAACGGGTGTTTTGCCCTCAGCTTTTATTTAATTAGCATTTTTAACAATGGTCAGTGTAGCAAAGTAGCTTTACAGAATCAATAAAATAAAGGAAATGAGTTTTAAAAGTGTCAGGACATAATTATCAGATTGTCCCAGATGAGCAAGCCAAGGCCGATGGTGGGAAGGAAAAAACTCCCTGAGATAACAATAGGAAGAATCCTTGAGAAGAACTAGACTCAGCAGGGAACCCATCCTCATTCGTGTGATAACAGATAGCAGGGATTGATCTGCAGTCATACTGTGTGTTAGTAGGCTGGAAGTTCAGTATAACAGGACAAGTGTTTAGGTTAATAAGGATCACTCTTTTGTTATTGGACAAAAACTGTTTGTTGGAATTTCCGTCCTGAACTCTTGAGTGACAGAAGTCACAAGCCATCAGAGAACAGCTGTTCACATCAGCCGAGTCCAATACGTTATTCATGGTCAAGTGAAGACAATAATATCAAACCAGTTGATTGAAAGCTGATCTGATGTACTTTTCCACTGAAAATCCAAAAACAAAATCTGTCCCAAAACACCCACTAGAGGTTCTAGTTGAGCAATTTACATTGGCAGTTTTTATTTCACTGAGCAGTGATCCCAGCATTAGGTTCAACATGGAAGAAATGCTTACTTGTTGATGTTTTATCAGCTGTTTGCTTAATCATATTGTTTATCCTGACATCATTTATATTTCTGAGGAAAAGGCTAAGTGGTGGTTCATTATAACCAGAAGGAAGAAAAAAACAACAACAACATACCATGATATTATTAAAATGACTCAGTAGATCGAAATAATAGTGGAAACAACATTAAAGGGACCAGATGTAGTAAAATGAGTCAATACAACTGGTAAATATTAGTCAGCTTTTACGTCATGTTAGTGTTTTTGCTGTTAATCACTGTTATGTTGGAACAGGCTGCAGGCTAAGATATCAAACATTATCATGTCTTTAGTGGCACAAATACAAATAATTAACCAGGCTGTTTTATTACATGATTTTATCCTTACTGGAAAAGTGGATGATGTGAAAAGCACATGTTTTTTTTTTTTTTATTATTATTTTTTTAATGTTTCCTATATTAGAGTTGTTCGACAACTACATGCAGCAAGATGCACATGAGTTTCTCAACTACCTGCTTAACACCATCGCCGACCTGCTGCAGGAAGAGAAGAATCAGGAGAGGCAGCAAAATGGCAAGGTGGTACAGAACGGGGGAGGAGGAGGAGCAGGAGGAGGGAGGGGGGGCAACACAGGAGAGGCCGAATCAGCCGAGAAGAACCAGCAAACGTGGGTGCACGAGATCTTCCAGGGCACACTGACCAATGAAACTCGCTGCCTCAACTGTGAAGCGGTGAGTTGAAGAGAATAAACAGTCGACCAGAGAGCTGTCTACTTCCTGCTTATGGGCTCGTTAAAGCTGACACATGGGAGTAGAACAGTTTTAGAATTGCATAGTGTACCTAGTGGACGTATCTATTAAAAGAGAATCCAAGAAATGAAGCTTAAAACTTTTAATTACAGATGGGAAATGGGTCATCTGTGCTTAGGTAGAAACATTTCATTTCATATCCCTTGTATTACACCATATGATGATGCTTGCTTTAATTTTCCCCCTTAGGTAAGCAGTAAAGATGAGGATTTTTTGGATCTCTCTGTGGATGTGGAGCAGAACACATCCATCACACACTGTCTCAGGTAAAATGGCTCTGAGCATGCAGGTGTTACACGCACAGAGCCATCTCTGTGCATGTAACACATGCACAGAGATGGCTACAGATATCTGCATAATAACTTGAGAATAACAGGTTCAAGAGTATATTATACTTGTTACATTTCTTCACACTCAAAGCAATTTCAATGCTATGCACAGTATTCTCTGTTAGCTAGCTAGCAGCAAATGTTAGCTTTTAGCTTTCCCCAAGACACAACAAAAACATACTTCGATATGTTTTCTCAAGTCCCATTTTTATTAGGCAGAATATAGTAAAGTTGCTTTTACACGCAATAGGCAGCAAGATCACTCTGTGTTGGTCATTGGTTTCCTTCCTATGATGTCATCTACCTTAGCCTTAACTTAGCTCCTCTCTCTGAGATGTGAGAACATTGCTGAGAGTGAAACTAACAAAAAGCAAACAAAACAAAACATGCAACATCTGTTGAACTACAAAAAATATAGTGGGTAGAAAATTTAAGAATGTTTTTACAAAGTTACTGTACATTCCATATACACTACCGTTCAAAAGTTTGGCGTCACATACAAATTTCTTTGTTTTTGTTTAGTGATTTATTTTCTACATTCTACAACAATACTGGGGATTTCAAAACAATAAAATA
>JAQMYJ010000001.1:15132520-15143410 GCA_030014305.1 Clarias laeviceps | reverse complement strand
TGAAGTCTTTACAGAGCAGAAGTATCAGAAACATCTCACAATTAACTGTTCAAAGGAGATTAATGCATTTTTTGGACACTTTCAGCATTCCTTTACAATGTAGAAAGAAATAAAAATCGGGAACGATTATGGAGTTAGAAAGTGACCCCAAACTTTTGAACGGTAGTGTACATGTAAATGTGAAAAAGCACACCACCCCAGAAAGTCTACTGTTATGATGTATTCAAGTAATAATTGTAATTACATTCTACACAAGATAATGAGCATAATGAGCAGAGAAGATGAAGTCCATGACCATAACATTAATGATAATATTAATTATTATATATTATATATAACAACGTATTACATTATGTTAATTTATTACAATAATAAGAACAATATGGTCATAATACACTTTTCTAAGTACCTATTTGTCATAATTTAGTTCTATGTTTTTTGGTTTTGTAACAATTTAATATCTCAGATGTTTTAGCTTCTAGACCAATATAGCTGTAATGTTTTGTTGCTACTTTGTTAGCACTGTTCTATATCGTGTCTGTAAAAGTTAAAATGTCTTTTTGTGAAAATGTTTTTGCCCTCATGTCCACCTTCTACCGCCTTGGCTCATGACTGTCCACATGTTTACATGAGAATAAAGAGCTGTGATTTTTCCAGTGGGTGTAAAGCAGTGGTTATTACTAGTGTAATTGGTGTGAAATGTCTCTCTGTACAGGGGCTTCAGTAACACAGAGACGTTATGCAGCGAATACAAGTACTACTGTGAGCAGTGTCGGAGTAAGCAGGAGGCACAGAAGAGGTAAGGCAGACTTTTGTTGAAGTATATAGAGAGATTCAGGCTTTTCTTAAGTAGCTGTGCAGATGCTGGACACAGCAAGCGTGTAAATCCAATTAGGCTTGCACATGTTGTGCTTTAAGAAGTAAAGTACTCACTTTTCTTTTCTGGCACTTTTTCTCTTCAGGATGCGTGTGAAGAAATTACCCATGATACTTGCCCTGCACCTAAAGCGCTTTAAGTATATGGACCAACTGCATCGCTATACCAAACTGTCCTATCGTGTGGTCTTCCCTCTGGAGCTGCGGCTCTTCAATACCTCTGGTGACGCCACCAACCCTGACCGTCTCTATGACCTTGTGGCTGTGGTTGTGCACTGTGGGAGGTAGAAATCTATTAAAGACCACAAGGACATTCATTACTGCCATTAAAAGCTTAGTGAGATTAGTGTATATTGTACAAAATATGACTTTGCTCATACAGCCTGACTGCTTTCAACTTCCTTGTTCTCTTTCAGTGGTCCAAATCGTGGTCATTACATCACTATAGTGAAAAGTCATGGCTTCTGGTTGCTGTTTGATGATGATATTGTAGAGGTAAGCCCGAATGCAAGCTGTTTCTGTTTCAGGTTACAGAAGTTTCAGTTCTTCTTATGCTTTTCTGTGACTACAGTTAAATGTTAGAACAGTGTGACATGTAGTCTTCAGAAACACGTGGCAAGAGTTGATTGGTTTCAGACTGAGTTAATATAGCATTGGTCTGGCTTCTATGTTCCGAAGTAAATCCTTTCAGTCTCTTCTTAATAAATGGCGGATTATAAGGCAGGATGCTGAAATGTCTGCGTTCTTTTTGTCTTTTTGCCTTTCATCAGTTAGCATAAATTGCATATTGGCAGAAAAGTGTGCAGTGAAAAGCAGCCAGGTTGCAGGTGAAGGGTTTGAGTTTTACAGGAACTGCATCTGTTACTTGGAATTTTGTGACTACTCTGCACATTAAATGTTTAGTCTCACACTTTAGCAAAACCACAACAGCAAGGTAGTCCAGAATGTCGACTGAGGCAATATTTGCTATGTCAAACAATGCTGTATGTGCGCTTGGCTGTTTGTCTTGGAAAGAATGTCATGTCTGGTCTGCAGGTTATGGCTGAAGGATCTATGAATGAATCCAGAAGGTTTCAAGCGCAAAAGCTGTTTAAATAAAAAAAAATAAAAAATAAAAAACAGTGGGATGGTCTTCTGTGTATACAAGAGGTGAAAATATTGTGTTGCTGATGGTGAAGGATTTGAGCAGGGTTTTGGATACTCTGTTAAATTTAATGGATTAGATGAGCCCTTTTTCCCCATTGTGGGGCATCTTTCCAACACATTGAGAGCTCAAAATGAAGTTTCCACAGTGTACATGCCGCCAGTCTTTATTTCCGTAAGGTTAGCCTCATACTGCTGGTACACAGTTTCTGCCCTTTTACTCGGTTGTATTCCTATTTTGTCCTGAGGCTATATTGTGTATGTAATCTTTAGCATAAATAACTTAAAGATATTAAAAATTGAAAGGATGTTTCAAATCTAATCTCTTTCTTTGTGTTTAGAAAATAGATGCCCAGGCGATAGAAGAGTTCTACGGCCTGACGTCTGACATTTCCAAAAACTCAGAGTCAGGCTACATCCTCTTTTACCAGTCCAGAGACTGAGCCAATGGCAGTGAGCGAATGGGACCGCTTTGGCTTTGTGAAAGTCAGGCTGAGGCAGAAGGCGGGGCTTGGGCTACGTACGCCCCCACTTCAGACCCACTCAGCCGAGCCCCGAGTCATCCAGGTGAGCCTTTGCACTGGAGCAGCCAGCAAACAGAAGGCAGGAGTCGAGCAGTTGATTCCAGAGCGATGTGAGTGTCATCTCCATCCAGGCGTCGTGGAACCTTTCAATCATCAGTCATCCAAAAAACACACACTCTCCATCAGTCAGCTGAGTCATAAAGGAAAAAAAACTGAGACAGGTTGTGGTTTATGTGACGTGGGGAGTTCTGATGTTTCGGCATTCATTTTCTGCATGACACTTTGCTTTCTGCTTTGTCATCGAGGGGTGTAGCATAAAAGCTAATGCAGTTTCAGCACAGAGCAGATTATGATAAATGTAATCACCTGTACACGTCATAAAAAAAAAAAAAAGGTTAGAGACGCTCTTTCACTAGACATTAATCTGCTGTGAAAACATGCCACACTGTTTACGAATATCTCTTATAACTAGAGTAGGTTTTATGATACCATGTGATATGTGGCAATAATATGACGCACCTCTGCTCTATTTCAGTGACCTGGCTTGGCTGGTTTAGAGTCATATCATTTTACTGTGTTTTTCTTTGGAAAGACGTAAGCAATCATTCACAGGATGTTCTTTAAATAAGAGGCCTGTGGGTTGCCAGCGTCTTGGAACAGCGAGGATTGTGGGTACAGGCGCAGTGCCAGTGCTGTGGTTTAGTAATAAGTTTGGTTTAAGTTTTAACTTTTGGGATTCAGCCATTTACATTCAGACAGGCGAATGCAGTGCTTTGATTGTCACGGAGTGCACACTTGGTGGAACACACACTACAGTAGTGCGCACTTTGTAGATTGTAATGTAATACTCGGATTTAGTAATGTCATACTTGGACACAAGAGGATCACTTGATTATTTATTTGCTATTGCTGAATAGTCTCATGTGTTTTGACGATTTATTTCAGTGAGTGTGTGCGCTTAGCAAGGAGGCAATGGTTTTAAATGGCTAGAATCT
Source organism: Clarias laeviceps (assembly GCA_030014305.1). NCBI lineage: Eukaryota > Metazoa > Chordata > Actinopteri > Siluriformes > Clariidae > Clarias > Clarias laeviceps. The sequence continues at coordinate 15,139,872 of JAQMYJ010000001.1, read as the reverse complement.
TGTACTCGTTATCTCCAAGCCACTGGTTTCTCCTTCTCCTTGTATTTAGTAAATATTTAACTTGATATCTGTGGAGAGAGGAAGTAAAGCAAAGCATTGTGGGTTATTCGTTATGGTGCGACCAGAAACATGTTCCCAGTGCTGTCTGAAAAAGCAAAAGTGAAGAGTTACAGACCGCCAGAACAGCTAAATTCCCCACAACCACCAAGTGCAAAGAACAGCACAGTCACGAGCTGTTGTTATGCAGATGTGCATTTACAGTATTCCAGTTTGAGACAATTGTAGCATTGATATAATACGGGAGTGTTACCCCTGGTTGTTGTGGACTTTATTTTTTTTCTTGTTCAGGTTTGCAAGTAAACATGTCCACTCGCTGACATTAGGGCTGTTGCTTTCTGTTGTCCTATTCTGCTGGTTCCCAGTTGATTAATAGGCTCCATGAGCCAAGCTGTGACTTCTAATCATGTCGACAGGAACATGCACATGACCGTTCCACTTACTGAGAAAGGCACAAACACCTTCATAACAACATTGCAGCTTAAAAGCGCAGTTTTAATTTACTTCGAGTCCTCCGTGTGTGCATTTAGATCTATTCCCTGCACATTATTATAAGCTCAGTGTGTGCTTTCACTGGCTCCAGAAGAATTTCAGTGAACACACTTGAATTCTCATTGCTTCTCATTTCACGTTTTCCTTTTGTACTACTTATCTGTGCGGGTTTTAAACTGACTGTGCTGCTGACTCAACTTCACAAAGCATGAATAAATATGCATTACAGCTGTTATAAATATTGTATAAATGTTATAAATAAGTAGTAAGAACAGGAATTTTCACAAATTCTTTAATGGACTATTCCAATGTTTTTCAAACCGAGTACCATCACACTGTATACGTGGAGTTGCCATGGACAAGAACTAACATATTTTCTCTGTGATGAGGAATAAAAATGAAAGCTATTTAATTAAAAAGAATTAAAATAAAAAATTTAACAAAAAAACTACAGTTAAAATGAGATTATGTACACTGGCGAAAGGTGAAATCATGTATTTATAACAATTTATACTTCTTTTATAACAGCCTTAATTATTTACGTTGAAACTGCTAGTGCAGGAACTGGATATTTCCAAATTAAGTCAACGGAGGAATGCCAAATAGATTATGAAAGTCATTGAAAAATTATGATTTTTTTTTTGTTGTTGTTGTTTTTTACTTCATTATATATAATATGTATAAAGCTCTAGGTTTATATTTTCTTATGTTCTGCTAATTATTCTTTCCAATGAAAAGTCACTGGTGCCGTGGACTTAGAAATCTACAGTTCTTTTCAGAAAACGCTGTAAGCCGCATCCCACTGATCGTTTTGTTTCACACGTCTAAGCACTGATCACAGAACATGAATGTTCATTTGATTTTGCATTAAATCTCATTTGGCAATGTAAAGCGCAAGCTTGTGTAATGCAGCACCGGAATTCTGTGAGTCATGTGACCGCCCACTCCCAGACCACTGCCCATTCAAATGTTGCACTTTTGACAATGTACAGATTGTAAAATAAAAAAAAAGAAGAAATGGTTCAAGACTGCAAGGTGTATGGACTAAATAAAAGATGGTAATGGTTCCCAATAAATGCCAAAAAACATTGATTGTTTTGAGATGTGAGTATTTTGTTGGAGAATAAGCAACAGTTTTTGTTAGTCAATTAGCCATGTTCACATTGCTGATATAAGCTTATGTTTATTGGTACAGTGTCAGTACAGTATGTTGTAGCATTGGATGATTTAACAACATTATGCTTCTGTTTGTGTCTAGGTTAAGTACATTCTCTTCATACCCATTAGCAGAGATAAAGAGAGAGGTTTAAAGAAACGGTTGCCTCCTTGCAGTCCATTGTGCTACTATGCCCTCTGTGTTCATCTTTGATAACAGATAACTCCACTCTTAGACAAAATAATTCTCCCAAGGTAAAAAAAAATATATAATAATAAAACACCTGTGGATTGTAAAAAAAAAATGCTTATATGATCTCTAAAAAAAGTTCACCTTGCCATGGTTTTTCGCTCAACTTTTTGCATAGTGAGGCTGGTTGCTGAAGAAATTTAGGAGAGAAGGTTTTCTGGATCACCTGTAAGGAAACAACAATATCAGCATCTTTGGCAACAGCATTTCTTTGGTTATCTCTTTCATGTATATATACACACACACACACACACAAACACAAAAATAATAATCACTGGACAAAAAGTATGATTATACATTATTGTGCATACTGGTTGCATAGATCTCTGAAAGAGAGAAACACAGCTGTAATGTAATTTCTTCACAGATTTGGTGGATTAACCTGCTTGTTCCATGTCCACAGCATTATTATAATTGTAAATAATGTTTAAAAAGCAATTAACAGATATTCACTGATGCCAAATGTAAATTATTAATTGAAAACAGCTAAATCCATATTAGTAGATGTCTGGAAATGCCTGTCCGTTGTTTGTGTCTCTGAAGTGGGGTTTGTGTGTAGAGAGCCAGTTGAATGAACATGGTGAGGAAACAGTTAGTCTGCAAAAGCATTTGCGGTGAGTGCCACACTTTTATCGAGCTGTGCCAGAGTAAAATGGGCATGAGACTAAACTATTCTGGTAAAGCAACGTGTGTATCAAAATGTCCGTGATGCTTCTGTGTCCTCAGTCAGAATTAAATCTTTAAATGCAACTTTCTCTCTTTTCACTTTCAGAGGTAAACAGAGTGTTTAAATATGAAAGTGCTAAAACTTGCGTGCGGCACGATGGCTTGGTGGTTAGCACCGTCACCTCAGGGCTGGGTGTGTGTGAATCTTATCTCTGGTCTGCGTGCAACAGAGTAGTGTATGATTGTGTGCTTCTGCCCTGTGATGGGTTGGTTCTATTGTGACCCTACATACGACAAGCAGTATGAAAATTTTTACTTAATTTTTACTCAGTTTAGGAAAGTCTGCAGATTTTAGTATATGTTATATAAAAATTAAGTTATAATTAAATTTGATTATGATTAAATTGTCTTAAACTATAAAAGGTGAAGGGTTCTCTCAGACAAATGTATTCCACTCACGAGTAACAATAAATTGTTCACAACAAACAGATTAAATTAGAAATGTTGAGAAAGATCTCCATTAGCGAGCCACACTAATAAATCCTGACAGTTAAAAATACAAACTTATGACTTTATTAATGTGTTATGTTGTTAAGTATATTGCCTGTTGTTTGTATTGGACTATTGCAGATTCAATTCTATTTTTGCTCCAACAAATTGATTAATGCAGATGTGATAATGTAAGTAGTTTTAGGATTCATTAATGCCTGTGTTGAGGCTTTGTTAACCCATAAACTAATATTGTTAATAATGGACTCTAAATTTAATGTATTACCGCTTTTTGCAATAACTCTTATTAATCCATGATGGAAACAACTGCTAAATGTAAACTCATCTTTTAAAACTAGGCCCGACAAACTCCGACCAAAAGATTGAGACTAGGTGTTTCCAAATCATGGTTTTATGCCATCATTCTGCATGTAATGTGTAAGCTGGAAGCAGGCTGTGTTGCGTTAAATGGTCTGGGAGCTTGAGGTTTCTTTGAGAAACCAGCTCTGTGGAAGTTTATTTATTTTTTCATTCATTCATTTTCTGTACTTCTTATCCTGCGTAAGGTCGCAGGAGGCGTGGAGCCTATCCCAGGAGATTTCAGGGTGCCAATCCATCACAGGGTATACACGCTTATTCGCACACCTAGAGCAATTAGGAAACACCAATTAGCCTACTGTAATCTGCATGTCTGGACTGTGGGAGGAAAACGAATTACCCGGAGGAAACCCACCAAGCAAGGAAGGGGAGAACATGCAAACTTAATGCACAGAGACCCGAGGTGGGACTGTGAATCCTGGAGTAGCAAGGCCACTGTGCTGTCCTTCTTTGATTTATTATATAAAAAATCTGCATTGAAAAAAAAATTGCATTATTGTATATACAGTAAAATATATTCATATGTATATAAATGTAGCAAACATTGCAGTGATATTCCTCGTTCCAGAGCTCTGTGGTCACATTCATTTTGATCAAAAATTGATTCCATTTTCATACTTTCTACATATAATTGTTTCTTTAAGTTTATATATTTATATATACAGTAAACAGTGCCCTTATTTCTCTCCTGGAGTTTATAACATAGTTAGCACTGTTGCCTTGCACCTCCAGGGTCCAGGTTCGATTCCCGTCTCTGTGTGCATGGAGTTTTCATGTTCTCCCCATGCATGGTGGGTTTCCTCCGGGTACTCCGGTTTCCTTCAACAGTCGAAAGACATGCAGGTTAGGCTAATTGGTGTTCCCAATTTGCCCGTAGTGTGTGTATGTGTGTGTGCCCTGCGATGGATTGGCGCCCTGTCCAGGGTGTACCCCGACTCGTGCTCTAATCCTCCTTGGATAGGCTCCAGGCCCCCTCGACCCTGAATACAGAATAAAGCGGTATAGAAGATGAGTGAGTAAGTGAGTTTATAACATAGCCTTATATGAACATGCACTGTATGGATACTACAACACAAAGGGAGCAGGAGGATTATTGAAGATTACAAAAATATATATAATATCTACAAGGTATTCTATTACAAGATGTGTTTCTGCATTAGTGGAGTCTCTAGGCAGCAGGTGAAGAAGTCCACACGTACTCTGCACGCTAAACTAGTGCATCTAGTCATACTACAGTCTCTGAGCCTGACACCTTGCCAGAGAAAAAGTCCCAGAAGTTGCTTGGTTGTTTGCTGTCTTCTGATGTGGTGGAGGTGTTGGAGCCCTGTCGCACCCACACACTCCTTTCTCTCGCGCTCTGGGGCTGGGAGGTGTCTTCCTGTTGCTGGAGACTGAACTGTAGATTCTCTACTGGACTGGGCAGGCCTGGGCCACCCTGCAGCTCTCGCTCATCAGGCTGCAGCTGGGTAGAGGGCTGAACAAGACTCAGCAAGTTGTGATGCGAATGGAACTGTCGCATCTTAGCTATGGACTTGGGTGGAGTCTCTGAAGGGCCTAAAGCAATGAAAACACAAGCACTTTGTTTAGTTTAAGATTTAATCTAAAAATGGAACAAAGCTAAAATCCGTTCTAACATGGACCTGTACTTGACTCTAATGAACATAATAAAACTAATAATATTGGTAATGTTATGGCTCTGGAGCCACCATGACCAGACACCAGGAAAGAGCGGTAACTAAAGATAAATAAATAAATGACAACTTGTATCCGCCAGCCAAGTGATTAGCAGTGCAAGGATTCAAATCTACTATGTATTTCCCATCAGCAGCCAGTAGAAATCAAACTCCAGTTCAACCCTGGAACCCTCAGCAGTGAGACTCACGTTTGCTGCTGGTGCTGAGATGTAGTGTGTTGAAAAAAACCTCGCTCAGAGAGGTTCCACCATCAGAGTCTTCAAACAATGGGGATACCGGCTCGATAGGTGACATATCATCACTGGACTGACCTACTGAGTCCAGAGACGTCTGAGTGTCCCTGCGTAGTCCCAAATCTGGCTCCCCAGTCACACTGCTGCCACTGTCACATGGTAAGAGAAGTGCATTCAGATTCATTTACGCAATACAATACATTAACTAAATAGTCAGTTTTGTCCTAAGAAATTCAGCTATGCCTTCAAAAAAATTTCAGGTCAGTAAAGAGTTTTTCGGCGTTGTGACGTCACCTGAGTTTTCTGCGAAGCAGGTAGTCGATGACGTCTGGATCGGTCTGAATGAGACTCATAAGCACCTCCTGCTGGAGTTCGGCTGAAACCTACAGCCAGCCAACACATGGGAATACTGACTCAGAATCGGTTTCTATAATCGTTATACATATGAATATTGACTATATACATATACTGTATGAATCTTTCTCTCTCACCGTGAAAAGATATTTGTAGTGCTGGATGAAGAGCAGTGTGACTGAGATGATGGCAGCACTGTCTTCGATGCCCATTGCCTCAGGTTTCAGCTCTTTCTCTGAACCCTTCTCCTTCTGTAGCAGGTTGGGCCCGAAAATCACGGCCAGGTTAGCTGCTGTCATCTTATTACCTTGGACCTGGACAGGACACAATTCACTAATTAAATTTGACATTGATTTATGATTTTAGACTTTTTACATTTTAGGTTTTATGATCAGAAACAATCTGAAGTGTAATTTTTATGCCTTCCTAAGAAATTAATTGAAACAATAAGTTTTCATATTCTAAAAAACTGAAATTCTCAGTTTTTAGAAAATGTGGTCTCTTAACACATTGTTTATGTGATGTCACATAAACTGTTAAACATCTGTAATATAGACATGAACAACTTCCTGAAAGATCACATGACCTTTTACGAGAGCTTGTGCAGTCAGTAAAGCGCTGTTCTGATGTCACATCCATAATAGTGATGGGTCATTCATGAACGATCCGTTCTTTTTGAACGAGTCTTTAATGTGACTCAGAAGAACAAGTGATTCGTTCATTTTCTACTGGTCGCGCATGCGCAAAGTATCACAAGGCCTCGGTAGCTTATGTACAGGAAATAGAAATAAGTAGTTACTTTTGAGTCTTCTGGTCTGAATCATTCCTTCTTTGTCACATGACTCCCATAGACGCTATGCAGTGCAATAGATTCAAAAGAACGAACGCTTCGGACTAGAAGACTCGTGAGAAGAACCGTTCAATTCTGTTTCCTGTGTAATGCACTGCATAGCGGCTATGGGAGTCACGTGACAAAAGAATGAATGATTCGGACCAGAAGATATAAGAGGTGAGCTGCTCATTCTGTTTATCATAAAATGTCCTTAGCTGCATTGTAATGTTTTCATTACTGAAACTATAGCAAAAATTTGTGTATGTAGACGTGTGCAAACCTACAAAGATTATGCTGTAGGCAGAGCCTGAGAGAGAAAGACAGAACGAGAAGTGTGTTACTTACCTCTTGCTGATCAGGTCCGACGGAGTCATGAGCGTGCTCCTGAACTGTGTGTAACAAACTCAGCAATCTCAATAGAGTGTCACAGTTACACGGAGGTAACAGGTACAACAGCTGCTGCAGGTACGTCAATTGATCGGCGCCCCACAGATCTGTAACACACAGTGTGTACAGTGATCACAAAACTCCGGACTTCTGGTAGTTCCCAGAATATCAAAATCTACAAAAAGGGGTAGGGCGTTTTCATATTTAGCTCCAAAGCTTTGGAATTGCATCCCAGACAGTGTTCGGGTCTCAGACACAGTTTCCCAGTTTAAAAGTAGACTCAAGACACATCTCTTTAATCTGTCATACACGTAATTCATCCCATAACCTCATACTCCAGTACATCTATCCTGAATGGCAACTAC
>JAQMYJ010000001.1:15089344-15127383 GCA_030014305.1 Clarias laeviceps | reverse complement strand
TGATAACTCTAAATGAACTTCTGGTCTGCGGCAGAGGTAGGTTTTGGTCTCGCCCTCCTGGGACGGCCTTCATGAAAGCCAGAAAACTTTTGAACGGTAGTGTATATATTTTTTTCTTTGTTTTCCTTGAGGAGATCTTAATTCAGCAATCTTGGAAGGAGCCTTTAATGTCTGTAACACTGTGAAGGAAAAAAATCACTTATTTATTCTCTATACCACTAACTTCTTGTGAGAATAAAATAAAGCCTTTTGAGAGAATGACTGTTTATAGATTTACTATAAATGTAAACTATGCCGTTTTTGTCTGTTTCAGTTTATTTTAAATTATAACAGGAACTTAAGCATAACTACTAAATAACTGGAAAATACTATGCTGCCATTCATTAGAAAAAAAATGCCATTGTTGGCAAATTGCTAAGATATGAAAGAATATAAGTGTATAATAATCTTCAGGAATCATTGGCCAGTGTACGTTGCTCGATAAGTTTCAGCACCTCAAAGTTCATTAAAACTGTAGTTGGGGTCTGAATAACAATATCTTTATTTATGGTAAAATACTGTGTAAAAGTCTTGAGCCAGCCCTAATTTCTTCATGTTAAAAAGATATTAAATGATGTAGATCAAATTAAAGAAATGGGAAAAAAAGTTTTACTATGACAGGCTGCAAACAGCCTAAAGATATTATAAAAAAATATGTTTGTTTAAGTAACAACCTCAGCAGCAACCTTATTTCCCCTCTCGTCTGTTCCAATCAATAAAAAAAGCATTCACATCACCTGTATACAGTACTTATCACTGGCCTGATCATCGGTCATCATCTGCACCTGTTTCTCACTGGTTCATGCATTAAGTTAGATTTTATGTGTTTTTATGCTTGAATGATTCATACAGTAGGTCACTGTGTGGCTTAACTACCAAACAAAACATTCCTCTGAAACAGGTCAGGTACAAAAAACATGCCAAAAATTAGAGCCAAAAAAGTCCTTCAGGAAGCTTGGAGAACTATTCCTAAAGAAGACATTAAAATACAAGCCTATTTGAAAGCAAAATATGAAGAAATTCTGCACAGAACTGTATGTGATTTTATTGTTAATGGAAATTTAATAGTGATTAGTGATTTATGCACTTTACTTATCTTCCTTTGTCCATCTATCACATTATTCCCCTGAATCTTATTGCTGGAAATATACTGTAGGTCTGCACTAAAAGCATTTCTGCAGTTTCGTTGTGCATCAACACAAGGGATTATATTGTGGATGACATTTCATCTTCATCTGATAGAAAATGAAAAGGCTCTCTACCGCTTTAAATAATCAAGTCTAAGCCTTAACAAAGCAAATAGTGATAAGGGAACACTTCAATAGTTTATGAGATTAACCTCTGCATCAAATTCAACCCTCCAGGATTATTCACTAACAATAAAATGAAAACAAGCATGCTTACACTCAGTCATGCTCCCATATATATACAGAGGGGCCCAAAAATGTATACAGCTTTAACAGTGGTTATCTATGTCCTTTTTTAAGACTGTAATTAAATCATAGTATTATGATTCCATTAAAGATGTCAGTAGTTGCACCATCATTGATGCTGCCATGTAACTGTCAGAAGAGAGGCAGATATGTTTCATGTTAAAGTGTGCATAGATTTTTTTAGGCCTACTGTATATGTCCTTAGTTTTATATTTATATTTAATCTTAAATCTCAAATCACACATAGTGCATGCTGTAGAACTTTATGCATCAATTGCAAATAGTTTTTGTGGTCTGTCTAATCTCCAGTCTTCTAAAACTGCACTTTGAAAGCGTGTTTAGGCTTTCAAAGGAGTGAAGTATTGTGACTTGTCCTCTATATGTTCCAGAGTTGTTGTCGTCCAGTGGTCCACTGCTCTGGAATGAATTTTACAAACATATCATTTTTCTTGAATGCAGTTGAGTAAGCTGGTCAGTAAATTAATGATCTGTGTTTCAAATGACTTTATATAGAAAAGTATAAAGCAGTGTAGTAAATAGAAATTCTTACCCACAGGATGTTAAATGTTTGTGCATTCAAGCATGAATTGTTTTGTTCTTAAAGAAGAAGATGTAATTTAAGCAATATTGCATGAACAATCCCAAATTTTGAGTGACATTGTCATAGATACTGTATGCAGTCATACAGATGTTAGTATAACAGCATGATTGCGTGTCATTGGTTTTATACTACAACTGTATATACAAGAAATTACTACTGAGTGGCATATGGACAAAATAAAGAGAAATATTTAGTGGATATAGATGTTAAACAAAGATCCAAAATTTTCTTCCTTTTCATTTTCTTCTGAGAAGCATTTATATTTTAAATCAACATTTACATTCATGAAGAATGTATTGTTTGTCATGTCTGGTGATGATTTCCATAACTCTAATATAGTAACTGTAATTGATCACTTCTCTACTTTTAAATGACATCCTAGTAACATTTGCTTTAGCTCAGTCAACACAGAGATACATTAATTGCACCACTGATCATCAATTTCCATCAATTCAGAGTTTGTTTAGCTAATAAAATCATAAAACTTACAGGAGAATGTTTAGCTGGCAAGCTTTTACCTCCACTTTGTAACTCAAAAACACCCAGGATCAAAATATAAGAGGTTCAAGCTCTTGACATGTCATCCAATACTTAATCTGTGGACTGTGGCTACACTGCTCATGTAAGAAGTGGTTACTAAAATGAAAGGATCATAAATAAAAAATGAAACAAATGCTTTGGGATTTCTGTGTATCTTCTGATTGATGAGGAAGCACTTGGTTTCGGAGCACTGATCAACCCTCTTACCCGTCTGTGGCTTCGAGAGCTGTTGTCCAGGAATGCTGGGGAAAGCGGCTTGCTGTGGAGCTCCAGCAGTGTTGAGGGAGCACCGCTGGAGGTTGAGGCTGTGCAGGTATGGGGTCGGTTCCCATTATGATGCCGTTTTTCAGCACGGAAGTGCATGACACTGGCTTCCAACTCCAAACAATCTCGCCGGCTCTCCTTTAGAGCCTCCTGACGCTGTTTATAGGCCCGATCGTTTGCGATCACCTGTGAGAGAGGAATCCCAAATGCCTTAGGGGCTTTTTCTAAGGACAAGGAAAGAAGAGAGACAAAACAATTCTTAGATTTCAGTTTTTAACAAGAATTGTATGATTATACAGTGCTCTGGTATGGTGTTTCCTACATTGATTATGCTGTATTATCATAGTTATCATTACGCTGATCAGTTCTAACATCAACAACACAACACATTACTATTGATTTTCAATTATATACCAGTAAGCTGGTTACAGGATCATGAGTGCCCAAGGCTAAACTAAAAGGTCAGCTCGTCTGGTTTAAACCCACAGAAAAAACAATGCAGTGCAACTTGCCAAAAAAAGGTAATGCTGGCCATGGTAGAAAGACACCAGAACACCCGGTACACCACAGCCTGCTGTGCATGGGGTCAGCATGCAAAAAGCCAAGCCTCCAAACATCCCAGCTCACAGTCCAATCGAACACACCTGGGATGCACTGGACAATCAATTCCAATCCACGGAGGCCCCACTTCGCATCCCACAGCACAAAAAGGACCAACCGCTAACCTCAAAGTGCTGGGCACTACAGCACACCCCCAGAGGCCCTGTGGAATGATGCCCCGTGGGGCCAGAGCTGCCCTCGTGGCACAAGGGGAACCGGCATAATCCTGAGCATAATGGTTTGCTTTGTAATTTAATGGCTGATCTGTGCATACTTTAATATTCAGATCATTGTGTTTGGAGACATTCCAGTTACAGATAAGCAACAGAATTGGAGTAAATTTCTGTCACACAAAGCCATTTATTGGTATTCTGTTTTTGGCACCAACAGTAATGTGATTCAGTATCGCCTTTATAACCGAGTCTGAAACGGAATGATACTATAATAATTTGAGCTATAGCTGGACTTCCTTTCTAGATAGGAGCACCTTATTAAATTCAAGAGCATTAACAAACACACTTTATGTAAGCATGGCATCATGCAGATATATAAAGAATTATTCTCAAGCTATTACTCATAGAGTCATGGTGTCATTCCACTGAAATGTTTTCAAGTTCTTAGCAGACTCTATTTCTGTGGTCAAACTGCCATAAAAAAAAAAGTGTATTCATAGTCCTTCAACAGGAAAGAAGTTTGCGAAATATGCTAATGAAGCACAACTTTACGCCAGAATGTGGATTTAAAAAATTGCACAGTCTTAAAAAGCTTATCTCGAAATGCTAAACACACACAAGTATTTAATGGCTGTGTGTTACAGTGGTACAATATCGAAATGATTGATAGACTGCCAGAGTGGAGGGTCACAGGAAGTTTAAATGACGCCTGAGACAACAGCATAGAAATACTAGCTGACTCACTGGCACATCATTCTGGCAGCGTGCATCTCTTCTGTACTGGTTCCAAACAGGAAACAGTTTCATCTGTATCAGTTTCTGGGCTCAGAGATACTGCTCTGCCAGTCTTCAGTCCATCCCATCCTGCCCACAATGCCCTTACTTAGAACAATAACGAATATGCTGCACGCACTCTCTGCTTCTTTATTAAACTACTACACCGCACTGAACTTCAGATTACTGAATGAAATTTACAGTATGTTAAACGCACTGAAATATACTGAATTCATGTGATGCAAAGAAGATTCATTAAAGATTGCAGGAAACTGCTTTATTTGATTACATTTAATCTTTTTTCACTTTAATAACACAAATACAAAGATTATAATATAATATTTGCAACTAATATTAAAATTAGTTCCATTAAAAAATTTTATCTAGTTATTTACGTTCATAGTCTGCAATTAATAACAATACTTACTATTTAATATTTACTAGTATTATAAATATGTAATGTTGGAATAAAACAATGCATGACAAAGTGGTTAGAGGAAACAGATTTTTTTGCAGTTTTTTAACATTTTAATTTTTTTTTTTTTTTATTTCAAATGGGGCCAACACTGCATGACCTAGCTGGGTAGTATGGAGTCTGAACACACACCGACGGCAGAACTCGAACCCAGCTCCTCAGATCTGAAAAGCAACAACCTACAGCTTTTGCTGCCTGAGTCACCACTCCCACAGCTTACATTTAATGTATTCCTGCAAAAAATAGTTCCCCTTTAAGGCAGCTTATGCACACTTTGGTTTTATCCAAACTTTCCTTTAGAAGCTTCTTTATAATGAAACTTGCCATTCAGTACACCTGGTGATGTTTCTTCAGTCATCTGTCTATCCGCATTAAACATGTCATTATCACACACCCGGGTAACCCACTGCAATTATGACAAGCCATTAGGGTCAAACTTGGTCATATGATTAATTTCCGTAAAAAAAATAGTAACGCGTAAAAATTTCTAGATTAATCACATGCGTTAATGTTGACAGCCCTAATTAAAATATCATTGAACTATATAACAGTGGCAGTCAGAAGTTTACATACACTCATAGTGAACATGAATGTAATGGCAATATTAGGCTTTCAGTAATTTCACTGAACTAGACTTATTCTGGAATGCAGGAAGATCATACAACATGGATCATTATTAGTAGAAAATCACTAAAATTTGGAGCACATGGTTTAAACAACACAGTATCAATATTATGCATACAGGGTCAATACCACACATACAGACACTTAGATTATTAATTCAGTGGTGCTGAAAGTTCCTGTAAGTGATCATGATTGACCACAGCAGAATGGGAAAGTCCAAGGAGCACAGTGCAGTTTTGAGAAAGAGGATGGTAGATTTATGTAAGTCAGGAATGGTTCTTGGAGCCATTACTAAACAACTGCACATCCAATTCAAACAACTAGATGTGGCACATTATTGGGAGGTGTTGTCAGGAGTGTTTACCAAGATCTAGAAGGAGACACAAAATCTCATCCTGAGCTGAGAGGAAATTGGTTCAGATAATCAGAAACAATCCAGGAACCACCAAGGCAAATGTGAGGCCTTCAACACCAAGAACAGCTGCTGTTAAGAATGGTGGCAGTAGCATTATGCCTTGGAACGGTTTTGCTGCTAATGGAACTGGTGCATTGCACAAAGTGGTGGACTACTTCAGAATTCTTAAACTTTTCCAGACCCAAAATTGGGGGTTCCAACAGGACAGAGACCCTAAACACACATCAGGGTTGGTTGCGGAATTAATTTAAAAAAAGCTTATTATTAAACCTCAACTGCAAATTCATGGACTTTTTTTTTAATCTAATAAAGATATGTGTTATACAATCATTCTGCCACACAAAAAGACCAGTTTAAAAAAAAATTCATTCATGTTCATGATGAGTGTTTGCAAACTAATGACTGCAGCTGTAGTTGACAGATACAAGAAATAATCTTAATTGTATTACTTGGCTGCAAATAGAAACCCTGAGAACTCCGGTTCCAAACCTGACAATCCTCTAATGAAAGCACGAGGCAATCTTAGACTGAGGCTACGTCATGGAAACCTTCTACATCAGTGACAATGTTGGGATGTCCCATCTAGCCATCTGCAGGTAAGTCTCTTAAAAGATCTTGGAAGATAAAACCATAAAATGTATTCAATGTTTAAATTATTATTATTTTGAATGATCCCCATTTTTTGTATTCTGTACTAATATTATTATTATATAATTATATAATTAAATCCATTATCCTAAATTAGGTCATTTTTTATTATTTGATTAAGCTTCTGAAAGATCATCAGTGCAACACTGGAAGAGGATTAAGTCACCTGTTGTGGTTTGCATGATACCCGTCTCACGTGCCTGCAGCACAGCCTCACCTCTCTGTCTCTCTCGCGCTCTCACTCTCTCCGTCTGACCTCTATCTTTTTTGTCCATCTAAAGTCATGTCTGAGGTGTGAAGGCAGGGCAGGCTATGACCCAGTTCTGGAGACCTGCCAGTAATCTGTAAGGATAGGAGGATTAAGTCTTCTTTTAAACAAACTCTGTCCCTCCTCCTCATCCCAACTCTATCCCTCAATCCAGCCTCTTTTATTCTGCTGTCGTCTACTATGGTGAGCTGATAATGGTAGAACACATTGCGTGGCCAAATAAGAAGTGGCAGTTTCCCTAAAACGTCAGGAGACAGATGCTGACTGACTAACATTTATCAGTCACCAACATTATAAGCTCTTATGCTTTAATGATTAAATACAGGAGAAGCTAAGACTTCACACAAACACTAGTGAATCGCTGGGATAAGAGCATTAGTGTAATAGCGGATTATATAGAAATAAAGGTAGTTTTTACACTCATGAACGGTGATCCGTCAGAACTGTGATCTGTTACTCTACACAAACAAAAGTCCTGGTATGACTTGAGCATGTCCTAGTACCTTAGATCCTACAGTAGGTCAGTAGCTGCTTTGTCCTGGTCAGGGTCATAGTGAAACTTTAAACACGCTTGGAAACACTGATACATAAATACACCTTGGATGGTATGCCAGTCCATCACAGTGCACCACACACACATATAAACCTCTAGGTACTGGCATGTTTAAGAGGTTTGAGGAAACTGGAGGACCCAGAGAAAAAATAATGCGAACCTAAGGAAAACATGAAAAACTCCATAAAGACAGAAACCCAAGCTCAGAATCAAACCCTGGAGCTGTGAGGCAGCACCAATACATTCTGAAATACCAGACACCTGTGCCTCCTTTAGCTTTAAAACCTACTAGATACTTGATTACAAAACAATTAACAGACAAGCCAGACATTACTGGACAGCAAAATTGTATTCCAATCCTTTTTCCCCTTGGTGCTCATGTTTGATTGAGTCTGATCCATCATCTTTAAGACCAACTTTGTTCTCTTTATTTATTATTTATTTGTATATTTTTTTTACCATACTAAGACATAGATTGATATACACAAAACAGTTAATGTGTTTTCATGTCATTTGTATCCATTTATTCATTTACAGTATGTTCATACTGTAGCTACAATACAACAGTACTGTGCAAAGTCTCTTTTTTTTATTGAGCTTCCGGAGAACAAGACTTTCTTGTATTTTTAATGTATACTTGAAATGTAGAAATAATTTTGTGACTCTCATTTTTTGGCAAGTTTTGCCTCATTTTCAGTCCAGTCCCTGTACTTAGCCAGGTTCAAAGGAATGCCTTTTGTTTGTTAAGCCACAAAGCATAACTTAAGGCATGACCCAGTGAAAAACAGGAGCAGATGATGACAGATGATCAGGCCGGTGATTAGTATACTGGTGATGCTGAGTGCTGAGTGGTTAGAACAGAAGAGAGAGGAAATGAGGTTGATGCTGAGGTTGTTGTACATAAACGGACAATTTTTTTATTGTATTTTTAGGGACTTTGCAGCCTGTCACAATAAAACATTTGTTCATTTATTCATACATTTATTTAATTTAATCTACAGCAATAAATTATATTTAATATAAATAATTAAAGACACATAAAAAAAGTGGCTATAGCACATGGCTGCACAGATTGTAGACCATAAACCTTCAGTGGCATAGAAAACCGTGCCAGATCTCAATGTTCCTTGCCACTAAAGCTGGATAAGTAGCATGTCTCTAAGGCCTACATGGGATTTCCCAGGGGTTATGCACACATTTAACTGCACATTTTGGTCACAGCATAAATGGCTCCTCATTGCACAACTTTTACATCATGAGCTTTTAGTGATTAAAAGAAAGAGAAGTATCTGTGCTTATGGCCAGAAAGATTCATGAAGTTTGGCTGTTTTTGTTGGGACTGGCAGGTTATAATAGTTTTAAAGAGGGCCTACATGGGAGTGACAAGATTAAGATGGAATGTGTGGTGTGCTAGATGACTGTTAGAGTCTATGTGCATGCACATAAAGTTTGATTCAAAGGAGTTCAAATACTTTCCCTTCCAATGCAGTTTGATACAAGATAAAAAAAAAACTGTCATCTGGTACAGTAGGTGCCAGAAAAGAGAAATATAACAAAATAAAAGCTTCAATCACTCTAAAAAGACGCATCTGCAAAAAGAAAATCTCAGTAAAAAAAAAGAAGAGAGAAATATTTCTTTACCTCTTTCTTTCTTTTCCTTGGAAAAGGAGTCAAACTTTCTTCTTAGTGACTTCCTCATCTTGCGAATCTCTGAAGAGAAAATGGAGAAGACAGTATTACAATATTGCATAACTTTTATGGAAGCAAATCCAACTCTCTTCCCCCTAACTGGGATAGAGGGAATTATAGATAGCACTAAATTACACCTTTTTGGCACAAAACCTTCAGCCCTCAGTTAGGCAGCTGAAGGGAAGAAAAAAGTCATGACGACGACAACAAAGCACAAATCCAAGTCAACAAATTAAAGGCAGAAGGAGAAGAATTTAAAATTGCTGTCACAAGCCCAGTACATCCAGGTCATAACTCCACCCAAGGTTTTCCGTGCTGCCCGGGCTTATTACCTGAGTACACCTGTCCCTAATTTGGCAATCCCCTGGTCCATGGTTCGAAATTCTCTCTAAAATGGAAGTGGAATTACTTGAAGACAGCTGTGTACAGGAGATCTTCACTGAGATTGATAGATCTGTAGCATTTTTGCGTGAAAGACTCTAAAAAGGTCAAATCTAGACTTTTGTAGAATCTTGGACGGAAAGACTGACTGCTTTATTACAAGCTAGAGGAGCAAAAGCCCTTAAAGCTTATTTTTAAACATATAATAATATTTAATAAACATCTACTGTATAGGTTTCAGTGTTGTGCAGTACAGAGCGACACCACACTACCCAAAACTACCCAAACATGACTAAGCAAAAAATAAAAAAATGTGACAAATAGGCAAAGAAATAGTACAGATAGACATGATCACTTGTTTTTATTGTTGTTTTCGGTTGTTCCTCTGATCAAAAATAAAAATAATATGCTCATTTTTGAGACTTATCTGCACATATCAGCACTGGTTGAGTTTTAAGCATTTTAGCAGAGCATTTATTTGTTAAGGAGTATGTTTGTGCAACCATGTTATTGTATGTATTTTGATTTCTCTCACCTTTTTTCCTTCAGGATTTCTTTCATGTCTATTCACTTTTTAAAAAAAAATTATTTACTTACTTTATTTTAATTACATTAAAATGTAAATAAACATAACATTTATCTTTTTTTATCTCAAAAGTTGCCCTTTTCACATGGGTGTAAAACGTTTTATAACCACTGTACAGTATACTTCAATGAAATGCCCACCCATGTCTTTAATCATCAGTTGACTTTTACACAGTATTTTTAAACAGGATCTGTACAAGCCTAATGTGGTGGACTGCCAGAGCAAGCATTCTAGGTTACTATTAAAAACTGTGTTTTAGAAGAAGGGGGAAAAACAACGTATGCTTAAAACAATTTTATCAAAATCAAAACCTTTCCTCGCCGGATGCAGTAGTGATGATTAGCTTTAACTATTGCCTGAGAAAGAGCGGTTCTTCCTAAACTGGAAAGCCCTAAACTAAGTAAGAGTAGCACAAAACACATCGTATTTGGAGTGATCAATTTATGCATCCTGTGAGAGGAAAAATGGAAACACAATAAAACATATATTACATTATTTGTAATGTTTTAGCATCATAAATATTCGTCTTTTATATATGTTGAAAAAGTAAGTTTTCATTTTTATCTTTATTTTGCTAAAAAGGACAGCCTTGTCCCTGCAGACTGGCCAAAATAGCTGTTTGCGGATATGATTCCAGATACTGAGACATTTCCAGCTTTCCAGAGTGTGTGGCTAATGCAGGGCCCACATGTGAAAGCGACTGCTATGATGTGTCCAGAGGGAGGTAGAGAGAAAGACAGAGAGAGAGAGAGAGAGAGAGAGAGAGAGAGAGAGAGAGAGAGAGAGTCTGTGACACCACACTGGGGTTTCAAGCATCATGTGAAGAAGCTTAAGGTGGGGTCAAATTCCCATGACTACAGGAAATGAGCATTTATTTCCACAGTAATCCCCCCCCACCACCCCCCTTCACACGCAAGGCATCATGGGCTAATCTCCCAACAACGCTCTGGGGAGAGAATGGAGTGAAAGGGAAAAAAAGTTTGCTCAAAGGTAGAGAGAGAAAGCATGGAAGCAATTCAGGCAGGAGCACAAAAGATCAAAACAAAGTCATATAAGGTAAATTTAAATAACCCACCAAAATCTCCCAATAGCAATAATATCATATTGGTGGGAAGTCTGATGGCTTTCTCCGTTGGGAAGAAAACTTTCTGTAAATATTCCCACAAAGCCTCTTTTCGTAGGCGTTAACTGGAGTACACAATTTAAGCTGCTCATTGAGGATCTACAATCATGTGCAAGAGTATTAATATTTTTTCCTTTAAAGAGCTAGACTTTCTTCTCTGTGTGTTTTGATGCATTCTTGAGGAATAGTGCTCCAGGCTTCCTGACTGACGTTTCTGGCTCTCATTTTTTGGCAAGTTTTTGGCTCTCATTTTCAGTCCAGTCCCTGTACCTGATCAGATTCAGAGGAATATTGTGTTTGTTAAGCCAGACAGTGAACTATGAATCATTCAAGCACAAACAACCATCTAACTTGAAACATGGACCAGTGATAAAACAGGTGCAGATGATAACAGGTAACCAAGCCATAGATCAGTATACTGTATATTGTAGTATACAATTAATATACAAAATGAGAAGCGGCTTAAGATTTTGGACTGTACTATAGCTCTATGAAAGAATGGCTCCATTACACTGATCTGTAACTCAGGGATGAACTCACATTTGTTTGGGTTAGCTGCCTAGTTCTGATGTGAGACAGGTTGCAAGAAGAAATCTCACATATGTCCTGAACACCCCATACTAAACGCCCACACGTAAAAAGTGTGACCTGCAGTCAAAGTGAGTGAATGTAGGTTTTTTTTTTTTTTTTTAGGAATTTGAGGAAATCAAGTAAAAAAGTCAGCATGTTGTTCAGAGGAAACTCCAAATGCTTCTTCTAGTCAGGAGACAAGATACAGATACAAGTCCCAGACATGACATTCTAATGCTATGACCCGAATTATTCACATGCCTTGAGTATATAACAAAACACATGCCATGAAATTGGCTTTTTTTTCCTGAATCTGTTTTTGTTTTTCATCTCTTGCACTCACAGACTGCTTCTTTTCTTCCTCCAACACTGAACCAATAGATTTACTGTCCCTCTGGATTCTGATGAATCCTCCATGGTGCTGTGTTTACAGAGCTTTCTGTAAATTCCAAGCTACTAGAATTTCAAGATTATAGTAGCTCGGTGAGACTTGTGACAAATTGTGTATACTATGTACAATACAAAATAATACAATGAGAGAGTAGACACCTTTGGGAATGCTGATCTTAAAGTCCAGCTCTCTCTCCTCCAGGTGATAGAGGGCCACCTCCTGTAAGCGGGCGCGCTCCAGTTCTGACAGGCACTGAATGGCCACGGGTTGCAGCTTTACACTCTGCCCAAACATAGTGGTCCACAGATGGTCACCCTGAAAGCAGATAGAAAAAAGTAAAGGAAAATAGAATATTTAGCATGATAGCGTACATTATTATCCTCTACATTGTATAGTTATCCTGAAGACATTGAAATGATGACGAAACAAATCCGGAGTTCTGTAGTCAATGAGAATATATTAAATAACCCAGAATACGTTTATGTGCTTGACCAAATGCCTGTGCTATTGACATTTGATCCTGCAAAGAAGGTAAACCATTGTAAAATGTCCTGGTAAAATCCTGAAGAACAAAAGAGTGGAATTTGGACAGATGTTCATCCAGAGATGAACCAAGAGGTGTTGGCTCAAGCTGGAAAGGGGAGGGGGGTGTTGGAGATAGAGAGAGAATGAGAAAGTGAGCTTAGGAGCTTTAGCACCTTAAGAAGAAGAAAGAGGAGACTGGAAGGTAGCAGCATGGAAGATTTAATACTAGATCTATGAGGAAGAGTGGAAGAGAGTAGAATTAACTTCTTTTATATAAGAAAATTCCCTTACAAGAACAAATGTTTGTCCCACTAAGTGCAAACCAGATGAGATGGCATGTCCCCATGCAGGTTACCCCAAGTCACCAACAGTGCCACCAGCCATGCTTTCTGGTACTGGTTTCTTTGCTGTAATTCGACCATGAAGGCATGACTCTTGCAGTCTCTGAACAGTGGATGTTGAAATATGTCTGCCGCTTAACTCCTAGAAGCATGTATGTGGGCTCTAATTTAAGGTGCTGCAAATCTGTAGTTTCTGAGTCAAATAATTTTAATAAACATCCTCTGCAGCAGAGGTAGCACTTGGTCATCCTTTCATGGGATGGTCCTTCTGAGAGCCAGTTTCATCTTTAACAGTTTTGCTGACTGTGTATATATAAGCAATCAAAGGAAAGGAAGGATAGTTTTTTCTGAACTCATTCACAGTCATTCAAACATAAAAATCCCAATTTCTTTAGGGAAGAACAAACCATTCCGCTTCCTCACGTTATTCAGTCTAGACACTGTCATGATCTATAAATACTGGACTTCTCCTTAAGTGAGAATGACACACAGCCAACAAGTTCCTGCTCAACCACTTATCCAAAAAGTTACTCATCCCTACTGTGGGACTGCAAAAACATCTATAAATATCTGTGATACAAAAACAAATGTAAGATCTACCACACTTGCTATTAAATTTAATCCCTATCACACCACTACTTTTAAACAAATGTCAGGTACCACCCACACATAGCCCTCATGACTGTATACATCCTGTGTGGACTCATGCAAAAGCTGTGTGTAGCGTGTTTATATCTCTCCATGCATGTTTGAGACTTACTGAAACAAAAGAACACAGTCACCGTCTTTTTCGCCACCGGCAACGCAATAGGATTTCTCTGATTTCTGTGTTTACTAGGGAGAAAACCTGAGTGTAGGTAGAGTGACGGAAGCAGGACGTTTGTGATGTATTACTCAGCTAATAAAAGCAATAATGCTCCGTGTTTTATTTATTCTGAATAATCTGACATTATGATATGGGTAATGGCTACCTATGCAACCTGTGTTACTGACTACAATCACATACTGAGTGTTAAAATTAATAATTTAACTCCTGCTTCAGAATCACATTCCAAAGGCACAGAAGAAAAGATTAGACTCAAATCCGCTGGGATGAAAGTGATGACGAAGATGGTACTGACCTTAACATGAGCATCCTGCAAATCAGTCATGCTCTATGAGCTTTAGGGTGAAAGGGGTCTTTTATCAAGCCACATTTCACCATGAAAGAAACATGCTGTGGAATATTCTTTGAAATGATCAAAGGATTATGCTTTATTTATTTATTTATTTATTTATTTTTAGTATCTCATTAGATTTTAAAAGTTTTCTTATTATGTTTCGGTTTACGATTAAGAGAGACCTTAAAAAAAAGTTTTTCAAATGCATAAAAATGATAAAATTCTTGTTTCCGGTAAATGAAATTTGGGATAACGTGAAATTAACAGGTTTCTTCTATGCTCAGTGTAAAACTATAGCAGAATATATTGCAAAAGCTGTGCAAGGAGATTAATATAAAAATAAAAAAATAACAAGAAATTGGTGAGCTTATTTGCATGTATAATTTAAAGGTTTATTTTCAAAGGATTGATTAAACATCACATTTGTATTATAATTTGAATGACTCAGATAACCTCATCTGACCTATATAAAAGACTGAATTTTGGGAGGGGAAATTTTATTGTTACGAACGCCAACTATGATCTGATGTACTAACATGAGCTCAATGGAGACAAATAGGATATCCATTTAATCAGAAACTGCTGAGTATTAGCCACTCTATTTTGGAGTATCGGCATGTCCGTTTCCCTTTAACCACTCGGGAATCACTTTCTGCTATAGTCATCATCACACTACCTGCTGAGTTGTACAGGTTATACTGCAGGTCAGAGTTCAGAAGTTGATGTCCTTGCTATTTTCTCTTATATCCTATCCAATTAGTAAATATGTTCTAAATATGTTCGAGTTTTGTGTCATCTTTAATTATCACTGCTCAAACAATAACTTTTGACCTCTAATATCTATTAAACCTCAGTTGCATCATGGTCCTTTTAGTATAAAGCTACTGTTAAACATTAATCATGACTATGGGAGAATAAGCACTGACTGCATGCGAAAACATGTCTCTGGCATCTATAGGCTTTCTGTATAAACTATGTGATAATTATATGCTAGAGTAATACTAAGTGTCTTGGTCCTTTAATCAAGGCTGCAATTAGCCAAATTAGCTCTTGTTAGTGTGGTGAGAAAAAACAGTTCCCATTGAAATAACATACAACCAGTATGTTACATTTTCTGCCTTTAAATGTCATAATGCAAACCATATGAAGGTTTGAATTACACAAACACGAACTTAAAAAAAAAATAGTTAACTGAAGCAATGTTGTTTTTCATCTGGTTGAGGTTATGCAGATTAACAATGAAAGCAAAGCAGCCTCAAAACATGTTCCTTACATAACAAAAGATCTCCCAATATGGTTTTACTCCCAATATGACCTTTTTAAGTTTTAAATATTTGATTAATCAGTTTCTCCAGGAAAAAAAATCTCCAGAATTTCAGATTAGTCAGGAAGCTCAAATTTTTCTTTTGAATGACAGATGCAGCGTGATCAGTTAACACCCTCCAGCACTCTGCTTTTAAAGGAATTGGATATGGCAAGATGGGCCGTGTGTTTTTAATGCAAGCAGGACAATAGTGCATTCCATGCAAACCCAATGAAACGAATAGCCTAAAGCAGCATATAACGTTCTTTGAACTATCAGATTATTAGTAAGTGGCCCATTTATCTTGCAAACGAAGGTGAGTAAGTGACTCCAGAGCTCAGGAAGCAAAGTATGCAGCTTTTAGCCTGGGGTCATGAACTATTAATGTGGCTAAACTGTTTAAGCTCTCTAATGCTGCTAGCAACAGACAAACTGGTGTACTTCTGGTTATATGGCAGTCTGCCGTCTGTTTTAACATCATGTTCCTTTTAAATGTTCTCTCCAATCATCAGCTAAATTATGGCCTGATTAAATGCACAGTAAAATTAGTTGGGTATATAATTGGCTTGTACAGGCCCAAAACAGGCCCCTAAATCAATGAAGCCAAGACACATTATGTGCTCCCTGAATAGTCTCTATTACTTTTAGTTCGTGCAATTTGTCTCAATTCAGATTTCTGTCATTCATGCCACTGTGCGGTGAAATTTACGGCTAACCTGGAAAACCCATCAGAGGGTATGGAGTAAATTGAAAAGTTTGTTGTACAAATGTTGAATGATCAGGTTTTTTTTTTTTTACTTTGATTTTCCCACACAGACAATATAACACTTTGATAAAATCATTTGATAGTTAAATGGTTTAAACACGTTAAAACAGACATGTTAAACTTTTCAATTTTGCATAAATATCAGTGATGCTTGTGTATCAAAGTCAGAATGAAATCAGAATTGAAATACAGTTTTTCTCTCTTTTCGCTTTAAGGAACAAACAGACTTTAAATTGCCAATAAACTCATTCTGGTTAAGATACATGCAAATGAGAAGCAAGAAAGCTTGCATGTATTTTTCAGAAATAAATCTAGTATGAAATATTTTACCATGTAAAGAGTTTTCTAGCAACACTACAAACAAAAACCTCATCTTGTAATGAGGACCTCTGAGTCTTACTATGTCCCTTTACACAAACTCTGATAACTCACAGATAGCCTGTACAAATAACTCTTGAACATTTAGATAATATTTTGTGTGGGTAATTATTTGTGGCAAACAAAGCCAAAAAAGGCAAACAAATAGGCAACTCCAGGCTATCCCTCCTATCTTTAGACTAATCACTCTGCAGTGCTGAAAATATCAAAATGCAACAAATGGGATTTCTGTCCTTTGCTATAATAGACCAGTGTTTTAAGCATCCCAGCTGGTCAGCATTAATAAACTTGGACATGGCTAATTATAAATCCAGGCACCGCATTTAATGATTGCATTTACTTAAATTATCACAGATCTGTTCATAAAGTCACATGTGATGTATTAAAACTGGTCAGAGATCAGATCCAGAGCAAAACGAAACGAATGTGCCACTAAGATACTCTCAGCTTTACCAGAAGTGACAAGCCAGGCACAAGAGCTCAATTCAGATCTCTCAGTGAATTCAGCAGCATCTTTCTCATTCACTGGTCCTGTTTGATATTCACTATAGTGGTTAAACCACCAACAGGACTACAAAGACTTTGTTTGAGAAGTGACCGAGAGATCACTTCTGGGCAATGTGGTAAAATACGGAATCACTGAAAGCATTTAAATGAAGCCAGACAACATTTTAAAATCTTTTTTTTGTTTGTTTGTTTATCTAACTACTGTATGTTTAGGGTTATATACTGTAG
Organism: Clarias laeviceps; assembly: GCA_030014305.1. Lineage (NCBI taxonomy): Eukaryota > Metazoa > Chordata > Actinopteri > Siluriformes > Clariidae > Clarias > Clarias laeviceps. The sequence goes on along the minus strand of JAQMYJ010000001.1, from coordinate 15,110,028 downwards.
GAGGAGCAGAAGCACACTGGGTTGTGTAAGAATTTGTTTATGTAGATCAAAGGATCTTCATTAAGCAAAGTTATAAACAATGATTGTATCTAATTTAAATAAATAAATAAAAAGCTTTATAAAAAGCCATGGTAGCTATTATATGTCGGTTACATTATTTTACTACCGTAACAGTAGGTAACACCGGGAAAATAACAATTACACTATAGATTAATTAAGATTGATAGATTAATTAAAGTGAACACCAAAGAAAATTTTTTACGATACATTCGTAGAATATGAAAATGTAGTATAAAATAATAGTACCATATTAAACCTCTTTGGTTAAACATGGGGTAAATATAGTTGTAATAAATCACAATGCTATAATCTAAGTAGTTCTAATGATTTGATAATAACCTTTGATTTAGGTATCATAGTAACAGCATAAAAAAAACGTTTTGTTATTATAGCTTCTAAATTAACAGTTCTATCTGTTAAAATGAAGAAAACATAGAAAACAGGCGTATTTGTCCCAGCTAGCACGTTAATGAGAAAAAACAGCAGGATTACGTTAAACAAACAAAGTCTAATTGAATGAGACATAATTAATCTCTCATAAACAATCTCTTTCTTTCTCCCCCACACACAGACAAACATTACACATGTGGCAAGGCAGCATATAAAGTTAAACAGAAATTCCCAGCACACATGCTTTGTACTGTAAATGTAAAAGAATGACTATAAACCTAAAGTTCCAATAAAACGCGATTCCCATGCACACACACAGAATACCCACCAGTAAGCAATGCCTTTAAACAGCTTTTCACTTTTCACACACTCACATATGACATCACAGACACATACATGCAGCACACATTAGATCAAAACGAACTCATACATCTGTGCACATCCTCACACAGAATTACATTTGACATTACCTGTACAGTATATGAGCCAGACGGTATGTGTTATTGGGGCAGAAATCCTTCAGGCGCACAGCCAGGTAGTACCAGTCCAAATGGAACACGAGAGACCAGAATTCACTCAGGAGACAGAATCAGTGAGAAAGAGATAAAGAGACAGGAAGAATGTGTGTGTAAAAGAGAGAGAGAGAGGTCTGCTCTCTCCATCTGCTGCCCTCTCGAGTAAATCAGCACGGGGCCACAGGGCAGCCAAGTGCAAGCTCAAAGTAAACACTCGCAGTAAACTGGAGAGAAAGAGGAGGAGAGATGTGGAGAAGAGGGGAGGAGATGAGAGAAGATGAGGGGATGGAGGAAACGGGGATCAGCGAAGGGGCAGTGCAGCTTTAATAAGAACTTCTCAGGGGCTTTGCTTTTTCGTGCTATGTATACAGCTGGGATAACAACAAACATGAGAAATATTCATCCACTGGGGTGAACTGGATAGAAAAAACAAAGCTTTAACTATGGCAAACTTGTACTGTACATCAACTCTGACATTATGCAACATCCTAACAGTTCTCAATCTGGTAAAATCCTTCAAAATCTATTTTAAACTTAAGATAAAAATGTCAACAATATCAAGATGAGATGTCCAGTTGCTGTGCAAGCACAAAACTCAACTGTATAGCATTATTCTAACCTGCAGGCAAACATTCCTAGCATTAATAGTATTAAGACATGAATCAAGAGGGTACAGTGCAGCCATGTGCTGGTAATCATCAGCTCTTGGTTAATTGATCATCAGCAGGTGTGCAGACCTCTATAAAGCAGAGGTTTTGACAGTTTGTTGGTCTGCAGAATTCAGGTGTGATGCCAAGAGAGAAAGATATAAGTTATAGTCTTAGAGAAGCAATTGTTGCTCCACATCAATCTGGAATAGATTGAGAAACCATTTCCAAACAATAAGCATGAGCAAATGCCCAAAAAGCTCAATGAACTGAAGCAATGTTGTAAAGATGAATGGGCCAAAATGATGTGAGAGACTGATAAAGCCGTGCAGGAAACAATTATTTTAAGTTATTGCTGCTAAAGATGGATTTACAAGCCTTTCTTTCAAGGTGGTACTTAGTATTGCCTCCATGTTTTTTTTTTCTTTTTGGCTTCATTGTTGTTAAATAAATAATGGCACAGTAAAAAAAATGTTCATCTGAGGTTGTATTTGCCTAATACTGATATCTGCTACAATCCGATCTTTATAATTTTTTTTTTTTTTACAGAAAAACACATAAAAGACAGGGTACCAACTTTTACACATGACTGTATGGTCAAAAGTATGTGGACACATGGCCATCACACCCACATGTGAACATTGTTGAACTTTCCATTCCCGAGTTACTGTAGTCCATATTCGCTGCTATAATAACCTTGGAATGTGGATTTGCTTATTCACCCACAAGAGCATTCATGGCTAAAGGCCTTGGAAGGGGGGCAGTCTGTGTTCATCTCAAAGGTGTTCAAGCGAAGCTGAGGTCAAGGATCTGTGCAGAACACTTTGACTCCATGTCTTCATGGAACTCACTTTGTACACAGCATCATCGTCATACTGGAACAAATCTGGGCCTCTTAGATCCACTGAAGAACATTATAGCAACAGTTTGGAGAAGATCAACATATGAGTCTGACTGTCAGGTGATCAAAAACATTTGGCCATATACTGTAGTGCTGCAGTTCTTTGTGTCAGATGTTTGAATGGTAATGATGGCTAAATCCCTAGATCTTGTTGCCATTCTCTTTGCCTGACAATAATTGCGTTTGAATGGGAAAGAGGGAGGAAGAGTAGTAAATAGTTTTGACACACATTTTGCCTCATAATGACAAATTTCACTTAATTCATGTGCATTTAATACAAAGAAAGAAAGAAAGAAAAAAGAAAAGCCTCCAATGTGGCTCCAAAAATATTTTGGTTATGTAATGACCTCAGCAGCAACCTCATTTCCCCTCTAATCAGTTCCAACCACTCAGCATTCAGCATCAGTAGTATACTAATCACCGGCCTGATCATCTGTCATCATCTGCACCTGTTTCTTAAAAATGTCCTTCAGTAAGCCTAGAGAACTATTCCTTAAGACTATGTTAAAAATACATAAAAGTCTTCATAGGAAGCAAAATATGAAGAAATGGAGGTGGCTCAAGAACTTTGCCCAGTACTGTATATCAGAATAGCTGACTGAGTGCAATTATAAACACTACACCTATTCAAAAGCATTTGATGTGATTACGTTTGAGTCCAGATATTAGCACAATGTTACAGTATGTCCATTCGTACACATCAAAGACACACCCATTGTTCTGTTTTCACACACATTATTTTGTTTTCTGTTCTGTGCTTTAATAGTGTGAAACAAATCTCCAAATATCTACTGCACTACAGGTGTCGCTTTAACACAGATGAAATCATAGCTGACCTCATGCATTTCCAAAAGAAGAAATAAATGTAGAGTGCAAATGTTTACAGACATTTGAAAGCAAAAGCAGATGGAAGATGATATAGGAGCACCTATTAACACTGGGATAGAAAATGAAAAGCCACAGTGAGCGAGAAACAATTGCTGCTCTAAAATTCCAGCGCAGCTTCCTGCAGATATATGCGGATGGAAGTATGCCGTCAGTGCACACACCCTAAACATGCACAATAGCACAACAAACAAAAGCACCTTAGATACTTCTTTGTGAGGCTTTAGTTTATGACAAGAAGTGCTGCTTTTCTCACATGACCCAAATCCCAGAGGGCTTTAGTCACAATGGATCTATGAATGTTTTTCTACTCTGTGTGTGTGTGTGTGTGTGTGTGTGTGTGTGTGTGTGTGTGTGTGTGTGTGTGTGTGTGTATGGGGGGTGTGTGTATTATGGGGTCATGTTTTTATAGCTTGGTGTTGAGCAAATGTCCTTTCACACATAGTCAAAATTGAAAGTTTTGTCCTTGTGGCGCAATGAGGAAAAGCCAAAAGTGTTCTGTTGTTAAAGTGAAAGTTGGATTTAACTGTAAGCACTGCATTAATGAGCTGCATTAATAATTATGTCAATGAAAGATCTTCACAAGAATAGTAAGATCAACACTCATGCAATCACATTATCACTCATCACTCAAATTGTCCTTTTCAAGCTTTTGTATGTAATAATTATGGTCTTACACTGTTTTACCACCTCATGTTTACAAATAAAAATACTGTATGAACAATTAATACATAAAAAAGAATATATGCCAAATTCAGGCTATAAAGTATGCATCTTTAAATTAAGCAAGAAAAACCTTTTTTACTAATAAAAAACTTTAAAGAATCATGATTACTAAATATATATAAGTGGAACAGTAGAACAGTGTTACAGAAAAGAAAATTATTCAAAGAAATGCACACAACTTTAATGCATCAACTTCATGGGAAGCTGTCAATCAATATGTCATACTCCGCTAACTGAAAACACTATCAGTGAAATAAAGTAATGTATTCTACAGGCCAGGTCCGAAGATTAGAGACTTAACTTTCCTGCAGTGCTCACACCCCCGTTATACAGTAACTGCATGACAATGTACTGTATATACAGTATGACATCACCAAAATATTGCATAAGGGAATATTTAGGAATGTTACCTGGAATAAAAAAGGTGTCAGAAGATCCAGAACAATTGGCAGGTTTAATGTTCTAGAAACAAAAATCTTCCGGGTATTTTGCTCTGCTAACATGTGTAAGTGTAAGTTATGGAAACTGAGGCGGCTAGCACTTGCACAACCATAAATTCTAAGGTCTTATCATTGTCAGAGACCTGAACTTCAGACTCAAGTATCAGCCTATCATTCTGTCTTAAAATATTCAAGCAGCCAGAAACCTCTTTTGCTGCTGATCAAATTGATATCTCTTGCTGACAGGCTTCAGAAACAGAATGTAGACCTGGTGCTATTACGAGTCCATACTCCAACTCATGTATTCAATTAAAAGCAAAACTAAATAAAAATTCTACCATGTTTTTTGCAGCCTTCAATGCATTTTTCCTTGAATGTTTGAATGTTTGTATCTGACCATACAGAGGAAGGAGTGCTGCTCAGCTTCATGTGTTTGACCCCACAACCAAGTTCCTCTCATCCTGTTTTGGCCAAAATAGACTTGTATCAGGTGAATAGGTTACTAATTCACTCACACTCACTCATCGTCTATACGGCTTTATCCTGTATACAGGGTCGCGAGAGCCTGGATCCTATCCCAGAAGTCTTAGGGCATGAGGCAGGCAATACGGGCAGTTTTGGAACACCAATTAGACTAATCTGCATGTTGTTGGACTGTGGGAGGAAACCGGAGTACTCGGAGGAAACCCACAAAGCACGGGGAGAACATGCAAACTCCATGCACACAGACAACGAGCCGGGAATTGAACCTGGACTCTGAAGGTGCAAGGCGACAGTGCTAACCACTAAGCTTAATAGGAGACTCATTCAAGTTAACTATTGTCTAAATACTCAAAAATAATCAAATGTAATTAAAATACTATGTATTTAGTCCATAACTACATTTCAGGATAACCTATTTCTAATCATAAAGCCAAATTTCTTATAAAAAAAAATGGTAATGCTCAAGCAATTGTGTAAACATTTGTAAACCATATGAACGCTTGTGCACAACAGCTGGTGGTTTTTCACCGAGACTCTACTAAAGGAGCCAGTAACAGATTGTGTCTAACAGGGAGACCTCTGCCTCGGCCTTCTACTGCCTTTGATGAGACCACATCACTCCAAAGGAAGGAAAAGAAGCTTTCCATATGGACGTGTGCCAAACCTGGAATGTCATAAATTTCAGACAACAATAAGACTTATGGTATGTTCCAGAGACTGAGGGGATCTTCATCTTTAGGGATTTCTCACCATACAGTACATCAACAAGTCAGGAGAAGCTTTTGATTGGTGGGAATAAGACACAGGGCCTGGATTATATTAGAGGAAATAAATTGTTGTGTCACACCATGCCTTCATACTGCAGTTCCTTCAAAAAGGAACATCCCTAAGTCACATCCAGTTTCCCACCACCTTACCATTGCTATAATTTCATTTATTGTGTACAAATGATACTTTTGTGGTTATGCAATAAATACTGTTATTGTTCATAATATTGTAAGAGGTAAACTTTTACCAGGACCACGCCTAGAGTGACAGACCATAGACTATACTGCCCTCTTTAGGGAAGTGACTGAAGTGTCAGGCAACTCCCCAATTTACAGGCACCATCTGTGTACATCTTTACGGTACAAACATATCATACAATAATTTAAACAGACATACAAACTGTTGTTGTAGTTCATATTATTTAGAAGAATTTAAGAATATGAGAGAAAAAAAAATAGTCATTATGTTCATCACTCTTTAAAGTCCCAGGACTCTTCAGCAAGTCTTTATTCCTTTCTTATGTCACTTTAATTGTAGTTACAGAATAACGTTCTTTAGGGTGAATAAAATAGGAGTTGGTAGGATGACTGGTTATATGTGTCAAGAGACATCTGTAGATTGTATCCTCATAACACCGCTCATGCACCAATCCACACAGTGATTAATCAGAACTGGTGAATTAACACAGACAATCTGACTATATGCAACTCAAAACCAAGATCCAGGCTCATTAGTAAAATCCTGTCAGTATAAACACTCACAACATCAAGATAAGCAAAAGCTTCTGCGTAGGCAACATCCAAATGTACTCCCATGAAAAGGAAGTGGTGATCAAGGACAGAAAACATTTGTGTGATCCAACGATTCGTGTGTCACTTGAGTGTCACTGATTTACAAAAATAAATGTAAACTCATGACAACTAGTGTACAAATGTTTTAACACAGGTGAGACGACATTCACAACAACCTATAGGTTATGAAAAAATATATAAAATTTTACTCTCATCATTCACTCAGGCCTATTTCTTTTCTCTCATTTATTATGGTCTGAAAGCAACTTATCGATTAAGAAAAAGCAAATAATTAGAAAGTCATTAATTTCCTATTTTTACAAGCATGGTTGCTAGTTAATGGCATTGTGCGTATTTTCTAATTCTATGCTAATTTTCATTATTTCACAGCACAGTGTAGCCATTGTCACAAAAAGACAACTTGTAAGAAAAGATGCTGTTTTTTCAGTGACAAAATGCTTTGTGTTGAAAATAATTCATTAAAAAACATGCATTAACAAGTGCTAAAAGGCACTGCAATCATGGAATCACCAATATGCGTATGCAAACGATATTGGTTAGGCAGTGAGTGAAAGAAGCTACTAACGTTATTATTTCCTTGTGGTATTTTTCTCAATGTGCTCACAGAGCTTTGATATACTGTACTGCCTACACAGAGCTTATGCAATCTGGATTGTAAAGAAGCACATTAATTATATATTTCCAATAAACATCTGTTCCATAAATCAAAACACAGATTGCTGTAACACATCCTTTTGCCAATAAGTTGTATTGCATGCAGGGATGTTGGCGAACAGTGGGTATACAGTGAAATAAACAAACTGTTACATAATTATCGCAAGGAGGAAATGAAATTCCAGTCCAACTAAACATAACTGCTGCATTTGACATCTAACTCTGACTCACAGATACAGCTCTCACAATAATGTGGCCTTAGTTTGGTGCTAGGTGACTATTGGCGATGTTCTGTCCCCACAGGAGTCTTATAAAATAAGTACCAGAACTGCAGTTTGACAAAAATATCTAGCATTGATTCCTTAAACCTTTTTTTTTTTTTTACCCTCAGTCAGCCACAACATTAAAACAACCTGCCTGGTATCGTGTTTGTCCCCGTTTTTACTGCCAAAACAGCTCTGGCCCATCAAAGTATAGACTCTAAAAGGCTTTTGAAGGTGTGCTGTGGTATCTGGCACCAAGATCTTTGCAGTTGATCCTTTAAGTCCCGAAAGTTGCAAGTTGGAGAATAGACTTGTTAGTCCAGAACACCCTACAGATGTTCTGTTGGATTGAGATCTAGAGAATTTCAAGGCTAAATCAACACTTTGAACTCTATTTCCTGTTCCGTAACCATAGCTAAATAAGTTTTTGCAGCGTTGCTATGTGCATTATGCTGCTCATAGACAACACTGCAATGAGAAAGTGTATTTGGTCTACATCAATGTTTTGGTAGGTGATACATTTCAAAGTATTCTCCACCTGAATGCCAGTACCCATGTTTTCCAAGCAAAACATCACACCACCTCTGCCAGCTTGCCTTCTTCACATAGTTCATCCTGGGACATCTCTTCTCCTGGTAAGTGACCTTGCATGCACCTGTCCCTCCACATGATGTGAAATAAACATGATTTATAACCCAAAGCTACCTTTTTCCATTGCTTTATGATTCTGTTCTGATGTGTCCATTGTAGGGTTCAGCATAGACACTCTGACAAGCCTGCAGCTCCAAGGCCCCATGTTCTGCAACTGGGATGCACTGTGCATTCTGACATCTTTCACTCAAAGGCACTATTAACTTTTCCAGCAATTTAAGCTATGGTAGCTCTTCTGTCGTATTGGGGCAAGCCTTTGCTCCCCACACAAATCAGTGACTAATGAGTGCCCGTGACCCTGTCGCTAGTTCACGCTTGTCCTTCTTTGGATAATTTTTGGTCAGTACTAACAATTGTCATACTGGGAACATCCCACAAGTCCTGTTGTTATGAAGATGGTCTGACCCAGTCGTCTAGCTGGCCCAATTTGTTAAGCTAGCCTTTGTTAAAGTGTCTTTATTCTCCAACACATCAACCTCAAGAACTGACTGTTCGCCTGCTGCCTAATTTATCTCACTTATTGACAGGGCCCACTGTAATGAGATAATCAACGTTATTCACTTCACCTTTCAGTAGTTTTAATATTGTGTTATCTGTAGTAACTGGTACAAGTGGCAATCACTAACTTGTACTGATTGCCACTTGTACTCAGTACTCAACATTCACACACTGTGGGCAATTTGGGATTGGCAATTAACTTAACCTGCATGTCTTTAGACGGTGGGTGAAAACCGGAGTACCCAGAGGAAACCCCCTCAAGCACGAAGAGAACATGCAAACATAATGCACACAGACCCAGAGGAGGAAACTGAACCTGGACCCTGGAGGTGCAGGGCAAAAGTGCTAACCACTAAGCCACTGTGTCACCATTCTTCATTTCATTCATCATTTCTGCATAATAATATTTAGAAGGCATCCAAAAATTGTTAGCTAGATGTAATGGTAGTTTTCGTTAATGTTCAAATACTATATCCTATTACATGCAAAATAAATAAATAAATATTTTAGACAGTGAGTTAACCAGACAATGATGTTTGAATCAGAGCTTATCTTTATTAGGTAGTCTTGGTACGTCTATTGCTGTGGTCAAACCAGAAGGTCATGGTTGTTGGTAAATGAGTTCTGAATTTGGAGCAGGTGCTGGATAACCAATCGTTTCTCTGGACAGCCTGCAGGAATCATCGATAACGCTAATAATCCAGCTCATTATCAACCCCACTGTCACAGAGAATAAGCTGTTATATATCTAATTTGAAAAAATCTGTGTGATATGAAAAAAAAAGAAATGAGTTTTCCAAAGGCTTTGCATGACCCCACCCAACCCCATTTAGTCCAAACCTTGTTTGTTTAATTTTTTTCTTTTCTTTCATTATATCATCACTTTGTTCCTCCAAACCTCCCTAGAGGTCATAAAAAGGAAGTACTATTTACCAAAACAACATTGGGATGCTATGATTCTCTAAACAGGACATTCCCCACCCATGTTTGTGGAATTTTTTTCTTCATCCCATTCATACGTGACCTCTCACAGGTCTCATCACAACCCTGTTATATATATATATAAAAAAAACTCTTGTCTTGTTTTGATTAGCTGTTTCTTCCTTCCGCTGTGATTTAGGCCTATCTGACCAAACATCAGCTGTCTAGACAATTCATTCTGGGTGCCGATCATGGTTTATGTTGATTTCTCTTCCTCTCTGCATCCTTGGTAAAACTGTTTCACATACAAACATCTCATCCCATAAGCTTCAAAAATAAAATCAGAACAAATCATCTGACTCAATAGTTTGGTGATTTGGGAAATCTTGAGTCTACAGTACCTGAAAACACTGAGGTTTGTACAAAAACTTGCTTTCTCCAAAATTCCAGAGAATGCATTCAGTTCACTTAGAGAAGTTGTAGTTTTGCTTCACTGACCACATGACATAAAGAAGTGATGTAACTGCCTTTTCAGGAGTTGTTATGTTCTGCTTTTTAATGGAGCCATTCTGTGTCATGATTTGCAAAAGAGAAGTTCAAAGCTTCTAAAAGATAATTTTGTAGGAGTTTCCAAACTAAAGTTTTTTTTATTTTTTAATAGAATTTTGTTTGACAGAAAGAATTTGTCAAAATGTGTAAAGGTCTGAAAAATAGGTTTACTTCATTTAAAACTGTTAATTTCTATAGATGATGGCCATGTTTTAGGGATGTGAAATATTCTTGCTTTTGTGGGAGTTCAGAGACAGACTATAGCCTTGATGAAGCTTTCAATACAACAGAACTGCCAAATTCTTGAATCTGATTGGTCAGCTATAACAGTATGTTTGTCATAGGTACAGGATGTGAAAATGCTTGTATTATGATGATGACAATGATGATGATGATGATGATGATTACTATTATTATTCACTCACTCACTCATTGTCTATACTGCTTTGGTATAGAGGCGGGAATCGAACCCGGGACCTGAAGGTGACTATTATTATTATTATTATTATTATTATTATTATTATTATTTTAAATAAGAACAACAAAAATGTGTAATCACTAATATCTTAAACCTTTCTGTATGGATACATTTATTTTAAATTTTTGGAAGTATTCTCCAGTGTCAGATCTTTTATCATCCCCTTTGTTTAATATTTTTGTATAACTGCGTATTTGCAAACTTTGTTATTCATTATATACTGAACAATTTAACAGCTGTGAATTCTTTATAAGGGGAATTAGTAATTTAATTAACATTAAACAGAGCAAAGTACATTTATTTGTTTTTTATTGAAAACACATTTCAACTATGTCCACATTTGTATGTACATGAATGATAAAAACCTTAACTTGTACTTAGTCTACTTCTTTAGTTGGGACATGAAGGAAATTCTTAAGCTTCCAGAAAGAAGGATTTATAGACAGTTAGATGCTTCACTTTACAGCTTTTCACCAGAATGCTTTATCTGGTAAAAGAATCAATTCTGGAAAGTTTTTTAATGCTATTTTTCAACAGGAATATTTCATTTGAACAGATTTATGTTTAACACGTGTCTTTTCACCAGTTTAGTTTTCCAGATGTAATCCTGGTATGGCTGCGCAATGACAGTGCCATAAAGAACCACATCACAATTATTCAAAAATTTTAATCTGTTCTTTTATAACTATATTTATTTTTTGTGGCATTCATTGGGGACAGCAAAGAAAAGATTTCATTGTACAGGGAGAACATACTTCTTTAATGTTCATATCACAATAAAACCTGAAACTTTAAATGTATATTATGCACCCACAGGCCACTTTATTAAGTACACCTTCCCTAATTCTTCATGGCATAGATTCAACAGGGTGCTGGAAATATTACTTAAAGATTGTGGTCCATACTGACATGATAGCATCACACAATTGCTGCAGTTTTCTTGGCTGGACGCCATTATGTGAATCTTCTTTTCCACCACATCCCAACGGTGCTCTATTGAGTACAGTGAACTCGTCATGTTCAAGTAACCAGTTTGAGATGATTTTACCTTTGTGGTCAGGTGTCCCAAAGAGTACCAAGAACATATACCCCACACTATTACACCATCACTAGCAGCCCAAACTGTTGTGATACAAGCCAGGATATAGCCATAATTTCTGACCTTACCATCTGAATGTCACAGCAGAAATCTAGTCTCATCAGACCAGGCAACATTTTTTCCCTAATCTTCTGCTGTCTAATTTTGCTGAACACATGTGAATTGTAGCTTCAGTTTCCTGTTCTTAGCTGACAGGTGTGGCACTAGGTGTGGCAAGATTTGATGTGTTCTGCGTTCAGATATGCTCTTCAGCATTCCACAGTCGTAAGAAGAAATTATTTGAGTTAGTGTTCCCTTTCTATCAGCTCGAACCAGCCTCTGACCTCTGGCATCAACAAGGCATTTTTTGCCCAGAGATACGCAGATCACTGGATATTTTCTCTTTTTCAGAACATTTTCTGTAAACTCTACAGATGGTTCACTGCTTTATTTTTTTCACATATTTGTCACACTCAAATGATTCAGATCATCAAACAAATTTTATTATTACACAAAGATGGCAGAGTAAATACAAAATGCAGTTTTTTAATCATGATTCAATTTATTAAGGGGAAAAAAGCCTGGTAAACCCACCTGGAACCTGTGAAAATGTAATTGCAGCAACACCTGCATTTGCATTAACTGGCAATGAGTTTTTCACAAGGCTGTGGAGGGATTTTGACCTACTTTTCTTTGCTGATCTGTTTTATTCAACCACATTGCAGAGTGTTCGAGCATGAACGTTAAGTTCATGCCACAGCATCTCAATCAGTTTTAAGCCCTGACTTTGACTAGGCCACTACAAAAATGTTTTATATACAGTATATATATATATATATATATTTGAGCCATTCAGAGGATGACTTGAGGTCATGAACTGATGACCAGACATTCTCCTTAAGGATTTTCTGGATTCATGGTTCCATCAGTTATGGCAAGCTGTCCAGCTCCTGAAGCTACAAAGCCCCAGACCATTACACTACCACCACCATGTTTGACTGTTTGTATGATGTTATTTTTATGAAACGCTGTGTTAGTTTTACTCCAAAATGTTTAACTTTCATCTCATCAGTCCACAGAATATTTGCCAAAAAGTCTTGGGATAATTAAGATACTTTTTGGCAAATGTGAGACATACAGTTGTGTTCTTTATGGTTAGCAGTGGCTTTCATCCGGGAACTCTCCCATCCATGCCATTTTTGCCCAGTCTCTTTCTTGCTGTTGAATCATCAACACTGACCTTAACTAAGGCAGTTCTTCAGATGTTGTTCTGGGTTCTTTTATGAGCACCTGGATGATTTGTCATTGTGCTCTTGGAGTAATTTCAGTAGGCCAACCACTCCTGGGAAGGTTCACCACCGTTTTAAGTTTTTTCCACTTGAATAATGGCTCTCACTCTGGTTTACTGGAGTCCCAAAGGCTTAGAAATGGCTGTGAAACCTTTTCCAGACTGATACACGTCAATTATTTTGTTTCTCATCTGTTCTTTGATTTCTTTAGATTGCGGCATGATGTGTTGCTTTTGTCTGACAGGTTTTATTTAAGTGATTTCTTGATTTAACATACTAGTAATCGGGCCTGGGTGTGTCAAGTGAAGTTCAACTCCAAAAAAATGTGGTTAATCACAGTTCATTCACGATTCATTTGTTCATTTATTCATTCAGTTTATCTACAAGTACTGTAGGTTTGGGCAGACCCCCCCCCCCCCCTAAATAAATGAAATCGTCATTTAAAAACTGCATTTTGATTTTTATCAGGTTATCTTTGTATAATATTAAAATTGGTTTGATGAACTCAATCATATAAGTGTGATAAATATGGAAAAAATACTGTTGCACAGCACTGTATATTCAACAGTTAGACCAAGTAATCTGATTGGACAAGAGCCACTTCACAAGTCGTGATAATAGATGGTAACAGCACTGAGATGTTTAACTGTACATGTATCACTCCGCGTCCTAGATATTCAAATAACTGTTAATTACACTACCTGTTAGTCATCAACAGGGTGAAAGTAGGTCTGTATAGTGTGCCATACTGGGGAAAGTGGCTACCTATTAAAAACCAACATCCAAAACCAGTCACGAAAACACATCTGATAACATTATTTCATCTTAAACGACACTTTGTCTCCTTAGTAACTGCTTGTAATCAATATGTGCTTTATTTTCATGTAAGGCGAGCTACAAAGCTAACTACCATTTAAAACAAGGCTAAATCCTACAGTAAATATAGGTTTATTGCCAACCCAGATACCTGGAAGGTAAGGTAGCTGATATTTTAAAGTTAAAATTAGAAAAAAATATATAATAAAATAAAGAGAAACTTACAAGATTTACAGGACTGTCCATCACCTCCATGGTTTATCCTCGTTATCGTTTGGCTACATAGTACCAGTAAGAATTTAAAATGAATCTCGTTCCTGTTTCACAAACTGTCAGTCGTGGTTAGCTACAGTATTTCTGTCAGGCGTGGAAGCATTTGTGTTACAATAAATAACTGGTTAAATTAACAAATAAACCATAATCTGTTGATAATACTTAGTTAAAGTAATATCACACTGGAAGTCAACTGAAACAGCACTCCCTCTTGTATAATATTGCTTTAATGTATTTCTTTGATAAAAGAAGAGTATATTGAGATCATTCTTATGGAGATGCTCTCGCATTAGATGCACATTTGTAGTACATGCATTACACCAGATGTGTTAAACCTAGTTCATCACGAGTGGCAGTGAATGAATGGCAGCCTTATAGAGAATATCTTGTAACATTTGGCAAAATAATAATAATAATAATAATAATAATAATAATAATAATTTCCCCTGAATAGGAATATCACAGTAGTTATGGTCTGAACTAAACCTCTATTAATGTAATTTCACATTCATTTAGAACATTTTGTTTACTGCATTAACTGTTTGTACTCAAATAAAAGTTCAGAGCAAGCAACTAAAATCTTCTTTAAAAAAAAAAGAGAGAGACATAAATAACACAGACTTTACACCTGGTAATCGAAAATGCTTACTTGAGGTTAAAGAACAGCCACAAATAAAGCTAATGGCAGTGAATAAGAGAACAATCTTACTTTCCCTTGTGACATGTGGTCTTAATTACATTGTGTTCTTCCAAGTTGTTGTGCAATACCCTCCTGAGCCAGATGTTTAAACAACTTCCACTTCTCCCAATCACAGTTAGAGGTAGACTCCTGGTGAATTGCTTATTCCTAGCGATTTATTTTTATATTTAGGAGTTTTTTAATTATTAGGTGGACAATAGATGACTGTATAACTGATGTATATAATGGAACCGGAGCAGACAATCCAGGACTTTGCATGCAGTTGTTTGACGTTGTGCTCATGTTTCCAATCAATTCTCATCATAACAATACAAAGCAGAGAATTGGGGACTTGTATAAATCCATCCAAAATTAATGCACTTTTAATTGTATGTCATGATTTCCTAACATTCTTCAATGATTATCATTGTCAGTGAAATCATAAAGTCATCCGCTCAACTTCAGACGGCATGTTTTATAATGCACATGTAAATGACTTAGTCAAAGGCAAATGATGACTTATCTGTGATCTATAAACTGTATCCACTTTGTTATTACTGACATTAAAGCTTAAAGAGTTGATAGTAAACCTGACTCAGAGGCTGATACATGAGTCATGTGTCTCTGTTGTAAACTCAGAGAAGTTTCTGTCATTGTATATACATCAAACAAGTGCTCATATAACAAATTAGTTCAATAATTCGAGTCAATAAGTCATTTTTGTTATTTTTGTTGTCAAACATAGAAAATCGTTCAAAAGCATAATCTTATCTGAGGTTCTAAAGAAGAAATGTGTAATTAATTATGAAATTAAATATTTATATATATTCCTTTGAATCACAAGAAATTGGGTAAAATACTTTACAGTTCTACTAAAACCAAGGCTTTCTCAGCCAAGACTAATAAAAGACTCAATAAAGCCTGATAAAGTCTGACTGTAACAAAATGAAATGAACCCACTGTGCACTGCATCATAACTCACCACATAATAAAATTGCAGTTCCTGACGCACAGGCTCCTGAGGCTGCATCACTGTAGGTGAGGCTCCATGAGATCCCAAAAATAAAACCATACCACCTCAGCAGCTACTGTTTAGGCATTTAAAACCACAAATAAACATCCACTTTTCTTGCTTCTGTGCACAGCACCTCGAATGGTCAGACTCCCATCACAATAGGTATTCCTGACCTAGGGACAATCGAAGACTGGGTGTCCGACACAACATGCTTCGCTGGGCTGTGTATCTGTAAAGTGATAGCAGGTTTTCCTCTGCAGGGCGCTCTGTGCACGTGTGTGTGTGTGTGTGTGTGTGTGTGTTCCACTTTGATAAAATATGGGCCTCTAACGTGCAGCAGTGCACTGTGCTTGTCAGAAACAGGAAACACTCGACTTATGGCACAGAGCTCAGCTTGCACTGAAGCAGAAGTCCTCAGCACATGGACCAACCAGGGATTCTCTCTTCATTCCCTCCCCTTTTGCAAAGAGTAACATAGACTGTAACGGCTGGTTACAAAAAAAAAAGACAGATTTGATTTGAGGACTAGTAACTAGTAACTTCTTAATGCCATTTTCTGTTGGATGCATTCACCTTATCTGTGCAGTATTGCACAAGAACAACGGTTACTTTTTTGTAAAATTACTTATTAGTAAAAATGTGTTGCTGTCTTACCAGTGGTAGATGGAATGGCAAAAACAACACATGGCATGCCTCATGCATAGCTGATAGAATCGCATAATTAAAAATGGGGTGGTTGTTTCTAAAAATGTAATGTTTCTGTAAACAAAACCAGGTGATGCATGACCGCAAGCTGCATTTTCACTATGGGTTTGAATTCATCTATAAAAGATAATTTACTAACTCCTATGAATTTATAAAGGCATGTAGTGAAAAAGTCAACGATATGACCCAACACATCCTAATCACTCTTACTGACACTTTTCTGCCTGCATCTGGGCTTCATTCTCTAGTGCAAAGATTCTTCAAATTGTTTATGGCCATGGTGATGTTCTAATGTAGATTCAGCCCACATGTGTGCAACCCTATCCTCCACTGGCCCAGAAACACACATACTGTACTGTACGCACACCATACACACACACTGGTGAGGTCCTTCCTTCAACTGACCCAGTTCAGTTTCAGAAATTCAAAGCGTACATCTAAATCTAACCCACCCTTACCCCCAATAGCCTCAGTAGTAAAGTTAAACTTTTTTTTTTTTTTTTTAATAAAAGCTTCCATTCTTGCAGCTGACATTTGGTCCCAACTAACATGTCCACTTATCCACAAGAGGGCAATGCAGTCCTAAATTTTCTGTCCAGGCACCATTACATAAACAAAGGGAATGTTTTTTTTAGTTAGATAAAAGAAAAATCTAAATTGATTTTTTACTGTAATACAAATCTTAAATTGAATAAAACATCAAAAATATCTAAATAATTGTTGCATTATCATGCCTGTATATTGTCTTTCCATTTATTGATACCATGCATTAAAAAAGACTCCAAAAGAGCATTTAAGCAAGAAAAATAATTTATTTATGTAACTTTTTAGCACATAGGCAAGACATAGCTGCTTGAAGAGCTCACAGCTACATATCCTTACTGCTGGAGAGGGAGGCTCATAATATTTAGAATTTGTATATATGTCTTTCCAATGATAAAAATAACAAAAATAGAATTCCCACTACTGTATTTCTTTCCCACCCATCTGTTTTGTCCCAAGGACAAGGGGCAATTAAAGCTTCTTTTTTTTAGAGTCAGCAAACTCTATATTTAAGCTATATTTAGAATCCTTAATAATCCTCTTTTATAGTCATCTCTGTGATAAAATTTGACAAAGCTGTATTTTAGTATTACAGGCTATATACAGTGTATGCTTGTATGTTTTTATTTTTTATTTGGCACTGGCTGAAAGTCATTTCAGACTTTTTAGGCATAAAGGGGGACAGACTTTTGACTTAAATTGATTAATTAAAAAAAAATCTGTTAAGATAGATTACAAGAGCATGAGTGTCACTTTAGACACTTTATCCAATAGTTCCTTATCCTAAACACAATGCTTTTAAGAAACCAGACCATGCTCTGTTTGGGGTGTTTTTTTGAGATTCATCTCTGTCACTGTGTACAATCGTTAGCTCCTGTAGGTGTCATTAAACGAATGCGAAAGAGGCAAAGATGGAAAGAGAAAGGAGGGAGAATATAGAAGCAAGAATATATTTTTCACTGTAGTTAGTCACATAAAGTGGGTCACTGTAACATCCTGGTCTGCGTGGCAGAACGTACAGTCCAAGTTGTCTTTAGATTTATGTGAAAACTCTCAGTGGCTTCTAACAGTCTGTTTTTTTCTCCCCCACATATTTTTCCCCTACATACTCCCTCTCCACCTTCCCCTGGAAATGTTGATACTATTATTGACTAAGAAT
The DNA here is from genome assembly GCA_030014305.1 of Clarias laeviceps. Classification (NCBI taxonomy): domain Eukaryota; kingdom Metazoa; phylum Chordata; class Actinopteri; order Siluriformes; family Clariidae; genus Clarias; species Clarias laeviceps. Next base: position 15,091,830 of record JAQMYJ010000001.1, on the reverse strand, counting down.
GGATGCAGCACAGAGTACACAAGAGTAATGATGACCATTCGTGTAGTATTCATAAAAAGACTAAAAGAAACTCTGGATATTTCTACAGAAGTGCATTACCAAGGCATTTAAAAACACAGGCTTGACGCCAGAGTACAAGGCAAACAAACACTGGTTGTCTTTTTTTTTTTTTTCATTCACTAAATACTGAAAACAAGCTTCACTCACTATTTTAATGTAATATCTCATATTCATCTTTGTTATATTTAGATGCTATCAGAATACCTGAAGGAATGATATAATATATATTTATATATTTTTATGTAATCTTTTTCCTAAGTATTCAGGAGAGTCAGAACAGATTTTTCGCCGGGTGTGCTTCCCCTCCTGGACTGCAGAGGGTGCTCTGGCTCAATAGCACCAGGTTTCTTTATTCTGATTGTGAGCCAGAGCAAAACAGTCACATGAGAGGGGATTTTTTTAAGGAATGGAAAGGAACAAGTAGTCTTTGTGGGAAATGCTTTGCTCACCAAATGATTCTCTCTCTTTATGTCTCCAAACCTCTTAACCCAGCTTGAGACCTACACCAGCCTTATGATGGTCTAAGTATGCATAATACCATAGAAATAACTTTCTTTTCTGCAGTGACATGGGCGGTGTCTAAAAAAAAAAAAAAATAGAAACCTAAGTAAACTGTTGAGCTTTGTTCCCTCTTCCTGACATTCATTGGCATTCACTGCTAATTTGCCTCAACTGGCACAAAAGCAGCACATCCAGCCTTGATGCATAGTATGAAATGATCATATAGTGAGTGACAAATACAATGTGCACACAGATAAAATGTTCAGGAACACATTGTAGCTGCAGCTTTAAACTTGGATATTTGGAGATTATAGCGGTCTGCAGCACCACAACTCCCAAAAGTCAGGTCAAAAAAGATACAGGTGACAATACAAGGTGACAATAAGCAGTTCTCGTTCATCGTTCATCCTTGGCAACACCCTTCCTTGGTTCCTTGAGTGTTAAACAGTGCAGACTCCTCACTCTGTAGTCAGAAGTAGAAACCTGACAGGTTCTCCATACTAGACATACAGAATCAAACACTTTTTAAATTTTAAAAACTTTTTAAACATTTTTTTAATTTTCTGTTTATAGTTATTGATATATATTTTTTATTATTATAATTTTTTGTTTTGTCTTGTTTCTGGCTCCTATCTTCTATCATTTGGTATTCATAATCTGCTCTGTGGTGGTTTTGGTTTTTCATTGTTTGAATGTAATGCACATTCGCAACACTACCACCCACTTTGTACCAGTACTGGCAGTGAGGAAAGATCTATAATTTATATTTAAATGAAAAATATTGCATTTTGCACATTTTATGACGTTAGTCCTTTTTCGCTGTAAACATGCCGAAAACAGGCAGTTTTAAGGAAATTTTGTTTCATTCTGGGTTAAGTAAATCCCAGAATGCATAAGGGGCTTTTCATATATATTTTTTTATTTTAAGAAATAAAAAAAGAAATAGTTTAGCTGTAAACTACTTTGTAATAAAAAAGTGCTTTTTAAGGGAATTTGTTTTACATTTTCTATATGGAATGTTTCTTTTTTTAGACTGTTGTATGAATACATTTGTTTTGTAAACTCCATCCACAATTAGAAAAGAATTATTGTTTTCCCTAACCTTGCAATAATTCTGCATTGTAAAGGTGGGCTTTGCAAATTTGAATACATACTAAGGCTGGTAAGCCTTTGTACTATTTGTAGATATCCACAGAGATGTTAATGTAACACACTCTCTGTGGTAAAATACAATGCTAACCCAACTACTTAAGAACCTCACATCAGAACTGGGTTCCTTTTCTTTGATATGGACAACAGCTCCACAGCAACATGAAAAAGGTAAGACCCAGGATTAAAACAACTCAAAAGCACCCCACTTCAGACAGTGCAAGATCCTGGGAAGTAAAACCATACAGATGTGCAGTGAAGCACTAACTGAAAATCAGCCATTACATTTGGCTCTATACAAGTGGAATCACTGGTCTGGTAGAGGCATTTTAGATGGGTCAGTTCCTGCAGCATCCAGATCTGACTGAGAAAACTCAGTGACACGGCGAGCCAAAGGGTTTGTGCTCTTCAGCAGTTCCATGGCAGAGACTCGCGTTCCACTGCTTGACTTGCTGCCCTTCTTCTGGAGAAGAGCCATGAAGTTCTCATTCCGAGAGTTTGATCTTGGAGTGCAGCCTAGTGTCAGTGTTCGAATATCACTGCTACTGCTTTTCACAGGTGACACAAGGCTCTGACGACTACCAAATGCTGGCTCCTTACGCCCAAGGACTTTCCTCTTAGATCTAGGTAAGAAAAACATGTTGTTAATTTAAGTGTTTATCAAAAGTATCTACCATGTACTACAGGAACACGGTTGTGTTATTACAAACCGGATTCCAAAAAAGTTGGGACACTAAACAAATTGTGAATAAAAACTGAATGCAATGATGTGGAGA
>JAQMYJ010000001.1:15059086-15085459 GCA_030014305.1 Clarias laeviceps | reverse complement strand
CCCCCCCCCCCCCCCCCCCCACGAGCTCAAGAATTTTGCACTGCACTGTACCTTGTAATTACCAACATCTAGTGTGTATATACAACAGATTTGATTGATTCAGTGCATGAAGTAGTATATCCACCAAGCAGAATGGCCAGCATGAGAATGAAGAAATACTCATGACTTGTTGGTGCCTAGTTGATATTTAGGAAATGAAAAACAATACTAGACATGTAGACAGTGCACAACGTCTGAGTGAATGGTTCTGAGAAAAGGGTTGATATTCATGGACAGATTGAGAGAAATACAAAGTTTACTTTTTAGACCTGCAACTGTCCTACTAAAATGTATATTTCTCATCTGCTGTACATTCCCAAATACTTAACTTTAGGGTGACATGTACTATTACAGAGTAGTGCATTAAGACCATGTTTAAGATTTATTTCCGTTACATGTTGAATGTTTAAGTAGATTGAACTTCATAAAGTGTACAAGTGGTTATAAAATGAGAAATGCTTTGTACAACTGGTACAGATTCAGCAGGGTAGTAGTAGTAGTAGTAGTAGTAGTAGTAGTTTGGTCGTGCTGGCATTTAAACCCACAACCTTCCGATCATAGCCCGTGCCTTGTTCAGTGAGCCACCATTGCAAAAACTCACGCTGTCCCTTCTCTCACAAAACATCCAAGGAAGCTGCATTCTCTCTAAGTGTGTTTACACCATTCAAGAAAATAAATAAGAGGAGGGGGAAAAGTCTTTTCCCTCTTCTTCTTTACACCCAAACACCCTCTCTGCCACTGTCTCCATTCCTTTCTTTTATTCGGAGCAGCTTTTCCATTCCTCCTCATCAAGCTAAGAGGGAAGAGCTGGGCGTTGCCATGGCAACAGCTACCTGTTCATTTTCTTAGGCGGATGGGGAATGGCACCTCTTTGCGAATTAGACCCCAGGCTGCCTGAGCATGGCATTAACAGAGTTTATAGAACTAGCCTACACTACTACACTGAGCCCAAGCAGAGGAAACTGACAGCATATAAAAGTATATAGAGGAGAATACAATATAAGAGAGAGAAAAAGAGACAAAGTGGAAGACTGTAAAGGAGAATGTAATTATTAGAAATAAATAGTAGAACCTAGAGACTGGAATTGCTATGGCTATGCCAAATGAAGAGCCACTATCTGACTAAAAAAGGGTGGCAGCTTGAGCGATCTGGGAAGTACTCATGGATAAAAAATGTCACAGCACCCATGAGTGAAAATGAGGAAATGATTTGGCATGTGGTACAAGCTGTATCATGCATGCTTGCCAATCTAAGGTTCAACATGGAAATACAAGAAGGAAACATGGCAAGGAAACAATATGAGGAAAATGATGTCATGTAGGAAATCCTAAATGCCTGGCCTGGACTGAACTTCAGGCATCAGAGTAGCTCAAATAGCAGCTACGAGTAAGTAACTCAGCTAAGAGCCTAGACATACTTTAAAATGTTTACATTTTAAATGGAAACATCCTTATATTTGTCTAAGGAGCGAAGACAATTGATCAAATTAAATTGATAGAAAATGCCAATAATCCCTTGTTAAGAGACAAAAGCAGACTGTGACTCAGAGGAATCAGAAAATCTGAAAATTACAAAGTGCAAGAGTAGGATAAATTAAGTGAGTTACCTGTGACATCGATAGGGACGAGGTGTGCAGAAGAGTGTCGACTCAGGTGCCAGCGAGGTTTTTCAGCAACTGGGGGCCCTACTGAAGAATTCCAGCCCAGGAGGGAGCGGTCTGAGCCACAAGCAGCCGGGTCCTGAGCCCGGATCCCTAATGACGTTGTCTCATCCTCACACACCTGTTTGTTTGCAGGCTAGAAATAAAAAATGGAAAAATATATTAGCTGAATTTGATTATTCATTAAGAAAGTATAAACTTGTTAACATATGCACATGCTAAGTTGAGCTAAGTTAACTTTCTGAATGCCTTTTACTTGGAAATGTCTCTGAGAAGGAGACCCTATGGCTATGTTTTTAGCCTAATGTGAGGTCTGATTTTTCAAGGCTGTCTGAATGCAGAAATATGGTGTTTAATAGATCGCATTGATATCAGTTTCGTATGTGGTCCGGATTTATATCCAATACACAGAAATATAACTTGAATGAGAAAAGAAAGTTTGGAATTCGTGCAACGTTTGAACACTGCGCACCGCAGTCAGCACTGGCAGTGCAGGGATTTCATAGCGCTGCTAGCAGTAGCTGCTTAAACAGCTAAAACAATGCATCTGGCATTCTTCCTCCTTCTGGACCTTAACAAATATAGCCAACTACAGTAACCGCCTGTCACCCTGCAGAGAAAAATCTAAAATCGCATCCCATTTTTGAAATCAATCAATGATTACACAAATATGAGGTGTTTTAACTAGTGCTGTTTTACTCTAATTAATCACATTCATAGTCTGTGATTAATAATGGTTAATCACAATTTTAAAACAAGTCAGTACATGGGTAGTATGAATGTGGCAACCCACTGACAGCAGGGCTTGAACCCAGATCCTCAGCTCTGAAAATCAACAGCCTTGAGCATTAGCCGCATGAGCCACCATCCTCACAGCTTACAGTTAATGTATTCTTGTAAACATAGTTCCCCTTGAAGGTAGCTTGCTTTTTATTAAAAAAAAAATAATAAAAAATCTGCCATTCAGCACACCTGATGATGTTCCCTGTTAGTTATCGTATTATCCGCGGTAAACGTGCCATTATCACACACAGTCGGGTAACTGAGCTGTGATTATGGGAAGCCATTAGGGTCAAACTTGGTCATATGATTTATTTGCATTTAAAAAACCTAACAATAAAGTACATAGCTTGAGCAAAGACGTATCTGTGTGCTGTTTCAGAGGACAGATGTGATCAAATTACAGTCAGATATGAATGTGAACTGTCATGACATGCAAATTCGATATGATAAAAAAATTTTTTTTTAAATCAGAATCGGAAAATGTGGCTTGTAAAGTGAACATAGCCTGTGTTTTGGGGCATATTACAAGAAACCTTAAACTGTCCTTGATTTAATAAGGGACAGATACAGCTTATCATCAAGTGTGTTAGGGAGCTCACTCGCTCTCCAAGACCCTCTGGGACATGAGAATTGCTGATTATACTTTTAAAATACTTACAAAAAGAGTGTGACAAAATAATGCCTACGTTTGCAGGTACCTCGGTCAACATCCATGTTTGAATACAGAAATAAGACTTTTGTTATTTGACTAAACCTACCCTTTACTCTTTACTTTGTACAAATTCTATGTAATAAAAAAAACAAATTTAGATCTGCAAGACAACAAAACAAATAACTTACCAGGAAGACAAACTCTGGTTTCTTGCTGTTGAGTGAGGAAGGTGAACAGCTGAGCGTAGTGGACGTGTCCTCTGAGCTCTGAGAGGAAGGGTGCCGGAATGTTTGCCCAGTCACCCTGTTATCATAAAGCTGCTCCTCAAAGTCTGCACACAAACAGCTTAGCATTAGCCTTAGCACATACACTCTTCCTTTATGAAAAATAAGTTAAGCTTAAATATATTACTTAATATGTAATATAGAATATTTTCTCTTAGGCATATCCAATAGTTTTATTAAAGAAACATTATTAAATTTTTTAGTTTATCATTTAAAAAAATTTAGAAATGCTGTCTAAGCCTTTCACCTCATCCATGAGGTGATTAGAATACCCTAAAGCACTTACTACCCCCAGTCTCTCTCTCTCTCACACACACACACACACACACACACACAAAGACACACACACACACACACACACACACACACACTCACTTTCTTACTTACTTCTATCCAACTTCACCCTTTCTCCTCTCTTTCTCAAATCACAGTTTTGTCAGTGTGTGTGTGTGAGTGGGTGTGTGTGTTGGGGCAGCGAACTTGATCCCTTGAAGCAGAAAAGGGATGCCGCAATCTCAGAGTTAGGTTGCCTAGCAATTTTGGGTGCTTTGAGACAATGGAATACCTTTTGAATCAACTAAAGCCCCCAGCCCAAAGCCCACCACTCCATGAACACTCTCTGTCTCTGTCTCTGTCTCTCTCACACACACACACACACACACTCAGCTATTTCTGCAAACATGCATGTAAGTATCTTCTACCAAACGCAATTCTCATAGTTTGCTGCAAACATTCACCTACAATCCAAATCTAAATTCTTGTAGAAAAAGAATAAAGAGTGCTTTTCTTTCCTATGACAGAATTAGTGGATTTCTGGAGTAGTTGTCATCTCAGGATCTCAGTTTGCACTTATGGAGTTGGAGGCTCAGCCACCATCGGGACATGATCAGCTTGTTGCTGCATGCATTCAGAAAGTGATGCTAAGAAAAGGTGATGTGATGTAGGCATGGTTAAAAAAAAGTACATCACTGATTTGATTTGATTTGATTGCTGCTGATCACTTTTTATAAATTTCTAAGCCAACAAATATTTAAAGTGTTGTCCATCCTGCCAGATGGCTAACATACCTTGAAAACAGCATTACAGCAGGAGTGGTATTAATGGGTGTCTGTGTGCATGGAACCTCATCTTTAACAACTCAACAAACATCTGTCTAACAAGACTAACACTGAAAAAGCCACCTGCCCCCGTGTTACATTCCATCTCCAATGGACACCAAACACACTGTACACTCTGAATTTGGATCACAACAGGTAAGACAGATAATAAACCGACACAAACTGATACATGTTCAAAGTCTAAATCTCATTAAATCTCTATATTTAGCAAAGCAAATGGTCCAGATAGCAGGAACTCACCAATTCATACAGGATGCTTTGTGGAAGCAAGGATTTGTCTTTGAAGACATTGCAAGCCACTTCAAAGGAGATGTGAAAGGGAATCTAACAGAGAAGATACTGAACTGTGCGAGTCCTCGTCTGTGCACCTGTGTATTTTTCCTTGTGTGTATGTAAAGATAATCTGGACACACCCACCCCTCTTATGCTGACCTGCCTTTGGCCACTCAATCGCTGAACACTGCTAGGACACAAACGTCTCCGTTCCTCTCAGCCAATCAGTTGGCTCGTGCAGAAATGCAGCCAGCCACTCATGCATGCTGAGAGCCACAGCAGCCACGAATAACCTCAAAGCAACTCGCCTAACAAGATGCACCCTGGAAAGCAGCCATTTATTAAATATGGGTCAGTCCTTTTCTTGCGGATCCACAGAAGGCATGGGAGCAAAGGAGAGAAACAATGCCTCTTCTTTTTTTTTTTTTTTTTTTGCTATGACCATTTCGCTGGGCCTGTTTTGTTTTGATGTTTTTTTTTTCTTTCCTTTCTCTCCACTCCCTATTCAGGATTGAACATTTACAGTTGATCAGTGTTATGCAAGAGAATGAAGAGCCTGAGGTGGAAAGAAAAAATATTTTCCTCATTTAAAATTTAAACAAAATCTGTGAAATGGTTTCCTTATAATGCTAGTCACTACCAGGAACTTGTGTTATTATCAGTCTCTCCTGATGAGAAGTCAAAAGGTTTATGATTTACTGAAATCAGTAGATAAACTGTTAAAGAAGAAAACAAATTTTAAATCTTACTTGAAATAATCTTACACTAAAGTTCAAATGAAAACACTAGAAGTTCCTAACTCACTCTCACTCACTCATCGTCTATACCACTTTATCCTGTATTCAGGGTCGGGGGGGGGGGGGGGGGCTGGAGCCTATCCCAGGAGACTTCGGGCACGGGGCGGGGTTCACCCTGGACCAATCCATTGCAGGACACACACATATACACTTACTCATTTACACACTACGGGCAATTTGGGAACGCCAATCAGCCTGATCTGCATGTCTTTGGACTGTGGGAGGAAACCGGAGTACCCGGAGGAAACCCACCAAGCAGGGGAGAACATGCAAACTCCATGCACACAGAGACGAGAATCGAACCCGGACCCCAGAGGTGCAAGGCGACCAAGGCTAACCATTACACCACCGTGTAAAACTGTTAAACTAGTGAGAACAGTGTTAATCCAGCTGTTACATGTACAGTATGTGATGTTTAACCATGAACATCTGATACACAGATGGTTCACAAGGTTAACTCATAAATGAAATCCATGTTAGAATTTTTGAATAATTAAAAAATAATAATAAACAAAAATGTCACCTACATGAAAATAAAATGTTTACTACCTGTCAAGTTTCATCATCTAATTGTCGGCATGTGTGTGTGACTCACAACTGAGAAAACACCTCCTTAAATGCTTGCTGCCAATAAAAATCGTAAACAACTCAACATGATTACACTATTGCAGGACTGATTGTGATTCAGGAGTGATTGCTAGGAAAATAAGTCTTTCACAGGTTTCATTGTAGTGCTAAAATACTATTGAGAATTACTATTAAAAAAAATAATAATAAAAAAAAATTTAATTTAATGACTTGATTTCAGGACAAGGAACAACTTTTTTCCCTACACCTATCAGTTAACATATGAGTCCTGAACAGAGATCTCTCCAGATAGTTGTATTAAATATGTTGACCTTTTGCAGACACATTACATCAGTTGCAATAGTGGATGGCAGAATTCAGTTAACTGACATTTGGCTACTACTGTATGTGTTTTTGTTGATAATTACTGTCAAGGTGTATTTCAGAACTGATGATGATCAGAGATGATTACCTGACTACTTATGGGGTTACCTGACGCTTTGTCACACAGACAAAAGAGTCAGAGCAATTGATAGCTCCTGTTCTGATGATTATTGGCATACTGTATGCATATATTAAAAATATATTAATTTGCAGGTGTTTGATTTGTTATCACAGTGTGATTACCTCAGACGGTGTACAAATATGTGATTTGGAGGAGTTTGCCATTAGTAGAGTGACACAAATGACACAATTCTATGGAATATGCTGTGCTTTATGCACAATACAATGATGTGCAAGTAATGTTAACTTATACTGACATCTCAAGCTTTATAATTAATAGCTAACTAACAGTTCTGGGGTTGAATCCCAAATAGCATAAAATGAAAACCTTGGATGATGAATCCATTGTCACACACATCAAGTAGTGTGCTTGTTATAGGGTTAGAGAGGGATTTGGGATTCAGCCTTGTGTTAGAAGCTAGTTAGTGTTGCAGCTCAAAAGGAACAAGTCAATTTGGAACAACTTAGAAGCAACTCAAAGTGTTTGTTAGGATTACATAATGTTATCAGATGTGTTTTCTTGCTGAAAGTGATTGCGTTTTGAATGTGAGTATTGGCAGAGGCATCCCGTAAGTAAGGTCCTTTTGGGCGTCCAGAAGTGGGCGGCAGCATGACGGACCGACATTGTGATGTCAAGTGCAAATACAGTATACGTACCATATGTCATGGTTTCTAGATTGTCAACAACTGTGGCCATTAAGAGGACTCAAAACTAAAACAGATGTTCTTAGAAAAGAGTGTCAGCCTATGTGTGAATTTATTAGAGGACTGTATTAAATATTATTTGCATTTAACCAGAGTATTCACTTAACAGATTTCTTAATTAGCAGATTATAACCATGGCTTGTCAGACAACATGTGCTGTGGAGAAATCACTTACTGTTTGATTTATGGACAAGAAATCCAAAGCAGCCCGGTCTATCTATGACTGTTGCCAATTCATATGGCATTGCTTCTATTAGTATAACTAAAGGAGCCTCACCACAGGGATCTTGAATTCTTAAATCTGATTGGCCAATAGTTTTTGATTATTTTTTTTTATAACAGGAGCTTGGTCAGTAGTGCTGTTTGCACCACGCTGTGCGCTTAATGCACTTTGCTTCTTTTTGTAAAATGATGTTTAGACAATATTTACACAGGGAGTCTCTGGTGTCAGAACTTTGTAACAGTCAGTAGTGTTTCTACCATGTGGAAACTCACCAGGACAAAGGACTTTCTACTTTCTGGATCCTCAGTATCATAACAAGCTATAATTTGTTTGTCTGGCGAGGGTGTCATGGGTACCCAAATTGTTCTAGTTCTTTAAGTTAGCAGAGACAGAGCTCCACCAAAGTCTGTCTGTTATGCTCCAGCTGAAATACCACTGCATTTTTTACACATGTCCAACTCCCTTTATTTCAAATGCACAGTTTCAGTTTTCAGTGTCTATGCATTCTGTAAAGCTGCTTTGCGACAATGACCATTGTTAAAAGCGCCAGATAAATAAAATTGAATTGACTATGTAAGTGAACCACTGCTGTGCCACACCCCATTAGAGAACAACAGAGCTGAGGAACAAGCTCTTCTTGTATGATGTCACATTAGGAGACCTCAATGGCTTCTTTAAGCCATGGCCAATTTAAAAATAAAAAGGAGAAAAGCCGGAATGCTTTTTTCACTCACAGTGCATCCAGAACGTATTCACAGCGCTTAATTTTTTCCACATTTTTTTGTTTTTATACAGCCTTATTCTTAAATAGATTAAATAAATTATTTTCCTATAAATTCTACAAACAATATCTCATAATGACAATATAAAAGACGGTTGTTTGAAATCTTTGCAAATTTGTTGGAAAAAAAAAAAAAAACACATACGTGACCACAGCCTTTGCTATGATACTCAAAATTGAGCTTCAGTCCATCTTCTTTCCACTGATCATCCTTGAGATTGATTGTAGAATTGACCAGTGGTAAGTTCAGTTTATTGGACATGATTTGGAAAGGCACACACATGTCTATATAAGGTCCCACAGATAACAGTGCATGTCAGAGCACAAATTTCTACAGCATTGAAGGTCCAGATGAGCACAGTGCCCTCCATTGTTTGTTAATGGAAGAAGTTAGGAACCACCAGGACTCTTCCAAGAGCTTCAACACTGCAGAATTCTTTCTGTACCCTTCCCCAGCCCTATATTTTGATACAATTCTGTCTCTGAAGTCTACAGACAAAATCTTGGGCTTCATAGCTTGGTTTGTGCTCTGACATGCACTGTTAACTGTGGGACTTTATATAGAAATGTGTGTGTCTTTCCAAATCATGTCCAATCAGGTGGACTCCAATCAAGTTGTAGAAACATCTCAAGGATGATTAGTGGAAATGCACCTGAGCTCAATTTGAAGTGCTGCAAAGACTGTGAATACTTATATATGTATGTTTTTTTTTCTAAATAAATTTGCAAAGATTTCAAACCAACCAAACCAACCAATAATGAATTAAATTCATTTTGGAATAAGGCTGTAACATAACAAAATGTGGGAAAAGTGAAACTTTGTAAATACTTTCCCGATGCACTGTAGGTCCCCCCTATTTATTAATCAATTAAAAACCTGCAATTGTTGCGGTTTCAGAAGAAAGAAAAACTAGGACATGCTGTTACTGGAAAAGAATCAAGCTTGGTGTTGCTGAAGTACTTCAGCTTCACAACAGGTCACATCTTACCCCTTCTATCATTGACTATTTTCCGAAAACAGCATTTCAGTCGTGCTTTTAGGTTTGTAATTTGGTATTACAGATATACTGTAAGAATCCCTAGAGTTGCTTTTGTGCTCGATGCCTTCTCGGATTATTCATAGACTGAAACAAATATAGACAGGCCTAAAATAGAGAAATCTATGCCCATTTTTCTACATTTCTAAATCAAATTTTAAGCTTGTGGGTTTTTTGCAAGAGATTGTTACCTAATAGCAATGACCTTTAAATGTCAAAGGTTCAGATGTTCCATCATTGCAGTACAAACTTCACATTAAGAGGTTTAGAGCATCTTTGTGGCCACACCTGAGACATCAGCGCTTAAGCACTAAGTTCAAAGAGCCTTTGATCTCTCGTCAGTTCGGGCTCATCGGGGCACTACAGTAAATGCATTCAACTTGCAGTTTCATTCAAACAAAAGCGAACAAAAACAAACATTTCCATCATCCATATTTAAGCTACTCATTGGAAGGGTGGAGGACAGAGCTTTAGGAACGTTCACAATCAGACTGAAATCAAACTAAACGAGCAGATGTATGCTTTTTAGAGCACGGTATTAAAAAGAGCTCATCTAATTTTTATTTCGAAAGATACAGATAGCTGCTAACATTTAAAACTATCCTTAGCACATAAACTCCCACGACTCTTTATACACAGTATACAGACAGGATTGGATAGTCAATTTGTTTTTATTTGATTTTATAAAACTCCTTTTTGCTAGGTTTCTTTTGAATGATATACAAAACATCTTAACCCATGCACTGGTCATGTGTCATGCAACGACATGAACACACCAAACATCAAACTGAGAATCCCCTAAACTGCCATTCATAAAGCAACTGTTATCATTAACAGCTCACCAAAAATTAAATATGCAGCATTTATATATACCATATGTGCCTACATAGGAAAATATGAACCATACATAGACACAAACATGCATGATGTCCACCCACTCTTTGCTGTTTAAGCGAAACACAGGGTTCAGTGTAATACAGGGTTCAGCAAGTACTGTAACACACGCACACACACACACATAAACACAAACTCACAGAGCATGACGAACATCTGCTCATCCTCAACCATTAATCCATTAAAATGAAGAGCAAAGACGGACAGAGAACAGAGGAAGGAGAGACCCGGTGTGGGAAATGCAAGCTGCATACAAACACATACACGGTCTCAGAACCGCCAGAAAGCATCCGCGTCGATGTATTCATTCAGTCAATTGTAAGAATGAAACAAACAGACAGGAGGTGACTGTACGGTAAATTTCTCCCAAAACACAATAAGGAGTATGAATCACAGAAATGTAGATAGATTGAAAAGCAACGGATGAGACGGGCAGAATGTAAAGACGACACAGCGATAACATGAAGCAATACACTGGAACACTGGATCGCTCACACACACACACACAGAGGGATGTTTGTAATCATACAGTACACATACATCCAGGAATAGAAGATGTAGCCACTCACACACATACACACTCCAAATGACAATATGCGCAGTAATCTGAACATATGTCATAGACTTAACCATCAGTACCAGATTCTCCTGAACCCCTTATAAAAGCACAGATGAAACATGACACACACATACACACACAAACTCACAAACACACACCCTGCGGCTGTTAGGTTCCTACCTTGCAGCAGGCTCTGGAGGTTGAGCTGAGCCTCTTGGTGCAGCTCCTGCACACACTCCGGCCTACTCCACGAGCCAAACACATTCACATGCTGTTGCCATGACGATTGGAAGTGGGCCGTTCGCTTGCTCTCTGAGTCCAAGTTAGTGGTGGCTGACAGAGGGAGAGAGAGAGAGAGCGAGAGTGAGAGAGAGAGAGAGGAAGGGAGGGATGGAGGGAGGGAGGGAACAAGGGAGAGATCAGAGAGAGGGAGAGAGGGAAAGACACAAATAAAAATATGATATTTGCATAGGTATTATCAGGAAGCAAGGCTGGGTGTTGCGGCGTTTGCGCAGTGACACTACAGCTAGCTGCACTACTGTAATCACAATAACAATGCATTTATCATTTATGGGTTTAACAGCAGAACGATAAGAAGAAGGCAAAGGGCGGTACACGTGATTCATTTTATCTGTATTTGTTTCAGTGGCGGTTCAGTGGTTAAGGTTCAGTGATCGTGATTGGAAGGTTGCCAGTTGAAATCCCAGAACGGTTGGGGAGGCTTCTGGGCCACTGATCAAGCACGCAACCCTTTACCTCAGGCAGGTAGTTAACATAGCTACATTATGGCGTTGTCATTTTACTGTTCTCATAGTACACATCTGGTTAAGCATTTAGGTATTGCTCTTGATTAGTTTCCTTAAATTATATGTGATATTGAAATACCTGTGTTTAAACTGTGAAAATTAGAGGGGTTTTTTTTCTCAGTCATTCATTTATCCTCAGCAACCTTCACTTGTCCTCCGTAGACACTCCAATTTATGACACACACAGACATTAACTAATCCTGTACCAGCATGTGTTCAGGAACAGAACAGAGCATAAATGCAAGCAGACTTTTATAGAAAAACATTTTTTTTAAAAACAGACATACAGTAAGTAGAACCTGACACTAACTATCCTTTCATGTGACATTTCAGCTGTGAATATAGTCACTGTGTCACAGAGTGAGAACTATAGAAGAGGAACACTCCAGGATCTACAGTTATCTACTGTAGCTCACACTGTATGGTGCTAAATATGACTGGTTTAAGTTATGGTTAGTTATGCAGTACACCACCTGGCATATTCTTAAGCTTAGCTAAAGGCATCCAAATTAAATAATGATATTATTTCAGCACCCTAAAGCATGATTTCCTTACCATGAGACGGTAATGAAGGGGAGGAAAAAAAGAAAGAGAGAGAGAGAAAGTCATTCCCAGGAGGTAAGCTGTGTATAGTTAATTACTTCTTCCCTAAAAAGGAATTATTATATGATTCCACTCATTATGTACTGGAACACTGCTGGATGTAGGGACACACAACAGATCAGACCAAAAAATGAAATAAAAAAGCAAAAGGTTTTAAGTTGTTCATTCAGACCAACAAAAGGAATAGTGAAGAGGGAAAAGGAGAAGGGGGCAGGCAGGTTTGTTGAATAGTAATGATGGTAAAAGTGAAGGTCATATAACGTTTAACATAAAAAGTATAACGTGTTAATGTAAAGGACAGATTAAGAACCATCTAAGGCACATTGATGGATATCTGACTGTGAATGGGTGCACACGGCATCCTTGGAAAAGGCTCATTTAAATATTACACAAAGATAACCCGGATAAATACAAAATACAGTTGTTAAATTATTATTTCATTTATTATGGTGGGGGTAGTGTGATGGTCAGCTTCAGGACCTGGACTACTGCTGCAAGTCCACCTCTAAATGGCTCATAAAAACTAAATTAAGATTTATTGAGATTCTTAAACAGGTCATTCATGCTCGAAAACACCCTGATGTGGCTGAATTAAAACAATTCTACAAAGAAAAGTGACCTGAAATTTCTCTATAGCGATATGAAAGACTCATTGCCAGTTATCGCACTTGATTGCAGTTGTTGCTGCCAAGGGTGGCAACAATAGTTATTAGGTTTAGTGGCAATTACTTTTTCACATAAGGCCAGGCAGGTTTGGACAGTTTTTAACCCTTTATAAATGAAATCATCATTTACTCTGGTTATCTTTGTGTAATAATAACATTTGTTTGATTATCCAAATCATTTAAGCGTGACAAATATGCAAACTTATCAGGATGGGCACTGTAAATGCCATTTATGAACTTTTATTAATTTTGGCAAATTACAGCCTGCTAGTACACAAGGTCAACAAAAAATTGCTATATATTCTTCTTTTAGAAGCCTTAAACTATTATTAGCAGGAGCTTTGCTGCATTTGGGAGCCATGAGGCACTTCAACACTCAGGAAACATGAGGCGCTGCTTGTCAAAAGATAATACAGGCAACTGCTTGGGGCCCCAAACCAGTATGGGGCCAAGAGAGCTGACAAACTTATTTATTGTTTATAAGATAATGGTGATGAATGGTGGTTGGAGAGACCCCCTCAGACTCAACAGACT
Organism: Clarias laeviceps; assembly: GCA_030014305.1. NCBI lineage: Eukaryota > Metazoa > Chordata > Actinopteri > Siluriformes > Clariidae > Clarias > Clarias laeviceps. The sequence goes on along the minus strand of JAQMYJ010000001.1, from coordinate 15,071,974 downwards.
CTAGAATCACCTCTGTAAGAGATGCATTCCATTGCTTATAAGAAAGATACACATACTCTGTTTTCCAATCAGGGTTTTTTAACTCTATTATAACCTTATGGGACTGTTCTATTATAACCTTATCATGCTGTTCACTAATGTTTTAATGTCACTAATGTTTTCGTATTGTTTTAAATGTTTTTCATGATCCTAAACAAACTTTGTAATTAAAAATGTTTTGTATGCAACAGAACTCAACACGTTTTTTTTTCAACCAATTTGCTGCTATAACTCAATATAAAACACAATAAACTATAAGGTTAATATTATATACACATATACATGAGCAACATTATTACTGGTACTGAATTGCTTATTTACATGACAATAAACACAACTGCAGAATGATTTATCCATTGTGACAAAAATGTGGGAAGTGGAGTTATAGCATTTTGCAAAACCGCACAAAATTCACACTGATGCAACAATTTTGAAATAAAATATTGGCATTTGTGCTTCTAACAGAAATAAACCAGGCACAAATATTATCTAGCAGCTTTTAATACTACTTGCTTCTCTTGAAGAAAAAAAAAAAAAAAAACTTTCTCAAAACTGCCAAAACGCTTCTCATTTTGCAGTTAAACTGTTCAAACAAATTACAGAACATTCGTTCTCTGTGAAACAATGGGTTTGGTCAAAACAAAGACTGTTACTCTATTTATTCAAATAGCCTTAACGTCAGCACCCAGGCAGGGTGATTATAAACTGACTCAGGGTCTTTCTGCAGTAATGTATGCAAGTTTCCCTGCAAGCTGGAGAAGCCTTATGAAGATGGGTGAGTTTTTATTTATTTATTTATTTATTTAGGTCAGGACATCCATTTGGAGGAGAAACACCAGTCATTTGTGCCCCAGGCTCTTTGGATAGGATAAAAAAAACTAATGATGTGGACAATCAGGACTAATCAGAAATCAGTGATGTGCTTGTATATTGAAAACGTGGTCTCCTGCAAATGCATTTAGCTGCTTTAGGCTATAGCATAGCATTACAATAGTTTGAATTTTGAGCTCTCAAAATCACTACCCCCAAAATCACTGAAAACACCTTTAAGTGTGCACATGTGAAACAGTGACTGCCCTATAGTGAAAATGTGTGTGACATAAGTTAAAATAAATAAATTAACAAAAGAATAAGAACAGAACAATTTAAAAGGTAGGAATTGGATGAATGAGACATGTATTGGATAGACTCATTCTCTTTATTCAATTTCATTTCTTATTTTTCTTTGCACTGCAAGTACAGTGGTACCTCGGCATACAAATGCTCCTTCCTAAGAATTTTCCCCATAAACACTGAAATCTTTAAGAAATTTGCATCCAGAAGCCATTCAAAACGTCAGTGGAAAGCCAAGCAAAGCGAGTTTACTTTTTTTTTTTTTTTGCATTTTGTGCAAGAAACAAGGACAGTAGCAAGAATAAGCCACTTACAGTTTCGTTTTTAAAGCAGTCAGTGCCAAGAGGAATTACATATTAAGCTTAAGTGAGGTTTAACGTCTATTTGCTTCATATTTTACTTTATTTAGATATTTTCCTTCACTTTTCCTTCACTGTTTTGCATTTTTTTAATATGCTAACATATGATTATAGTTCAAAATTGGTAATATTCGTAATAGTTTTGGGTGGCCGGAACGGATTTTCTGCATATACATTATTTCCTATGGGAAAGGATGTTTCGCAATATCAAATTTTGTCTTAAGAACTCGCCTCAGGAACAGATTAAAGTCACATGGTGAGGTACCGCTGTACTCTTCTAGAAGTAGGCAATGCCATAATTCTCTTTACCAGTTTACTCCTCAAAGATATAGAGAGAAAATAAACAAATGTTTTTTTGTGTTTTAAGCTAACATATTTACTGCTTTGCTTGACATATACTGTATACACATATGTTTTTACATTTATATTTGTGGATTACTAGGTTGTTGAAATATATTCTAAAACTGGTCTGAAATTCTGAAATTTAATTACAAGTTACTGCTACTAGTTAGCCAGCTAGCTACATTTCTCAGTAATGGGTGCATTGTGGTTGTGTTTTTAAAGCACAATAAGTTATGACATTTGATATTTTTAAAGTGTGTCCCAAAGACAAAACCTTTCAATGTTTCTTTTCAGCTAAATTGCTATCTGTGTGACTACACAAATTTAATCTACACTCCAAGGTGGAGCTCCAGCAGGATCAGGTCATTCTTTTGCCATCTAAATCCCCACATGCACAGTGACTTACAGTGACATACATGCTACGATTAATTAGCCAAATATATTTCCATTCCATTAGCAGCTAATTAACTCGCATGAACAGAGTCAGAGTTCCAGGACATTAAATAAGGCCCAGTGTGGCCCGGTGGGTAAACCAAAGTTCTTCTCAGTGTGAATCTAATCACTGTAGAGATCATTCAAAGGGGATCTGGGCAAGTCTACTAACTCTACAGCCAAAAACCCAGCAAGAGCAGAAGCTGCCATCTTTGTGCAGAACTTCAGATTTAATGTTTCTCAGAACACAAACAAACCTTCATGTAGTGGTGTAGATGGAAGGGCCAGAGGGGACAGGGTAGGAAAATACAGTACTGTGCAAAGGTCTTAAGCCACCCTCCTCTCATTTCTTTATTTTTAGTTTACAGACTTTCTTGTATTTTGAATGCAGCCTTGAGGAGTAGTTCTCTAGGCTTCCTGAAGGGCTCTAATTGTCAGCCCAGTCCCTGTACCTGACCAGTTTCAGAGGAATGTTTTTGTTTGTTTGTTTATTGAGCCACACAGTGTCCTATGAGTCATTCAAGCATAAAAACATCTAACTTAATACTCGCCAATTAGCTTAATCTGCATGTTTTTGGAGTTTGGGAGGAAACCGGAGTACCCGGAAGAAACCCACCAAGCAGGAAGGGGAGAACATGCAAACTCCATGCACACAGACCCGACGCAGGAAATCAACCCCTCAACACAGGAGGTACGAGGCCATAAGGTTAACCACTTTGCCACCGTGCCGCTTCGTTTATTTAATCTACATCATTTAATTTAATATGGAGAAATGAGTGGAGCCTCAAGACTTTTGCATGGTACTATAGGTTAAATAGCATTATCTGTAACATTAAACTGATAAATGTGGAGCTGGTTTTAAATGTGTAATCCACCCCCTAGGAACACTTCTGCTTTAACCAAAATAACTCTTAAACAGACAATCAAAAGTAAGTGAAACTGCTTAAATCATACCACTGTCATTTTATCAACTCTAGAATATGCACATTGTCAGTGCTACACTTTTATCCATTATCCCGGAGAGAGAAAAAGACATCTGAAGACAGACACATCAACTGAACTATTTTTTAAACTACCTAAGTACAGCGGAAGTTTGTGGCTGGATGCTGTCAACAAAAGGTAGAAAGAAAGAAGCAGAATCATTTATTCATTTTTATCTCTTGTTTGATTGTTCTTCAGTTTTGAGACCATTGAAGCACAATAGCTTCAACAAACACAGGGAGTGACTGGTAGAGTAAAACAGCTACCCTGTGGAACAATTGTGTGTGTATGTCTTTAAAGGACTAAACTTTCATGTCGCTTGCTTCATATTTTATGTAGCTTCTGTCCAATCTCTATCTCAGTCCTACTCAATATCTCGTGTATAGCTAACTCAGTATGAGAAACACAGCATACACACACACACACGCACACACAGGAGGCAAGTAGATGCAGGTGTTTTCCCTTGTGTAAAGCATACACGAAGAAGACACACAGGACAAAAATATGATATGACTACAGACAGCCTTGCAATGATACACTCTTTGTTTGTTTCAGGACAGATCATTCCTCATCACGCCTCCATCATTACCCTAGCTAACGTTTCACTTCGCACTATTTTCACTCCTTGTGTTCTCAAGAAGATTTTGGAGGAAAACTTGTGAAGATCTCACGCAGTATGAATAAAAAAATATGCTAGAAAGGTTAAATCACAGTCTGTCAAGATCTCTCATGAAGAGAACTGAGCTTGCTGACAATTTCTCACAATCTCTCACACATGCATGAGGAGGCATTAAACTGTGTGTGGGTTTTTTTTATGCTGTGATAACAAGCAGAAAGCTGCCGAAAGTAATTATTTCCAGAAAGGAATTGTAGCGACAAAAACCCCGATTCAGATCCTCTAATTTTCTGATGCCTCTCTCATTCATTTTTGTCTACCTTTCTGTTTCCGCTGATGTGTGAGATTGCAGTCTTTCCAGCCAGTGAAGCAGATGCAGCACCTGATGAGGTTGTTATGTGGTGCACGGAGACCAGCACCACTGATAAAAAGGGAACACTAAGGTGGGAAGTGGGATGTGCTGAAATTTTGCATAAATCACATACAGACTGTATGTATCTATAGCTGGTCCAACTTGGAATTAGAGGAATACTTCAGCATTTTCTCATCTTAAGCTCTATCCAATGCATCTGTAGTGTATATGTAATTGCAATGGCACATGTTTGCTTGCTAGTCAGAATTAGACAGACATGCTTTTTGAAACGTCTACCTTTAGATTACCAAAGGGAGATTTAAGTCAAAAGCTTTTCTTATTCTCAGTAGAGGAAAAAATCTGTTGTAAACACACACACCCACGAATATGCGCTACAGATGTGGTAAATAGTATTCACTTTTAGATCCACTGAAATATCCTGTTAATATGCTGTGCTTGATATAGCAGGAGAGACATATGGATGATCAGAAGGAAAGCTGACCTCCGAACTTCAGTACAAACTGAACAGGCACTGACGGGTGAATCTCTACTGCTTTTGTGACGCTAAAGGTTAATTGTGTTCGAGATCAGGTTAGAGAGGTGAAAATCATGAGCAAGGAGACACAAGCAGATAAGGCTAATTGATTCCCCTGGTTAGCTAAAGTGCACTTTCAGGGTGCTTTCACGCCAGGTATGATTGGTTCATACCGTGCCCGGGTTTTAATTTTCATTTGTAAATTACTCCCTCCTCCCCGCTCCCCCCCGCTAGCCAGCTTCCCAATACACTTGTGTACAGTGTTTACACTCTCCAGTACAGCAGGTGGCAGTATGCATCTAGTTGGTTTGTAAGCTGCCAATAATCAAAAAAAGAAGTGTAAGAGGAAGTCAACATTTGTGCTATTTAAATTTTTGAAAAACAGTATGATTTCAGCTTTGGCAATGTAGTTCAGAGGAGGAGATCAGTGTGTCTGTGCATGTATGCAAATATAGGAGGATTCAGACAATGTTGATGACATCAGCGGTCCACTTGTGTTATCCGGTACGGTTGGCCTTTATATCTGATTCGAACCTTGCCCACATGCACCATACCCTGCTTGAAAACACATTTTCAGTGGATTTGAGCATGGTACACTGATTCATGCCCGGGCATGATATGGAGTGTTCACATTTGCAAACGTAATAGACTTTGAGGTCAAGAGCACTCAGGTCTGTGCCTGAGTCCCTAGTGTGAACACTTACACCCTTACAAGCTTGTAAATGGAAACAGATCTAAGGCTATGATCTCAATCCAGGGTAGTAATCACATAATACTTATAATGGTATAAAAGATGTTACAATACACATTTTTGAGACTCTTTTGGATATTGTGAATTTTAACATTAAATATGCCGCACAAATATCTTAGCAAATGAAAATGTCTCGAATGTTTCTTATAATGAGATGATTAAAAATCAAGTATAAGGTTATAGGGTTTATAAGGTTGTAAGATTAAACAGGTTACATAAGATAATTAATTGCTTTCACACATCTCAAGCTTTAGCTCGGACTTTAGTAAAAAAAAAAAAAAAAGTCTATAAATAGCTTTATTAAGCATACATTCGGGACTAATAAACAACAGATAATTATAGGTTTGCACTATATTAACTATGTTTAAGTTTTTGCATATGTCAAATAAAATAGTATCCACTGATTATGCATTCGCATTCGCCTATACTGTATCTACTTTTTACCATGACATTTTCGACATTTTAAGTTTTTTTTGGAGAGCGCTTAAATAAAATGTTTTCTGATATAAGTCTAAAATCCACAACAAACAGGATGAAAACCAGAATCCAAATTTTGCTCTGTATATATAAATAATATTCATAGAACTAGGACCTTTCTATTTGTTAACTTTCTTATGTCTCCTACACTAGGGTTACTCTATATACATAATACAACTCAAGAAAAAACAAAATATGATAAGAGAGCAGAGATTCAGAGAGAGAGAGAGAGAGAGATGTTTTGAAATCAAATGCTTATTTAATATGTATAGCATTTGTATGATAAGTGTAAATATGACAAGTGTTCCATTAATAGCTGGCGCTTAAAATACACACACACACACACGCAGTGGTAAACCACATGGCCTATTTGCACATCTCAACACTTTTGAATGTCTAAATATTATAAAAGAAATGCATACACTTACCAGCCACTTTTATAAGCACCCTACCTTCATGCAATTCCCCAATGAGACAATGATGTAGCAGCAACAGAATATACAGTATAAGATCATGCAAAAACATCAACAGTTTTAGTTAATGTTCACATCAGCCATTAGACTGGGGAATAAATCTGATCTCTGTGACTTTGACAAAAGTGCCACAAGGGCTGGTTAAGGTATTTCAGAGACTATTGATCCCTTTGGATTTTCACACGCAGTATTCTCTAGAGTTTACACAGAATGGTGCAAAAAGCACAAAACATCCAGCAAAAGGGTCACACACACACACACACACACACACACACACACACACTGACAGCTTGTATCTGAATGTCTGCAATATTTGGATTAACAAATGGGATATTGGGTGTTAGTGATGCGGTGGTGTTTTTGCATGCTCTGCAGTGTCTCCAACTCCCAGCAGTGCTGACTAGAGGGACTGCTGCTTCCATGACGCCTGTCCAGCAACACATCAACCCCTCCTACCTCACTTTCATGCATGTGCATTCTCATGTGTGCCACAGAGTGACAGGAAAGGCAGACGGGGAGAGAAAGTGTGTCTGTGTGTCAGTGTGTCTGATAACCAACAACAACAACACACACTGCTCCCTTTGAGAGGAAGTGCCTGGGACGTGCAGGGAGGAAACTGGGCCAGTGGCCTTAAAGGGGTTAATCAGCATCCACCCTGGTCTTCTCCATCTATCACATTCATTCTGCTCATCTATCATCTACCCATCCTGCCCTTCAGCAGATCCAGACTTTCTAACACGAGACACAATACAAACAGCAGTCTTCATTAATCTAGTCTCGGTAAAGAGCAATGCGGGATGCCTATTTTTAATCACTTTTATATGAAAAGAAAATAGCCTTGGGCTTGTTATTTGTCATAACCGCTTTACAGAGAGCTGCAGTGGAAGGAATGCCTCCAATCTGGCAACCATGCTGGGTCCATGTGTCTAAACTCAGGTTTATTAAATGGTAATAAAACATTACAATTTTAGTTGGGAATATAAGGTCTTATTAAATTTGTTTACTTTTGCTTGCATTAAGGTAAAATAAATACTCCTTTCTATAAAAGCACTCATTAAGAGGTCCATGGCACTAACCACATTTCCCCTGAGATGCTAAAATAAACCAGTCTTACTTAATCCCATCCCACGCCACTAAGCAAGTAAATACTCCCCATGTGCCTTGCTGTGCTAGGTGTTAAAAGAGCCTTTTAAGAGCTTTTCCCCACATTACACCAGTGTTTAGTAATGAGGCAGGACCACTGGGAGACATCTTGCTGTTAAGAGCCCAGTGTTACTGCTGTGAGATGAAGAGTGAATAGTATCACGCCTCCAACAAGTTCACTTCACAAGGGACCTTTTTTTTCTTTAACGGAAATGTGCCCTCAAACACCCATCATGTACTTTTAACGCCTAATAGGATACCTTTAAACATACACAATTAATGCTAGAAGTACTTGTCGTATCTGCTGTCTAACAGTACAGTAGGTTTAATATTCCCACCTCTTTTTTGGTCTAAAGGTATTTCCTAAAACAGCAGCTTTTACACCAGGGCCAGCTGTAATTCAAACAATCGATTATACTTTTATAAAGGACTTTTATGGCCAATGATACACATAAACAGATTAAAAAATTAAGTGAAGTAAGAATTTATTCACTCACTCACTCATCTTCTATACTGCTTTATCCTGTATTCTGGGTTGCAGGGACCTTGAGGCTTAGGGGCACGAGGCAGGGTACACCCTGGACAGGGTGCCAATCCATCGCAGGGCACACACACACTCATTCACACACTATGGTCAATTTGGGAACACCAAATAGCCTAACCTGCATATCTTTGGACTGTGGGAGGAAACCGGAGTCCACGGAGGCAACCCACCAGGGACAGGGAGAACATGCAAACACCATGCACACAGAAACGGGAATCGTACCCGGATCCTGGAGGTGCAAGGCGACAGTGGTAACCTCTACACCATCATGCTGCTTAGTAAGAATTTACTGATTCTCATAATTACATCTTTGGGATTGAATAATATTTACATATTACATATGTCCTGCTTGGCCTTTTCTTGGCTTACTGGTTATCATGGTTGCCTCACACCTCCAAGGTATAGGATATGAGTCTTGTTTGCATGTTCTCCCCAAGCCTTGTGGGTTTCCTCTGTGTACTCCAATCCCCTCCCACAGACCCCTTCCAAAACAATGCAGGCTGATTGCCATTTCCAAATAGCCCCTAGTGGGTGTGCACTTGTGCCCTCTGAAGGGTTGGAACCCCCTACAGGATGTCCCTTGCCTTGTGCCCTGAGTTCCCTGAGAAAGTCATTCATGAACATTTTCTACAACACTAATAAAATATCAATTTGAACATCATGATAATTAAAAAGATTACAATTTTATTATTGTTCTTTTTAGTAATTTACTGGCAGTTCACAGTGTCTGGCTCAATTTCTCTTCCATCATTGTTTCTGGCTTTTAGTCTTTATAATCTTCCCTGAGGGAAACACTGCTATGATGTAATGTCTTACAGTCAGGCTCTCACTCTCACACTCACACTCATCTTCTATACCGCTTTAACCTGTATCCCCCTGTAAGGAATCGAGCCTCATTTTATTAAATATCTTTTAACATGACCCGCAACGAGAATACCATTGAAGGTTTGTTTCACACGTCTTTAGTGTGTGTGTGTGTGTGTGTGTGCCCCTTTGTAAACCAGTGCCATGAGCTAAATGTGTATATATGCAAGTCTTTTCACATTTAGGCTCTTTTGCACACAAGGACATTCTTACGGTGGTTTAGTTTGGTCCATGGGCAATGCTCGAGGCAACTACCACTGCACCTCTATCTCTGATTATGATGAATATAGTATAATTGTAGGTAACAATACAGTGTCTATCTATTTTTGAATCTTAGTACACCAAGCAGGGGGAAACAACTAAGACCCAGGGAGATGCCACTTACAGTAGCTCTCTTAAGTGCTCTTTTCACCTACTTTCTAACACTACTTCATGTTTTGGTGTTATATACACATATAACATTTCATCATACCCAGGGGAAACCAGGAGCACTAGAAGTACAATGACAAAAAGGGATGTCAAGCAACATCAAACGTATGAGCAAAGTAAAGGGCAACAAGGGGAAAACAGAACAGACAGTGTACCCTAATGGTGAGCAAATAAGGACAGAAATTTTCATTACAGAATGCACATGCTTTCATGTAAACTAATAATGTTATGGGCTCCATGGCCCTAATGCTACTGTCTATAAATACACTTCTTCAGAACTATAGTTAAAACTGAACAAAAAATGTTGCAAGACAGCCTGCATTAAGTGAGAAAGGTTTACAAATTCATGCATATAGAGATGCACTGTGAATGGTAACATGAAAAGTAGAGCAACAAGTAGACCAGAACAACATTAATGGGAATATTTAGGTTATGTTCCTAGTTTATACCATTTTACTAAAACAAAAAAAAAATCTTTATTATTTATACTTCTTGCTAATATACTGTACACCGACCGATCAGCCACAACACCAACATCACCAACAGGTAAGTTGAATAACATTATCATTTATTTCATTTATGCATTAATGGTCAGATCCCACAGAAAAGCCAATGTACCACTAATCGCTGAAAAAGTCAATGCTGGCTATGATAGAACGGTATCAGAACACCCAGTGCACCACAGCTTGCTGTGTATGGGGCTTAGCAGGCAAAGAGGAGTTCAAGGCTGTTGATCCCAATTTCGCAAATCTCAATCCGATCAAGCCACACCCCGCAACCCACAGCACCAAAGGATCCGCCACTAACGTCCCAGTGCCAGACACCAATGCACATGCCCAGAGATTATGTGGAGTCATGGCGCGAGAAGAAAATTACTTACTTTGACAAAACAGGTAAGAGTAAATAAAGGCTTAACTTAACTTCATTCCCCTTTAAATGCAAGTACTAAACAGTGAGCAATCAAACTTGAGGTAGAGCACAAGTTGGCACAGAAAACTACTATCAGAATGAAAGGAAGTGCAGTGTTTCTAAAGAAAACAGAAAGAGCCAATGTTATAAATGCAGAGAACAATCGTGCGACTTTGCTACTTGGATGTTCATAGTGCTGCCTGAATTATTGCTACTCATATTAGGACTGTAAATTTCAGTGCATCCTGGACATGTTTGTTCACAGCAGGGGAAAAAATCAACCTGAACTGCCATTGATCAAAGTAAGAAATATACTTTTAGCTCTTATGGATGATAAAAAGAGTTCCAAAATAAATATTTGTCTATTAAGTAGGTGATTTAGCAGAAAATGAAGCTCTTCCAAATGGACAGACTGAAAACCTTTCTGCAGGAAGACAAACTAATTGCAATAATGGCACAATTCAGAAATGTATCTACTGTAGCTGCACACTGTTAAACTTTCATAAAATGTTATTAAATGAAACTTCTTTCTGTTCATACTGTATAAATACTTTATAAGTTTTTCCAGCTCTAAGCTAATTAGGATTATATGAAACCTCGGACCTTGACTGCAAGAGTAGAAACTACAGTAAATATAAATTAGAGCATCATGATCACTAAAAAAGGTTACAACTTTATGATTGTTCTTTTTAGTAATTTACTGGCAGTTCAGAGTGTCTGGCTCAATTTCTCTTCCATCATTGTTTCTGGCTTTTAGTCTTTATAATCTTCCCTGAGGGAAACACTGCTATGATGTAATGTCTTACAGTCAGGTACTCATTTTATTTAATATCTTTAACATGACCCGCAACAAGAATACAATTGAAGGTTTGTTTCACATGTCTTTAGTGTGTGTGTGTGTGTGTGTGTCTTTGTAAACCAGTTCCATAAGCTAAATGTGTATATGTGCACGGATACTCTACATGCCACACTTGTATTCCATAAAGCTGTGTCAACACACTCTTGGTGACTAATGCACAAGTCTTAGGCTGTTTTCACATTTTTGCACACAAGGACATTCGTACCAAGAGTTTGGTCCATGGGTAGTGCTTGAGGCAACTACTATACACCTCTACAGCAACCCATCGGCTTACATCCCAAACCCACTTAAGGGCTCTTTTCACTTGTCAGGTCAGGTCTACTCTTCCACATGACGTAACACTTTGTAACTCATGTAATATTTCATTATACCCTGGGAAACCAGGAGCACTATAAGTACAATAACAAGAAAGGCCTATTAAGCAACATCAATGCCAAATGCAAATGCATTAAGTCAGAAAGGTTCATACATTCACACACATACAGTATAGTAGGGATAAGCACTGTGAATGGTAACATGACCAGAGCAACATTAATAGAAATATTTGGGTCATGTTCCTAGTGTATCCCATTTTACAAAAACTCCAGAAGCAATCCTGAGTGCAGACTCGAGTAATCCAAGGCCAAAAGTCAAAACACCTTATTTAATTTAAGGAGAAAGTGTGTTTAAATAGACATTTTATCACCACAGGTGATGGTGATCACAGCTCAAGAAAGCTATTAGATTCAGTGCTGGGAGGTAAAGAACAAATTGGCTGTTGTGGGCCATATCCAATACATCCAATATATCCCCAAACATCCACACAGGGTCTAAACACACTCAATGAGAACAGAGACCAATCCCTCTAATAACTTCCAGAGCCCATTGTCTGTACAACAGCCTTCAGAGGAAACAGCACTTCATCAACTTCCCGTCATGCCATTCTGTATATGTTCGGTGATGCCTGTGAAAGCTGCACTGAAGTGGCCGATAGTGAGGAAAGCACAGACCGATGTTTACTGGTGAGCACGTTAAGGGGATGAGGAAAACATCTGTGCTTTAACAGCAGTGTAATGAGGCCAACCGGTGTAAAGAACTTGATCATACAGTATGAATGCAGTTCCTTCAATGCCTAAAGCACATTCATTCCACCGTCAAACATACCTACAGTACCAGTCAAAAGTTTCAATTCATTTTCTACATTCTGGAATAATTTTGTACTTGATCTTTTCAAAACTATGAAATAACACATATGGCATTCGGCAAGTAAGTAACAACAACAGTCAGTTGTTATTTTAAGACATGATGGTCAGCTGTTGTGGAATAGTTCTTGCAATTATACTATTGTCAAGTGCATTAATATAATTAAGCACCATGGTCATGAAGATCATCCCAGGAAAGCAAGATCAAAACTTAGCTCTGCTGCAGAGGAGAAGTTCATTTAGAGTCACTAGCCTAAGAAATCAGCAGCTCTGATTAGAGCCGTTATGAAGGCTTTACAGATCATAAGTAGCAGACACATCTCAATATCAGCTGTTCAAAGGCGATGCTTTGAGTGCTTTCAGCATTATTTTACAATGAAGAAAGAAATAAAACTCAAGAAAGACCGTGGAATCAGGGAGTTTTTCCTTGCCACCGTCGCCGTCACCCTTGGCTTGCTCATCAGAGACATTTCATTCATCATTCATTCA
>JAQMYJ010000001.1:15040428-15058986 GCA_030014305.1 Clarias laeviceps | reverse complement strand
TGTGAAGCTGCTTTGAGACAATGACCATTGTTAAAAGCGCTATATAAATAAAATTGAATTGAATTGAATTGAATTAGAAGCTTTAAATGTTTGAATGGATCTAGTAACAGAGTTGTGGTAGACGGTAGAAGTTAGGATTAGGTTTGCAGGAATAGCAGTCCATGGCTCACTATAGGAAGGAGTCAAATCTCCAAATAGTCCAAAGATTTAGGAAAATAAAATTAATGGAAAATAAATATAACCTCTGGTGAATAACTAACCTTCCCTACTGGTTTCTCCAAGTAATAAAACTAATGAAAAACAGATATGGAAAAGAGGGTGGGATTAGCTTGGAAAGGCATCCTGTAATCAAAAGATACAGATCTATCAGTGGTCGGATTAAGAGGTGATTGAGATAAAAAATGCAGATTTGGCAGCAGCCTCGAAACCAAATGTTGTCTGTCTCATTGGGTTATGTATCTATTTACCCAATCTTAGCCATTTTGGGAAAGTCAACAGAAGCAACAGCCTGTCACAGTCATCATACACATTAAACATGTAACGCACACTCAGGCTTCAACCCTGATGCTGCAGTATAGCTCTCTCTCTCTCTCTCTCTCTCTTTGACATAAGGCCTGTCAGGCTGCCAGAACTGGAAAGCTTCATTTAGAAACTCATTTGCATAAAAATTCTATGAAGCTTAATTTTCTCTTCCATTCACTTTACCTCCATAATTAGCCAGCATGCTTCTCAAGAAGAATGTGAGTAGACGTAGCTGTGAGTGTGAGTGGAGTTAAAGGTACGGCTTGTTCGAAAGAGTGAGAGTGTGGATGCATGCGAATGTACAGTAAGTGTGTGTATGTGTGCGAGTGAGAGAGATAAATAGGGAGGGAGGGAGAGAAAGAGAGAGAGAGAGAGAGAACAGCAACAGAGACCAGTGTCTGTGTATTGTCAGCGTTATTACACTATGCTTGTGGATGGCGTCGCCATACTGGAATCCAGTGGTGAAATGGGAACTAAACACAGAATAAAATCCAGAGTAAAAACTGGGCACGGTGCCCATTTGTGTGTGTGTGAGTGTGTGTGTGTGTGTCTGTCAAGATGCCTCATAAGCTCAGGTCACTTTCACGCACATGTGATAAGATTCCATGACTCAAGGCTGCGTGTAGCTTAACTCTCACGCTCGAGGTCTCACCCATACACACACGATGATCAAGTTACACTGTATAATTTATTAACCAAAAATTGCATGTTTGAAATAAACCAGCAATACCGTGGCTAGAATTCATCCAACATTCACCCACAATGCCCAGGAATCTAATAATGCCTGGAGGCTTCACTGTGTTTACAGCATCCGGAGGTCAAATGACTCAGTACAAGTTTGGAAAATGTTGCCCAGTAATTGTGCATTATTAAAACAGTTCAAACCAATCTTTCCATTTGTTTTTGCATAATCTGACATAACGGGCAAAGTATTTATTTTAATGAACCCCACAAACTAACAACAAATGCATGCATGGTCTCAGACATGACAGAAAAGTACGGGCCACGTTAGTGTCCTCCAGGGATTTCAGGAGACAAAAAAATGCAGTCTTCTCAACAACGGTACAGTTTGAGCTACATGAACATGCTGCTCGTTGTGAACCTTCACACACACAGTCTGCTGCCATGAGCACTCCTCATCACGTTCAGTGAAATCTCAGAATTTCTGAATACAGTGGTGAAAAAGTGAATAATAGAAGAGTTCATCCTACCTGCTCTGCTCCTCAAGATGTCTAGCTTCTCCATGTCAGTGTTCACAAAGGAATTGAGAGAGAAGAAGTGTGAGTGAGACACAGAGAGACAGAGAAGGAGGGACTGGAGACCACGCAAGAGCCATGAAACCGCTCCAGCTAGTTAAACATAAAGCGGGAGAGCAAAACTGTAGAGGAGTGAGGGAGGCATTGAGGTAAGAAAGATGGATTAATTAGATACCAAGAAGAGAGAGATGATGTTAGGGACACAGACAGGACAAGAATACCGCTGGACTACATAGAGTAAAAAGGAAACATGGCACAGAGAGAGTGAGAGAGAGAGAGAGAGAGAGAGAGGTGGGGGTCTGGATTTGCTTCCTCCACTGTGGCAGAGTGAAAGACAGGATACATGAGCTCTGCATGCTTGGGGCTCCATTGTGACTACATTTCTCTTGCTAATCTCACACACACCTTCTTAACCAACTGATGGTGACATTCCGTCTGACACAAACACACACACACACACACACACACACACACACACACACACACACACACATGATCCCTCGATTGTGGACTCTCTACAGAGTCTCTACCAAAGAGCCTCAAGGAGAAACATCTGATGACCACCTTGAGCTGCAAGACAATAAACACAGCGCCACGAAATCCCACATCAGCTTCAGAAAGCGAGTGGGCAAAATGCCAACGTGACTCAGCAGCTTCATCAGATCCGTGTGAAACAGCACACTGTCACGGTGCTAACACAGCCTGCAGATAAACACAGTGGAATATCAGTGCATCGTTGCATGCAGCAATGAGAAACGAGGAACATATGGTGCACATTCAAACACACACTCAGTGAGCGCGCACACACTGATATTAAATTCGCCAAAGATTTCCAAGGTCAAAAGCACACACACACAAGATTATCTATCGCTGAAAACAAGCAGAGCAAATATCTGACCAAATAAACTCTCTTTCATGCAAATCTGTCCACCTGCAGACTAGAAATTCATAACAAAACTGGCATTTCACACAATTAAATTATTGTTCCTTTGTCTCAGGCCACTGAAATTACACATTTCCCTCAGAAAAACCTCACGATGCAGCATGGTGTAACATCTGGACTAGAGATCGGTAGCTTTAAAAGGATCTCCAGCATTATTTAAGCATGGTCGTGCTCACTACGTTTACAAAAAAAAACTTTGATTTACTACATAGCAGCATTGCAACAAATCAAACAGTTCAATTGCAACATGTAACAGTAGTGATAATTCTTTATTATTAACAATCTGAAAAAATAGATTAATTAAAAATACTGCACAAATAGTGTGGAAATAACATGACCATAAAAATAAGGTAAACAATATTAGCTAGATATTATTATTATTGTCCTCATACAGTAGGTTGTTTTAATCAATTATAAATGGAATCTGTTGAATGTTAAATGGTAATTGATTTCAGATCTCTGGGGCATCAGATTAAAAAACTCCTCCAGCACTGTTTTTCATTTTCACACATGGAATGCGGAGGAAGCTAGTGCTAGATGATCTCAAAACATAATGAACTACATAAGGTCGGCTTTGTTGATTAGACATTCAGAGTTGTAAGAAGGTGCATTCTGTACCATTAAGAGATTTAAAAAAAAAAAAAGCAGTAATATTTTATTTTTAATAGAAACAGGCAGCTAGGGGAGTGAAGTAAGAACTGGTCAAATATGAGTTCTTTTTCTAATACAGCATGCGCTAGCTATCATGCTGTCTTCCCTACCTGATAGAAGGTAGTGTTTGTAAAGTTACAGTAAATCCGAATTCAAGATTGCACCAAGATCTCTAGCTTTGATCTCCAGTGCCAGATTTCCAAGTCTGTTATAAGCTGCTTTCATAATTTCTGTCAAAATCTTTTGGCTTAAACTGCTCTTCCTCCAGTAAACAAATGAAAGTCACGCAGCGACTTATGAAAGGTAGCGACGTCATCTGGTGCTACAGATATGTACAACTAATATCCAGTGACTGTAATCTTACACAATGGCAACATATACAAAGAAAACCAACAATGGTCGAGTACAGAGCCTTGTGGTATACACATCATTTTTTTCTACCAAGAATAATACAATTGTGCCTTGTGTTAACATCTGTGATCTCTATTGTGTTAACAAGTTAAACACAATTGCAGAAAGAAAAAACATGCCCACATTAGATAATTTCCTACTTTGATTAAACCTGTCCCAGTGCTTTATTAGATTTAAAGCCATTTAAAGACTTTCTCACTCACTTACTCATCGTCTATACCGCTTTATCGTGTATACAGGGTCGAAGGGGCCTGGAGCCTATCCCAGGAGACTTAGGGCATGAAGCAGGGTACACCCTGGACAGGGTGCCAATCCATCACAGGACACACGTATACACATTCATTCACACACAAAGGGGCAATTTAGGAACACCAATTAGCCTAACCTGCATGTCTTCTGTACAGGATATTTACGTAAGACATTTCCATATAGGCATGTTTGCTTCATACCTTCAAACAGATCTTAATTTCTTTGTTAGACCAGGGAGATCCTTTTGTGGCCATGTTTAAACATACAGTAACAGTCGAACAATCATTACGCTGCATTGTATTTATCCGCACACTTCTGTGTTTTGCTGCAGTTAACTTTTACTTGATGCAAACACTTGAACCTGAGCACCCTGTGGACACATGAACCATATTTCAGTGCATGAACCGCACCCCACATACACTCGAGTGCACATGAGCCGAATTCCAAGTACACATGAGCTTTATTTGAGACCACATTGCAAGTCTACCTGGCCATGATTTATCTATCCCACCCCAAACACAGTACACAGTGTTCACACTAATCAAACAACTTTTGAGTCAAGTGTACTAGGATCTGGCGGTGGTCCTTGGCGTTAAGGCTGCTTTTACACTAGGTATGATTGATTCAGACCATGCCCAGGAACGATTGCTCCCAATCCCCACTATCTTGCTGACCAGTGCTCACCTTATTATTGCCCTACTTGGTTATACTTATATTTATACTCTCCAATACTACATGTGGCAGTATACACCTAGTTGGTTTGCTAGCCATCAATAAACATTAAGAAAAGAAGAAAGCTTCCCTCTGCACCTAGAATTATTTAAATTTAGGGGGGAAAATGTCAAGAGCCAGGCTCTCATGTGCCTTCCTACTTTATCAGCTATGCCTGCGTAGGCCAGAGGATGAGACCGGCGTATGGTGCAGGCATGCAGCCATTTCATATTTGGCTTTCATATTTCGTTCGAGCTATGCTGGAGTACACAGTGCCATACCCGAGACACCTTTTTCATGTGGACAGAATGTTCATATTACTCAAACATACTGAACTTCACAGTGGAAACATTCTGCTGTCACAACTCTTTACATGGTTTGTATGAAAATATTAAAGAAATTACACTTGAACATTCCTCTGTATAGTATCTGATCACTCTATCGTATATGTAGTACATGCATACGAGATTAATTAACCATCACAGTGCAACGTGCAAACAAGTGATAGAAACCAGATTGTGCAAATTGTATCATCATTCAGATCCCCCCCCCTCCCGCCCCCATGCGCTAAGTGCCATCTAATACAAATTATGATATTTCAGTAGCCTAACCTGTAATATTTCTCACCCTTTGAATTAATTGTAATCCTTAAAAATATGTAACAAAGCATCTCCCGTATAGGTTCAATACGGAGTAGGTCTTTTCGTTTCTAATTAGGGGGCGATTCCATACTGTGTACTAGCTAGCTTCTGTGTATCATTAGCTTCATTTTACTTAGCAACCACATTTCCCTGTTGAACAGCAGCATTATGTTTATGACTTTAATTCTTGTAGAAGCAAGCATGCTGCGTGTTTTCATTTCCAGCATGAAAGCTCTAACAAGAAATAAGGTTTATTTGGATATTCTGTCAGATAACTGAAAAATTGTAGCTAAATATATCTTTACTTAGAAGTCTTTGTTGAGGCTAGGTCAGTCAATGCTAAGTGTTTTATATAGTACACACAGCCATGTTTAAAGATTTTTCAAGTAGTGGAATTCCTGGAGGATTCCTGGCACAAATGTAACTAAACCTTGTGTAGTATTTACATTTTATAGATGAAGTCTACTGTCATCATTCTAGCAAGCATGCTGCGTGACATATATTCCAGAAGAAAGTTGTGCTTCAGGTAAATACTAGCTGTTCCACCACCTGGTCACTTTATTAGACACACCTCCAATGGCGGTCCATGCTGTGGATAGTCAGACAAAGACAGAGAAATGTGCCTATGTATGATTTGAGTTAATCAGTATAAAACCGTGGCTGTAGGTGATTTAAAAGGAGTCGAGGTAAAAATGCCAACCACGCTGCTGAGCCTGATCCAGCTTTATGATCTGCTCTTCCGTGCCACTGCCATGCGAGTGCCAGTACACAGATGAGTCCAGCACCAAATGTTATCTGGTCCTGTGGTGGTTCTACTGGTGGACGGGGTGGAGGAGCTGACGAAATTTTGCATAGCAACAGATGGTTTGTATCTCTATACCTACAGACTGCTCCTTTATTGTAGGGTTTCCAACCCAAAATGGCAATGACGATTTTTCTTGGTCACTCTGCGCAAAGTAATTTTACACAAGCTGTTTTGAAACACTGTGATTATATACAGACGACACAGGACTACTACCTGTGATGAAATGGGCATGCACACACACACACACACACACACGGACGGACTGACAAGCAGTGAACAAGCTTTCGATTGACTAGCTTTACCACCCATCTGTCTCCATGACAACTGCCCAGTCTCTCTCTCTCTCTCTCTCTCGCTGTCTCTATCTCCGTCTCTCTCTGTCTGATAGAATGATGTCATGGGTGAGAGAAAAACATGAATGAAAAAGCGGCGTGCGCATGAGAAGGAAAGCATGTGCGCAGCAGTCTCTTGCTGTATTCCTCATCAAACCAATCACTACCCTGACCACACACACACACACATACACTGACACACACACACACACACACACACATACACACACACACTACTACTACTACTACTCTGCTCAAGCTTGCCATCACCATTTTTGCACGGTGCCTAGGGTTCAGCAGAGGGTGAAATTCTGATGTGATCCGCCACGCATGGCCCATCACAGAGACACTGAACTGTGCACACACAACTACACACAAGACAATACACACTCTGTCTAAATACCTCACACTGACACACTGAGGCAAAGGAACACAATACTGCCTGACCAGACACGCAGATATCAGGTACCGCAGGCAGTCATCGACATAAACAAGGTTCTTACTGTGGGAGTCACATACAGTGTGGATTAACGGCAGAACATCATACAGTGTACGGCATGCTTCACGATTATTGGCACCCCTGGTTAAGATGTGTTCTTAGGCTTCTAATAAATTCATTTTTTTATTGCAGAAGCATAATCTCACATACATACATATACAGCATACATAACCTGATAGATGTGTGTGTGCGCGTGTGTGTGTGTGAGAGATGATCCCATACAGCTGAACAAGCACAAGGTTATGTAGCCACGCGCAACCTGGCACTGACACCAACCTCTGATATCATCCCACAACATCTCTCTCTCTCTCACACACACACACACACACACACAAATGCCCGCATGCACACACATGTGTACACATATACACATTAACACAAACCTATAAATATTCTCACATGCACACACACACATTCACACGTACATACACATGCACGCACACACATACACACACGCACATGTATGTAAACACACACAAGGTGGTAATATGTAACCTGCCATTAACATCAACCTCTGATACCACACAACATATCTCTATCTCTCTCTCACACACACACACACATAGTCATACGTAACCTGCCATTGACATCAACATCTCACACAGCATCTCTCTCTCTCTCTCTTACAAACACACACACATACACACACTTTCCCAAGCCACTAATGATTAAATGATTAAAAGCAGATGTAAAAAAAGCAAAAAAAATTATTAATTCATTAATTCAATGAATACACTTCCCCATGTAGACATGTATGAATGTGAGCCACAAGAGTTATATCACTTATGCAAGACAACTGTGTGTGTGTGTGTGTGTGTGTGTGTGTGTGTGTGTGTGTGTACTGTACCTGTTGCCCCTTTAGTTTTGTGCCTCCCTTTGGCCCGGCGTTGGGAATTGCCCATGGTCCCGTGTTTCCTGTCCCAAAACATCACCTCATCCCAAGCTCACACCCCAGAGAACTGACAGAGACTGACAGGCAGTGTGTGTGTGTGTATGTGTGTGTGTGTGCTTGTGTGTGTGAGAGAGTGGTTGCTGCTCTGTGTCTGCACGTTCTTCGCGTAGCAGTCTGCAATCTGGAGTGTATTTGTTTGTGAGAACGCGAGTGCATGCAAGTGTGTGAGTGTGTGTGTTTGTAAGTGTGTGTGAGAGAGAGAGAGAGAGAGAGAGAGAGAGAGCAATCACATCTCTCATAGATTCCAGCCAGTGAGAGAGCGGTGCGTTCACTTCATTGAGAGCCCGGGCGCGCTCGACGTCTGGAACAGGTCTGTATGGAAAAGATGGGGAATGAGAAAGAAGGGGGGGGGCAGGAGGGAGGGAGGGAGGGAGGGAAGGATGGGGAGGAAGGAGAGGTGAGCGGAATACCGAGAAGGGTACAAGGAGTGTGTGAAACACAGACAGAGTGTGAGAGCGAAAAGAAGGAGGGGGCTGCTTTATCACTACTGAGTGCTTCTCAAGCAGAGGAGGAGCTACTGCAGCTGGAGAGAGAGAGAGAGAGAATTCAGGAGTGAAGTGATGCAGCAGAGGAGAGGTAGAAAGAGAGAGATGAAAGGAAATGAGACGTGGAAAGAGAGGATGTAAAAAGGGAAAATCAGAGAAGCCGAAGAGCTGGAGCAGAATACTGAGAGCGCTGAGAAAGAGGGCACTGATGAACAGGATAAGCTAAAGGTAATGGACGACCAGGAACTGGAGAGGAGGGGCCGTCACAGAGAGGAGCGCTGCACGGCAATGGCAGTGAAGGTGTTCTGCAACCACTAACTACACACACAAACATACATATACACACATACAATCATAAACTCATTAGCATAACTGGTCGTGCTAAGTTGAAATTTTTAATGGAAGGATAAAGAAAAGCCCGACAAGTAAATGTGGATGGTAGCTTGTTAGGACTCCAGGCTAAGGGTTATAGGCTGCCAATACACACACACACACACACACACACATACACACACACACTGCGGTGGAATGAGGGCAGGTCCCTCCCTTTACTGCAGCCTGAAGCTTAGCATTCTCAACCACAGCACCAGTCTGCATTATCAATTCATCACATACAGCAGTCTGGTAAACATCACATCCCCACATACACACACACACACACACACACACACACATTTAGAAGTGCAATACACTTAGGGAATATATATACATTAAGACTGACCTCAATGCATCACCAAAGCTATGCATTAGTAATACACAGAACATGTAGCACTAATATCATTTCAATTTTTCAACACAATGATTGAAAATCATCAGTCGATACACACAATAACGATGAGTCGGCTATTCTGAGAAATGCCACAAGTTCAACAGCAGCATCCTTTACTACTAGAGTGTTCACACCAGGATCTGTCTCGACATCATATAAAGGACACGTCTAATCCGAATTCATACTCATGCATACATCAGTGCAGTCCCGGGATCTGACCATAAAACATCAGATTAAAACGGCGTTAAAACCCATTTCAGATTTTTACTGTCAGGATTTGGTCTCGATTCAACTGAATTACTTATTAATCTCATTCATTTAAGGTCGATCTGTTCTCAGACACTCAGAGGTCGTAATCGGAGCTGCCGTTTGCAGGTTACACACAGCATCAACTGCAGCGTGCTTCGATATCAATCAGCACAGAACACACTCCGCTGAGCACAGCCTCATTCACAGTGTCCATCAATCACCCTCTCACTTTCTCTCGCTCTCTCTCTTACACACACACACCTACTGTATACAAGAGTCAAGATTCAAAGAATTTTATTAGTCCCAGAGGGAAATTGCTTATTCTTGGTTACAGTTGCTCACGGTTGTTATCCAGTAGAAAGGAAAATAATAAATAAATAAAATAAAATAAAATAAAAACCTAAAACAGTAAGTACCATATTGCACACTAAACTTTTGAATAACTTATTGTACACTAAATATGTTGCACAATTAATACAGTAATCTAATATATGTATGTAGTATCTAATATTATATTACATATTGTATTGGTATGTAATATTATAATTATTACAATATTAATACAGGTATGTAATATTGCCTTATTGTGTTATCACACACAATAAGACAATACTACACATAGTGTACACACACACACACACACACACACACCTACACTTTGATCTATCTATAAAAGATACATAGACCTGAGATGAGTTTCTGTGCATGATGGTCATAATTGTCAATGTCCGCATACGGTTTCCTCCATCATTAAAAAACTGGATGGTTACTTGCCACCAGGTGTGAATGTGTCCTATCAAAGGATCCCACAAAAAGCTGTGGACCCACTGCAACTCTGCCCATGATGAGACGGGAACAGAGAGAGAACTTGATTCTTAGAGACAAATTCATGTATTTTAAGAGCTATTGAACATTTAACATGTTTATGATACTGAACAAAAGACAATTTTCATTTATTTTGGATGATCAAGGAACCTGGTTGAGGCTATAGGTTGATTTGTGAGTCACGAATAAAACGGGTGTCAGATCTTGCGGATCAATTGATCTGATGTGGTGACCCCCAGGATCAAAGGAACAGATCTGAAGGAGAAAAAAATAAGATTCCAGATTGCTGGAGGACTTCTCAAAGATCCCATGAGTGGATTGGTGTCCAGATAAATTAATTTTCCTATTGGTAAAGTGGCCAGTGTACAGGAGACAGACGGCATGCAGTGTGTGTGTGTGTGTCTTTGTGTGTGTGTTTGAGAGAGAAACATTTAGGGTGCAGGGAGGCTCTGGAGTAGCAGCCATCTGGTCTGCAGAGATTATGGATAATTAGTCCCAAATTAATAATCCCACACTCACACATTGTACGTGCTGTTTGGAAAGAAGGAGGATCATAACAGTGTGACCCTAAAATACTCTGCCACAAACACGAAACTCCAATTCAACTTCAAACGGAAGACATACGCTTATAGTGAATACAAATAAGGGAACATAACCTTAAATGTCTGTCTTAAACACATGCACAGACGCTTACACCGTGTGTGGCGTGGGACTAATTTGGGTTTACAAATTAATCTCAAATGTGCCAATGCCAGAGTTTCCAAAAGACACATGGCAGCAGTCATTCTTCCTCTAGAGCCAGGAAGGAAGAAAGGAAGGAAGGAAGGAAGAGGGCAGAGGACGTAGAACAGGACATACACGCTCCCCTTTACACACCACAGGACAGGGGCAATGTAAGGTCTCATAAACACACACACACACACACACACACACACACACACACAGGCACGCTGAGTAAGAAAGGAAGACAGAATGCTTATGCTTTCATTTCCTGTTTGACCTCCACACACACACACACACACACACACACACACACATACAGAGTACATAGCATTTTTTCTGCATTCAGTGCTTATTAGTAGTAGTGCTGAAGACCACAGTATTATTCAGAATATATACTGCTTTTATATACTTTTTGCTTATTGTCATATTTAAACAGTGTGTGTGATGTGATTCGACTACTCGAAAAGCACATATGCCTTTTTTCTACTTCAGATAAAATACAGACATACAACCTCTGAGTATAAGCTTATATCTAATGTTGACCCAATATTTTTTTACTCATTTTTTTCTTGCAAAAAAGTAAGTATAAAAAAATACATGATAGATCACAGTCAGTAAAATTAAAGTATTGGTACCCCTGGGTTGAATTTTGAGGCAGGTGCAATTTTGCGGATGTGACGTTCGAGCACATATTGGTGAACAAAAGAACCTCATAGCATGGACAACCTTAGTATCCATGAACCAATCTGCATAACTTTTAATGTAATCTCTTAATATTTGTACATGCTTAATAATCATTTACATCCTGAAAAACATTTTATCAGTCTTACGGTCGTGACTTTAAAACCAAAAGGCATTTGCAGAAAGCATTACACTTGTACAAGGGAAGAGACTGTTTGGACAAACATGTTTGTTATTTTTTTAAATAAATTATTTAGGATAAACCATCGTTATGGATGTGATTATTCTAATTCATTCTTTACTAACTCTATAAAGCACATGCTTGAATAGTGAATTTTCACATAAAACATTCGAATAGTAACTATGAACTTATTACTATGCCTTTCGTCTCTTATTATTATCTTTGCAATTTTGTGGATTTTTAGCATTTCTGTGCTTTTTGACACATTTTGTGGAGAAATATTCTTTGGTAAGAAATTTCGCCTACTGTTTTTAACATGGTAAAGTTGACTTTTGCATAGAAATGCCCTTTGGTCACTCACCATCTTTACTGCAGCTATACGAACTTGCCGTATCTCGTCTTCATTCATGTCTTCAGCCACAATGAAATGCACATTGTCATGTTAAATAATCCGTATGTCTGAGCGTTGGGACATTACTTTACAAAATTACTGTCATTAAAAAGTAATCAGTTACATTACAGCATTACTTTCTGATAAAAGTAACTAGTTTGAGTACTTTTCCACTGCAGAAAATGAAAACTCCGTTGTGATTCCTCATGCATGTTGTTTTAGTCAAGACCTTTATAATTATTTTACCATCATCACTCAGCGAAGTTTGGCCCATAATCTGTTAACTACTAATACCCCTATCTCACCTACAGTATGCGGTTTTGCGCGGTGGCCGTATGTACAGTTCATCATGATTCACCGCAAGTTTTGGTGCTGTGATTACGTTTCCATCTTTCCGCGTGTCGGTCCTCACATAGTCAAACCACATAGGTGAGACAGGGGTATAACAGCAGGGGGGCGGGTTATCGGGGGCGGGACATGTAGGACGACTTTCACACACACACATACACACACACACACACACACTAACGGATTGGGAATGACTGCTGTCTGGCTCACGGATTGCATAAATTGTCTGAAAAACAGATTACATTTATTACATGGAGCAGTGGGTGAAATGCATCAAATCATCAAGAATTGTTTAATAAATACCTTATCTTCCTGATCCTTCCTGAACAGAAGTAAGAAAGTTTTAATCCTAACCCTTTTTAAAGCACTTTAATCAACACTATCCAAGCTGGTTACTCCACTTGTAAGAGATAAAACATGCTTTTTTCACTATAAAACCTATTTTAGGAGTAGCAGGGAAATCCTGGTATCAAAATGAGGTTGATGTTCTCTCTTTCTTACTGTGTCATGGAATCCTCATGAAAATATACTAAAAATAGTTTTTTTTTTTTTTTTGAGGTTCTCCTCATTAACAAATTTTCAGTAGCTTTATCTCAATAACTGGACCTAATACAGTAATAAACTGAGCTTATTGAACCAGGAATCTGAACTTAAGTCACCCAAATGAATGCCTGATTTGATGCGATGTGTCACATGTACTGTATATATTTCTCATTCAACAACAGAGAGGGCTTACAAGCGCATTTATAGGTGCTGCCTCTTCTCCAAATTTACGTACAGTATACAAGATGGAATAAAACAGTCACTCTGAGCCCATAAGATTTGTGACTAGGTGTTTCCGAAGTAATGTTGACAGCAAATGCTGGATGTGCAGATAATTGATAGCGAAGAAATGACATTCAGCTGTTATATCGAAACAAACAGGGCTTTGCTGAATAACAGCAAGTGAAAGAACAAGAACAGGACAAACAGACACATTACTGTAGAGTTGCATATGTCTAATACGCATAGACACACACTTTCAAAACTGATCAGAGACCAAGTCTCTCCTGAGTTCCAGAAGTAACAGCTGTGTGTTATGAGTCTCTATACAAACTACAAGAGAGCTATCTTACTCTCTGTCCCTGTTTCTCATACTCACAAACTCAGTACCGCATGGTGTGTAGCAGCTGCTCTCACAGCTGCACACACACACACACACACACACACACACACACTCTCTTGCTTCCAATCAAGCAATACAGTGTGGGAAAGAAAAGCAAGATCCCAAGTTGTATATCTGTTCTTACCCTTCCTCTGTTTCTCACAATAATAACCATAATAATGAAACTAATCCCAGTCTAGATTCTTTCACGTGCTGAGATAGACCATAAGTTTTCTCATGGAACTTGATCTGTTTGGACTTCTTTTCTTTCACCGTTATCAAACTCTCATGAACAGCATGACTATTCATTTAGCCTGAATAATGAGCTGGATGCTGGAGCTGAGGATGCATTAGAGGCACAGACCAGCTCTTCTAGACACTGCCAAACTCCACAGAGTAGCAGATCAATCATGGTTACTGTCAGCACCTTTAACCTACTCTGTTAAACAGGCTTCTTTTCACAGAATGGTCCATCAAATCCAGGGTGCTTAGAGCACACACCACTTAGTCATTTAATCAGAATCAGAATGTATGCTCAGAACGTCAATCTCCAGAAGGCTGACTTCTGTGACAAGCTGAAAATTGATGATGACACTAAAGCTCATGATGATGATTTACCTTATTGCTGTAATCTGTACAGTCCAGATAAGCATCACAAGTCTAATAAGCTCATCATGTGATATAGATATTGTATTAATTGTATGCACGTATACAGTGCAGAAGGAAAGTTTTCAGACCCTTTTACGCTTTTTACATTTTAAGTCCAAAGAAATCTTATAATGGATTCAAGTCCTTTTTTACCTCATCATTCTACACACAATCCTCCACAATTACAAAGTAAAAACAGGAGTGTTTTGTTCATTTATTTAAAAAATTAAGTTAAATTTACATACAGTATGTGTTCAGATCCTTTGTTATGACATTTGCAATTGTGCTTCGGTGTGTTCTGCTCTTATCAGTGGTCCTAGAGATGCTGCTACAATTTCACTGGAGTCCACCTGTGCCTAACTTAAGAAAATATGGAAAACTTAAAAGGGTTTGAAATCTTTCCTTTGGCACTATATAATGTACATATACATTGTTGGCTGCTCCTGTCAAGGGGTCACCATAGCAGACCATCAATCTGCACAACAACTTGGCACATGTTTTACACCAGATGCCCTTCCTGACACAACTCTCCCATTTTATCCAGGCTTGAGACCAGCACTGCATGCAGCGGCTGGGTAGTATGGGGAGGGGCAACCCACCGACAGCAGGGCTTAACCCTGGATCCTCAGATGCCCCCAAACCAACAACCTAGATCCTTAGCTACCACTCCCTAGGGAGAGTTATTATAAATTGTAATTGTTTATTGTAAATTTATTATAAAATTATTATACTTTATTTAATACTAAATTTATTGTAATACATTATATATTGATATATATATGATACTATCATTATATTATATTATATTATATTATATTATACTATTTTCCCTTATATATATATATATATATATATATATATATATATGCATGTATGTGTGTTACATTTTTATTTAAAAGGATGGAGGGAAGCTAGCTAAGCAACAGCCATCTGGCCTGTGGATGAGGATTATGCAAAATTAGTCTCAGATTAATAATCTCGCTGCAGAAGTACTGCATGGAGCCTAGGAATCACAGCATGTATATCTCTCACAGACAGCTGGATTACACAGCAAAGCGGCTCCACCCATAACACCATCCTCTAATTCTGTTATCCCGCTTTACACTGACATTCCCCTCGGTATTCTCATCTCTCTTTCATTACGCAGTCTTATTCTATCACTCCCAGTCTATTTCTCCTTCATATTAACGTCAGACGTGCAGTAGAGGATTAGAGGGTTGTTATGCCAGCTAAAATGTGTGCTTTATTGGAAGTCTCTAGAAGAGAAGTTTAGAGGAGGACATTTGGTCTGCTTTTCAGATGCAGCAATGTAGGAAGATGCAAAGAAGGCCAAAAACCGAAACAGGGAATGATGCTGGGAATGAGTGGAATTTAAATGAATCCAACAGTTCAGTAAAGATTGTGAAGCTACATTCCTTAACCAGTTCACTGATGGATTGATTATCACATATGTTTGAGTTTTAGGCCACTGATCCCTGACCCAAATCTGTACGCTTCGTACAGAAGTGTGAAGAAAGAAGAGACAAACTGAAAACAGCTGCTCTGGAAAAGACAAGCTTTTTCATTAAATCAGGAACCCACACATTCCTCTGAGATCACGTCATCTGGACTCTTCTTCCAAGTCTCATTCTGAGAAAAGTTTACAACGGTAAAAGTAATCAGTATACAAGAAGGTGGTCAAGTAACTATGTTATATAAGGGGAACTATGGATTTCCCCCCCTTTTCTTACACATACACACATTTCTCACTCACTCACTCTCTCTCTCACACTCATTGCTTCTTATACACATACAGTACATGAAAGGCACAAAATGTCTTATTCACCCATCCTAGCACTTCTGATCATCTGATGTTCCTGAAAATACTTTCAGTAACAGCAGAGGTGACAAAACCTCATTTACACTTTGATGCTTGTTTTAACTACATCCATAGGACAGATACTGTTTTTTAATGCTTCAATAAAATAATTAGTTTGTGTTTTAGCTGAAAACTGCCTGCTGAGCTTTTATTCCATTTTGCATGAGTGTTAAATGTGTCTCAGACTACTTAATGAAATGTGAAGACGCCTAGTGTGTGTGTGCGCCCTGGAATATGCTGTCTAAGCTCTGTAATACTCTGTGTTTCGAGGGTATAATTAGGCCTCCGTCTTGAAACTGGACCCCCAGTCAGGTCATTAGTCTAGCACCAAGCAAAACACACACACACACACACACACACACACATACCTTTCTCCTTATTGTTTTATTCAAATATTCACCCAAGTACACCTCAACCGGTGTGTAAGGTGGGAGGTAGCTCTGGGGTATGTGCACATGGATAAGGAGTTAAAGGCACAGATTTGAGATGGAGACAATCTATTTTATTATTCACAATGTGACTTCTGACATTCTGTCAATAATGCTCTGAGCCATATGCCAAAGCTAATATTATTAAAATGTAGTTAACTGCAAATTATTTTTTAAAATAAAATGTAACAGATTATTAGATACTAGATTTTGTTTGTATAATAAATTAGCAACTGCATTTTAGTTTTTTGGGGAATTGAAGTTATTACCACAGCAATGTACTGCCTAAGGGCAATGAGGGGAAATGATAGGCAAAACTGATTAGTATTTGTATATTTAATTTGTTTATCTTAATAAAAACATAGTTGGCACGATGGCTTTGTGGTTAGCACTGTCGCCTTGCAACTACGGTCGGGGTTCGCTTCCCTCCTCAGGTCTGTATGCATGGAGGTTGCATGTTCTCCCGTGCTTGTTGGGTTCCCTCCGGGTACTCCGGTTTCCTCCCACAGTCCAGAGACAAACTGGCATTCACACATTGCCCGTGGTGTGTGCATGATAATTTGAGTGTCGAGATGGTAAACCAACCCCTTATACTCCCTATATCTCCAGGGTGGGGAGTATCTGACACCTAATGAACTGGATGGCATGTGGAAGGACCAAAAAAAAACTTATCTGAAATGTACCAAAAATTTATTAAAATAAAAAATACACTATTGTATAAAATCAATATCGTACTCAAGGTTGTGCTAAATAGCAGTAGGGCTGTTATGGGGTCGTAGGCATGAGGATGCAGGCCAGGTGTAGAAGAAATCACAGCCTTGCCAATATTCAGCACAAATGCAAAACCTCAAGTGTGATATTGCTTTTATACGACAAACCAAATGTCTCTTCTAGACTTCTACTGCTACTTTTTCATTTTAACACCACGTTTTTATCAACAACTTACGATTTGCCTATTTAACCAGGTATTTTGCTCCACCAACAGATATTCTTCCATGCCTTGTGGAACTAACTAACCATGACAGTTAGGGACAGACAGTTTGTGTAATTAATGAGGCAAAAGTAGTTTTTAATTCTTGCTGGTACTATGTAGCCAAAAGTTGAAGAGAATTAGCCATGGAGGTGGTAGACATTCCAGAGAAATTTACAAGATTAAGTTTAATATTTCCACTTACAGTATTCTGTTTCTGGGGTCGAATCCCAATTAAAGTTAAATGGAGTGCATAACA
This sequence comes from Clarias laeviceps, assembly GCA_030014305.1. NCBI lineage: Eukaryota > Metazoa > Chordata > Actinopteri > Siluriformes > Clariidae > Clarias > Clarias laeviceps. The sequence continues at coordinate 15,041,055 of JAQMYJ010000001.1, read as the reverse complement.
GCGCAAAGTACTCTGCAGTGCTTTGGATACTCTCAGACACAGAAACCCTCTGTAGTTCTGTGGTTCCCCAAAATGGACAAACCAAAGCATTGTTACAAGGTTTTAATAATGCGCCAGGATTTGGCTTTCACTCTGATTATACTTCACAACTGAAGACTTGTAATATAATTCCATTAGGAAGTAAAAAACCTACTAACCTAAAAAAAACATTTGTAAAAAATTTTTAGGAGTGTATACAGAAAGCGAGTGATATCAATAGGTGCACATTCAGATTTTTTTCATTGTTTTAGCTGCCAATCATCAATCATCTTCCTGTTATCTAACTTATCACTTGTGAGATATCTGATTCAGAAAGCTAATAATTCAACAGTACAGACACAACTAATGGCAAACTTTTGCCTCAGAAATAATTATATAACCAGGAAACTGCATATCTGAGTCTTTCCAAAATAATGACCCTAAAAACATTTCTTCAGAGAGCTGGTTCTTGGTGTTGACACTCACCTGCATGTAAGAGCTGAATCCACTTTGCATTGAGAGAGATAAAGAGCTGAGAGGAGAAAATTCACATTCTGTCCTCTTGCTGGTATGGAATGGAGGGAGCGGGGTGCAGACCGGGGGGGAATG
>JAQMYJ010000001.1:15006956-15040149 GCA_030014305.1 Clarias laeviceps | reverse complement strand
TGTGTGTGTGTGTGCAGGGGGGGGGGGGCGAGGGGTTCAGTGAATCCTCTTACATTCACTTCTACATGAACGTAGAAGACAGAGTACAAAAAAACTCAGCAGACACTGGACACTCAAAGGCATTGCACATTTTGCTTTACATTTTTCCTCTACTGAAAGTTAAAATCGGTACCCGATTAACACACGAGGGCACTACTTTGTTGCTCTTAGACTCGAATAATATTATTTTACTGCGCTCAGGGTTTTTAAAAAAAACAACTACGAATCCAAGCAGTGAAAAAAAAAAAAAGACGAGATGTGTTTAAACAGAAACAGATGAGGGAATGAAGGGACAGAGACAAGGGTTGAGACTTATAGAGATTTATAGAAAAGCCATAATATTGTGGCCATGGGGAAAAAAAAGCTGTGCAATCAGAAGTAGGCGTTATGGTAAAGAAGATATTAGCCACCAAGTAAAGCTCAGTGATGTGGACCTCCACTTCTCCCCCAAAACACATGGAATAGGTTTCTGCAACCGGGGATGGGGTAAAGTGTAAAAGAAAAAGAGGTGGAACCAAAGTGGGTTCTAATAGCATACTATGAATGAGTGTGAGAGAGAGAGCGAGAGAGATGAAATTTGAGCTCAAGAGAAAAGCAAACCATGCCATGGAAAACAAAGCGTGTCTCAGGGATCTAGCAGATATATGAGAAACGTCATGGGTGGGTAAATGGAACCCAAGTCTACAGGGACAGAGTGGGTCAAGACCATGATATGGTGCTCACTTCCCCACCACAACTACACCTGGCTCTTCACTCAGCCGCAGAAAGTCTCAGCGAAGGGAGGGAAATGTGAGAGGGGGTTAGATGAGGAGAAGGGGATGAGGGATGAATAAACTACAGATAGACCGCCCTCCACTCAGCCATTTGAGAGGATTAACATTAGGGAGCAGATTCCCACCAAATCTGTTTTCTCTGTCTCTTGTTCCATCTTGTCCTCTTCCTTTGACGAAGCAGTCAGAGATTTTGGAGGAAATTAACCAACGCTGCCCTGATGTCATATGGGAGTGACCGTAATTACAGGCGTTTATATCAGCATCTAAGTAGGAATGAGTTGGAAATTAGACACTTTATCTGAACAAATATGACAGTGAGAACATGGGAGCATGCCATTCTTCTGACCAAAAAAAATAAATCCTAAAGTATTTATAAATGCACTGCCTGGGTAAAAGAAAATTTTTTTTTGAAGGGTCAAATTATTGGGCTTCATCATACAAAGGAAACAACTAAAGAGATCTAAAATTACTGCAAAAACCTGGAAGGATATTGCTAAACCGTCAACTTTGTGGAAGAAATGTGTGAGTGAACAGCTGTGTGTCTATTAAAAACTAACTTTTAGAGAGATTAATGAGAGAAAAAAAAGCTTCCGTTTGCTAGGGAGCATAAAGATTGGGTTTTGGAGCAATGGAAAAAGGTCATGGGGTCGGATGAGTCCAGACTGACTCTATTCCAGAGTGATGGATGTGCCAGGGTAAGAAGGGAAGCGCATACAGTAAAGTTAAACACCCGTCATGCATAGTGTCCACTGTACAAGCCTCTGGAGGCAATAGGCCTAGGCTCAGCAACATCATGTAGTCAGCTGACGACCTGAATGTACTGAATGACCAGGTTACATCACATATATCGCATCAATGGAGTTTTTCTTCCCTGATGGCACAGGCATACTCTAGGACTTAAAACGTAAAAGAGTGGCTCTGGTAGCATGAGGAATCATTTTCATGTTTGAATTGATGCTACATTGTGTGGTGTACTCAAAGCTAAAGGTGACTGAATGAAATCTTAGAGTGTGTGATTTTTTTTTTTTGGCCAGGTAGTTACAACTGATGCATTTTAATGCTAGATAGTTTGAAATGAAAAGCTACAATCAGCAGGTATCAAGAGTGAGTAATAGGAAGTGCTGCTTTATTTTATACCCAGCCCTTCCCTCAGCATTTCAACTTTAAACCCATGACCTTTCAATTAACAGTACACAGTATGCTGCATTTGATTGAAGGTTGTAACTTATAATCACCAATTTCTGACCAGTATAAACAAAAGAAAACTCAAAATTCACTACACAGGAAAACCTCCTAAGCCTCTGAGTTCATGAAGTGGAATCAAACCAACATGGTTGCACACGGCATCAACAGTCAACAAAATAGCACTTTTTCATTTTAAAAGATTTTCCCCCCCAGTATATACAAATATTTGCTTGAGAACAACAAACATACAGATATATATTTTTTGCAGATTGCTGTTTTGAGGAGAAATTATACTTCACTCATTACACTTAGCTAGTTAGCTAGCTAGACAAACACTGAGGTGTCCACGTTTTTTCCACTCACTTTGTTTCTCAAATGCTCTAATGCTAAAAAGGATTTACTTCCAAGCTCAGGTAATTGCAGCATAACGTACATGCTAATTTGACTGAAATACCTGAATGCTAGTGCAGCAAAGGGCTACAGTGACTCGACAGGAAAATTGAGACTCCACATCTTCTTCCTGATTGGCTGTATGTTGGTGGTCTAGATTATTTATTTTCTTTGTCTTGATTACAGAGCCTGGGGCACGACAGATAGTAAAAAATGCAATAAGATATGCATGCAGTAATTTCGTGATGGTACTGTGTAGTTCTGCAGAGCAATTTAAACAACAGGGTTGTTATAATGATGTCACCTGGGACTTGTGAGTCACCCAGCCAAAGGCAAGTATGTGTTTACAGATTTTAAAACAAGATGATTAAACTATCACCCCGGGTTAAGACTTTTTTAATATCTTTGAGGTGATCAGGCATATTGTTCTGTGCACCCCTCCTCGTCAGACACTGTGTTCTGCTTTTGCCTTAGGAATATGAAATGTCCATTAACCATTAAAAGTCCCAGGAACTGTCTTTCCCTCTCATAATTTCTATTTAGTTTCACTGTAGTTTTTGAATAATTCATAGTGATTATTATATAATCTTCTTTATTATGACATGATGAGATGAATAACTGAATAATAAGACTCTTAAGGGTCAAACCCTGTTAGGTTAAAATGCTGAAAAATAACAATGCTGCAAAAGATCTGTGCACATAAAACTCACTGCCTTAGGCCTCAACAAGCAGTGCGTTTCTGCCTCTTAGTGGACTCTAATGGCCCTGCAAGCAATTTTACATCACATCAAAACCTCACATCCATGTTTATCTTCTTGATTAACACAAGACAGATGGAGATGAATTGTGTGATTCATGATAAACTGTGTTCAATCGAAGCCAGTGCACTTATTATGCACATGTTGAATAGGTCCGTGTCCAGTTGTGGAACGAGGAAGCTGTGAAACACTTTAGTGTTAGGACTTATATCATTTTAGGGGCAGAGAGACATAGAGACAAGCAGCATTAAAGCAGGCAGCTGCAGAAAGACAATGCCAAATTATAATCAACTAAACAGATTCCAGCATTTTACATTTTAAAGCATCCACCTTTTTTTCTTTCCTAACAAAACAACTAACATCGTAGTCCAGCTATTAATAACTTGTCAGTGAACAAAAAATAAAAATAAACATATAAATCAAAGTAACTCGATAAAGCATTGCATTATAATTAGATACCAAAGTCAAGCTTAAAAACAAGAGATATTGTCTCTCACAAAGACAGGATGACTGTCAGAGTCCCTGAACATACACTGCAAAATATACAACGCCGGAGGAAAGTTTTCTTCCAGCACTGTATATATGTACTGTATATATGAAATAAATGAATGAGAACTGTTCTCAGTATCGATTCACTCCTGAACCATAGACAACATCAGAAGCGTCTTACCTGAGCTAAGGAACACAAACTGCACCATTCTGAGTGGTACAAATTCCTTTTTATAAATTAAATTTTGCATTTCATTGAGAAATCAAGGTCCCAGATTCTGGAGAAGGAGTGAAGACGTACAGAATCCAAGTTGCTTTCAAGTCCAATGTCAACTCAGCCATCTACCAGGAGATTTTCAGCATTTCTTTCTTTCATCTGCTTTACGGAGATGACAATTTCCTTTTCCAGCAGGACTCAGCCCTTTTACACAGTGCGAAAACTACCACAAACTGGTTTGCTGGCAATGATATTACTGTTCTTGACTGGAAACTAACCTGACCGGAACCCCATAGAGAATCTATAGGACTGTGTTAAGAGGAAGATAAGAAATGCCTGACGAAATAATACATACGAGCTGCAGGCTGCTATCAAAGCAACCTGCTCTTCAATAATTCCTCAGCAGCAACAACATATGTGTGTATTCCAACTTTATAATTGGTCAGCGCAGACCAAAACAGAAAACACAACATATCTTTTTTTTAAATATCACCTGAAAAGGTTCCATCAAAGAAGAAAAATTTATATATATATATATATATATATACAGTATATATAGTGTGTTTTTGTGTGTATGTATGAATTGGCTGCAATAGTACAGCGTATGTAACACATTAAAGGATGTGGAGTCACATATTGTTTCTCTTGCATACACAGGAAGCATGGAAATAGATACACTCACCCTCACCTGTCGACACTGACGACAAAACCAGTTTCAATCAGCACTGTATCCAACTCAAGGCCTAAAGACCACAACAGTTCCAAGTCAATACTCACTCTCACTTAATCTGACACACTGAGTAAATGAGGAAGGACATATGAGATTACAGGACATACACTCACACAGATATAGAGTCTGGGTGTCAGGAAGAAGATATGTGCCACCGCCTCCACATTCCCTCACACACATGCACGCACTCACACACACACAAACATTCACACGCACGCACACACCCTCTTCATGATGCCTTGTTTAGCTTGGTTGTGTGCAGACTCCCAGCTGCCTTCTCTTTCAGAGCAGCACATAAAGATGGCTCTATCTCCACTCACAACTCTCTGTAAACTCAATTAGCCTGTCAACTGCTCTTTCTCTCGGCACATCCGCCTCGATTGCCCTCCCTATCCACCTTTTTCTTTATCTCTCTTTGTCTCTTTATCCAATCTCTTTGATTTCCTTTAACAGTCATTTTTATCCAATAAAATAATAAGTGATGCAGTTACTTATTTTTTCCTGATCTTTGCTTGTACTTTTTAAATCCACTCTCATAAAGATTCTGTTTCAAAACTCCCCTACTGGTGTGGTGCATAAATCAACAAGTACGTCAATGTATTCTCACTGAACACATTAAATTGTGTTTATAGGGCTACATTACACCTACAGAAAACTAAAATATAATAATAATTAATAACAATAAATCATGTTTACCCCCCAAAAATCAAAAGACTTTGTAGCTTAGTATACTTTTTATACCTGAGTCACATACTCACTGACTCAGATCTGACTTCTTACACTGTACAGGGGCATGGAAAGCCAGGGGTGCCAATCCAAATTCAAATAAAAATTTTATTTGTCACATACACAGTACAAGATTATCAATAAGAAATAAATTATGGAATAAAATAAGAATAAAATTTAGAAAACTTTAGCTATGGAAAATATAGCTATATATATATATATATATATATATATATATATATATATTTTTTTTTTTTAACCTTTAGCTGTACAAGATATAGAAAATATAGAAACAGTTGTGGAGATCTATCACAGGGCACAAACAAACAGACACTCACTTACTCACTCACTCACTTTTAGGCAATTTAGAAAACACTAATTAGTCTAATTTGAATGTCTTTGGTCTGTGGGAGGAAACTGAGTACCCACAAAGCACAAGAAGAACATGCAAACTCACCCACAGTGCTAACCACGAAGCCACCAGGCATGCCATGAATAAAATAATGATTATAGAATGGCAAAACTTGTCTTTTTAAGGTTCATTGAACAAATAGGCAAATGTGCCACTACAGTATGTTCTTTGTGATATCACTGGTACTTGGCACTTGGCAGAACCATCACCACGAGAACCAGCTGTATTGCACTGTTATGCATTTATTTTGGATATAACATTATGCATTTTTATCTGTCTCTCGAGTTTTGTTTTACTATGTTTATTAAACAATTTTAATGACTACATCATGACACAGTAATGGCACTTATATATATTTCCCTTGACTAAAATAGTTCATTTTACCATTTAATATCAATAGACTTATGAGTTAGAATTATGGATATACTCTTTGTTTTTCATCGGCACTATTATGTGCCATACATAAAAAATAGAACCACACACCATCAGTTTTCATTATGCTCGACAAATGTCTATGAAAAATGTCAAATCACATTTCAGACAAGCGTCTTTATGATATCTATTGGAATAAGCCTTTATAAATGTGTTTACAGACAATTGTTCCACTTGTTGCACAGATTTTTTTGTTGTTGTTTCGTCTAATGCACTGTCTTATATTTTTCTAGTTTTCTTTTTGTCACTCATTATTTTGTATCTTGAAGTACTTTACATACTTTAATTATTACTGTGTGTGTCGCTGTAGGTTTCTCGAGAATTTCTCTGGAATCAGATATGCTAATGATTGTCAGCAATGAATCATGACGAGTGACATTCCATAGAAGACATCTTCCAAACACACAAACATTAAAACACGCAATCTGCTACAAGCTTGGAAATCAAAACATGTCAAAAGCCTATTTGTGAATATTCAAACCTACTGGTGAATATAGGTGATTCTTTTCAATGAGATAACATTGCTGAGTAAAAGTCACACACAGACCCACGTGCATACACACACGCTGCATTGCTTACCCTAATTCTGTTACTCTAACCACTTCACCCTGACCTACAGCTAATGGAGAGTGTGCTGAGTGATGCCTTAAAGAGCAGTGAGTGTGTGTGTGTGTGTTTCTTTCACTGTCAGGCCTCTGACCAAAGCCTATAGTCTATCCCACAATGCCTCTCTCTACCCATACACCCACTCACATAACTGTCTGTCACCAGATCACTTTGTGTGCATAAGAGAGAGAGAGAGAGTAGCAGGACTAGAAGAGGCAGTGAATAAAATTATGACATCCAACCCAATTTAAAATATATATAAAATAATGTCATATCCACATAATAGAGAAATTAAATTATTATTCATTATGAAAATTTGAGAGTGGGTGAAAATTATTCATCTCTTGTTTAATGCAGAAATCTGATATGGAGGATCTCCAAATACACACTGCATGTGATTTTTAAAAAGTTAGTGTGTGGACTTCTATTTGTGTGTGAGCTCTTTATCTAAAAATGCATCAGCTTTCCGCATAACAGCCCTATTCTCAGCCAAGCTGATTTAGATTCCTCTACTGGAGCTGCTGCAACAATACAGGCTATCAAAAGCGTCTGCGTTAAAGCAGCAGTTTGTAATTGTTTAGCACCCCCTGCTGGATTGCAAATACAATGAAAACATTTACAAACTCTTACCGTAATCGAACCCACCCACTCTGCTGAGTGCTTCACATACAGTATGTCATGTGACTTGCATGAAAACAAAAAGTGTCAGGGCTGAGCAAGCCATTTCAGCGCTAGATAAACTGTAAACAGAAACCTGAAACTGTTTATGGAACGAGCCATTGCCCAGCAATCATTCTGAAGCATATGTTAAGTACTTTTAATATTTCATGATTAATTTGTTTTTTCTAGAAACACTTAAACATTACATAATGCACCTTTTACACAATATCCAACAAATCATATTTACCAACTACTGTCCTGTAACATCACATTCCTGAAAATAATAAATAACACATTAAATAATAGAAAGAAAAATGTTGCCTACAGACTCAGCTCTGCCAAGACCTGGCGTCTTAATATAAATACAGTATTTATGATTAAAATGAATAATCTTTAGTCATCATTAGTAACACCTTTAGCTGGTCATGGTTATGGTGGCTCTGTGTCTATACCAGGAATCTACTTGGCAGGCATCTACACAATGGATGGATGCCAGTCTATCACAGGGAACAATACACACACACACACACACACACACTGACACACATTCATTTACCTAGTGACAGGTTTGAATTAACAAGCCAACTACATGCATATTTTTAGTATGTGGAAGGAAAAAACAAAGAATTTGAATGAGCACAGAGGGAACTCCACACAGACAGAAACCTGAGCTCAGGATTGAAAATATATTTTTTTCCTGTGTGGATTGTGGTTTCAGATAAATGAATAATGGAAGTACAATGAACAGCTATAACATCAAAACCACTAACATTACAAGAACCTAGGTTTGCGGTCCCATTTCGCCACTGGGGTGGCTTTGGCCCCTGAGGGTGTGGCCTCTGGAGGGTGTGCTCTGTGTCTGGCACCAGGTCATTAGTAGAGGATCCTTTGGGTGCTGTGGTTTGTGGGGTGATAATAATAATAATAATAATAATAATTATTATTATTATTATTATTATTATTATTATTATAATTATAAGCAAAGCACTGCCTGATGATAATAAATGGATGATAAAGCATAATTAAAAATATGATTATAAGTATTAAGTATGGACATAAACTGACTAGCAATAATAATAATAATAATAAAATAATAATAATAATAATAATGACACATGATTTAAGAAAAAACAAGAGATTAAATAAAAAAGTGAGAAATTTATATAAAATAAAGTTATACAAACATGACAGGTGTAGGATGGCAGTAGTGTAGCCTCTTTTTTATTTTATTTTTTTATTCATGTCAAAGACAGCAGGTGGCTTTTTTATAAACTTCCCTTTTAATGCAAGCTTAATCAATTAAATAATTACTTCCATGAAAACAATTACAAATCACAAGCAGTACTATAAAACCGGGACAATCTGGGAAACCACAGCTGAATTTTTATCTAACTGATTAAACAAATGAACTGCTCAAACTGGCCTTAAATCAGTACTACTGCAAATCAGAGCATGAAGGAAGGTCCAGCTTCAAATCCTGGAGCGATAGAGGTAGTAATAGTGGAATAAGATTTCCCTATGATGTGAGCTCGGTTCTTGGCAGACGGGTTGCTGTTACCACATGGTTACATAAGCAGGCAGGGCTGTGGCCTCTCTGTAGCACTGTGAGGTGTGTGTGGTCAGCGGAGAGACTCCTAATGTGGGCCTTCAGCATCCAAGATCCGAGTTAGTGCCAGAACAAGCAGTCCTCGCCAGAACACACACACACTACAAAGGACAAGTGGAATGTGCAGGACAGCATTTAGGTGCAAAACACAGGTTACACAAACATGCAGGGAAGCATAGTGCTGATTTTATACAAAAATAAAGACACATGAACAGGCATATGGTCAACCCAAAAAAATGTAGGAGTACTTCTGGACAAACATTACCAGCCAGGGCTGAACAAGCTACGGTGAAGCACGTTGCATATTGACATTATGAGCTGGCGCAACAGTGTGGCCAGTTTAAAGCCTTTGGAACAGTTCTGGAAAAGTGTTCTGGAAGGTAGAGAGTTTTCCACAGGCCTGCACCACTGGCAGGCAGCCACAGTCTGTAAAAGTTCACTCGATCTGAATTGAGACCTGTTTTCCGTAGTGTTACCGATAAGATGCAGTGTGAGGACAAAAATGCTGCCAGACAGCAATGGCTCTAGAAGACAGCCTGTAAACATTAGCCAAACGCTCTGAGAATGTAAACAAGACTAACGTGGAGGAAACCGACTGGCTTGTTAAAGATGATAAAATATGGTTGCATAGCTGCCATCTCAGCAGATCTCAGTATTTCTGTATTGTCTTCTACATTCCAGTGAGGATGAATGCAATGTCCTGAACCTTTCTTCATGACATTATGCTAAGTGTTATTTCATTTTAAAAGAACCTCAATCTACCAGTTGTCAATCAAATTCAGTCTCTATCCCAGGATCTGTAAACAGGAAGAAACAGCAGCTAATGTTTAACACTAGTGTCTAACCACTCAGGAGAAGGATGCATAAAGCACAGAAAGTCTTGCACTAGTTTTTCAACATTGTAGTATATTCAAAACAGCTAACTTTGTCTATTTTCTGCCAAAGTTCCTCAGCCTGGCCTCTGGCTGCTCTTGAAGGCTCATTTCGTGCTGGAGTAACTCTCAGGCAAATAGAGAAAGGCGTATTCTGAGCGCAGTGGGGGTTGGAAAATATAGTAAAAACTAAGAAAGAACAGAGATTACAATCAATTCAGTACAAACTGGAAATGGAGAGACTCAGGTGGAGAGAAGGAATCAGGAAAATTTGAGAAAACAGCATTGTATTGGAACAGTTTGCTCCCTGATGGGTCACATGACTATAAATTTCTATCAGAAGGGAGAGTGGAAAACATCTGCTGAGCATTATGGATCTCTAAGGGAGACCCTTACACCTCTCACCCCAGAGTCATAACCCTCCCTTAATACACAAACACACACACACACACACACACACACACACATACACACACACTAGTAGTCACAATCCTCATTTCCTCATTTCCTCTGCTAGAAATCAAAACTTGGCCATGAGCACCGCTCATCCCCTTCTCCTGACCCTACTCTTGCTCAACATCTCAACCCAAACCGTCCTCATAGATACGATCAATACAGACCTTGGATAAGTGCAAATGGATTACGTGAAGGAGGAGAGATGACATCATATCACTTGGGAAAAGGAAGACAAGTGGTAGACCAGAAAAGTGCTTTATAGCGCTCATTAAAGCTGTGAGATCATCATAAAAAATCTGATTAGGGAGAGGGTAAAATGTTGAGTGCGACACCACACTCTGCTGAACCCAGGACTAGATATACAGTGTAAGGTGTTTTCACTGCTGGAGCAACACAAGTGTATCTCACTGATCATCGGACAAAGAAAGAACATTTTTTAGGGATAATCTTTCACCTTTTAACATAATACAAATGAACTGTACATGTGACTGTACATCAGTTGCTCAGAATTTTCAACTATAAGAGAAGACCTAGAGACTTTAAGACTTGGAGGTTTGTGAATGTACTTATTCTTCAGTCTGAGGTATTTCTTAATGCAACTTAAACTCAAAGTTGGCACTACATATTCAGGAGGAGAAATGCAGGGTTATTTATGACTAGTATAGACAATGAAGTAAACACTGAATAGTTGATGGGTTTCATTATAGAACAAGATAAACGGCATCCAATAAATAAACAGACATAACATGATGAACAGACTTTCACTAAATCTGGTAAACTCTATTTCATGTCTGGAGCAAAAAAAAAAAATGCTTCTTTTATAAGCTTTAAACTTACATATTTTTGCCAAGACATGACACAGAACATTCAAATAAAAGCCAATCACATCACTCCTTTCTGTCATGCGATCGGTGAAGCAAGTCTATGTTGAAACCATATGTTGAAATCAAAAAGGAAAAGATTTACAGTTTGTAAATTTACAATTTATATGATAATGTGTTGTTGTCAACTACCGAGGTGGTAATGTACCAGTGACTCTCTACAAAAACCCAATTGAAAGCACAAATTCGATATATATATATATATATATATATAATTTTTTTATTTTTATTTTTTTTATTTCATTGTAGTCAGAGTTATCAATTTTGCCAAACCTGTGTGAGGTGGATTTACTGCCTTTTGCAAAATAATCACACTGATATGACCAAAAACTGTTTTGACCTACAGTATTTTGGCACTCGTGCCTTTTAATAATACCTTAGTGACTCAAAGAAACAATTGAAAAAACATTCTCTATAAGTACATTTTTTGCATTGTTTTTCTCAAACCTGCCAGAATGGATTTATCCTGCTTTCCTGAAACCCATCTGCTGTAGCATATAATATGTAGTATGCAGAAGAATAAAACATGCTTAAGCATGCTGTTATGGAAGTATGATGTCACTGCAACCCCAAATTAGATTTTTCCTCTATTCCTTAAAGAAGACATCTTCAAGTGGTATTGATTCTTTTAATACCACAGCATCTGTCATCAATCACGTATTAAATAAACAGCCATAAGCAGCTGCTCCCAAGCTTAGCCCGTTTTCTTTTACTTTCACAAAGTTAACTATAGTTGCATTTTATGAAAGAATTTTTTCTTAGTAGCATCAAAGGATGTTTGTAAAGCTGTCAAAATGAGAAACATCCATAATGTTATATGTAAATGAAAAATAACAATAACAAAAGGACAAAGCACAGGACAAGCACTTTTACACCAATACTACAAGGGATCTGGAGTGAGTGTACTGTACTAGAGATAGAGCCGAGTCAATAGGTCAAAAGTGCTAGTTGCTGAAACAATGGGTTAACAAAGTTAAACATAATAAAGATAAAACTTAAAAAAATAATAACAATAATGTGGTTTCTGGAGCAGTCACCCTACAAATCCCCCCAAAAAAAGTAAAAAAAAAAAAAAGGTTGTTTGAAAAAAGCTTGCTGACCTTTTCAAAGTGCTATCGCATGATCTCCCATTAAAGCAAATGTCTCTTCACAGAAATCTTTACCCTGTCAACAAATGAATGTTTTTCTTTAGTAAATACCATCACCTTTTTTCATCAATTTATTCCTTTTTTAGTCTTTAGTATTAAATAATGACCTTCCACCATGCAAGTCCTAGTGACTGAGCTGGCACTAAAGAAATTATTGAAAACCAGCACATTAATATAAACATCTGGTTTGAAATCTGGTCAACTTTAAGAGCCAGTGTTATACAGAAATAAATCAGTACTTAGACCAATCAGAATCAAATGCCTAAATGTGGTTTTAATAAGTGTATGGAATTCAGTGACTGCCCTTAGACTTCCATTAAAAATGAAATTAAAGTAAATTGTATAGTGAAACATGTCAAACCCTTGTCCATGATAATCAAATCACAAACTATACATGCACTTGGTGAAGACTGAGGGAAAACACTCCCCAGACATTCGCCATAATATTCATCTTTCTTAATACTTATCACATTTCCTATGACCTTGCCAGTGAATCCCTCTGAGCCGGTTATTAGTCACCAGCCTCAGTCGGCATTGCCTGCAGCGAGTCCCTACAGAGCGAGAACGACAGACATCCAACTACGAAGCCTAGTTCAGGAACTGCAGGGCACAAGCTGCCCTTTCTCACAGCCTAACACCTCACCATAAATCCTCACCTTCATTATTATTGGAGAAACCTCACAGCACGATCGAGGTGATTTGATTAACATGGATACAAAAGCTATTGTCAGGGTCAGAGGCGCAGCTCTCCCAGCACGCGCCTGGCACGACTCCTGTCCCTCTGAGCAAAACCACGCCGCTGAGAGAAAGCAGAACAAATCCTGCGCGCACAGAGTTACCTTCTCAGCAATCTGTGCTAAAAATAACACCAACAAAGAAACAAACACATGGAGAGCGATTAGGTGAATCTGCCAAATATGAGCTAATGTCACCACACGGGAGGGCAAAAATCCTCAAATACACTCTGTATATAACTTCAGCAGGTGTATATGAGTAATGCATAAATGTGTGGGTCCTGTGAGCTGATCCTTATGTAAGCAAGAGAACAAAGATTTGGACAGTCAGTGGAGCAGAAAACACCTCTGTGAAAGAGGCAGAGCTTGAATCATGTAAAACATTTCTGTAAAATCATAACGAAAACAAAAGTAGTAAGGTCCACATCATAGAAATATTTCATAGATAATATATCGTAATTCTGAATGCATACATCAATTACATGTTTTTTTTTTAAATCTCTGTTAGACCATAATATTGAGTTATAAGGTAAGTTGTATATAAAAAATAAAAATTAGATAAAAGAAGTTCTGCTTTCCTTTTCCTTATAAACAACCCAGTGAATTGATTACACATTAAATGCACACAAAGTATAGGAAGTCTTTGAAATAAAGTAATATTTATGTCTAATTCAGCCAGAGTACCCAGAGGGAACCCAACAAAGAAAGATTCAAACTTACATACACATTAGTGATGGGTCGTTCATGAATGATTCATTCTTTTTGAACGAGTCTTTAATGTGACTCAGAAGAACGAGCATGCGCAAAGCATCGCAAAACCTCCGTAGATTATGTACAGGAAACAGAAATGAGTAGTTACCTCTCGAGACTTCTAGTCCGAATCGTTTGTTCTTTTGTCACGTGACTCTCACAGACGTTATGCAGTGCAATAGATTCAAAAGAACGAACGACTCAGACTAGAAGACTCGTGAGAAGAACCGTTCAATTCTGTTTCCTGTGTAATGCACTGCATAGCGTATATTAGAGTCACGTGACAAAAGAACGAACGATTCGGACCAGATGATATAAGAGGTGAGCTGCTCATTCTGTTTATCATAATATGTCTTTAGCTGCATTGTAATATTTCCATTACTGTAACTATAGCCAAAAAGTCTGTATGTAGACGTGTTGGGGGTCTGTTTATTGGAAATCTAACATTTTATTTTATTTCTGATCTAAAGAATGAAATTAATAAAAATAAACAAAAAAAAAGATTAGTTCATTTTGATGAACGAGATTCAAAGAACCGAGTGACTAAAATGATCCAAACTTCCCATCACTAACACACACATACACAGAAAAAGTGGAGGTGAGATTTGAACCCCCAATCCTGGATGTACAAGATGACATCATCATCATCATCATCTCTATATTTTAATTGAATAGATGAGCGACAACTTTTTCCCCAAAAGCACCCCGAGGACGGTTACCATACACCTTACATAAATAAAAAAATATATACAAAAAAATAAACCAGAATGTTCAGACTTTACCAAGTTAAAGACCTCTGTGTCCTCATAGCTAGCAATGACCACGTTATGAAATAATAGCACACTGTTTGGCCCATTGTGTTGTCCTTTAATCAGCTCCAGCAGCAGAAACAGAAGAAGAGCAAGCATCAAAGAAGAGCTCAGTTGTAAGACTGAAGGCTAGTCCCTTGGACTGATATCTGACATGTCCGAGAAGCAAGTTTCATGAAATATGGATCCAGTGAAACACTAGCACTCTACCCAGGGGCCCGGAAACATCCTCTTTTCAAAGAGTTTTCATTTACTAATGCATGAAAGGCTTTATAGCTCCAGCGCAAGAATATTATTTTATCTAGACACAGATAGGTTATTATTACTGTTGTTTGCTAATTCACAAATAAATACGTGCCACAAGAAATAAGTTATAAGTCATTCACAGGAAAAAGTTCCAGAAATGTTTAAATGTATAAAAAAATGTGTTCAAACTCCAAAAACATTTGACTATAATTTATTTGTATAGCGGCTGTACTTTTTGTAGATTATAACAAGATTTCTCAAATCAAATTGTGCAAAGCTATCTGCGAATATGTGCTTTGTTTCAGTTTTAGCTTTAAAAGTGTACTCCAGGCTAGGTTGCCAGGTCACTGTTTTTGAGAAAAATGAGGCTACATTTAAGCTGGGCTTCATGATCTGCATACCTTTTGATTATTGATTAGCAAATTATGTAACACAAATACCTCCCACACAACCAAAAATTCAGAATTACACTCTCTAAAGTAGAAAACTGTATGTTTGTTTGAAAGTGAATCAGTATGAATACCTAGCCATTTTTTTTTTTCAGCACTGAAGGCGGAAGAATCCATATTTTCCTGCTTAATCAAACCTAGCCTTTAAAGTCTGGCCCTGTCATGTGATGACAGAAACAGAGCGACTCCATGCCCAAAGGCCAAACGGCATGGCTGAATGCACTGTCTTATTCTTCCATTCTCTCTCTCAAAAAAGAAGTGCAGATGTTGACTCAGAGTGCAGGCATGCAGGAAGACAGCGCACACAGCTGAGTGCATGGCAGGCATAAAGTTCAACAGTAACAAACACACCAGCTCAAGCTGAAGATTCCTTCCGCACTGGCTTTTAACCAATTCAGCTACAGTGTAAGCACGGTACACGCCTTTACACTTCAGTTCCCTGCTTTCATTAGACATGTGCCAGTTAACAACTATACCATGTAACTTAATACATACTGTCTGTATCTACCTCTAGCTGCAATCCTCTGGGATTCATATAGACGCCAGCTGTGTAGAAGCTGGAATAGATATCACAGGCATGGCTGAGAATACCAGTCTCAAGTTTGTACACAGTAAATATTTTGCAATCATGTAAGACATTCTGATAAAGCCTTATGGTTGGAATTTTTCTAATCAGTGAAGTTAATGCCAGTGTATATAGTTATTTCTACATTAGTGTGTGTTTTTTTCTTAGAGAAGGAGCTTTAATTGAACGCAAATCACCTTCTCAAGTAAGTAGTTTAAATTTCCATCTGAGAAGAAGTTAATAAGTGTTCAGCCTATTTGGGAACTTGGAAAGTCTCCTGGGTTGAGGATTCATTATTAAGCTGGTGGAGAAGATGCCAAAGCTTGGAGAGTGAGCAAAGCTTCCTTGTGAATACCAGAAATGTAAATGATGTGAAAACATAAAAAACATGTTTATTACATCCATATGTGTTATTTTAAAGTGTTTTGAGTATATTGACTAAGATATCTCTTTTACGTGTGATTCATACAGTATAATGACACATGAAACATGCTCTGAATGTGGCAGAAAACAATCTTACTCACTCATTCTCTATATCACTTATACTGTACAGGGTCGAGCCTTACACTCTAGATGAGGTGCCAATCCATTGCAGGCACAAGCACACACATTCACACAGTACGGGCAATTTGGAAATGCCGATTAGCCTACTGCGCGTGTGTTTGGACTGTGGGAGGAAACCGTAGTACCCATAGAAAACCCACCAAGCACAGGGAGAAGCAGCAAACTTCACATACACAGACCCGAAACGGGAATCGAATCCACACTGTACCATCACTCGTAAACACGTGCATTTCATTTTAAACAATGTTTTTGTAATATACTGTATTAAACAGTAAGAAAATGCTATATTGAAATGCACATAATGTACACACAAAAGATGGACTTGACTATGTGATTAAACAAGTTTGAACCTTGGCTCTTGATGCTCTGAGTTGATGTACCTGCATTATTTCATTTTCTCTCATGTTCCGGTTGTGTTCCATAAGGAAACACGGCTGATAATGCATCCCATATTATCTCTGGTGTGTAGAGACATATTGTCATGGAACCTGCAAACTTTTTTTCATCACAGCCCCATGTTTCTACTTACTTAACAGAGGTTTAACAGCCTTGTAACAGTTTTGTCATCAAATGTAGGAGTTTCGTAATGCACAGTGTAAAAATAAAAACTGTGGAGGAGTTTACGTTTCACTTTGAGAACAGATTTTTACCATCCACGGTCAAATCTTTCACCATCTTCACACAGCACAGGGATCTCAACATAGACAATAATTCCTGTTTTTTTTTTTTAAATTTTTTTTTATTGCTTTTAGCTGCTGATAGAGAATTAGATTAAACCTCATGATGATAAAACTGAATGGTTTGCTTTTGTATTTAATACAAGCCTTTATTAATGTGACCAGTCGACAAAAATGGTCATACATCATTTATTAGACATCACAACAAATGAAGTGTCTACTCATGAATAAACATAAACCATTATCATTAATACGTTTCCGTAAGTAGAAAATATAAATATTGCCAAAGTTATGTTATTAATTCTGAGAGAGTTCCTGTCCAAGTAAACTTTTGTTTGGATTAGGATTAAGAAATTTCTTCCTGAGACCACTGATTCATCACAACACTTAATTCATGTTTATAGAAATATAATTTTTAATAATAGTTAAAAAAAAAAAAAAACGTTATACACAATATGCCAAGCAATGAATCTCACTAGCTGCTGCATTTTAGACATTTTTCTGGCTTTGAAATAGGCTCCGCCCACATAATCATGACAGCTGCTCAGCCACACCTCCTTTAATGAAAGTGCAGATGTTTCAGCATTGCTGCTGTGGTGAATATCAGTGTTTTAACTACAGCTGTAAATGATGAAAATTATGAACTGCTCCTTTAATTAACGTCCTGTAGAGGTGAAAATCTTTGGAACTAATCCTCATGTCTAACAGGAAGCTCGATCAGCCAAACTTCCTCATGCGAAGAAGAACAGTGAATTCTTTCATTCTTTTTCTTTCTGTGATATTTAAAGACGTTCATTTTAACACAAATTGTTAACTGAAAGTAAATATTTTTTTCAAACATCATTAACATGCGCATTAATTAATTAATAATTAGCCACAGTCTACATCTTGATGAATTCTATTCTAGAACGCAATCTTGCTACGCAAGAATGAAATGTAGAAAATGAAATGTTGTCTGAAATTAAATGCATATTTAAAAAAGCTGCAAGGGCTAAATAACATCCAGACCAACTATTTATTTGATAATTATTTCTAATTATTTATTATATATACAGTATATTAATATATTGATATATTAATTATTAGGTGGAAAATCGCTGTGTGCATATTTGTGTGTGTGTGTTTCAAATGATTGAGCACAGCTACTGATGTGAATGAGCAGTGCCTACGCTGATAACACTTCAGTCAGCACCGTGATATTAGTTAACATTTACAGAACGCACACACACACACACAGAATCAAAAGCACAGTAGTGAATGGCCAAAGCTATGAATCACTCGTTTACATTCACACACAAATGCAACTATGTACAGCAACCCTGTGGCATCACACATCCCAATCATACACAGTCTCACACTGGGACTAACATTACCTCTGAAGAATGGTGCAGCGAAAGAAGAATTCGAACTCTTCTCTTCCACCTGCCTCCCCTGACCTGGAGATCTCCTCCTCTTCCACCGCATCGCTGTATACATCCGAAAACACACTCATACACACTCATATGCGCTCACAGCCTCTCTCACAGACAGAAGCACAAACTCACACACTAACACTGGGAGGTCATTCCCATGATGCTCAAGTCTTTTAATTCCTTCTTTTGCTCTGCAACCTAACAGAGTTTAAGTCAGAGAGAGGAGATGCTGCTGCATGCCGCTCTCTCTCTGTCCCGTTGCATTTCCCTCTCTCACTCTCACTCACTCACTCTCTCTCTCTCTCTCTCTTGAATCAGATTCATGACTATACACACACACACACACACACACTGCAGCAAATTCTGCAGTATTAGTTCATTGCCACATCTTTCACACATACACACACAATTTATCACTAGTATCACTAGGAGGCTTGGCCTCTATCATAGAGCAATTAATTGCATTAAATATAATATAATATAATATAATATAATATAATATAATATAATATAATATAATATAATATATAATGCAATCTACAATAAAATAGAAATATTCCTAAAGCTTGCATAAACCCACACTATGAGTAACCACAAGGGTACAAAGACTGGGTGTTGTTCTGTCTGTAGTATTATTAGCTACACCTAGGTCATATTGTTGCAAACTACTGTTTTATATCAGTGTGCAATATGTTACAACCAAAAACATGCACGAACAATTCTCAAACTCTCATATTTTTCCTTCCCCATTTTCCAGCCCCCGAACACCCTAGAGAGTGAAAATTAGTAGCATGCGGAGCGATTTTACAGGGAACAAATTTATAGGCTCCAGAAGTAAGAGCCAGCATTTTAAGTTTAGGTCGCGCTTCGGTTCTGGCGGGTTATTCGTAATAAAAACAACGAAACGTCGAGGCATTAATAACCCAAAAGCCGAGCAGCGTTCATGCCTTTGAAATGTTTACCAACAGACATGGCAGGGGAATGTGGAGCTGTGAGTGTGTATATACGCCAGGTCCAGGCAGGGCGGGGCCGGGAGGCCTGGGGCGCGCTGGAATGTAAGGGTGCCTTCACACATACGGTCCCCATCATGCGAGCAGAATTAAAACTCAGCGTGAGCTTCAGAGGCGGCACTGTTTGTTCTCTTATTGCCCACTCACACCTCACTGCTCGTGCTGAGTAATGAAACCTGCCAACTCTATGCAGCGCCGTGACTGCATCTATTCCATATTGTCTCTATACACCAGAGATAATATGGAATGCATTATCAGCCGTGTTTCCTTATAGAACACAACCGGAACATGAGAGAAAATGAAATAATACAGGTATATCAAATCAGAGCATCAAGAGCCAAGACATGGCTTCTATTTGATGTAGCAAATGCAGGCTCTCATAAAGGGCTAATCAGAGATCAGACTGACCATGTTCCCCTTCGCTCCTCTCGTGTCCATGTTTCATCCTTGTTTTGATTTCTCGCCCCTCCCTTCAAACTGTTCCCTCCTCCCTGAGTCCACAACCATCTGGAAATAATTCCTCAACTATTACGACAGGCAGACTTGGCCTGTTTGTTGATCTTGACAAAGAGTTATTTTCTAATTAAATATAGGTTTTTCTCTGTTAATGGCATATTGATCATTCGGTCCTTTGTCACGTGACTCCCACAGACACTATGCAGTGCAATAGATTCAAAAGAACGAACGACTTAGACTAGAAGTTATGAGTAGTGAGCTACTCATTCTCACTTTCACTTAACTTCTATAGCGTTTTATCCTATATTCAGGGTCGCGGGGGCCTGGAGCCTATTCCAGGAGACTTAGGGCACAAGGCAGGGTAACATGCAAACTCCTGGACAGGGTGGCAATCCATCTCAGGGCACACACACACACACACACACATACACAATTCTATCCAGTCACAAAAACAGCTCTCATCGGTTCCTTGATGTTTTTGAACAAATAATGGATTAAAATTTCTAAACAGTATCTACTTGGAACCTTTTCTAGATAATAAAACCTCTGTATGTCCTAATCAACATCTGTACAAGTCTCATCATCATCTAAAGTCACAGTGAAGCTCTTTTTGCAACAGGCAATTTGGGAACATCAGTTAACGTTACCTACTTTGGACTGGGGGAGGAAACCGGAGTACCTGGAGAAAACCCACCAAGCACGGGGAGAACATGCAAACTCCATGCACACAGAGACCGGAATCGAGCCTTGCCGGGCATCGAACCCGGACCCTGGAGGTGCAAGGCGACAGTTCTAACCACTACACCACCGTGCCACCCCAGCTACTATAATATTTTCATTACTGGAACTATAGCCAAAATTTGTGTATGTAGACGTATTGGGGGTCTGTTTATTGAAAATGTAACATTTTATTTTATTTCTGATCAAAAGAACGAAATGAACTGAATGACTCAAAAAAAGATTTGTTAATTTTAATGAACGAGATTCAAAGAACCGAGTCACTAAAATGATTTAAACTTCCCATCACTACAGAGCCGAGCAAGAAGGTAGGGAGGGGAGCCTTCTTGTATGAGGTCATGTTAGGGGGAATACCTAATTGGCTTGTTTCATCTCTGGCCAAAACAAAAAAGAAAAAGAAAAAAAAACATAAAAACGGAAATGTTTTTTTTCCTCATGCTTTTTGTTGTTTGTATACTGTATATACACACACTGGAAAAAATGTCTAAATGTCTAAAAATTACTGAAAATTGAATTATGCATAAGAGCTACCCTTAAAATCCCATGTGAGATATTTCTTGGATAAACTTAAGGCCAACTTTTCAATCTGAACAGGGTTCTCACCATAAATTTAGAAAAATCCATATCCTGAACATTTTCACATGGCAGCATCCCGAAGAAGAAGCCTGTCAGGATTGTCCCGATGAAGATGGATTGAAAGTATTTTATACATTTCCCATTATATGATGTCATTCTATGTCAAACAGCAATGTCAAAAGTCAAAACCCTGCCATTTCATTTGAATGGACAGGAATAAATGTGCACTTTTGCATATTGCAGCTTGCTGTTTATGACCGCTACATTGTTGGATGGACACATAAGGTCCTCCTGCTGTTCTTAAAGACTGTGGAAGCTCAGGGCTATCAAAAGTTTGTTTCTGTCAGCTTTCATAAGCATCTCTGACGCATCTCTGACGCAACCCCATTCACTAGTTCTTTTTCCCCAAAATATAACTAACTATGGGATCCCATTCCCAATGCACACAAGAGTAAACTTTTACTAACATTTATCATCCCGTTGGAGGAAACTTGTCAAGTTTTGCATTCACAACATACGGTACAGTATATTTGCTTGTGCTCACTCAGTAGCTTCTTATCTTATCTAACATGCACAAACATTGTTGCTCATGCATGTTTTCAAAAGTAAGCGGTCTATTGTGTCATATGATGCGTATTGACACAAACAAAAAATTTATTTTACTCCAAAACAGTCAGGCAACACTGAAATGATGTTCAGTTC
The DNA here is from genome assembly GCA_030014305.1 of Clarias laeviceps. Taxonomy (NCBI): domain Eukaryota; kingdom Metazoa; phylum Chordata; class Actinopteri; order Siluriformes; family Clariidae; genus Clarias; species Clarias laeviceps. Next base: position 15,018,081 of record JAQMYJ010000001.1, on the reverse strand, counting down.
AGTTAATAAAAAATGGTTCAATTTGGTTCAATGCATTTCTCAGACAATATGTCTGTTTCCCTAACATCCAGGAATAGCTTGTAACGTGAACAGAATCATGTGCTTGTCTTTGCTCAGACGTCTACAGGCTTGACTGCTTTCATTATTTGCCAAAATAATAAAATTCTTTTACCATCTAAATGAGACGGCATTGATCACAGAGGTGTATAATAATAATACTCTCTGAATAAAGTGTGGCAATACTTTGTCAATGTTGCATGATATCGTGACTGTTGATGAGACTGTAATTAAGAGCATGATGATTGTTCACAATAACCACATTATACACAGATATAGGATGTGCTTCTTATAGTGAAATAATCACCAACAATTACAAGTTGATTTTCTTTCCATTTAAGCATTCCCTAAAGTGCTTTATTCTTCTTACACCACAGCAATTTGTCACAAATGCAATTTTAATTGCAGAATACAAATTATAACATCGTTCCAGTTGGAATTTCAAAAACTGTCATTCCCTTACATTACTATCAGATATAATATGTGACCATCACAGAGAAAACTCTGCATGCATACTATTTGGGAAGGGGTGGAGGGTGGGGGGTGCTAAAGGAACTATAAGTCCTCTCTCTCTGATTACAGGAATCTGAGGAGTGGACAGAATAAACACTGTCCAGGATCCAGTGTGTGAGAAACAGATTTTTTCCAAAGCACTGTCAAAATATGTAGAAGGAGGGGGAAAAAAAGAAAATAGTATTTGGGAAAGTAATGGAAAATTTGATACAGGCACTACAATAAAAAAACTGGAAAGTACCAACAAGATTCCCATCCACCTGATTGTTCTCTCTGCAATGTATTTTACAGTATTACTAGTAAGAAGGGACTAGCGCTGCTATTTCACAACAAAAAAGAAAAGAAAAAAGAATGATTTGTGATTCATTTGGCCAGTTATGAATGCTGTGGTACACACTATGTCACTTCATATCTTAAGAAGTTGTTTAACCCAATTACTTTATAAATGGTTGAACGTTTTTTTTTGTTTTTTTTAAACCAACCATGACACATACATTGCTTTACATGGATTTACATAAGGACACTTACAGTAAGAGGAGGTCTAAAGGAAGACCAAAGAGGAGATTTATGGATGCAGTGAGAGAGGACATGAAGTTAGTTGGGGTGAGAGAAGTGGAAGCAGAGGATAGTGTTAGGTGGATGCAGATGATTCGCTGTGGCGACCCCTGAAAGGGAACAGCAGAAAGACAAAGAAGACAGTAAGAGCCTTTGATTATTTAATTACTGCAGTAATTAATATGTTTCAGCTGCCAAAAATACTTATACGCCTAACTGATTCAGCTTCTCATTCCTTTACCCATCATGTCAGAAGACGAATCCTGCAGTCATTCATATGATGTTACAGAGTTTCTAATGGGTCAAATTATTATCCTGCATCAATCAAAAAAAGCAACTAATGAGATTATTGAAGGTACTGTACTTAACCTGTCCAACACACTATTAAAACCTGGAAGGATAGTACTGAACCATGGATTTCCTGGAAGAAATGTGGTCTGAACAAATTTATAAATTACTATAATCGGATATTCCTTAATTCTTTGGTGAAGTTGCACAGTAAAAAGTCAGAAGGCGGAAATCACAGCTATGTTTAATAGTAAAAGAAAGAGCATAGTACTCATACTGTAGGATTAGGATTAAACAGGTCGTAAGAAAACCACTTGTTAGTGAGACTAGTCAGGTAAAAGTTTCAGTTTTTTAGGGAGGATAAAGAAGGTATTTTGAAGCAATAGAAAAAGGTCGTGTTGTCTCATGAGTCCAGATCGACCGTATTCCAGAGTGATGAGTGCATCAGGGGAAGAACGGAAGCGCGTGAAGCGATGGGCTTGCTTCAGGTGGTCAGGTCTAGACTCTTCTAGCAAAGTTCTGTGGCAATAAAATGAAGTCAGATAATGACTTGAGTGTACTGAGTAAACAGGTTCTCACATCTATGCATTTTTTCTTCCCGGACGGCTCAGGCATATTCCAGGAGCATGAGAAATATGAGACATTTTTGCACATGAACTGTTCACCTGACCATCACTTTATTAAAAGTCTTTGAAATGTAGTGAAGAAAACTTTACAGAGTGGTGGAACTCTTCCATCAATAATACAAGATTTCAGCCAAAAATGAAAGCAACCTTGCACGTAAATAAACGTAGTGACATAACATAAAACTGTCAGAACAAAACTACAGCAAATGTGTGCCATAATCAAAGATAGATTTGGTCCAACAAAACATTATTGTGTACAATTATTTGTTGCCAAGCAGTGTATATTTTAATATACAGTAGGTTGTGTGTCAAGTCTACAAGTCACTATTTCAGGACCCAACAGATATTTTTGGCAAACTTATGGATAATCATTAGATCATTTTGGGGTCTTTCCGGCAACATTCCACAGTAGTTCCATAGATGTAGTACGATTTTAAATAGCTACTTCTTGCATTTTTCTGTCTTTAAGACTGCATAGTGAAGGAGCATAACAGCAATCTGCTACATTGTTATAGCAATGTGTCAGAGAGCGAGTGGGAAGACGGCTGTGTTGCAGAGCTACATGGTCTGTGTCATAAGATCCAGAGCCAAACACTGAGGAGCCAAAAGAATCTGAGGCACTGCCCAGAGCCTGAACGAGTTGCAGGAACAGGAAAAACAATCACATACTGCACATGTTCAACATAAAACACACACATGGTCTCCCTTCTATAAAATCCTGGTAGCTCTTTGCATACAAGCACACAGTGACTGGACCGGACACTGTGGATAGAAGCATGTTTTGTTATGAAACTCGTCCCTGAGGCAAAATGACTTCATGTTCACGCTAATGTGGTTACTGCTATAGTCAACATGAGAGTGCAGCCACGAAAATCCCACTCCCGTCCTTCAATCCCAAACATGACTTTCCCACGAGATGCCTGATACAGAGAGAGAGAGAGAGAGAGAGAGAGAGCAAAAGGGGGAAGTGAACCTGTTGCGTAACTCTTTCTTTTCCTTTCAGCTGACAAACTGATTCCTTGTGTGCTTGTTCTTGTATATTTGGACTGGACACCAGGAGAATGAGAACTCCAAAATGGAGTAGTTGGGAAAGTCTAGCACTGCATAAACTTGTTCTCCAGACATTCCTGTGCACATGATGCCTTGGTTCAGCTCGACTGGGCTTCCCTTGGCAGATGGAACCCTGCCATGGCAACCAAACTCCCAGCCAAGAGAGCAATGGAGGCGCAAAAAAGATTTAAATTATAGAAAAATGTTCTATGGTGCACAAGAGGGGGACTCGGGCACATGGCCATGGCAGGAAGTTGTTAATAGTTTCTTCTGCATTTCACCTGAATTTATCTTTCCCACTAGAATGGGTTCTCTCACTGTATTCAGACACAGTCTAATTTTTCTCTCCCTCACTCACTCTACCACTCCCACTGTCTCTCCTAGTCAGTCTTTCATTCTCACTCTCATTCAATCAACTCAAGTTTTCTTCTCTTCTATTTTTCTCCATCCGCATTATACCTTAAATGAATACTTCAACTGTAAACGTCAAACCCATATTTTATTGTGGTTTTAGGGCTGTTTTTCCGCAATTTAGTCAAATGCATACTGACTCTTACAACTACAACACACAAATACACACAGAGACACACAAACCACCAGACGAAACCCACCGAGCCAGACGAAAGATATAGTAACTGTAATGTCGGGTCTGCATTATGTCCAGGCCTCCTGTCACATTCATCTTTAGGCATTTTACTCCATGCATTATTAATCTCTAGGCTAGACTGCCTTTAAGCATGAATGCACTAAATGCATGTGTATGTATAATGTAATGTAATGTATGTGCTTCAGTAAAATATTTGAAGGAAAAAAAAACATTTTTTTTTTCACATTCTAGATTAGAAGAATAATGAAGGCTTGCAGTAGTCATGGGATACTAGCACAAAGTTAAACCTTTTACATTTCATATTCATCAAGCATCTACAGTACATAGGTAACAAACACTGTCAGTGATCAGTGCAGGTATATGCTTTGTCTCCAATTGTCCCCTCAAAGGGAAAACTTCAAATCAATACAAATTTCCTCTAACTGGTCAGTTTTATCCTTTGAGGAAACGTGTCTATCCTGACAGAGTGATCTTTCAGGATGACTCTGTCCCCATCAACATGGCTTGAATGACATACATCATAAGCTATGCCTTTCACAGTCACCAAATCTTAAACCAATTCGGTACCTATTGGAGATTTTGGACAGATATGTTAGGCTGCTTTTACACTAGACATGACTGATTCATTCCTGCGCGGGAACCATTGCTTCCCACCCCCTCACCACTGTGGCTACCTTTCACATTATTAATACTGTTCATACCAGGGGACGCTTGTGTATTCCCTCTCCTCAATACAGCAGGAGGCTATATGCATCTAGTTGGTTTGTAAGCTGTTAGTAAACACAAAAAGAAGAGCGATCCTCTCACCATCCTTTCTAATTTATCAGCTATGACTGTGTAGTTCAGACTATAAGATCGGGACATGCTGCACGCACACAGAGATTTTAAAGAAGACAGAGGTGTTGTTGGTGTCACATTCTAAACATCTTCTAAACATATCCATGATCAGACATGGTTGGCTGTCATATTTGATTCCAACTATATCATGTTTAAAAATATTTTTTAGCAGAACTCGATCACGGTGCATCGATTCATGCCTGGGAACAATAGGGAGTGTTCACATTACCCAAACATACCAAACTTTACGATCAAGTGCACTGGAATCTGTGCCCAAGATGAAAATGTGAAAACAGCATAAGATGTGTGTCCCAACACCATCATTAAAACAATAACAGCAATTAAAAAGGGAATATATTTTAGAAGAACGCCATTCATTGTTCCATTACAGATCCAGAGGTTTATAAAGAATCAACCAAGAATCTATGCCACACTCTGATTTCTGGTTCTGATTTCCTTGAAACTGCATCTAGTTAAATGCAGTCTCACTACCAGATGCATTGAATTCTGCAACTATACCTGTTTATTAAAAAAAATGCTCCTTTAAAATTGAAGACTGGATAGGTAAAAAATGAATGGAATAATAGTGTATAGTTGTATGTTAACATGGTACGATTATGCAAAGAGAATAAAATAAAATGGCAGAAAACTGCTGCTGTAAAAAGATTTTAAATGTATGCCATATATATATATATATATATTTTTTTTTTTAGAAAAGGTCACTCTTCAGTAGTCAAATGTATTAGAACAACATAAAATATCATGCTCTCTGCTGTGGCTGGGTATGCCTGTCCTGAAAAAAAGATGAAAACGATAAAAAAAATTCTGTCACTGATCTCAAGAAGATTTTATTGTACTTTTTAAAATATGATTTGTATTATTATTATTATTATTATTATTATTATTTTCACCAAATATCATCACACTAGCAACCCTTCGTACTTATAAAATTATCAATTTATCCTTAAGTAAGCAAATATACCCCATTTGCCCCAAACATCGCCGGCTAAACTTATACATCTAATACATACCGTATACACACTTGAATTGTTATGAACTGTTGAACAGTTGTTTTCTATGCCCTTGAATTGAATTATGGCAGCAATGTGTAGTATTATGTTTCCACTAAAGATGTCAGTAGTCGCACCATCATTGATGGTATCAAGTGACCGACAAAAAAGAGGCATATTTTTTTGGGCCTAATTGATCTTAACAATATTAATATTAACAGATGATTTTTAATGTCACTTCGCTGATTTTGCACATTTAGCTGATTCAGCAAAATTCATTCTGTAGCTTTGCTTAAGGCTGTAGATTTTCACAAGCTTGTTATGAAAGCCTGATCTATCAAGCATGATCTGTTTTGAGGTCATGACACATTTAGTTGTACACTTGGGAGCAGTCTACCAAAGACACAATAATCCTTATTGGAATCCCTCACTCATTTTTCTTATCATGCCCTACATGGCTGTGAATTTCTAGAAGGAACCCTTAAAGAAGCAGAGTTGGTTTCACAGCCATGTTTTTGTGTACACATTAAGGCTAAGTATAGCATGATGTGGATATCTGGCTGAATTTCAGCTGCTCCTTTGCCCCATGTCCTCGATCAAATGCTGACCAGTGGGACAACAACTGCAGTTGCCATGCTCTGAAAAAACAATCATGCTTGTCAAATAATCTCATTCCTTTCAGGATGTGATTTAGTTATCTTGAACTTGTCGGAGCAGGGGAATTATCAGGCAATTAGGCAATACTGGGGGTTACATTTTAACAAACCTAGTCAAGGCCTAATCATCCTTCTTCTGTTCACTAGAGAAGCTTGATTAGCTCATGGTAATGTACTTATGCTGGACTGAATAGCTAGATGTGTGGGTTTAAAGGTAAAGTTGGGGAGTTTCATCCTCTCCTAAGACAAAAGAAAGTGGACAGAGGAAATATTCTGCTCGTCTTCAGCTTAGCAACACAGAGTAGCGTAGGAGGCGTCATAGGGACTGCATGCCAGAACTGTGGAGCAGAAAATGAAAAGAAGAAAAAGCACATGATTGATTTGACAGAAGAACCTGATAGAGAGGAATACGCTGCAAGGAACAACCCGTGCAGTTTGTTTGCTGTTGATAATTATCTGACAAGAGTCCATTCAGCATATTATCTGGATAGCTGTCCAGTGACTTCGTGGCCACACAGATTTGTCTTGTTCATCTCAGTGAATCTCTTGCTTGTACTTTACTCCATTCTGGTCTAAATCTTTTGTGGACCCATAATATAGCCTTGTGGCATGCCACTCTCTTGGCCTGGAGATTAGTTACAATAGAAATCCCATTACATTTCCCACTAATACATATAAACAGTACAGCTCTTGATTTTCATTAACACCACTCTGTGCCTGGCCTTGTAAGTTTGTTAGAACACTACTCATTCAGCTTAAACCTTAATAGTTTGCTTCAGAGGAAAAGTAGACATATTTAGAGCAATGGTTCTTAAAAAACAGGGACTGTCAGTGGTCCAATAATCATTGAAAATAATTGAAATCCGGGAAAAGCCACAATTACTACGTTTTATGTCTATAAATATGTCAAATGTTGTCTAACCCAAATAATATTTTTAAAAAATGGCTTGTTTGTGTGGAACGTATGAAGCGGTTCTGCTATAAGTGCTTCCTGACTATAAAGGTTCTGACTATAAAACCTCTCACCTGACGAATGATATTAGCAGTACATTTACATGATTTGGCAGACGCCCTTATCCAGAGCAACCTACATTTTAAAGTTGAGGGTCAAGGCCCCAACAGGGGCAACAACAGTTTGAACCTGGGACCTTTTGAACCATAGTTCAATGCCTTTACCATTGTGCTCCTCCTAGTCCCAGGACCATTTCTCACTCACTCAGTCATTCATCGTCTACACCGCTTCATCCTGTGTACAGGGTCGCAGAGGGGCCTGGAGCCTATCTCAGGAGACTTAGGGCACGAGGCAGGGTACACCATGCACACCATGCGTACCATGTGTACGAAGCCATCGTTGGGCACACACACACACACACACACACACACACTCATTCACACACTGCAGGCAATTTTGGGAACACCAAAAACAGTCTTTGGACTGTGGGAGGAAACTGGGGGAACTCACCAAACATGGGGAGAACATGCACAAACAGAAATCGAAACCGGACTCTGGAGGTACAAGGCGACAGTGCTAACCAATAAGTATTATACTTTTTTTTTTTTAATCAAAATATCTCTCTATGTATAGCCTTATTTCTGATGAACAAACTTTTCTCTGCTTGAGGCCATATAGAATAAAGTACGCACCAGTGTTGCACTTCTTTAAGAGTTCCCTACCTCAACAGCTGTATTAACAGTCATTAACAGCTAGACTTGATGTGGTCAGAGAGCTGGATGTAGTGTACAGTGTATGAACGCACTACAGGCTCATTCTGTAAACAACCATAGAGTTCATAGAGTCAAGCCAGAAAAGTCCCGCATAGTTTTCTTATCTCATTTGTCATAGGAGTGAAAAAAAATCTCACCAAAAGCCAAACCAAAGCCCGACCTTGAACTCGGTTTAACGGTGTAACAAGTGGCTCGTGCGAGCTCGGAGCTTCCCGCGGGCTGAGAGTAAAGAGAGCGCAGCTTACTTTGGAGCGGCGGTTTGCTGGCTGCCAGAGCCGAGACGTGTCTCCGCAGGCTGAGAACTTTGTTCTCCAGTGTTCCCGAGCGATGGCAAACGGAGGCGATCTCTCCTTCGAGTTCCTCCAGGATGCTGACGGACTGCCTGCACAAGTCGGAGAGCTGTCTGAGGATGGAGCTCAGGCTGAAGCCGCACACGTCCGCCAGGTCCGCGCACGGCGCTCGGGCGCTCCTCAGCGCGCTTTTGCACACGTCCTTGGGCGCGATGATGCGCTTGCAAAACGGCATCTTCTTCTCCTCTCTTTTTTCTCCCAAATAGTTAAGAGTTGGTTCGTTCGGCGCTTCCGGTCAGCGCGCGCTTTCCCCGCGCTGAACTCCGAGGCTGGCGCGCGGTGAGGACAGAGCGAGTGCGGGCATCTTTTTTGCGTTGCGGCTGATTGTCCACTGCGCGGAGCTCTGCTCAGTCTGCACGCGGCCAGAGAGGAAAACTGCGAGGGAGGATTCAAAAGTCAGCGGCTTTACAGGAGGGTGAAGCTCAGCCACAGGTACAGGAGCTGCGGCCAACAAGTGCATAAACTCAAAGGAAAGAGCATGGCACATTTCTGAGCCATTCGAGATGCGGTATCATTGCGGACACTTTAATACTATAGTGTGTGGATTGGATGCACACACACACACACACACACACACACATATCTGAAACTTTTAAATAGTCCTCAGCTGGAGACAAATTAAACAGGAATGACATTTGCGCAAATTCACACCACTTTTCTTTCTACTTTCTCCCTAACACCGTATAGATTACAAAAAAAAAAAAAAACGTTTTTCTGATTTTAAACCTAATGTGCCGTTCAGATCATTGGTGCTGTAAATATAGTGTTGCCCCTGATCAGCCCAGAACCCCAATAACAAAGAATTCACCGAGCCTTTATAGCTTTGCCCTTTAATTAGTGGGTCCGAAATTCTTGCTGGTACATCTAGTTCAGTGTCCACTTGTATTCAAAAAGTACTCAGGTGTCCATATCTGTAGTTTCTTTCACACCTGAACTATTCATTTCTGAAGATCAGAAGATTTTTTTTTGTTGCATCTCTTGCTAGATGAAAAAAAAAAAAAAAAAAAGTAAGTTTGGCAACTTTAAGTTTTAACAGCTGCACTTCAAGACCGTAAATTTCAACACTGCAAATGCACCCAGGTTCAATAGTGGAAAAGAAAAGAAAAAGAAAGGGGAAAAAAAACTTCCTCCAATCCTTACAATCCTTCCACCAGACCAGACCAGATGTTGGCCCCTCCCAAAGCTCACATCTGCTGTATGTGTGCACCCCCACCCTAAAGTATAACTTGGCTGACTTACAAGTTTTTGTTCATCTATTCATATATTTCTTAGAACTGCAAGCTGGACAAGTTAAGCTGAGCAGAACTGGAGAAGAAGAAGAAGAAGAAGAAGAAGACAAAGGGGAGCAGGTAGATGAGTGGCATGTAACCCATTACCACTTATGTCATCAAGCATCCTTCCATCCATACATGATTTTATAAAAGTCTGTCATGCTGTAATATAGATTAGAAACATGTGGGGGAACCACGTCTGGCTGTTAGTGAAACATGACTGACTCCATTGTTCCAGGTCCCCACCCCATTACACACAGTCCAAACACGCAGGCAGAAATACTCCAAGAGGGACCTTGAGGCTGACCCTTTCAAGCCCACCTCTTTTTGCTAAAATGATTTCCCTGGTTTGTCTAACATTTCTTTCTTCTTTTCTTTTTCTACACACACAGATGTTTAAAGATGCATTAATTCACAAAGTAAACCTAATATGCTGAGCAACTAAAACATTAACACACAAACACTAGCAATTTTATACCAGGGAATGGGTGGGGCTCACCTGTTTAAGCAGGGATGAAAGACCAGCCCGTCTGGTGTCCGATCCCACAGATAAGTCAGCGCGGCACAAATCACTGAAAAAAGTTAATTCTGGGGACGATAGAAAGGAACTAGAACACCTGGTGCACCGCGGCCCACCATGCCTCGGATTCAGTAGGCAAAAGAGCCCAAGGCCACTGACCTGGAGTCCAAACTCCCCCATCTCATCAAGCATCCACAGGATGTGCTGCACAAACAAGTCAGATCCATGGAGGCCCCACCCTGCAACCCAGAGCACCCAAAGGATCCACAGACAATGTAGTGGTGCCAAGGACCATATCACCCCCCAGAGGTCTTGTGGAGTCATTCCCAGAGGGGTTAGAACTGCCTAGGCATCACAGGTGGAACCTACATAATACTAGGCATAATGTTTTGCATTGTTCTGTTAAGACTCTACATACATTACTAGTTGTAAAATGTTTCCAGTTTTTTTTTTGTTTAATTTCAATAATTACTGTTTACAGCTTATTTAAAAAAAATCTAGTATGTCAAAATATTCAAATATTTGGTTTCAAATTTGAGCAAAATTACTATAATACAGTATAAATACTGTGTATCTCTCAGTCTAGTTCAGTACACACAACCACATTCATGGGAAAAACTGCTGACTGACGATCACTGATGATTATTGAGGGGAAGACAAAGAAGGGGGCCAAAGTCCTCCTCTTAGATGAAAGTAAATTGACAGAAGTTAATTTGAAGTTAATTTGGAAATTAAGGTTCCAGAGTCTGGAGGAAGAAAGGAGAGATACTGAAGACAAGTTGCCACGAGATTGTAGAGCACTTCATTCTTCTGTTTGCTGATAAACTTTCTGCAAATGCTGATTTCCTTTTCCAGCAGGATTTAGCACCTGCCCACCGTGCCATAACTAACTATGATTCTACTGTGCTTGATTGGCCACACACACACACACATTTATATACACTACTCACAATAAGTTAGGGATATTGTTATTTACATGAGTGCTTTTCCTATTTGCTCTGAATTTTAATGAAATAAGTAAAAGTTCCCTTTGATATTACTAATAATGTATGAGAAGAAA
>JAQMYJ010000001.1:14960198-15003479 GCA_030014305.1 Clarias laeviceps | reverse complement strand
TGTTTAAACCCTTTACAATGAAGATCTGTAAAGTTATTTGGATTTTTACAACATTATTGTTGAAATACAGTCCTGAAAAAGGGACATTTCTTTTTTTTGCTGAGTATATAAACTTTTGATCGGAGTGTTTGGTTGATTTATTAGTTATTTGACTCCTTTTTAAAACCTATGTGATAATGACTTTACATGACCACTATCCTTAAATAAGAAAAATATTTTTGCATTTAAACTTTTAAGCACAACTGTATGGTTTATGCAGTGATGGCATATACAGTGTGAGTGAGCCAAGAAAAAAAATGTACACACTTCTGGAAAGAAACAGATATGACATTAATAATATACATCATACTATTTTTTTCCTTAAGAGTATACACATTTTTTTGGCCGACTCTGTAGTCTAAGCAATATGACAAAAGAGCAAATCATGTTGATCAGCACAGTTGTGATGTAATCGTAGATATCACAGCCATGCTGATATTCAGTACAACCTTGAGGTTGCTTTTATACATTTCCAAAAACATTTACCCGATTGATTGATCTTATCTGCAACTAGATCAGGACTTCTTTAAATCACAAACAGTGAGCATGTTAGCAATACAGCATTAAGGTGGAGAGAGTGTAATTAATGACTTAACACCTGCAACATGGAGTAATAAACATCCAAGTGCTAATGTATTCTGTATCAGCTATTGTGATTGTCTCTTGTCCAATCACATTACTTGGTCAGATGATAAACCAACTCAGCATGAACTTTCATTGAGACTTACCAGAATGTACTGTACATCACCTGGTTTCACTAGAGTACCTTGTAATGTGCATCATGCATTTGGTGCAGTCAAGTAATGGCAGACTGACATTTTACCCGAGTTGAAACTAGGATTCTATTAAGTTGACTTGGTTAACCCCTGACCTAGAAAAATACAGTAGGTCTCAAATTATTTGGATATTTAGTTAAAACAAATGCCATACCTTTGCCTATTGAAATCTTTTGGTATTTGATGTTAAATACTAGTCATTTATCTTTAGAGTAATCTATTGTGTTTATGCATTAAATGACTAAGATGGATGGAGGACTGAACAGAAATTAAATAGTTTTAAAGAGAAATATTAATTTGTTAAACTTACATAGACTAACTGTTAATACTATACCTAAAACATGTTACCTCCTAAACAATTCAAGTATCAGATGAAAATTGTCACAACTGGATGCAATTCATGATTAAATTGGTTTGATAACGCTGTCATATTCAAGAGCTGCATATAAATCATAATGGAAATTACATCTGTCTGCATAGATGCTTCATTAGCATGGATTTTCCACCCAGCTGTCAACTTGTGCCTCGTTACTAGCATAAAAAAAATAATTCAATCTTGTGCCGTTATAGTTGTAAATATTTTTTATTTGAAACCAGGGTTTGGGAAGTCTTGAATGGACTTAGCTGCTGCTCTGCTTGGCAGCCAGTCTCTTGTCTCTCTCCTCAGCAATGGTCAGACGGATACCCTTTCCACGAGGAATGGACACCCAGGCCTTGTTACCCTGGGTAAGTGAACAGCCACAGAAAAGAAATCATGTTTAGAAAGTACTTTCAGCAGCAGGAGTTTGGAATTCACTAATACGTGTCTGATTCTTAAATTTACATAGGTCATGATTATGAATGATTAATAAAACCCTCAATATTCTTTGAACTTTTTACCACCTTTGAACAAGGGTCAACAAATAAATTAATGAATAAATTAATAAAAAATAAATAAAGACAAAGCAGCATGCATCAGTAGATGTCCATTTCTTACTCACCTTGCCAATGACAAAGATGTTGGAGAGCCTGGTGGCAAAGCTGTTGCCCGTGCTGTCTTTCACGTGCACCACATCAAAGGAGCCAGGGTGCCTCTCTCGGTTGGTGATGACACCAATACGACCCAAGTTAGCACCACCCGTCACCATGCACATGTTACCTACGCACAGGAAAAAAGGACAGGAGACACGTTACTCATGTGGATTTAACAGACAATGATCACAACAAATAATTAAGATTACAAGATAACTGGTTGTTGCCAGTCTGTGCAAGTATCCATGTGCTACCCACATCAGTACTGACTGGCTGCAGTAAAAATTAACAAGTAACAATGACAGGACTGACCGGTGTCAAACTTGATGAAGTCTGTGATTTTGCCAGTCTCCAGGTCAATGCGGACCGTGTCGTTGGCCTTGATCATGGGATCAGGGTAGCGGATGGTGCGGGCATCGTGGGTCACCAGGTGAGGGATTCCCTTAGTTCCAATGAGGATTTTCTTCACCTTGCAAAGCTTATACTACAGACACAAACATTTGGTAATGAACTTTAATGCAAAATCAAAAGTTGCTGTTGCAAAGAAAGTAAATATAGAGAATAGTGAAATGGTGGCTCAGCAGTTATTGCTCAATTTGCCACGGCAAAGACCTTTAACGCTCAAGTGCTCAGCTTCATCTAAACTCTAGGCAAGCAAGCAAAAAATAAAAACTTTTTTAAATTCGATTTACATGTTTGGCCTGAATAACTCAAACGAGTGACAGCATTATCTGAGCTTCTATATTTGTAACATAGTAATTTTAATGCCATAATGGAAAACCAGGTTTGGGTTTACATGCAACTAACACACTGAATAGAGCTAATTGAGTTCACTGACCACAAGCCATGTGTAGTCAGGAGTTGAATTCATGATTTCAATAATTAGCACCACAAGCTCTTTTACCACAATTATAATCAGCATCCTATGCAAATACATTTCCCAATGCACCATGAAACACAGTCTGCTCACCTTGGCCTCCTCGTTGGTTATGCGGTGGACGGTAAAACGGCCTTTCACATCGTAGATCAGGCGGAAGTTCTCTCCAGTCTTCTCAATGCTGATCACATCTGCAAGCCAGAAAACAAATACTGTAACAATGTACATAAACTGTTCACAGAACCTGCTCCAAGTCCCACGCAAAGAACCCAGGCCTTATAGAGCAACGCACCAGGTGTTATTTCACAAGGCTTAGCATCATGCTACATCACCAGGTTTGGACAATGAATCAAGACCAGATTTAATATTCTCTTGGCAATCCTCTCGAACTCCGACTGGGTGAATGACGATGGCTCCATTAAAACACTCCAACATGTGCCAGCCTTGGAGGAAGGACATCTAACAGCTCCTCCATCTGCTATCAAATTCATCCATTGCACATAAACCACTGACTTCAACACGACACCAACACATGCCTATAACTTGTAAGCAACTGCAAGTGGAAAATAAACAGTAATCCTGAATCTGCTGCTATTCCACACATCAATAATCAAAAACCCAACACACTGGAAAAAAAAAAAAAAAAAAAAAAAACTACATCTCATCAGTTGATTATAACTAACTAACTGCAAGCTATCATTAAAATGTGGAAATCATACACCTTTACTTTCATATTTTTTAACTTTAAATTCTCTAAGTATTAAATTCTCAATACGGCTAATGTTGTACTTGCTTTTTAAATTCTAACTGGTACCAGTGTTCCTCCACATCTATGACTACATATGGAGACCAGTTGAGCAGTGAATGCAATATAAAAAAACCTGCCCAGCAAATCTCAACATGCACATGACAATCACTGAATGAATTGAAAATGCATTACATAAATTTTATTCACCTAAACCAAATTTAGTTTAATATTTACTGTAAAATATTTTATAGTGTAACATGACAAATATGTCCCAAAATAAATAGACTTAAACTAAAAAACAGTTTTAACCACCAAAGGGTGGTTAAGGCTGCATAATTTGTTTATTATTGTTTCGATATTTAACTATTTGAACTTACTATTTTCTATTCAAACATTTTGGACGAACGTCAAATAATGGCACAAATGATCAAATCCCATTCTAAGAGTATGTTTGCTGACAGTGATCAACTTAGAATTTGTCAACTGATGTTTATTTATTTCATAATTCAATTCTTGACTATATTGCCTGTAATAAATTGCAGACTTCTAATTAAATAACAGCCCAATGTTGTGATTTTAAAATGTGTGCGATTAAATGTGCAGCACTAACCCGGGTTATAATTTGTAGAATATTATGCTTACAATAAAGTTTCAGCTGTGTGACAGTCCGTGTTACGCTTATAGTAGACAGTCCAAATAGACAAACCCAATGGTATTTTACATGAAATAAACTGCAATTCTGGTGGTTGGATATAAATAAATCTAAATAAGCCTGCACCAAGTTTCCTCGGTGTTGCAAGTGCACACATTTGAAATATGAGGCAAAAAGTTTGTGCATCTTAAGGGGGACTTCAACAGCTTTGGCTTATAAAGTACAATTCCATGCCTGCGCACAGACAGTAGTTTGAAAGATGGCAACAAAGGAGAGTTAAAGCGAAATTTGAAGAAAGTTTGGAGAAACATTACTTGATTACCAAGTTTACACAGCTGATAGTTTTGCAGTGAAGGTGCAGAGTTTTTGTAGCAGAGTTGAATATTGTACTATTTCAAAGTATTACCAGTAATGTAAAGTAAATTTAACAACAAAAGTAGCAACAAAATGTATTTCACACCTTTAAAGATCCAAAATGAGTTTTAAAGGATTTAAGAAATGCAATCAAACAAACAAATTTAAATGGCTACATGTTATCTATGTGACCTGATGAAAAGGATGTGCATCAGTTCTACCCTTTTACTAACACGACCACACACCGACTCACCCATAAATCCAGCAGGGTAGGTGATGTCGGTGCGGACCTTGCCATCGACCTTGATGAACCTCTGCATGCAAATCTTCTTGACCTCGTCTCCGGTCAGCGCGTACTTCAGCCGGTTCCTCAGGAAGATGATGAGAGGCAGGCACTCCCTCAGCTTGTGGGGACCGGTGGAGGGCCGAGGAGCCTGGCAGTCACAAAACACAGCACTACATCAGAGATGGGCACATTTTTCACAAGAAGAAAATGCCCTGCTCAGTCACACAAATGAACATCATTAAGGAAATGGGTTTGAGGAAAACCATGTGGAAGAAAAATAACACTTACAAACACTCCTGTAAGTTTGTCAAGCATCCAGTGCTTGGGCGCAGCGACGCGCTTCAGGTGCTTCTTCGGTCCTCTGGCCTTAAACACAATAACCACCATTTAATTTTCAGTTTAATTTGAAATTCTGATTGCTTTTTCAAAATTTTATTCAGGGGCAATCCTGGCTAACACGCTTCGCTTTCTTAGCATGAGAAAGCTAACCAATTAGCTTCATACACACGAACACAGAAAGCAGCCGCGGCCTTCAGTGACACAACCGAACAATATTCACTGGACTTACCACACAGCCACTAAAGCTTCTTTTCACACCAAGGACAAAACTATTCAAACGTTTAGTACGAGTTTATATTGCTAAACCCAGTGTAAAAGTGCTGTGTAACACTAATGTGGCGGCAGCCAAGCGAGAGACCCGACACTGAAGCCGAGCTACTGACCGTAAATAACTTTAATACAAAAATCTACTCAATCCTCAATAATATTAGGGTTAATAAACATTTCGTGTGTGAAAACATGATAATTTAACGTTTTTATTGTTTAATACTGTGTAAAAAGACTGATGATTATGGATGAAATGGAAAGAGGACCGAAAAAAGAAATCTGCTCACCATGTTGGAGTCTGCGGAAAAGGGCCACCTACTTCCGGGGAAAGAAAGATATGCCGCACTACGGCGCGTGAGGAGGGACAGTGAGGACTGCGCGCGCGTCTGCCCCCTAGTGGTTTGGATCATATTCAGGCTCAGACTCAGACCAAAGAGGGGAAAAGAAAAACTTCAATAAAAAAAGGTGTATTTGGTTAAAGGCGTAGTGATTGGTTAAAGGCGTAGTGATTAACCGTGTTGCCTTGCACCTCCAGGTTCCGGGTTCAATTCCCGGCCAGGCTCGATTCCCATCTCTTTGTGCATGGAGTTTGCATGTTCTCCCCGTGCTTGGTGGGTTTCCTCTGGGTACTCTGGTTTCCTCCCATAGTCCAAAGATATGTAGGTTAGGTTAATTGGTGTTCTCAAATTGCCCGTAATGTGTGTATGTCTGTGTGCCCTGCGATGGATTGGCGCCCTGGTGTACCCCGCTTCGTACCCTAAGTATCCTGGGATAGGCTCCAGGTCCCTGCGACCCTGAATACAGGATTAAGCAGTATAGAAGATGAGTGAGTGAGTATTCGGTTAATATATTACATCAAACAATCAAATGAATTGTATAACAATTTTAATGACTAAAAGTTTAATTAAAATATCTGTTTTTAATTTAATCTGCAATTACAAAATGGCGAATGTATGTGTTTAAAAAGTATATCAAAACCCTAACGTTTCCGGGCCTATTATAATATTTGAGAAAGAAATATGGCTGTTAGAGAGTTGAAAGGACACACAAGCAAACAGAATAAGGGATGTAAATAGCACCAACCACTTTTTAATCAAAGTAGAGATCACACAGAACAGTACTGTATTTGAAAGACGGTAACAACGTGATTTTTAAATGAATTTTGCCTAAATGTGTATAAATTAATCTTTTGCCATGCTTTCGGGTTGCATTCAATCCCACAAATCATGCACAACTTGAAAAGAAAATGTAACGTTTTTATCTGTAAATCATATTTATTTCTTACATTTCCATTTATTTATTTATTTTTTTACCTTTTTTACCTTTATATGTCACATTATAATTGTCTAACATTTTATCACAGATTATTATTATATTCCAACAGTACAATCTGCAACTAGAACTACACCATGAGAAAAACTCAAATGGGACAATCTCCATCCATCCAACCTCTGTAGTCCAACCAGGGGCCATGGCGGGCAATGGTGATTACTATTGTATTTATTCCCATCTTATGACTGTGGTAGAACCTCCGGTCAACATTCACACACATTCACACGTTTCGGGCAATTTGGGAACGCCAATTAGTCTGCATGTCTTTGGACTGTGGGAGGAAACTGGAGTACCCAGAGAAAACCCACCAAGCACAGAGAGAACATGCACACAGACCCAGATGCAGGAATCAAACCTGGACCCTGGAGGTGCAAGGCGCAGTCTTTATCTCCAGACAACAACAAACACCGCCCAGTTCCCAGTTTAAGTTCCTATCTATGCTGCTTCCTCTTCAACAAATCAAAGGAGAAGTGAGCGGGAAATATTATGCATATTTCCTACTCATATTGGTATAATTTTCATTACCAAATTATGACAGCTGAAAACTACGTAAAAACAATTCTACTGGTGGATATTAAAGATGAACTTTATGCCAAGTCGAGTTAGTGGTTTGATGTCGGAAAGGCTTTATTTTTAGTCAGATATCTCTCCTCCATGAATGAAAATCTCATTCAGGAAATACCAGGCAGTGGGACAGAACAGCTGTGTGTTTATGATAGAAGATAAAGTGGGTCAGTGACTTATCTGTTAACAATGACCTGCATGTTTGATCTCTTCCCTCAGAGCTACTCTGTGTAAGCTGATAGATAATACCACAAGATCTAGGTTAATATGATATACTATATAACTACTAACTCATATTTTGTTCATGCTTGCTTTTGCTGTTTTTGGTGTGTAAACACAGGCTAGCATGTGAAAAGGGTTCTAGTGTCCCCTCAGGACACGTCTACACATAGGCACCTTCTGCAATTTTCATTTGCCTGGACGCAGAAGATTCAATAATGTCCACTAGATGGCAGTAGATCGTGTATCTTCATTGTCTGTATCTAACTGCTTCAATAGAGTTATCATTGAGCTCTTGGGTCTCCAGCCAAATTAATTATTTTGGTGGAAAAACTACAGTTCAGCATGATGGATGAAGAAATTGTAAGAGCTTCAGTGGCTGTGATATCAATGGTAATTTAATCTCTTACCTTACATTGACATGAGGAGTTTAAAGTGAGTGTGATCAGCTTGATTTTACCAATACCATATGAATAAGGAAAAAAGAATACAGACTTTAATTTTCAGTACTGCTCATCCCTGTACTGGTGAAAAGGAGGGTCTTGAGTTATTCCGGGGAGCTGATGGCACAAGGCAGGGTACACCCTGGATAGTGCGCACAAACACACTCCCACATTAATCATGTACTAAAGGCAATTCGGAAACACCAATCTTTGGACTATAGGGCAAACTGGAGTACCTGGAGGAAATCCACAATACACAGCGTGCAAGCTCCACATAGACTGGATACGAGACTCATGCCCAACTCTGGAGTTGTGAGGACACAGTGTTAACCACTGATCCTCTGTTTAACATTAAATTTGTATATTTTAGAATTCATGGTGGAGCTGAATGAAAATTTTCAGTATGATAATTAGTGCCCTAGTTCATGGTAGATATGAGATGTAATAGTTTCTGCAATTGCATTTTTTTTGGGTGATGCATGTTTAATTAATTTTAAACATAATCACCAAAGTGCTCAAAGAGAAACAATTTTATAAGAACAGTGAAGAAATTTTCATTTTGACTTCACAGCCATTTTTAAAACTGGTGACCCTCATTTAAAATTACTTTGCCACCTTTATCTGTTAAGTAAATATTTCAGATTGGATCATATGCCATATTATTAGTACATATCAATAGCACACCCATAATCTCAACAGAGGGCAAGTCAATGTTAGTAGATCTCTAATTAGAGTATAAAAGGTTATCAATAGCGTTCACAATTTATTTTGCCATTTTCTGCTCAACCTCTCTTTTCAGGTTCAGTCCCATTATTTTCATCAGAAACAAAAATTACACAGGTCAGATTAAAGGTTTTTAGCTCGATTTTTATTTACTTATATTTTGAAAAACAAAATATTGAGTACACTTATTTAAATATAATTGTAATCACATCTTTTGTAGAAAATACACAAGTTGGAAAGAAAGTGCTAAACAAATAAAAAAATTACCACTTATGATTCATTCCGACTGTTAAACCAAAAAGAAATTACTTCATTATTTATTATTTTTTTTATCAACACAGGTCTGCATTAGTCAAATGCTAAACAACATGACAGTAGAGTCTTTAGATCTTTCTATCATTTTTCTATTCGCATACAAAAAAAAAAAAAAAAAAAAAAAAAAACATTCGATTAGACATGTACAAATATAGTGCTTTTGTAATAGGGTTCATATTCTAAATCATTTAGTTGCTTGAAGTAACCTGTCGAGTTTCTGCTGCTGTTCAATCTTTCTTGACTTGAAGTGGGGCTACCAGTGGAAGAAATGGACACGTCCATCATTAATATATTTAACCATGGAAAACTGTCCAATAGATCAAGTTACCCAAGTGGAAAGGAGTCTGGTGATGACATGCATTTTGGAAAAGACTAGCCCATGCTGGTTTCAGGATCACCTTCCATTACAGAACAGAAACACCACCCGGCTGCTCATATGGACAGAACCCACAGATGGCAGGTGACAACAGGTGAAGCCGATCCACTAGAGTCCGCATGTACATCTCGTCTTTCAGAAGGAATGTATTGAGGATTGACAACATTTATTGTAGTTTTGACCTCAGGTGGTAAAGATGGACACTGAATTTAAGAAGGGAAAAATCTATCCAACAAGGTTACAAAAAGCCAGCTTCTGTGGTAGACTTGGTGGTAGACGACAAAAAAAAAAAAAAAAAAAAAAAAACACATCTGGTAGCGCTTGTGTTGGAGTTCTAGTCCACGTGTGAAGCTTATGACTTAACTCCATGTCTTGTGAATTGGAAGAAATTCTTGCATGCTTTGAAAGCAGAGCTAGGAACTGATTATAACAAGCAAAAAAAACTTAACATGAACAGAAAGAAATTTACCACATTTTAGTTTCAAGAGAGCCTCTCTGCAGGAGTTGTCCAAGCAGTTTCTTGATTGCGCACTATACCTCTGCAGCTTGAACTAGAAGTGTCTTTACACATGAAATGAGTCTTTTATTCTCACATTTTCATGAACCATCCAACAGTGTCTCAGGTGCAAACCAAACAAAAACAAACAAAACAAAAAAACAGGAGGCAGCCAAAAGTGATCAGGAACTTTCTTTTAGGAGGGTCAACACCCAGCAGGTACATCCGATATGAAGTCAAACTCATTCTGGCCCAGCCACAGTTCTGGAAGTTCATTAGCCCTGTCCAAACCCAGCTCCACTACCAGAGACATCAGGACGTCCTCGTCCACTGGATCAGAATCTATGATGCCGGAGCTTTGAGCCATCCCAGTGCCAGAGATTTGTGCTGGACTCATTGAACTGCTAAATCCTCTGTTGGATCCAGAGGACACTGTAGAAGAGACTGCCAAGCTCTGATAGTGACTGTTGAGTTTCTGCAGCTGCATGGAAGCGATGAGGTGCTGGCTAGACTGCAGACAGAAGGGCTGGGACTTGGTAAGGCTTGGAGAGGAAGAGTGGAGACTGGGAGCTGGGTACTGCGGGCCTGTTTTGCCAGAGTTTGTGTAGTGCAGGAGGGTCAGAGAGTCACGGTCCTTCATGCTTGAGCTGGAGAGCAGAAGTAAGCTCATTACCTGGTGACACCTGTGACACAAAAAGAGTTATGCAAATAGTGAACCGGGCTGTGTAATTATTAGATGGTTAACCCTAAACCAGACTTTTTAAGATGGAATCCTGGTCAGTGCTGATATTTACTCCCTCAGTAGACCAAGACTGTGACCACAAATATTTCACTTTATCCCAAAACACCTTTGTTAACCAGCAAGAACAAGAACACTTAGCTTGTCAGTTGAGCCACTTTATAATAAATCATGCTTCATCAAGTAAATTACAACAGCACTCAGTCGACGATGGTAATTACTAGGCTGCACCTGTACATTCTTAATGGGCAGCAAATTATAAGTCCCAGTCTTTAAGCAGTGAAAAGAAAATCAGTTCAAAATAACATTAGCATGCCAATTAGAAACATTTTGTAAATAGTAGCACGCTTTTAGTACAGCAACAATTTTTAAGCAAGCTACTTATTAACATGTTCATAGTCATGAGGCAGTCATGAAGCTGTTCAGACAAACCTTTAATGGGGTGTAGAAATCAGTCCCCTCATAATTTAATAGAATTAGAGAAGAGAATATGCTGGAGGAGCATTTATGAGTCTATGAATGGGTTAGTGAAGTCATGTGACACTGCATCACTCAGAGTGTGAGAGTCATGAGGCTGACTTTGAGGTACTTAATCATTTAATCATTCACACTGCCCCATTTCCCTGCATTCCTCTTTAGGCTTGTGTTTAGTGGAAAGATATAATTGCAAAAGGCTGGCATGCAGCTGTAACAGGCTTCTAGCAAGGAGGAACACACAAGCTCGTCTCATCAGGCCTCCTTGATGCCGACAGCTGTGGGGCATTCAGCTCAGGATCTTCATGATAAGACATTGTGTGCATTATTCATTGCCTGGAAGCGATTAAATAAATGGTTAACTTCATTAGCATTGACCAAACAGATATTCTGGTCAACAGAGAGCATTTATTCGATAATCTAAAACCTGAAATGAATGACTTCATTATAAACTATAAATGTATGTAACCTTGACACATAAGATCATGGGTTAAAATCAGAATGTTTTTAGTTTGACATAAAAACATGCAATAAACTCCAAGGTCCTGAATGATCTTTCCCAAAGGAAACAATTGATAGTGCCAGTAATGTCATAAGCAAGACATTGTTTTAAGGACTACTCTACTATAAGTCAAGTCTCTCTCTAGTAGGCCTATCAATAGCCAATAAGATGGTTAGGATTAGCCAGTCATTATTGGTGTCGGTTACACAACTAATTATGTCACAAGTTAGTTGAAAGATCAGTTTGTTACAAAAAAGATCAAAGCTTGAGCAGTGGATTATGTAGGATAGAAGAAAGTGAAAAGTGAATATGAATAATTTGCTACTTCGAGTGGGAAATAGGATTAGTATAAAAGTATATATATAAAAAGTTAGAAATAGTATTAAAAAAAAAGTTACAAAAAATTACACTTGTCATAATGGTTCACATTCTTTAACATACTCACTAAAAACCTTTAAAAATGAGAAATCAGTCATTTAACCTTTTTGACTAAAGAAAATAATCTGATAAACTTGTACATTACAACTGGCAAATTTATACAGAAAAAAGAATGTACACAGATTCTCTCTAACTGTATGAATTTACCTTAGAGAAAGTCAGCAGTGTGTCGTTTGCGCTCGTGGCTTGAGTATCACGCCGGTGTCAGAGCTGAGCTGCTCATCAAATCACTTAAATAACGACAGGAGGAATGAATGAAGAAAAAAAACCATGCGGTGACAAGTTCCTGTAAAAGATGCAAAGCGTGGTCTATGATCTGCTCAAGACTTGTCTCTCTTCCCACAGCAAGATCAGAGAATCCAGCTCCTCAATCAAAGGCACTAAGCCTAAATACACACACACACACACACACACACACACACACTCGGAGCGCGTTGGAGTCGGCTGATTAATGCGGAGCGGATTTTTAGGACTGGACTCTAGTTGTAGATACATTGTTGCCATATTTTTACGACGTGCGGTCTGGGTGGTTGACACGTGATACAAATTAGTTTTTTAAATGATCATCAAATCATACTTGAATTATTTAACTTGTGAGTCATGTGATGTGGAAAAAAACCCTACTCTGTAGAGGGTGACCTGGTGAGGGACACTCTGGATGGAGTACCAACTCATTGCAGGACACACACACACACACACACATGCACAATTTATCATACATTATGTACAAACATAGTCTTTCATGCAAGAACATGAAAACTCCATCAACAGATATCGCAGCTATTTTGTCATTTTCTGCTCAGCCTTTTATTTTATGTTCAGTCCCATTATTTTCATCAGAAACAATAAAAAATGACAAAAAAGTCAAATTAAAGGTTTTGAGCCTGGAAAATTTTAAAAAACAAAATAGAGCACACTTATATAATACAATCAAACAAATTATAATACAAGTCATATATTTAAAAAAATACACAATTTAGAAGGAAAGTGTTAAACGTATGAACGAACAAACAAACAAAAATCACTTATGGTTTCTTTAGAATTGCTAAACCAAAATAGTGTTTGTAATTTATTTATTTATACAGTTAATCATACTGTAACAAATGTATTTAGGTAATGAAGTGGAGCACATGGAGGAAACCCACAAAGCAGTTAGAGAACATGCCAACTCTACACACACACACATGCACACACAGACCAGAGGTGATATTCAAAACCCAAACCATGTAGCTGTGAGGCAACATTGCTAATCGTGCCCCTGATTACAGAATATTGTATATTACTTGTGTAATGTGTAAAGTGTTACTTTTTTAACAATAATATTGCAGTCTTGCATATAAATGCACTACATACAGTACATTGCATATTGCTATTAAAACATGTAGCCTCCATGCTGATAGATTTTTTTTGTTCATAATTGTTTTTTGCTTCTTTTTTTTTTAAATGGGATAAAAAATGAGAGTGAGGAAAATAAATATCCATCTTTTTTTTATTTATATATATTTTTAAAGATTTTTAATAAAAATATATATAGCCTATATGAATTAGTGTGCAGTGCCCATAAAAAAGGGCTAAAAGCCTACTAATCAAATGCGTCTCCTTCTGGTTCAAAGTCCAGTCCAATACACTATCCGTGTTTTTTCCTCAGCTGCCATGAAAGCGAGCTAAGTGGACAGATGCTGGCTATTCACATACACACACACACACACACTTCAGTAACGGCTCCAATAATAACCCAGTCAATGACTATTAATTCAGGCGGCAAAACAAAACAAAACAAAACAAAAACAGCTTCCGAACAATTCACACTGATTGTACACTTAAACAAAAGCACTGAGCAGCAGCACACACACTTCACTACGGTGGATATTTATTTTTCTTACTCTCATTTTTTATCCCTGGTCTATACGATCTATAGCCACAGGTGCTGGAGTGTCCAGTTTAGTACATATAGAGGGTTAATCTGAATATGTTTTATTTGCAATATACACACACACACACACACACACACGCACACATAGAGGGGCCCAAAATATCCATATACACATATGTGTGTGTATGGTATATGTACACCATATGTACACATATATGGTGTGTATATATATATATATATATATATATATATATATATACTGAATATACAGTATATATGTACATATTCAATATATATAAAGATATACAGATATAAACATCAAATGGTGCAGCTAGTAAATACAACATATGTGCATTGCTGTATTTGGTTTATAGCTCACCTACAGTTCTTATTAAAGGAGCTGAATATATAATATATAATGCTATTATAATAAATTTAATCAGCTATGATTATTATAGATGGGGTGCCAGTCAGAGTGGCAAAGAGTTATTTTGCCCTATAGACATGCCCTCTGGACACAAACCGATATTCGGAGCGAATATGTAAATTCGGGTAAATATGGGTAATTTGATGATGGGTGGTAAGGTTGCTTACAGTGACAGGAAAAAAAAATAGGACAGCGTACTTCTATTTAAAATATTGTTGCTAAACTTTACAGTTAACATGCAGGAAGCCTAATTTCATTATCATCTTGTCCTTTAGGCTCTGTCCCAGTTGCTGTGTAATGTATGTCATGATAGTGATATTATTAGAGACATTTAAAGTACAAAAGTTCTAACAAGATTTCTTGATAGTAGCTGTATTCCCATAATGCACTTCTCCAAGGCATAATGGCCGTTTTAATGGCTGTCGCAAACAACACGTGCTTTTAATTTTTCTCAACAGCCGTTAATTTGATTCGACCCTAATAGGCAGTCTCCTAACAAACACTGGTGCCTGGGATCCATCCTGCATCTGGCACTTTGACTCCTGGAGTTCACACTGTTCACATGTAGATGAGGAGCAGAATGATGTCTCCTTTAGGTTACTCCTCTGGGGAAATGGAAAGCAAGTGTATAAGGGACAGTTTACCGTTTGCTTGTAAACACCCAAACATGCACCATAGATGCTTTGCGAACGAACTCAGGACAGATTCTGGGTAAATGCAGTTGTTTTTATCTTTAAAGCAAATGTAATAAAAAAATAAAAACAGGTGTGTATTGTAATATGTATTGATTGGGCAGAAGTAAGCTTTTGTGTGTGTGTGTGTGTGTGTGTGTGTGTGTGTGTGTGTGTGAGAGAGAGAGAGAGAGAGAGAGAGAGAGACAGTCTGTATGTGTGGGAGTAAGAGGCTGTTACCCTGTAATAGAGCCAGATGAACACTTTGCATAAACCCGTTGGGAAGTCAAAAGAGGAGCATGAGCAGGTGTGCACAAATTGGTGTGTGTTGTGTTAAAAAAAAAAGAATAATGCAAACCTGCAGAATAAATTGCCATTAGTCAACGGGTTTAGCATATGTGGAAATTTAAGAGGGGAGAGGACAAAGGCAAATAATGTTTCTAAATAAATAAATAAAGGCAATATAGGTGGAATAAATGTATATAAATGTATTTAAATTTAACAACATGCATCTCTTAAATGGAACCTATTATGCAAAACTTACTTTCTAGTCATTTTAGACTTTCTAGTCATTTTGGACATTCAGATGGTTCTTTAGTGTGCACCTACAAAACTCCTTGCTTTTTGTCCTTCCTTTTTTATTAGCCGGCCTTAAACAAGCCAATTACATCTTTCCCCTATTTTGACCTCATATAACAAGATAATGTCCCCCAGCTTGTTGCTCAGATCTGTTATTTTCTGGTCTCAGCAGCAGATCATTTACACTGACACTAAAAAATTGCATTTGGATTAGGATTGAAATAAAATATGTTTAAGGTATGAATAAATGTGATATCAGAGATTTTCAGCTGGATCATTAACAACCACTTTAGGGCAGCCCTGAGACCTGTATTAACCTGTAAAAGAAATGATAAAATATGATATCTTTTTAAGGCCGTATTAGGCCGTATGTCTTACATACTTCTACTTTTTCATAAAAAACAAACACATTACTTCGACCATCTGTTTTCTCACAGATGACTATTCTCTAATCTCCAATAATATGTAGTTATTTAATTTGTGCCAAGTCGAGCTTGACGTTACTGTCGAGTGTGGATTTCCTCCTGTTTCCTTTAACTGTCCAAAGCATAGCGTTACGTTGATTGGCTATTCTTAATTGCCCCTATGTGTGAATAATACTGGGATTGATTCCTGAACAAAGGCTACCCTTAAATAGCACAGTGCAAAAGTTTTGAGCCACCCCTCATTTCCTCATATTAAATTAAATAAAATTATGTAGATTAAATAAAATAAAATAAAAAGGAATAAAAGTTTTACTGCTCAGGCTGCAAAGTGGCTAAAATTACAATTTTAGAATTTGCTTGTTTATTTAACAACCTTAGCAGCACCCTCATTTCCTCTCTCATCTGTTCCAACCACTCAGCATTCAGCATCACCAGTATAATAATCACCGGCCTAATCATCTGTCATCATCTACACACGTTTCTCACAGGTCCATGCCTTAAGTTAGATTTTTCTTATGCTTGAATGATTCATAGGTCATTATGTGGCTTAACAAACAAAAACATTCCTTTGAAACCAAAGATTAATGAAATGAATAAATGTTTGAAATAAGGCCACCTCACAGCTCCAGGGTTCCTGGCTGGAACTCAGGTTAGTCTGTGTAGAAGTTTACATGTTCTGTCTGTACATTGCATGGTTTCCCACCGCCCAAAAACATGCAGGCAGGTGAATTGGTGACTCCAATACCCCTAGATGTAAATGTGTATTCATGGTGCACTGTGACTGACTGGTGACCTATCCAGGGTGTGTTTCCAGGATAGGCTCCAGAGCCACCACAACCCACAGGATGAAATCTTGACTTGAAATGATCAATGTCAGACTAAGAAACAAAAGAGATTATTAAAAATGCCCTTCCTTCGCAAACTTTTAATTGTATTTTTTTTTCCACTATGTGGTTAAACCCAGTCAGTGTAAATAATCTATGCCTCAGCAGGAAATGCTGACAGACAGCCATTTACCCAACATGATATTGTCTGTAGACAGCAGACTGGTGGGTGTGTCTTCAAGATGGACTGTTGGGCGAACCATACATGAGCTCATAGGCGCCACCCATCATATGTTTCTGAAAAGGCCCCCGGGACTCATAGGGAAATTTATAGTTGCATTAAACATGGAAAGGATGGTTTTATAACCTTTCATAACACTGCTGTATACATACATTTTCAAGTATATTTAATTAAGGAATTATTTTTTTAAATGAACTATATGCATTTACTGTACATACTGTATCTATCTTGGTGTCTTTTCTCCTTTCAGCCTAACAGCACTTTGTCCTTCTTTTATCCTAAATAGATGACCATTTTAACTTAATTCTGTTTGTTGACTCTTGTTGCTTTGCCTTTGTTTGCTTGCTTTTGGGATTTGGGAAAGCAAAATCCCAGAGACAGTTATCTCGCCGCTTTTACAGTCTGCTCTTTTTGCAGTTGATTCATTTATGGCATTGGAATGAATGGAATAATGTTTCGCAGCACTAATAAACAAGTTAATGCATCATACTTGCAGTGCCATTAAAAGAAACCACAGCCACTGAGAAGACTATAAAGATTATAGGTGAGGAAAAGCAGTACTGTTCTACATATGGCCATACCAGACTAACACACGCACACACAATTTTATTAGGAAACAAATATTTATAATGTAATGTTAAAATCCACAGGAAAAAAGCATCAAACAGAATTTCCAAGTTTCATTGACCTACATTCTTCGTTCTCATCCCTCTATTCTTTCTGTCTACCTCCCAGTTTCTGTGAACATGCATGGGTGGAGGAGTTTGTTGTGTTTTTGGAGAGTATGAGCGTGTGTTGGCAGCATTATAGGACAATGACTCCATTTCACCAAGGAACTTTAAGAGGCGAACCACTTAAAATAATACATAAGAAATAAAAACAAGCGGATATCTCTGACAACAAATTCAAGCACTGAATACGCTCTCCAACTTGAACCGCATTTCTGAAGTGGATCCATGACGATAACAAGTGACGGCTATTCAAACACAAACCGCACTGAAAGAGCAAGTACCAAATACCAGAATTAAAATTCTTTCTTGAGATTCTTTAGCCTAAG
The DNA here is from genome assembly GCA_030014305.1 of Clarias laeviceps. NCBI lineage: Eukaryota > Metazoa > Chordata > Actinopteri > Siluriformes > Clariidae > Clarias > Clarias laeviceps. The sequence goes on along the minus strand of JAQMYJ010000001.1, from coordinate 14,985,412 downwards.
TCGATATGATTGTCTAGGTCATGTCTTGTTTTTCAATTCAAAATATCAATGGAATTTTTGTAAATATGATAAAACCCTGTTGACTGTTCACCTCGTGATCCACTCGGACTATGTACTTCTCGCATGGGGAAACACTGGCCTGTTCATTTTCCCATTAAATAAAGTTCCTCGGAAACATTTGAGTAATGTTTTCCAAAGCTCCGCTCCGTTGATGGCTCCCACATACTGTCTTCATTAGGAGAGCAGGGTCTGATTTGGAAACATGAGCATAGAGCCCACTGCTTAAATGACATTCTTCAGATTCCCTGTAAACATGCAACAACAACAAAAAAAAGAAGAGTAAAAGATGAGAAAGAGTATAAAACAAATTACTTAAAATTACTATTACTATACATAACGAACAGGGTCATGATTTGTTTCAATGTTACTCCAAATGTGGAGCAGTCATGAGAAGAAGAAAAAAAAATTGAACACTTATTTAAATTCACACATTCTTAGAGGAGCTGTCCATATATAAAGATTGACCAGTTCATCACTAAAGTAGTTTAATAATACTTTGAAAGAAAATGCCATAAAAAAAATGGTGACATTGTAATTGTAGATCTTGTTGTCTTATCTCACTTTTCACACTTTTTTAAAAGGCAAAGATCACACCTTGTCAGAATGGAAATATCCGGCTTATTACATTTCCTGAGGAGGCAAAAACAGCATGCAAATATGACCACATGTAAATCAATAGTATTTGCACCTCCTGTTTTGCTTTGCATGACACTTAACACGTTTGGAAAAGGACATCCCTTTTGCCTGCTGACGTTTTCATAACATTATGCCTGTCTAAGCAATGAAAATCAGCTAACGAAGCTAATACCAAGTCCTGTTTTTTTTTCCCCTCTTTCTCCGAAGAGAGAGAAACCCTTTTATATTTCTGACTGTGAAGAATCAGAAGTGATTGGCACGTCCTGTTTCCTGTTACTCACAAGTCATCCTTGTGTAAATTTTTCAGGCAGCTGTTTAAGGCTACATGACATGATTGGTTACGCATGAGAGGGGAAAGTCCTTCAGCTTGGCTGTAACATTATAATAAGCTTATAAGTGTGCTACGTTAGGTACTGTAACACCCTTACATATGTTTAGGTTGGCATTGGTTGACTCAGTAGAACTTTTATTTCTGATTTGTCTGAACACTACAAAGGGTTTTGTGCATTTGTTGTTTTATTCACTATAAGCACAGCACACTATGGCTTAAGCTTGACCGTGGGAATAGACTGTAAAAAATGGAAAACCATAGAGGAATGGTTACAGTTTTTTATTGGTTATATTATTTCCTGTTTGTTTTGCAGTACATAGCACTCACAATGCCAACAGTTCAATAGTCAGTTCTGTTCGTATTTATGAGAAACCACAATCAACAGGAATTTCAATTGCTCTAGCAATGCACTAACTGCGGGTTAGCCAAATCAACCATGTGTAGTGTTTAAGTGCACTTTTTTTGGCTCTTCCTCCCCCCCATTCCTCGCTCATATAGTCGAGGGATGAGAGTCGTATAAATGTTCCCCAGATGTGTTTGGAAACCCTGATAATGTGTAGGAGCACAAAGTCATTTGTTAACCATATTAATCAATTGCAGCTTTTAATAATTTGTCTAGCTGTGTCCAAAACCACTCAGTAAAACACTAAATAGTTTGCCCAAATAGGTCCAGAAGCACACTGTTTTGACATTAGTATAGTGGTGTGCATTATTGGCCCCTTGGAGCGATGAATGAACAGCCTGTTTGCAGAGCATGTGGGCTAGTCCTTATCTCGTGCTACCCTGCTGCGTGCACTAATCTCACAGGTTTATTTTCTCCTCCGCACTCCAGGAGATGGTATTTCACACAACCTCTGTGAACACAGCACACACAACATAAATTAGAAAATAAAACAAAAATAAACAAAAAATTTCTAATCCTGCCACAGCTAATTTAAATATGGTCTGGGTGATATAAGCAGGAGACAAATCACTCTTTTTTTTCTTTTTTTTTAAATTTATTATAATTTTTTTTAAGAAGTGGTCATAGGATGGAATAGTTATATGGAAGTTGGTGAAAAATGAACAAGGAAAAGTTTATTTACAAAGCATAGGCAAAAATCACGGGCAGATCACGATTGGGTCATAATGCTGCCTCCTCCCAGGCAACACCTTACACCATGCATGAAAGGAAAAAATATCTCAAAAACATTTAATGGAAGAAACCTTGGGAGGGGCAACAGTACATCACAAACTGCTAGGCTCCAACTCTGACACCAACTGAACTGGATTTCATTTACTCCATGATCTCATTAAGCACACTTAACCAAGTAATCCATTTTATTTTCTTCCTGACACAGTGTAGATTCCGCTGCCATGCCCAAGCAGCAGTCCATTATTCTTTAGAAACGCTCTCAGACTTGTTTGAGGTTTCCAAGGGTGGGGAAGCTTAAACACTGGCATGCGATACTGCCAACCTACTCTTAGCAGGGACACAGAGGCCAGCTGTTACACCACATTTTGCTCGCCTGGCACAGGAGATGTGAGAAACCTGGGTCCATACACACACTGTTTAAACTGCATGACCTACACAAAGTTTGATCGTGTAACCACATCACTTAGCCAATCAAGCTCCTTCACTCAGACTCACTCATTCAAACCTGTTCGATGTCCCCTCCACATATACACAAACATCTATTAATGTGTATTAATGTGGCTCAGCAAAAACAAGACAATCTCACTAAAGACTTTGTATCGGACACTCCATTTCAAGCTGTCCAGATGGTCAGATCCTACAATTAATGTATGTATCCACAGACACCCTGGTTTGCAATAAAACAGACCAAAGATCAGGACTCCTCGTGACTATGCACTGGTGGGCTAGTATAAATAGTAACCGCAGACTGACCCTAGATCTGTTCATATAGGATATGCACAACATGCCATTTCTAAAGCTTAAGAAAGAAAGTCGGTAGCTTAAGCCCTTTTTAATTAGTCTCTGGTGGCATGGCAGGGAGGGAGCACAGCCGGTACATTGTACACATACCACATAGATACTAAATATAGGCAGAGACTGGCACTGTTGAAAATTGTCATTTTTCTGATCCGAGTTTGTTTTTGCTTTCTAGTCATGCACAAGCTTAAGAGTCAAGTATAACTGCAACCATCCTGGATCCATATAAATCATACAAATTGTTTCTACAAATATTAGTTATAGTTATGAGTCCATCATTGCCTCAAAATTTCTGCAGTAATACAGAGGAGAGGTTTTTTTTTTTTTTTTCGGACTATAAAGTATTAAGGCCAAAACATAATGTATGGATATAAATGTGTAACATATAAACAGTGCTAGTAATCACACAGACCAAGAGGTAATCTACTACAGGTTTAAGGTCAGCTGAAGTTTTAAGGGTGCCTGTGACCCCTGCATGACTTTCAGCTTAACGAGCAAGATCTAACGTACATGGAGACATTAGCCAGAAGTGAGCTTGAGAGCGAGCGACAGAAATACAAAGGCATACGGTGTTCGGTTAAAGATGGGTCAAGGGAAATCTATACTGAAGCTGCTGAAGCTAGGATTGTTCTTAAATTGACTTTTACTGGCATGGACAGCCTTTCATTTCCATTTCCAGGCAGTTGAGTTTCAAAGCCTGAACCCAAGTCCAGAGTGGTTTGATTCCAGTCAGGCTGGTCCCAAAGGGAGTGATGTGTTCAAGACAAAAGAGCATGATGATGTTTGTCACCCATCACACACACACATACACACACATACACACACATACACACACATACATACACACACATACACACACATACATATACACACACACATACACACACACATACACACACACATACACATACATATACACACATACACATACATATACACACATACACACACACACACATTCCAAAGGAGACAAAAAGCTGGAGCATGCATTCCTTTCTCACAAGTTAACCACGCAGCAGTGGCTCCTGCCAACTTGGTTAAATACACCCAAAACTCTACTTCATGGAAATAGTAAATATCACTGCTTCACTCCTAAACATACGCAACAACTACACTGACCATAAAGAGAAAAAAAAGAAAGAAAGAAAACAAAAGAAATTTTCAAGTAGAAAGCCTGTGTTTGCATCTCCTTACTGGCTCTGAACGTACTCTTAGGGTCTCACTAAGAATAAGACTTTTTACTTTCTGGGGACATTGTGTTTAGAAATGTAATTAATTTTTGCTGATGGTATTAGCCAACAAGTGGCCACGGTTGGTTCAGGACATTTACAGGAGCGCAGAACAAGGTGAAAGATCTTTGCGCCAAAAGGGACAGGTGAATGAATACAAGGCATATGGAAAGCGGCATTAGGCCATTCAACCAAGCATCAGTGACCATCTACATAAACAGACCAAATGTTCTGGACTTTATAACCAGTTCCCTTTGAAGAGGCGAAAGTAATTCCATGTGTAGAAAAGGCACCGCACTGAGGTGTGCAGCAGGGGTGTAGTATGAGCCCATAACAGTTGTGTTGTGGTGCAGTTCTGGTTGTCATCACAACGATTACCTTTGATGGTGCTGATGACCCGCTCCAACTGCTGGCTCTCATTGCGGTCAGGTCGGCAGCTTGGGCTTATCTCCAAAGTATAATCCGGACCGTATTCCGTAAAGAACTGTATGAGAAATAAAAACAAACTGTTGCTCAGAAAGCAGAAAATTCAGTTTGTATGTTAAGACAAAAACTGTTATGTTGTAACAGGTTCAGTATGACATAGTTGAAATTTTTACTGTTGCTTCCCATAGCAGTAAGTATAAATGCCTTGTGTATCTGAGGCTCATCTATCAACAACCCCATGGATACAAGTATCTCCTTTTATCTTTGTTGCAGTTTTAATAAACATATAATATAATATAAATGTCTAAAATGATAGTAAAAATAGTAGGAAGAAATGTAATCGTGCATGTAATAAAATCCGGAACTGACAAAGTTTAACTAAGTAACGAGAAGGAATTAAACCACTTTCCAACATGTACTGAGGTTTACTTTTTAAAATGTGCATTTCAGTCCACAGACAGATAGCAGATGCATGCATAACCATTCCAAATGGTAATTGTCTGTACGCTTTGTCATCTCACCCCATGTCTGACCTCAAACAGGAAGAAAAAAAAAAAAAAAAAAACTTTTATAGTGTTATAGTTCTTATTGTGTTATAGAAAAATAATTCCAATTAACAATGTATTATGTGTATCAAATGGAAACAATATTAGTTTTCCAACAATACAACCATCCGTGCTGCTCAGATAATTTGAAAGACATTGACTGCTTTGTCTTGGAGATATGTTTGGCATTTGCATTGGACAAGCAGCAGAGTGGGTTGTGTGTTAGTTCGACTCTGCTTTCAATTATCTCCTGCTTGTTTATCCGGCTTACCTCCGATCCCAAGGCGCTTCGACATGCAAGGGATTATAGAACCTCAACAACGCATATGTGCATGCGCACACACACACACAAAGCACATGCACATACATCCACACACGTACTCACTATAGTATACATAGTCTACATTTATATAAACAAATACGTACTTAAAACATTTTACAAGCAAATTCATTTGCATATACTGAAGCCATCCCCATTACTACGGCCCCCCCTCACCACACACACACACACACACACACACACACACACACACTCCTGTATTTTCCCATGAACTCAAGCTTTCCCATGTATATCAAGCTGAGACAACTCTGTCCGTTTCACCGCTGGACTGTTTAGTTTGGACCACATCAAGTCCACTTTGAAGAACAAGCTGAAGCACAACAAAACGCACATAGCATTTGCGTATTATTATTATTAATATTATTACTTTGTGTGTGTTCGTTACATTTGCTGCATATTTGTGTCTGTTATTTGTGTTTGTTATGGAAAAAAGTTCCTTGGTATTAACCGAGAAAGACCTACAAAAGCAGCAAACCTTGATGGAGGAATACTTTCTAAATGCTTCGCAGGACATAGGTTCAGAAAACACAACAAAGGTCAAGTTTCTCTTCTCAACAGGCCAAGTCACACAGGAACAGCTATGGGGAAACCCACACACAAACCGAGAACAATACATTTAGCATGGAGGTCAAAGCACTGCTCAAAATCTCATTGTCTCTCATACACTTACGCAATGTGAAAGTTGGCTTTTATATCAGCTCTTGGCTTTGGACCTCTAACCCTCATGTCACAACACCAGGCCTGCTCTGTAACTGACTTCCTCCAGACTCGTTTCCTGCATTTATCCCACTCCAGGAATTGTGGGAGCCAGCCACTTCCCTAACGGGATGGCAAACTTTCCCATACACACAATCCTGTTTGCTGATCTGAGGTCAGATGGTGAGCTGCAGAGAATTTGTAGACTGACAGGGTTTTCATGTAACAGTTATTGAACACTGTAAAGTTCAGCCAGCGATTACAATAGAAACAAAACACCTGAAACAAAAAGGCCTTGGAGAAGATAACGGGTGCGATGAACATCACAATGTGTCAAGCTTCCTCTCTCCAGACAAGACAGGAAGTGGATTCAGAGGGTTTGTTCTGGCTGACTGTCTTAGTGTCCCTTGTAGATTTACCAAGAATTCACACCGGATTTGACATGTTGGATGAAAACATGCCTGAATAACATAATTAACCTACACTCCGTAAGTGGCACCATAACAACAATACTTTAAATTAAAACTATCAGTGGTACAAACTAGAACATGTCTGAAACATGGGTGGTGGGGATAACTGAAACTGGGTCAACCCCCAACAAAGCTCACCTTAAAATGTGAAAAGACATTGGGTTAAAATCAACATTTGTGTTTAATCTATCCAAAATAGTCTAATGACGCAGGTCATTTTGATTGTCATTGCTCCTATACCAACAGCATGCACAGGGAACTAGTGTACACTAATTTATGGTGGTGACTTTTGTTTAAGATTTTTGAAAGGAACCACCAGTCTCAGTACTTTTCAGAGCAAACTTTGCTTTCTGGTTTCTTGGTAACATGACATGTCTTAAAAAATAAAGAGAGATGCTTGTGAGGCAATGGTGCTATAAATTAAGTACTAACAGGAACTAACTTTTCCCATGGTTGTCCCACAACATTAAATGTTATACAAGTTGTGGTGTAACAGTATGAAAAAGTAACTATTTGGTACGTACACTGGTTTTGAGGTCATGCTTTGGTACGTTCTTCTGTACATTTATTATTTTATTATAATTTTAACTTGACATATAATTTTGTACAACTGGCAAACTGCCCATAATTTTCACAAACACTGCACAAAACTTTTCTTTATAAAAATAAATAATAAAAAAACGAGAACTATGTTGGGGTATCTAGGTGTTCACTATCTATAGCAAACAGTGCATACAATGCATCTGTGAAATAAAGGATATTTAAAGGATATCTTCTAAACATTATTTGCACTATTTGCTACAGTCAGTGAACGCTTCTTTCCCGACAGAATAAACAGGGAGAATGTGTTTCATGACTAGAAATGCCACTGCAACAAAAGTCAAGTCTGTTTAGCAGAGTGATGTAAAATCAGCATGGCTCGACAGAGCATTAGAAATAAACAAAGTAAAGCTTACTTTGTAAGTACAGATATATCTACAACACTGACTATATAGTTCCCTGTTTTTTTAAAGAAAACATAAAAGAGAGTTTAAGTCAAACTGGGACTTTGATTGTACAGAAAAACAGAACACAGTCATGAGAGTTAAAACTAGCTTTATTTCTCTATATAATCCTGTTACACTAATGCACTTATCCCACTGTTTCACTAGTGCTTGGATACCATCAAAGTAGAAAATGACAGTTCCCACAGATGGATGGATCTCTTCTGCAAGTCTGGGACAAGCTACCTGTCAGACGTTCCACTCTGGCCATCTTTAAAAGTTTGGCCATCTTTAAAAGTTTGCACCATTCAAATGTTTTACTGCAGCTAAGAATCTCCTCAGCATACTGTGCTTCCAGTCTTCTGTAAATGTCAATCGGTTTTACACCTTCATTCATGAGAAATTTTATCACAAGTCCTGGTTTGACTTGAAAACCCCTCGAACATCGTTCACCCAAGCAGCATGTTGCTAGCAAAACTTGAACATGGGGGCGTCTAGTTTTCCACTTTGGGATGGAATGCCAAATTATATTTAAAATAAACTTGTTCATTTGACTTTTTAAACCTGTACAAATTCACTGTCTCTGAAGTGATACTTAAATATTTTGCTCTGAGTGCTAAGTGACGTGCTGCCCATTCCGTTAATACAAATTAACAGAATAAATTGAGAAAAAAGTTAAAGCTAAAGTGTAGTCACTCAGCTCACAATGTGCACCAAATAGATAGATTATCTTGCATTATGAGGGACACGAGTCACTGGTTGAAATGGAAACCTACCTGCCATGGAAGACAACAATAAATGCTGTTGAAGTGACTTAGGTTTTAAAATTGTATATGGATTCATTAAGATATAACTGCGTTTAAAAATGTTCACTAATGTCTACATAACTATGTTAAAAAAAAGCATCCTGGCTAGAGAGAGAATATGACATTTCTTCATTATTACTGTGCATTAGATTTAAACTACTGTTGTGTTGTACTGTATATTGTTTGTGATCAGCACATGCCACAGCTTCCAATTAAGATTTCTATAAGGTTAGATAAGTACCAAAAAAAAATACAGTGAGAAATTAATTTTAATCAAAGTATCACTGGCTTATCTTTAACTGTAACAGATGAAGCATTACCCGGCTTTAATATGTTAAGAGGCATATTGCAAAAATGATGACGTATGCCATTACAATGCTTGGTATGCTCTTCCTTTCCAGCATGACTTTCTACATGAGCTTAAAAACAGGAAATCAACCCATGTTTAAAAGGCAAACCCTCAGACAACGCAAAAACATCATGTCGTCTGGTCTTGCTGCCTTCCTCTGCAGCACCACCTCTGCGTGGCTGTGTGTTTGTGCGAGTATGAATTGGCATGTGGACCACAATATGGCTGGAGACAGACTGGGAGGTGGAGGAGCGGCGTAACCGTCGCCAGGGTTTGGTGGAGCTCAGAAAAAGACTGACCACATACGGAGAATAGACGCAAGAACCGCCACACGTACACACGATTCAAAAATAAACAAGTTTATCACACATTATATAACAACGACGCGCGTTTCTTTAGAACAATAAACCAAAATCTGTTATGTGTTCCGGCCACACTGTCCTCTTTATCTAAATGCATTCCAATTACCCAGTAGATCCTAATGTACCATAATAGGGAAAAAGTTCAAAAGCATTTTTTTTGTATCTGCAGCACTCACACTCTATTCACACCTAATTCTCTCCGCCTATGAACCAGCACAAACACTAGAAAGTGCGGTCCCTTTTATTCTGCAAGCTCATCCCAGGAGGGTAAGACCCCCCCCCCCCCCTTCAAATATCATTCACATGGGACAGGAGTGCTTCTAATCCATTTAGCAATGTTTGACTAGCATAGCCGCAGCTGTCATCTAGTGTGTGTGTGAGCATGTATGTGCCCCGTATGTATATAATCTCAGCTTGCACTTTATGTAGCACTTTTGCTTTTTTTGTGTGTGTGTGTCATCACACAATAGAGGGAAATGGTGCTGATTGTCCAGCTCCCGGTCTCTAACACCCTCAAACTTAACTCGGACACCTCCCAAACCCTCCGCAAAATGAATGGAGAGAAAGTGAGAGCATGAGTGTGCATCTATATCTAGGGAAAAAAAAGGAGAGAGTGCTTGTGAAAGACAGATGAATACGGGAAAGCAAAGGAAACAAACAAGCAAGGAGAGTCTGAGTAATAGAATAAGTGTATGGTGAGGGGGAAAACACAGGGTTTGCTGTTTGTTATTTCACTGGGCCGTGCTGGGAACAGCTCAGCGGAAATGAGTAAAAACACGGCCTAAAAAAAGAGGAGAGAGGATGTACACATGCGGACGGCCTACTGAACAGCGATGGCTGTTTCCACCCATGGGTCACGCATAGTGCCGAACGTAACGGCTACAAAAACAACATGATCTGCTTCTCCCACTTATCACTGATACGGTCAGATAAAGACAAAGCCTCATTTCATTTAGTCTGGACAGTCAGTCAGCTGAGGCTTATTTTTAGACCGAGATAAGAAATGTGAACATTTCCTCATCGTCAAACGAGCCTAAATAGGAACATTTATCTTCTTTATCAAATGAAACATGAAAGAATTTAAGCTGAAGTTCTGGGAATAAAAGTAACAAAACGGTTGCCGCTAAAGACACCCTGGACAGGGGAGAATCTTCTATCTGGGGAAAGAATTAGGCACACAGAGTGAGCTCAACAGTGTTGCTCTTCAGATAACATATGGGTGACATCACTAAGAGCTTGTCCAGTTCTTATACAGTCTATGTTCTGGGCACAGCTCGAGACTCCAGCATTACCACAGGTCAGGTGTACACAGTGCGTTATGACAATACAGTCAAGTGTCTATATCACATCTAGGGTTGGGCGATGTCGACCAATTTTGCATCATACGATGTCTAATGTGAAACAACGCGATGGACGATGGCATCGTTGTCGTAGGCGGGGTGGGGGGGGGATAGGTGGTGGGAGGGGGGGTTGTGGAAACGTGAAGCCTACCGTTTCCACTACCTGACCCGCATGGTCTTTGTTTTACCCATAACCAAACCATAAAGAAATAAAGATAAGTTACACACAAATTACAACCTGTCAATCACTTTTTCCGCGGGACTCTGGCATGAATACGCGCAGTGATCTGTGTCGTTATAATGGCGTCGACAAACTTGGTTGGTAAAAAAGGTGCAAATTCACCTATCTGGCAATACTTTGGCTTTAGACCGAATGAAAGAGGACAGCCACGAGATACGTCTGAAGTGGTGTGTAGGATTTGCGGTAAAGTTGTCTGCGCAAAAGATGCACAGACGACAAATTTACATGGCCATTTGCGTGTTCACTATCCCGCGGAATACAGCTCATTGCCAGTGTCATCACGCACAACTGAACCTCGCAGGAACCAACCAAGAGTATCTGAGGTTTTTGCTAAAATTACTAAGTACACACGAAAGATGGAAGCAGTGTACTGATGCTGTGACCCGCTACCTAGCAAAATAAATGGTTTCTTTTAATACGGTAGAGAAGAGTGCATATAGTGTGATTAAGTGTGTGTCTTTTGCGAGCTGGTTGCTGGTGCGGCGGGGGCGGGGCAGAGGATCGCGATGCCGGCTCAGCATCGTGATGTCTATCGACCATCGGCGATGGACGATGGCATCGTCTATCAAACCAACCTTAATCACATCAACTGTAAACCACAACATACGGTTGAGAAAATTCTTCATCATACTCATGAGCTACTGCCTGAACAAAAGAAAAAAGAAAGTTTTGTCCTTGGCTTTGGTCTAGATATATAACCCTCCGTTGGCCTTTCATTTGGTCATCTGCCTGTGTGAGTGCGTGGAGCTCAACTGCTTGAATGAAGCTGTTGTATTCCCTACTTGAGTATCTCTGCCTCTTATTGTTTTCACTGTTGGCAGGGCAAAACATAGAAAGAGTCTCCAGCACAGAAAAAAAAAGACAAGTAGCATTCCATGCTCAGATAGTTTTAGACATTCTGTTGGTTCTTTACTCTTTATATCATCAGCTTTATGTCTTTATGTCTTTCTCTTTTACCAACTGGCCATCTGACCGTCCTCTCTGAACTCAAACTACAGCTAAAGAGTGTTTTGTTTGGCCTGGATAGACACACAATAGTGGCAGGGAGAGGGAGTCTGTGCATGTGGTGGGGGACTCTTGCTGTGATTTGAAAGACTGAAGGGAAAAATAAAAGAGACTCTGAGAAGGGGAAGGAGTTGGGGGGGGGGGGGAAAGTGGATGGGAAGTGAGCAGAAGAGAGAGAGCCTTTAGTGTGTGTATGTGTGTGTGTGTGTGCTCCATATGCTGAAGTTTAGACAGGCAGAATTGGGGTTAAAGATAGTTTAAGCAAAGGAAGGTCACCTCTAAAGGGAATACAGATATAGGGTTAAGGAATACTGGAATGACATGTAACGAGACATGAGGCTGGACTGACCTAAAAGGACTGGGCATGAATATTTCCTAGAATACAATATACACCAAATAAACCATAAACTGTCAAGGATCCAAGACACATTACCCAATAGTGAGTACAATGATTGTCATAATAGTTGAATATAATGATTTAGAGTGACTCGTAGAGTTGATGGTCCACATAATGTGACCCAAATAAACTTTAATACATTGTGTAATTATTGATCTGAACTGAAGTGTTCTGTGGGTAGATGTTTAGGTAAAGCTGTTCCGACACAGGAGAGTTTTCATGACAGATGACTTTGCCCATTGTGGCTTCTTTTTAACACAATGTTGTGGCTTTCATTTTATTAACTATAGAAATGAGAAAAAAACAGAGGCGGGTAAGGAAACATCTGTTTATAGCTCATATAAATGACAACAGGAACTGACTTGGTTTGTGAATGTTTCCTAACATTAAACATAACTATAAACGAATAAAAGGTGTGATGTGGTATTTAGTGAGAAACTGATGTGTTTATTAAAGAAATAAAACCCTTGAAGAAATGCTGTTACTGAATGTGAACACGTCATACCATTTCATTTTTTAATTTTTTTTATAAAACAACGTTTTATTCCTTATATAGCGGCGACACGATCGGATAAAGGACAACGCCACCGCAGACGCTTTCTAATCCATGCCACGTTTATGCAGTCTTATTTTGAGGTGCTTGGCCAATAATGAGGTTAAAGGTCAACCTCTTGCCAGAGTTCAGGTTTGAAGGAACAAGAGCATCTTTTCTTTAGCTGACCATGAAAGCGCCCTCTATAGTGCTAAAAGACCCTCTTTGTGAGTGTGAGAGGGAGAGAGATATCAACCTATCACTGTACATTCAAAAAGCTCTTCCATCCAACTACCCTCCCCTACAAACACTGTCTCTCCAGCTCTCTCTTCTGAAGAAGCAATTATGTGGGAATTTACAATCCTTCTTCTCCAAAAAAAAAAAAAAAAAACTCCAGCCTAAAAAAAACCCTTCCTTTCAGTATGATGTACGCACACACATGCCCTCTCTTTCTCCAAGGAAAGAGGAGAGAGGGAGAAAAAGGTTGAGGAAAGAAAAGCACAAGCCCCTCTCTGTCAGGCGGCAGGGACAGAGTGGTATTGTTAAGACCCCCTTCACACACACACACACACACACACACACACACACACACACACACACACACACTCCTCTGTGAATCACATGAAAACAAATGCGTTTATTGAGAGGTGCTCGGACATGTTTGATTAGAGCCAGTGACTCAGCAGGGACAGATAAAGAGAGAGGGAAAGAAAGATGGAGAGACAGAGTGAGTGGGGATGGAGGACAGGAGGGAAAAAAAAAAGATTTTTAGGGAGTGTTGAAAGGAAAGAGGGGACGAGGTCTTACCTCGTGGTCTGGTATCTCTGAGGATAAAGTCTGTTCCAGGATTGTCCCTGTCAGATAGGTCCAGCAGCGGGCAGTATTGGCAAGGTTATACCCACCTGAGAGAGAGAGAGAGAGAGAGAGAGAGAGAGAGAATCTCAGCAAAGGGCCTTATTGTACTGCTGTAATTACTACCTTTCATCCAATGCTTAGTCAGGCAGGTCTGGAGTTCAGAGCTTCTTTCAAAATGGGCTCAAAATCACAAAGTTTACTTTCTTACCCCTTCATTTAATCACACACTAATAAACTTTTTGGCCGTGGCTTCAACCTGGCAACAGGAACAAGAGGCAACCAGCAGGAACGGACAAACACGCTCAGCCCCTCTGACATGAGCTTGTCACGGAGCTTTTGTTACGCTTGATCAACTTGACTGCTTAACACTATAGTGCAAAAAATGTACATAAACGGATGTGCACCCATCAACACAAAGTAACACACTATCATGTGACCATCAGGAGATCCATGATCATTAAGCAACATCACATGAGATGGAGTGTTTGAGTGTGATATGGTTATTATACAACAGTTCCACCATTTATCATCAACAGATTATGATTTGCTTGGTGTTTATTTAACTATTTATTTTGCTCCACCAACACATATTCTTATCCTGTGACTGGCGGAAGTAACTGACCATGACTGGCAGGGCTGGCGAACGGAATTAACAGGGATGAAAGTAGTTTTAAATTCGTACAGGTGCTATGCAGCAAAAGGGTGAAAAGAATATACCATGGGAGTGATGGTCAGTCACAAGAAACTTGTGAGATGTACTTTATATTTCCAGTTAATACACTTTAGAATATCATCTCCGTTAACTTCCTGGGTTCTGGGATTGAATCCAAAATAGCATTAAATGGAAAGCTATTGCGCTATGCAGAGTGTAGATAAAAATGCCTTGTTCCACTACCATGTTCAGAAAATAAAGATGGATTTGGTAAAGATTTACCCTTGTGTTAGGTGCTAGTTAGTTAGTGATAAACAAAACAGCTTGATTCAGATGGTTAGAATGGCTTAGAAAAAATTACTAAGAAGACAAAGTGGTATTTAAGAAGACATGACGTTCTCGGATATTTGTTGCTGAAAGTGCTACTGTGACTGGTTTTGAATGTGGGTTTTGGCAGGCAGCTGCTCCCTCTTCTTTCCAGTACTGTGGACTGTACTGAATTACTTTAACCCCTGCTGGTGACCAACAGCCTAAATAACAATTGTTGGAACACCCGTGTCACAGAGTGATACATACAGTTAAGCGTCCCACTCGTGGATTTTTTCGGACGGATTATTCAATCGGAGCTAACTGTTTTTTAACTGTTAACTAACTATATACGTCTTTGTCTTTCGGCTGTTCTCTTTCAGGGGTCGCCACAGCCTCTGCATCCTCTTCTCTCACACCAACTAACTTCATGTCATCTCCCACTGCATCCATAAATCTCCTCTTTGGTCTTCCTCTAGACCTCCTGCCTGCCAGTTCCAACCTCAGCATCCTTCTATCAATCTCTCCTCTGAATTGTTAACTAACTATATAATTATCCATAAATAACCCAGATTTCAGCACCATCTTGATGTCCACTAGACCAGATAGTGAAATACAAACTACAGGATTCGCCCCCATCTTGGTTTTAAAGAAAGCCAAGTGGGCATTAAGCTACATTTTTGCATTATATAAACATAACATACAATTTGTTTTATGTGCTTACATTATGTGTTGATTAAATGCAGTTGGTATTTGTATGGTTGATGTAGAAATACTGGTCTCACACTGACCTCCTCCCAGCAGCAGTGTAGGTAGCTTCCACTCCAACACATGGCTCAGGCAATGGCTCACCCCTACTGGAGTCATGTTAAAAGAGCACATGGGGTCGCCCGCCATGGTGTCCGCCCCTAACTGCATCACTATGGCTTCGGGGTTGAACAGCGCTTTTACTTCCTTTATGACACTGTTGAAAAAACAAAAACCCAAACAGTCTTCCAGACCAGCTGCTCAATACAATCTGCATTTATAAGCATAAACCTGCAAATAAATTAGCACTGCAGTTTCCAGTGAGGAGCAGCAGCAGACCTGGTGAAGACCTGGAGGTAGCGATCATCTCTGATTCCATCCTCCAGTGGCACATTAACAGCATACCATCGGCCCTTCCCGAGGCCTGTGTCGGAGACGTCGCCCGTACCTGTAGAAAATAGAGAAGATAACAGTAGTAATAGTACTCACAATACTCTCCATCACTACGTTTTACTGATTGCTTGTTTCCTGCATTGCCTAGCTTATGTGTTGATATTAAATGTTACTCACTCACTGTAAAATTCAAGTCATAATGTAATATTTTTCTTTAAAGCCTAATTAAAACAAGCTTTAATAAAGATGCTCTTTATTTGTACTCCACATCCACTGTGCTATTAGATATCTTTAAATAATTGCACACAACTTATAATTTCCTTGAAAATCTTATTATGCTAGTACAACTTTAGGTATTTAAAATCAATCAATCAAATGAATTGTGGATTAATACTCCTTGCTATTAAGTGTTTATTTATTACATTTATAATTATTGTCAAACGGAAATTCGGTCTGACAGTCCTATTGTGAACATGAGGTTGTTTTCGAAAGTTACATAAAAAAAAAACTTAAAAAAAACTAGATACTTTAGATAGGCCTTGATATTTTATTAACGAGTGAGTGATCTATTATAGAAACCGCATTCAAGTGTACGTGATAATATTGCGAGCTGAAGATATATGGTGCCATTCTCAGAACGGATGCATGCTGGGCATGATGGGTGGGATGGGTTACAGGTTCAGATTATATTCTACCCAGTGCCAGCGCAATAACATTTGGTAACTGAATGTAAAAAAAAAAGAACCACCACATTAGCTCAGTGGCTGAAATGCTGGTGCTGGCCCCTGTTGTGCACCATTCTCCTCGAGTCAGCAAAACCATTGTGTTGAACTATCGGAACGGTAATCAGACTCTACGGGCACTGATGTGGAGCTGGCTGCTCCGAGCTTGGCATCAGTTAAAACATGGCTGTCAATTTAGTGAATTAAAAGGCAGACTGATCTGCGCTGAAGCAAAAGAAGCATGCTGAACCAACCTGGGAAGAAGCCAGGAGAGAACTTATGCAGAGAAACCGTCATCACTTTGGAAGTAAAGCCGAAGGCATCTTCTACGCCTGCAAATCAGACCAAAGATAAGATATTGAGGAGACCGTCTATTCCAAAAAAAAAAGCTTTAGTAGATAAATAATGATAAACAATAATCATGACATATACTTAGTAGACCATACACTTTAGTTAAATTACTGCATCTATGAAGCTAATTGTATGTGTTAATCAGTAATGTAGAAACAAAACTGTGGATATAACAGTGAGAAGTTATTACCGTCACCATGGTGAAGGTCGACATCTATATAAAGCACCCTCTCATACTTCTCCCGCAGTTTGAGGATCCCCAGAACAGCATCGTTCACATAGCAGAACCCTGATGCCTCGTCCCTACACACACACATTTTGACCTATATTATCACTGCATTGTATCAGAAATATGTGAGGGGTGTTCAAGTCAAACCGAGAATTGTACAGTCCTGATATCACTCCAAGTCATTTCCACATGTTCCTAGGAGTTCCTGGGAAGCCAGCCTTTTAGCAGGCAGTTTGATCATGGCTCCAGCGTACCTTAGAAAACTTTCTACCTTGATGGTATCCAAGCACTAGTGAACCACTGGGATAAGGGCATTAGCGTAACAGGGGATTATATAGAGAAATAAAGGAAGTTAATACTCTTATAACCGTGTTCTTTTATTCCGCACAGAAGTCCTGGTTTGGCTCGAACACCCCTCGGAATTCTCATGGCTTTGCTCGTGACTAATAATTAAGGTAAAACTTTTGCATGATTTATTCAAAGATATTCTGGTTGACGTTTAAGCATTTTAAACCCTTTTTTACTGATATAATACATTTAAACAAGCAATGTATGAAGTCATGGTAGGTATGAGGTTATAGAAAACCATGGATAAGACCTTTTTTTTTTTTAAGAGGATATCAGTCAATAGACTTAATAGTATAAAAGAATTTTAATCTACTTATTGTTTTTATGATGATCTCCAGACCTCCACGTCTTTGACTTGTTCTAGATTTGATCTCCAAGTCTAAGACAAGCTCAAGACAAAACGTACAAAGTATTTTGATTAGAAGCCGTCGAGCATATTCTACCACAGACAAAAGCCGGACTCCACAGTCTTCAGCTAACACTCTACATGTCTGAGCTCTGTTAATCTTTTGTCCGAGGGTTGGAGTGCTCTCTGGGGCATCTGTGACCTTGTCAACTGGGACAATCAAATAACTGTCTGTAACCACAAATTATACTTTTTTTTTTTTTTCAGCAGTGTCGCAGCAAAGCATATAAATACTGTGTCCCGGACTTTACACAGTGTGTTTGGACATTTAATTAGTTTTAATAGTCAAAATAAAAAGACCTACACATAGATGTGAAAATATCAGAAGACTAATAATCTAGGGACATTCAATCTGGTGACTCGGTAATTGATTACAAGGTTAACAAAATAGGTGGGCTGCGTCCTCTTACTTTTTGGCATGGTGCCAGCCTCCTGCCCAATTGATGGCGACTTCACACTTCCCGTCCAGCAGACACTGAGCGCCCGTCAGAGTGGCTCCGCCAACTGCAGCTGCGTACTCAAATATACCCTCCACCACTGGACAATCATACCCTGGAGGTGGCAATAACCAGGGGAAGAACCAAAGTGTCACACTCAAAGAGAAGATCTGGCGCCTGCACTTTTCTATGAGAGCAATAATAAAAAAATTTCCATTCCCACAACGAAAATGAAGTGCCAGCACGTCAAAGCTCTTAACCACACATGGACAACATCCAACATAAATTCGATCTTTTACCATGTAGTCAACCAATCTGGAAATGAACTGGTTAGGAAGAATTTTTTAAAGAGATTTTATAGAGCCTATACTGCCACCTGGTGTATGAAATAGGAAATCACATGATGCCATAATATTCATAGACTTTTTAAATTCATCTTCAGGAACTGCTTTGTCCTGGGCAGCATTGTGATGAATCTGGTATCTAATGGGAACACGGGGCACAAGGCAGGGATGCACGCTGGACCACAGGGCATCGCACACAGACACACACATGCAGAGCCACAGACAGACAGGCACCCAGACAGGCACACACCCAGACAGACTTACACACACAGGCACACAAACCTGCACGTATCTCAGTGTTTCAGTAGTGCTTGAATACCTAGGTAGAAAGTTTGCTCAGTGTGCCAGAGCCATGATCAGAAATGCTGGCCTCCCAGGAACCCCTAGGGATTTTCCCAGGAAAACATGTAATGGTTTGGAGCATAGTCAGGACTGTACAGTGGATTTCACAATAACTCTGAGCCGAGTTGCTGTAATGTGCAAATGGTGCAGTGGGCAATATGAGGTTGTGCATTGTCATGCAAAAACAGAAGGCCTTTGGTGATTAAATCAGGATGTTTTTTCCCATTAAAGGAACGAGGCATTAAAGGGTTTCCTTGGAGGCCGGCGTTTCATACATGAAGCAGGCAGTCCGATTATCACTTTGCCGGACTGAGAAAAATTTCGACCCTGTTGGTATCCAAGCACAAGTAAAAGTGAGAGTTTTTTCTCTCATAACTGTGTTCTGTATTTCTGCACAATCACAAGTCACGGTTTGACCTGAACACCCCCTCACAATTTTAAGAAGGATAAAGTTCTATCAATCCAACATTTGTACCCAGAGAGTGATTTCTTCTATTCGGGTTAAATTAAAATGGCAACGACTCCATTATTAAAGCCGAGTATTCAAGATGAAGAAGACAATAATGTCTACACAGATGACATGTTTAACTGGCAAATTAAAATCTTTATGCTTGTGGCAGAAATTCCAAAATCTTTATGCTTGTGGCAGATCTTTTAATATAAACATATTTAATGTGTTTCAGGGTGGTGCTTAATATGAGCCTATTTACTACTATGCACATTTTCTCAGCTCCCTTTAAAAAGTCTGGGTCAGTGTTGACGAGATCGGGTTAACAGAGTCAGATGGACAGTGGACGGTCAGATTGGGGACCAGGTTGTACAGGCAGAAATTATCCAATGAAATTAATCCACATAGTTCTCTTTTTAATTTTACAAAGTGAATTTGATGTAAACACGTACATGCAGAAAGTCTTACCCAATCCAAAATCTCCTGACTGAGGATCATCATTGTCTCCGTTCTGGCTGATCTTGTGGAGGTGCTCAAGGTAAGAGTGCGTGTGAAACACTGCCATCTCCTCCATCGTAGCCATACGTGGCTTAACTACACTGTAATGTTGTTCAGAATAATAGAAACACAGGGTAAAGCTGGAACAAATCACACATGTACCATTATTTGGCTTCATTCATTCATTCATTCAGTCAGTCAGTCAGTCTCCATACTATTTATTATGTGTAGTATTGCAGAGAGTCTGAAACACCAATCAGCCTAATATCCATGTCTTAGAGAACAGTAGTGGCTCAAACAGTTAAGGCTCTGGGTTACTGATCAGAAGATCAAGGGTTCAAGCCCCAGCGCCACCGAGCTGCCACAGTTGAGCTCTTGAGTAAGAAATTTACCCTATCTGCTCCATCTGTATCTGCTTCCTTACTGGAGTATGGAAAAATATATACAGAAAACGGATTGCGAGTAACTTGTTTTGCAAGACGAGCAAAATTTTAAAATGTATTTTAACTTGTTAAACAGGTGAGGTCTTGATATACGAATAACGTAGCACGTATATGCTTTGTCTGTCGAGTGTCACGTGATCACAACTGAGCCAATGGTTCTTCTAACTCTTGTGTGTGCGTCACTCGTATAGTATATATAACACTGACCATGTGTGTGCATGCGCATAAAGCATTTTTTTTCTTTCCACGTATGGTGACTGTTCTTTAATACCTGTAGATTAACAACAGTTTCCGGGAAGGAAAAAAAATTAAAAGGCTGTAGAAGGCAGGAGATGAATCGACAATAAGGACAATGCAACGTCACATTTCCAGAAAATCCTCAAAAGGAGGCAAAAGCAAGGTAAAGTGAAGGTTAATTTGTTTTATTTTTACTTTATATTTTTGTATTAATTATTTTTTTGTATGAATATTTGAGCTGTGAAACAAATCAGAGTTTCCATAATTTCTTATGGGGAAATTTGCTTTGATATACGAGTGTGTTGATATCAATGCACACTTCTGGAACGAATTATGCTCACAATCTAAGGTTTAACTGTATACAATTTCACTGTGTTGTAATGTACATGTGACAAATAATTGATTCTTACCTGGAGGAAACATGGAAAACCGGCACACATTTAAACTGAGATGCAGGGCAACAGTACTAACCACTGAGCCACTGTGTCCTTTAACTGGAAATGTATGTAGCGTACTTATGAAATTTAGCTAAGATACCAGGCTACTACTTAAACTCCAATGATTGATCTTAATTCTTTTTAACATTATTTTTTTCTTACTATACATACTAAAGGTACAGATAAGGGAACACCCCCATAATCAGTAAAAACATCCTTAGTACATTTTTACTAAGGGACACACAAAAAAGTAATGACACTAATGTTAAGAAAACAACTCTGTAAAACACACACACACACACACACACACACACTAACCTCATATGACTTAATAAGCCATACGCTTCAATCAGGGAATGCACCATACTCGCCTGTGGAGATAAACACAAAATATAACGTTATAGTTTAAAAGTTAACACTGAAATTACAAACTAAGCTATCATTACCCTTCTTGTTTGAACGCCATGTGAAATTAGGAAGCTGTACACGAGTTTATAGTTAGCTACACATGCTAAATTCAGGATGCTTCAGGACGTTGCCATGGAGTTCAGGCTGCAGCTGAGCTGCTACTCACTCGGTTAGGGACTTTGGATAAAGAGTCGCAGGTCTCCACATAGTCCGGGCTGTGAATATACACCACGCTGCGTTCGGTGGGAGTTTCATCTTTAGAGTCACCGCCGTCACACATTTAACACCTCACACCCAAGAATAGTGCAAACAGGATTTAAAACAGAAAAATAATAAAAACAATAGCTACAGTATATACTGGGACGTTTAAATCGAAGAGCAGCCAGCAATCTCGCCTACTTCCGTGTAGGTAGTGCAAGAAAACTTCAAAATAAAAGCCAACTCTAACTTACAACACAGGAAAAAAAAACCATTTAAATATAAACCAGATATTTCTTTATTATTGTTTTTTGTTTAAATCTAGTCGGTTATTTCCTTTTATGTCTATTACTTTACTTAATTGTGTATTTGGGGTTTTTATTTGTGGTTATAGTATGGTTAAGTTATAGTGTCATGTATTTTTTTCCTGTTCTTTATTAGATTTGTCAAGTTTTGTTTTTTAGAAGAGTTATATGGTTGTGGTTGTACAATTATAAATGCTTTTTTTTTTAATAAAAAAAAAATATAAAATACATTTATAAAAAACTTAATAAATAAAAAAAATTGGTAAAAAAATATTTTAAAAATATGCTAACATTTTTTATATGAACATAATACAAGGTGGTATCTAAAAGTTTCAAGACTAATTTTGTAACACGCCAAAAGATGGCAGGGCAAGGCAGCACACACAGTCACAGGGAGCACCAGCCTTCATAAGTCAGTGTGCCAAAAGACATCGTCCAGAACATTGCGTTGAAGTCTTCTAAGAACTCGGTCAGCGTGATGGAGGAACATTACCGGTGACGAAACTTGGGTGACGAACCTGAGACGAAGCAACAGTCTTCACAGTGGAAGAGCCCATCATCTCCACAACCTAAAAATTGTGCATCGAGAATTCGTCCTCAGGGGCCAGACCGTCAATAGTGATTCTACTGCCAGGCGTCTGTGTACTGCAAAAGCGATCGGATCTGTGGCCCGCAAATCTCTAAACTTTCTGAAACCCCCTCCTATGTACAGTAGTAATGCTAGAAGAGGCAATGTTCAAGAGGCAACAAACAAGAGTTAATATAGACCTTTTTAGCACTTCATGGCCTACAAATATTTTGTTTTATTTATTTATTTGTTTATTTCCAATATTGCATATTTTGGTAAATAAGTAAAGGAAATGATCGCAAGCTTTTTAGCAAAAAAACGTATTGCTAAGAATTGCCAAAGTTAATCAACTGTGAGCTGTGGGAAATAGTCTTTTTTAAATATTTACTTGATAACTTGATAAAAACTTAATTAATAAAAAGCTATATTTTACTACATTTTTATCACGTTGTAATGTATAATTCTCAGTGTGGTAAGAGTTTCTCATATTTCTGTTTCTGTAGAACTGTCTGGAACAAAGGTGTCACTATTTATTTTTGATCATGACTGGGTTAAAATTGTGAATCTGGCAACCATCCCTGCCTGCTTTAACGATGCGCATGCTCAGTTTCATTTTTCATGGCTCCTTAAGACTGTCGATGTGGCTGTAGTGTTGTTTAACTCGAGTATTTTAGAGTTCAGCTGTAAATAAAGACGTTATGGACGTTTTATCTTTAAGTATATTTTTAATCTTCAGCTTTGCACTAGCGGAGCAGGAAGAAAGGCTTCCAAATAAATGTGAAGGTACAACAGCGACCTGCTGAACTTTATTGTTTTTTTAATGAGTAGGAAGATTTCGAATTGAGAGTTGTAAATTGTAAGATGTAAATTCAGAGTGAGAGTTAAAAAGCATTTTCTTGATTTATTGTTGCTCAAACCTAAAACATACAGTTTTATATACCTGTAAACCTTGCAGCAGTGTTTGTAGTAAAATTATTTTGTAATTTGTGTAATTGTTTCATCACATCCTCCTCCCTTCTTATCTCCCTCTAAAGTCAATCTTCTAAAGACAATATTACTTTGTGTGATTTATATAAGTCATTCAAAGCTGTTTAGCAGAATTGGTCCATAATGTGCATCATATTTGCATCCCTCATTAATATACTTACTCTTACTCTTAGTGTGCAAGTTTTTGACAGTAGAGCTACAGGCAACTTTGGAAAAGACCGGTCGCTCCAGAGAGGTCCTGGAGCTTGGAGAAGTGCTGGACACTGGAAAACGGAAACGCAAAATTAAGTACAACACCTCGTAAGTGCCAAAAATAAGACTCTGCATGATAAACAGATCTTGGCATGGGTTTGGATTGTTAACTACACCTATTTGTGATCTTTATTTCAGTCATTAGAGTGTATTATTAATAATACTATTAATTAGCTCATTTCTTTCTAATGTGCTTTTAATTGCAAGAGAAACAAGATTAACAGAAGCTGTGGACAATATTTGTGAGGGAATATTGCAGTACAGTGTCCATGCTGAGAGACCTGGGAGCCTTCGATATGCCAAGGTGGATTTACTTCTCTACACATTATTACCACAAGGTTATTTATTACCACAAGGTTATTTAAAATCATAAACTTTGAATACAGCTGGGTCCAAAAGTCTTATGTTAAATGCTGTTTGTTAACAAAAATGTTATTATATACCTTGTCAACAACAGTAATACAAAAACAAGGATCTGAGAAATAATTGCAATATTTGTTACATATCGTCTTTCCAGTTTACTCCGGGTGAGACTCCACAGGTTCTTGTGAAACCTGTTAATGTTGTACAGTGGAAATGATAATGTAAAAAGGAAAAACTGGGCCCATATTTACTAAGCATCTCAAAGAAGGAAATTGGTTTTAAGTTCTCAGAATGATGCCAGAAGGAGTAGGAATAAGAGCTACAGTGCATCCGGAAAGTATTCACAGCGCATCACCTTTTCCATATTTTGTTATGTTACAGGCTTATTCCAAAATGGATTAAATTAATTTTTTCCCTCATAATTCTACACACAACACCCCATAATGTGAAAAAAGTTTACTTGAGGTTTTTCCAAATTTATATATATAAAAAAAAAAAAAAGAGAAATCACATGTAGATAAGTATTCACAGCCTTTGCTCAATGCTTTGCCGATGCACCTTTGGCAGCAATTACAGCCTCAAGTCTTTTTGAATATAATCACAAGCTTGGCACAACTATCCTTGGCCAGTTTCACCCATTCCTCTTTGCAGCACCTCTCAACCTCCAACAGGTTGGATGGGAAGCGTCGGTGCACAGCCATTTTAAGATCTCTCCAAAGATGTTCAATCGGACTCAAGTCTGGGCTCTGGCTTGGCCACTCAAGGACATTCACAGAGTTGTCTTGAAGCCACTCCTTTAAAATCTTGGCTGTTTGCTTAGACTCGTTGTCCTGCTGAAAGATGAACCGTCGCCCCAGTCTGAGGTCAAGAGCGCCCTGGAGCAGGTTTTCATCCAGGATGTCTCTGTACATTGCTGCAGTCATCTTCCCCTTTATCCTGACTAGTCTCCCAGTTCCTGCCGCTGAAAAACATTCCCCACAGCATGATGCTGCCACTACCATGCTTCACTGTAGGGATGGTATTGACCTGGTGATGAGCGGTGCCTGGTTTCCTCCAAACGTGACGCCTGGCATTCACTCCAAAGAGTTAAATTTTGTCTCATCAGACCAGAGAATTTTGTTTCTCATGGTCAGAGTCCTTCAGGTGCCTTTTGGCAAACTCCAGGCGGGCTACCATGAACTAAGGAGTGGCTTCCGTCTGGACACTCTACCATATAGGCCTGATTGGTGGATTGCTGCAGAGATGGTTGTCCTTCTG
>JAQMYJ010000001.1:14926764-14960065 GCA_030014305.1 Clarias laeviceps | reverse complement strand
TGGATTTTTACAACATTATTGTTGAAATACACAGTCCTGAAAAAGGGACGTTTCTTTTTTTGCTGAGTATATAATTTACTGCTGGTGAGAGTAAACGTTTTCATTCTCACTGGGGGATTAAAACCGATTTAAAAAGGCAGGAGCTTTTCTGTTTTTAACAGTATGGGATAATGCATTTAAGATTTTTCTTTGCTCAAAATTGTGTATTATTGTGAATGTCTGTGTTGGTCAGGGCACCAGTCAGACCATGAACACACTGAAGAACCTGGTGAATAAGGGGGTGAAAGTGGAGCTCGGTATCCCCTACGAGCTGTGGGACGAGCCATCTGTGGAGGTGGCAGACATGAAGAAACAGGTAATAAGCACTTATTGATTTTTTTTCTTTTTAATTTGTTCACACAAATGTGTGTTCTAAGACACGTGTCAATGTTAAACAGAGGTTGTGTCTGTGTTTTTGTAAGCTACAGTGTGACAGCATGATAGAGTTGTGTGTTTCTAACCAACACTATAAATTTCAGTGTGAGACTTAGTGTTAGAAGATGAGAGTGAGCACAAGGTAACACGCTAACATGTTTCAGTGTGAGACTATGTTGGAGGAATATGAGGATGTGGTAGAGGACTGGTACTTCAATCACCAGGAGAAAAGACTGGAGAAATTCCTGTGTGAGGATCACGTACTGAAAGAATCTGAGTCAGGTGAGAGAACTACACACACACACACACACACACACACACACACACATACATACAGTAGACACACACGCGCGCGTTAAAGCTTGAATAATCATTTTGCACTTCAAAACTTTCTTTCTAAATATTTATGTAACAAAGACCTTGATAAAAACAAGTAAGAACAAAGAATGGAAGGAGATCATATAATATAAATATAGAGTGAGATTTCTTTCCCTGTGTATCCCACTCTTATTTAGAATGCCTTAAAGAGGTGTGGAAAGGAGACATGGGTGTGAAGGGATCAGCTGTAAAGTCGGAGAGCAAGCCGGAGGAAGACGGTCAAACTCACGACGCGGGAGAACTCTAACAGCAGAAACATGCCTGACCAACTCCGACAGCTGGACTTTTCATTCTTCTTTGTAGAATGTGTCCTGAGAAAGAAAAGCCATCCCAAAAGACCAATGAACTGGGAGCAGTGCTTTCAAGAACTTTTTTAACCTTTGTTACTAGTTAACACTACAAAAAAAGCAGCCACCTCAGAAATAGACAGCGACAGTGTTGTAGCCATTAAAGAGCTGTACCTTAATGTGGCTGATCGTTTGTAAAATAAGGACTTTATAAAATATTTTTATGCAGTGCTGCCAATAATGAAATCACTCCATGCATAGTGCCTTTGTTATAAACTTCCACAGTGTCATCTTCAAGATCTGTACTCCATGAGCCATAATGAGGGTTGTATTGACTCTTTTAGTGTTCAGTTGAATAATGGGTTTACTTTATTGTTTTGAATAAAGCATTTTATATTTACATATTTTAAAGTTTTTCCTTGATAATTCCAGCTATACTTGACTAACTCCCTCGTTCTCTGTAACACTTATCCTGTACAGGGTTGCGAGATGGTTGCTTGGATCCTATCCCAGGGTACTCATGGCACACACACTCGTACATACTCGGGGCTCTTAGTCAATTCTTGTTTTTGGAAAGGGGGACGAAAACCAACAAGCATGAGGAGAACATTCAAACTCCACACATAGATCTAAGAATGGAATCGAACCCTCAGCCTTGGAGGTGCGAGGCCACAGTGCTGTACTGCATAAGACGATGTAATCATAAAACACACTAAAAGACAATGCAGGAGTCTTTTTATTGAATACTTGGTTTGGTGTGATAAAGAAAAAAATTTATGTTCATATGCCAAAAGAAAACAAAGGTCTTCAGGGAGGATTTAAATTCATCAATAGTTGAAGCTGATCTTCGGTTGTACTGTATACTCATGGACAGATGTTGTATAGGTAAATTTATTACAAGTTGAATTACTGTCAAATAAAAGAAGTTCGATTTTATACAAAAATCTTTATCTTGGAATTCCGAATGTTCAGCTTCAGAGACCATGGAAATTATGGGTATAACAGCATAAATGTGTCTTAATCAGCTTTCATGTTTACGAAGTGAATGAGCATTTGTTATCGATCACTGCCTGACAACACTGGCAGGAGTTCCTAGAGTAATCAGTAGAACAGTTCTGAATCTGTTCCATAGCCTGGATATGGTATTCCTGGCACCCCCACACCAAGCGAAGTCTGTTTGTGCTGAAACATTTCTCTGTTCTTAATTTAAGGGAAACAAAAATATGAATTAGACTTTAGGTTTGTGTAACAGTACAAATGTTTGCATATTTTTTTTATAGTTCAATGTTTCTTTTGTCCATGGAATATGTGTGTGTTTGCATATGTATGTGTGTGGGCAAAATTGCTGGTATCCAAGAAAAACCCAAAATGGTCACTGAAATAACTTGAAACTGACAAAAATAATAATAAGTAAAAAAAAAAACCTGAAAATGAATTAATGAAAATCAGACATTGCTTTTGAATTGTGGTTCAACAGAAGCTGGTACCCTTAACTTAATACTTTTTTGCACAACCTTTTGAGGCAATCACTGCAATCAAGCGATTTCTGTAACTCTCAATGAGACTTCTGCATCTGTTGACAGGTATTTTGCCCCACGCCTCGTTAGCAAACTGCCCCAGCTGTCTCAGGTTTCTGCATGTTTCAGGTCTTTTCCAAATGTTCAATAGCATTTAGATCAGGGCTTACAGAAGGCCACTTCAGAACAATCCTATATTTTGTTCTTAGCCATTCCTGGGTGTATTTAGCTGTGTTTTGGGTCATTATACTGTTGGAGGACTGATGACCTGCGACTGAGACCAAGCTTTCTGACACTGGGCAGCACATTTTGCTCCAGAATGCCTTAAAAGTCTTGAGACTTCATTGTATCCTGCACGGATTCAAGACACAATGTACCAGATGCAGCAAAGCAGCTCCAGAACATAAACGAGCCTCCTCTATGTTTACATGGTACAGTTTTGTTGTCTTTGTTTGCTTCATACTTGTGTCTGTGAACAGAGAACTGATGTTACTTACCAAAAGGTTCTGTCCAAAAGACATTCTCCCAGAAGCTTTGTGGCTTGTCAATATGCATTTTGGCAAATTCTAGTCTCACTTTTTTTATTTGTTTTCAATAGGCCAATAGGAGTCCTCCTCACTTGTCTTCCATTAAGTCCACTTTGCCTCAAGTTGTGATGGATGGTGGGATCTGAGACTGATGTACCTTGGAGTTTACCTCTAATCACTTTGGAAGTTGTTCTGGGCTCTTTGGTCATCCTTTGTATTGTCCGTTTCTTCAGTTAGTTGGCTACAGTCCTGTGGACCTTAAACGTTTGAATAATATGTGTGACTGTGGTCATAGTAACATCATGCTGCTTGAAGATGGTCTTACAGCCTTTACCTTTGTCTATAATTTTCTTTCTAAAGTTACAAACACCTATGATGTTAATTACAGGACACATTTTAGTTTAACATGTGCCTATGGTCAATTTCTTGAGGTCTTACCATGGTTGTAAAAATTTAAATTAATACAATGGTCACCATTGGCCTCCATGGTCCCCCGTTGGACTACAGAGGTTCAGTTCTGCAATGTTGTAATTTCTTTACAAATTCCAGTGGTTATATGAGAAACAAAACATTTTGGGAGCTGCTGTTATTGGAAACTTGGATATAATTGGAAATGTGAATAACACATCAATCCAAAATTACTGATTATTTTCCTATAACAACCTATGAAAACATGCAATGTGGTGTTTTAATATTACTTATATATCTGTTTCTTTATGCAAAACTTAAAAGATCTCAGCTGAAATACTTTTAGAATATCTCTTTCTCTCTCTGAACTTTCTCACACACTTGATGGCAATTAGGTAGGACATTATACGTCGTGTTTAATCTCCATCCCTCGAATAAAAATAAAAATCAGCTGAGGAGTATTTTGGAACATATCTGCCTTTTTCTGACACTGTAGTTATACGTAATGACGTTTTGGCCACCAGGAGGCAGTAGTGTCTATATGCTGTGGTAGTTTTATCTCCCATTCTGATCCAGACAGACCGATTTGGAGCACTTGGTATTACTTGGTTGAGGAAGTGAGCCTTATGGTGGAACAGTTTATATGTAGGAGCAGACCTACACCTGGCACTTCATGTCTGTGTGCACATTTGTGCTGCAACACAGACACCTGGCAGTGCCACTTTCCTGAGTAGACTTTCATTAAGAATAATGGGTAAGTGCGTGGCATCTTTCATATATATATTTACATCAGACTCTTATTGCTTAGAAGTAATTTATTTGTAGTAATAGGAGGTTTGTTATTATTTGTAATATTTTTAATATTATTATGTTGGAAGACTCTCACAGTAAATCATGTTGCTTTGACTCTCTGAGTGACTGTGTTTTCCAGTTAGTTTTAAATAAAATGGTCTGCACTTTCACTTTAAGACTTTTAGGATTCATTCTACTTACAGTTAAAAAGCACGTATGTAGATACACAAAGATCAACCATAACAGATTAACATTGATTATCAATTATAGTACTAGTAAACTAGTGACAGAATCAGTTGCACCTAAGGCTCACCCATGCCTTTGGGGACAAAAGGCCAGCTCGTCTGATCCAATCCCACAGAAAAGCCAGTCACTACTGGTCATAAAAAACTGCACCTGAACACCCAGTCCAACACAGCACGCTATGCAAAATGTCCACCAAGCAAAGAGCCCAAGATCACCGAACTGACCTCCAAACCTCCCAGACCCCAAAATCTGATTGAGTGTCCATGAGATTCATAGGACAAAAGTCTCATCCGCGGAGGCCCCAACCTCAGCATATGAAAATACAAGAAAATATGCTAATTAATATACTAATGACTATTATTACAAACTTGGAATATCATCATATTCATTATGTTTTACAGTAAAACTTACTTTCATGAATGAATAGTAAGGTTTTTTTTTTTTTTTTTTTACATTTGTTGCATGCTATTGAGCATTTCATTACCTATTGTAAAGAATTGAAAAGTTTAATTTTGAACAGGAATTGTAGCTTTATCTTCTCTAAAGGTATCCCACTTCCTTTAACATGATCCTAATAGTCTTTTTTCCTCAGGTTTCTCACGGTTATCCTTCAGGGACTGGGGAATTCCAGTTCATTTTTTGTGACGAGGGAAGCTGACACAATTTAATCCCGCAGCCCCAGGGAAATCTGCTACATCCATCTCTCTAGCCACCTCAGTAATATATCTACATAATACAAGTGACACCTGTCAGGCTTGTTGTGGTATTAATGACAGGAAACAAAAGAATGATTTGCACTGATAAAGGCAATTCTCATTAATCCTAACCTAAATCCTAGAGGTTTAGTCTTTTCACTTAGTGAGTGAGTATGGAAATCATGAGTCTCCAGGACTGAGACTGAGCAACATTGTGTTATGGAAGGTGTTTGCACAGATTTCTTAGCATTATGATTTCAAAATAGACAGTTAAACTGAATAGTGCTTAATTAATTGTCAGGGTTGTTCATTAGTGTCACAGCAGCACAGCGAATAGTGTTTGTCCAAAAAAACTGAATTTTCATGTTCTTCCAGAATCTGTGTCTTCCTCTGGGTTGTTTGCCCGCCCCCCTCCTCCCTGCCTTTTGGTAGATTGCATACTCTATAATTGCTGCTATGCGTGTCTTACAATGGAGGCATTCCTACCTCATGCCCAGTGAACTCTCGATCGTTACTGAAGAATAATGAGTGTTACACATACCTTTTAAGACTGCTGCAGAATTTAATACTTTACAATTATACTTGTACTATATTTTTAAAAAGGCCCTTTTAACATCTTTAAAACAGGTTGAGAACAAAATATATATTTGACCTGGTGCTATAATAATATTATTCACATTAATTTAGGAATGGGTGGTTGAGGTTCTAATAGTATCTCACAGGTTAATAGGTTAAAATCTCCTGAATGCTGAATATGCTGAATCTGCTTCTCCATGGCTACTGAACCTTTGGAAAGAGAGTGAATATCTTATTTGCAGCATCAGTGGTCACATGCAGGCATTTGTAACTAGATCCCTATTGTAGACAGAGCAAAATAAGAATTCATTAAAAAATATGTTTTACTCAGCATTTTTTCCTGATCTTTTAATCAGGATCTTTTTAATGATCTCAGTGAGTGTCCCAGGTTTGGAGACCAGACTTAAAGTATTTCAGTATATTCCAATGTCTGTTTATCATAGCTAGTCCTGGCTTTGTGTTATATACAAATGATATGTGCTTATAAGAAAGAGGCAAAAAGCAATATTACTGCATAGGCATAATACATAAGCTTCACGATTATAATGATTAGATTCTTCTATTTGGATATTCAGAACTAATTATTGTATTTCCCTTGTTTTTCTTTTGCATGATAAAAGTTTGTAGCTCAAAGTGCATTAAAGCTTGCTGTGTATAGGGCTTGGATAGTTGTATATCAGTCAGAGCGCCAACATAAAGTGCACCAAGATGCGTGGGAGTAAGGCAGGATGGTGGAGGCAGTGTGATGCTCTGAGTCGTGTTCTCATGGAAAACACTGTGTTCTGCTATTCATGTGGATTTTACTTTGACACGTACCACCAACCTAAAAATTGATGTAGACAAAATACAATATTTCATGTTGCCGATATTCCCTAATGGCAGTGATTTCTTTCAAGAGGATAATGAACCCTGCCACACTACAAAAATTGTTCAAGAATGGTTTGAGAAACATGACTCAGTGAAAAACTGGAGGTGTTGACTTTTCCAGATCTCAACCCAAATGAGCATTTGTGGGAAGTGCTAAACAAATCAGTTTGATCCATGGAAAGCTCATCATGCAAAGTACAAACTTACATCTTGATGCCAGATACTACAGCATACTGTACCTTCAAAGGTATTGTGGAGTCCATGCCTTGTAGGTGTTATGGGTCATCTGTGTATGTTCTCCCACTTTTATTAGCTGGCTCATTGTAATTGAAATCTTATTAAACGTAGTTTAAATTGACAAAGTTATACAGTATATAAGGGTTCCAGTGTAGGATAACTCTTGCAGGTGCAAGAACAGGCTTTTCAGTTTTTGACAAACTACTGTACACTTATTCAACTGTCTGCTTTAGTGATTTACTACTCACTTAATTACAGGCCTTAACTTCCATGTGTGATTAGGTGTGATTTTAATTTACTGTGAAATTGTATTTGGTGGTGTTAATACAGCTAACTCGATAAACCTGCTAGAACACAAAATCAGAATATGCCTTCTTTACACATAATATGCCTTCTTTACACATATCTGCCACCCACTCAGATTTGTTTACGATGATGAAACGTCATACCATCTAGAGTAGGCTATGACATGTCATAGCAGCATGTCATACCATCTAGAGTAGGCTAAGACATGCTGCTATGATGAGATCGTCTGTCAGTTAGTATGAATACTGCCTTTCTGCCCAAGTTTGCCTTCAGAAGAGAATGTACTGTGAAATGCAATTCAAAACACTGGGACATTGTTTTGTCTGTCTTCTGCAAAAAAAAAAAGAAAAAAAATAACACAAGAAGCCAAGCTACAAGCTCTTTCAAAAAAATATATAAAATCCTCTCTTTAGTTTCCCTCTAGCAGTGTTTGTGCATTATATTATTTTCACTATAGCTACTGAGATCCTCTCCTTCAGGCACACTGTTTGTACTGTTTCTTGGATAACTTTAATTTGGAATTAGGACTGAATACCAATGTAATTGCTTTTAGATAAAGTTTTCTTTGTCTAGGCATGGTTTTGTTTTGATATCAATACTGTGGAATTTCCCTTCACATGTTGCATACTTTCACTGACTGGTCTTAAATGTTGTGAGAACGTATCCATGTAATTAATACTAACATGCTTCACAATGCCACACCAATCAGCAGCTGCCTGCCACGCATTCATATTGTCATTTCATTTCCCATAATGAAATTACGTCTCGCTGCACTGTCTGTTGTAAAATGTGTGTTGCTATAGCTTGTTAGAGAATACTGTTTAAAAATGGGATTGAAAGATAGGCATTACAAAAGGGATGCAATGAGATTTTTGTTTTTTCACTATTAAGAAAATACACAGTCATACAATCTAATTGTTGCATTAGAGAACCTCTCCCAGCACATTTATTTTGGTGTTAGCTTAAAAAAAGATTCACCTTAATATCTAGGGTTTAGTAGCACCAGACTTTCCCCTCAGCTCCATCACAGGATGCACCATATTTGGACACAGGCTGCACATTATGGCTTAAAGCTCTGTTTAGGCTTAGGAACTGCTTCACATGATGCAAAATCATCCTGCCAATTTAGCACAGTTATTATGCTTGTCTCCTGTCCAATGATACCAAAGTCTAATCTGCACTGCTCTGGTGCGACACACACACACACACCTGGGAAACAGTCCTCAAGGGAAGTCATCAATCAGCTTTATGAGACTGCTCTGGGGAAAGTGGCTTCATCTTTCTTATAGTTGTTCACTTGTTTTCTCCCTCTCTCTCTCGCTCTCTCTCTCTGTCTCTCTCGTGTAAGCTTTGCACTCATGTCACCTCATTTACTTCAAAGATTGCACTGTTTGCTCACGGACACCATGAATGACCACAGTGATAAAAATTGCGTCAAAATCGTGTCGTCGTGCCCTTAACCTGAACACGTGACCGCACAATAGATTCGAGCAAAGCGCAAAGTATTCTCAGTCGGCAGCTAAAACTGCACACTTTATGGTTTTTCGCTTCCATCTGTTTAAAAGGCGCGCCTGCATCTACAGAAGCGTTAGCAACGCGCGCGCGCGGGTGTGTGTTTGTGTGACGTCACGTCGACAGTAATGGGCTCGCCGCGCGCGCTGCTTGCTGTGGCACTGTTGATCAAAGAGCCTATGAGACGCAGGCGACTCGGCAACGCGGCACATGGTAGGAGTCACTATTTTCACCTTTTTTTGTTTTTTTTACATTTTATTCCTCTTAATCATTAACCAATGTAGCTGGTTTAATGCCGATTATGGGCTTATGGCAGAGGAGAGACTTTAAATATAGCAGTGCAGGAGCGAGCATTGACCAGCTGATTGGCGGTGAAGCGGCAGTGGGGCTGAAGTGTCTCCCTGAAGTCAATCTAACTGTGAGAAATACTAGAGAGAGAAGAAGTCAGCTTCTAGACCTTAAGCGCAGCAAGGTGAAGGCACAGGTTGGATGACTTCTAAAAAAATAAATAAAAGACTTAAATCATAAAACGAAAATAAATACAATACAATCTAAGGCACGAGGAAAATAAATATGGTCGGCTGGCGATATTAAATAACTTTATATTTTAAACTATAATGTTAAAATTTAATATCTGATAAGTAATAACATTTTTAAAACAACCACAATAATAATAACAAAAAAAACCTATCCAAATTTGGTCTCGATTGCTTTTCAACTTTACTTACAACAACAACAATAATAATAATAATAATAATAAATAGCAGTGTTGACAAAAAGTTAGTTTTTTTAATCGCATGTTATAAAATCAATAAATCAAAACATCAAGTTACGTTTATATAAATAATAATGTTTGAGACATGATTAATAAAATTAGATTAATTGTGAAAGTGATTAATTATTATTTCCGTTAACAGAATTTCCCCTAATTGTTTTGCACACTGTTCTGAAAGGTTTAATGATTCCCCTTAATGTTGCTCTACCGCACGCGTTTATTTCTGCGTAACGGGCAAATGAGTTACATGTGGCTCCTATTATTTTGGTTAAATTAAGATCTGTAACACACATGTGTAGGGTCAAGTCGTAATTTCAATCTTCATTTCTTTCATTATAGTGATGAGAAATTCGTTCCCATAATCTCAATTAGGAAAAACACGAGGTAATTAAATCCCTCTTTGCAAAATAAAACGAAGGTTATTTAAATGACTGTTCATCAGAAAGCTAATTATATTCTGGGTTTTGATTTAGTAGACCAATTATGAAATAGTTGTTTGAAACTATTTGGAATTTTTTGTCATGAAATAACCGGCCTCGAATAATTCTCCTTACATCAGATTAATGATGTTTGGTTTGGATGCCATGTGGGAATTGTTTATATAATCTGATTAACTACGATGATGCGCTCACTTTAAAACTATGAGACAAAACAAAAAAAAGACAAAAAGCAGTCTTTGGTGACCTATGGCCTGTGTAGGTGGCCAGCTGCAAGAGCCTGATGTTCTTATTAAAAACGCAATTTCCGTTTGCTTTCCTCTGGTTCACTTTTCCACAACGACACCTGATACATCCGACTGGTTGTGATTATATAGCCATAAAGCCGAGTTTTTCATTAAATGATCATTATAATGATTGAGCAGTGTTACACTTAATTCAAGTCCCAGAGCAATATCAACGTTTTAAAAAAAGGAAAAAGAAAATAAATTAATATAAGTGTCTGAAGACATGGTTTTGACGGGTTTTATTGATTAGGTTCTATTAGCTAGTCGGATGAGCATTTGTGAATAGCTGTGATTTCGAAGTTAATTATGCTTTCTGAAAAAAAAGTCTACAGGACCCTCTTCTGAGTGCTATTAACATTTAAGATCGTAACTAGCACATGTGCCTTTAAGCAGAAATGAGGTGGAACCGATGTGCAGGTCTGACAGCTCGGCCTGCTTTCGTTGTGGAAATGTTGTGCTTGGCATTTATGAAGGAGGCTCGAGGGCGATTCCGTGTGCATCTGTTTTTCACTTTTTCAACACTGACAGTGGAGTGAAAACTCCCAAGCAAATTTCAATGCCAGGGCGCCTAATCTAGCGTGGGAGAGTGTATGATATACTCTCTCTCTCTCTCTCTCTCTGTCTGTCTCTCTCTCTCTCTCTCTCTCTCCCCCCATATGGTTTCTCCTTCAAACTTGAACCAGGCCTTTGTTTTGTTAAACTTATATACAGAATAACAGTATATAGATGGCATATGAGATAATATATGTGCTTAAAAGAGATGATGGTAAATGGTTTCTCTGAATTAGGACTTGCAAGACAGCATGGGCATCTATTTGCAGGTTGTAGATTTATGAGTCTCATGTCTGGACATGCTTATTAGGAACATTACTTCATGGAGCTAGTCTGGATCCTCCATGGGGTTTTGGCTCATATGAGAAGTGTTGATAGTCGGGGCTTAATTAGTCTACAATCGACATTTTTGCACACTCCTAATTTGGGTTTTTAGTTTAATGTGGTTACTGTTCGAACGGTATGTACGCCCTCAACGCAAACCCTCGTACCATGCTTTAGGAACCCTCGAGGCCACAGGCGACGTGTGTGTCTGTATGATAAACGGGAGCCTCCAGCTAAAGATACGAGCGGCAATAATCCACTTTCTGAAGCCTGTCAGGTCACTGCTTCTCTAAAATTAGATTAATGCACCTGATGCACAAAGTGGTCGCCATGCTTGAACCCCTAGGTCCTTTGTAGCGTTTAAACTTTCCGAGGACAATTAAAGTTCTAAAAGGTGTTGGCAGCAACACGTGCTTATGCATGTTTAATTATAGTTGCTGTTGTATCTTTTACATATATTTCTAGATAGAAATGTATATACCGCACCGTAATGTGCGTAATGTGCGGTGGTCTTCCTCAGTTTATTAGTCGGAAAATAATAATAAACGCTGTTCCCCGCTGAAAAGTGATTTAAAATGAGAATGCTCTGAACGCAACAGTTTGCATTCCATCATGAGTTTATGGATGAAAATATATGCAACAACCCATCCCTGTTTTTATGCACATGGACGTCCAAGAATTAAAAAATGAAAATGTGGGTGCAATCCAAAACAATAATCCAAAACATAGAATACAAGAAAAACATGTTCGGAAAGTTAAACACTCTCCAGATCTGATGTAAAGAAAACTACTGGACATCTGGTATAGTTTTAAGAGATATTTCAAGAGAATGGGTAAAGACTGGCAAATTGGGAACAGATATGTCAGGAAGAATAGAAGTCGAATGTTACTACAACGGATAGTATCCAAAACCTACTGCGTAAAGCAGGAGAGGAGCAAATAATTTATTAGAATACATTATATCGCACTGAAGACTGTATGGGTAACATTTAATATTTTAACAAACGGCACTCTTGTTGTTTTTGTTGTCTATGATAATCAAGAAACACAGGTTAAAACTAACACACATTAAATATATTTCCTGGTTAAATTTACCTGTTTGTTTGTTTTTTATTTATTTGGTCTTAATAGTCTGCAAAATAAATATTTTTGGACTCAACAGAACTGTGCGCTTCTGTTTTAGTCGCTAAATCGTTTGTAATGTGTTTAATGCGACTGAAATAAGGTCCTTATTCGTGCATGTATTTTTCTACTAAAAAAGAAAACATTAAACATGTGTATGGGCCATGTATCAATAATAACAGGTTGTTTTCCCCAATCCATCACTCAGTCTGGAGCTTCCAGGTCTGTGTTGTAATTTCCTCTGTGTTCCTGCGCCCTTGTGCCAGCACTGCGGATCAGCTCAGTGGCTCCATAACCAGCTCGTGTGTTTAAGCTGGACAACAGCGCCAAAATCTCAGCAATATGTCAGACAGCAAGCAAGAGCTCCCATTTAGCATTGGGGAACTCAGCAGAGAGCACGGAAACTGACAGGTATCCAGGTCTCTACAAGTTCAGCCAAAATGTGTGTAAAATCAATTTCAGGGATTGGGAAGGAGAAGGACTTGTGCAGGACCTCAATCTCGTAAATGAGTAAAATAGCATATGTGGGCCTGAATGGAGCTCGTTAGTGGTCTATAACTATGTAACCATCTTTAACTATTCTATAAAACTCTTGAAGTTATGCTTATAACCCTCTGGTCAATTTCTGTGTGTGTGTCTGGGGGGGGGGGGGGGTGAGTTTGTCAGGGTAGGATAGCTTAGAAACAAAGAAAGTAAAAAAAAAAGTGATTTGATGTTTACACAAATAAATAAATCAGATTATTTTGTAGCATTGAATATTTTTTTTATTATAATAATAATGAAAAAAATCCGTGGTCTTATATGGGAGTATCAGCCTATACAAATAAAAAAATATTTAAACTCACATTAAAGTTATCTATTTTTTTTTTTTTACTTTAAGAATCTTTAAATGCAAATAGAATTTAGTTCAACATTCATGAAGATTACAACACAACCTACCCGAAACCAAAACATACTAACACCCATTCAAATGTGCCTTTATTTATGGGGGTAATTCTAGGCATAACTTGTGTGGCCGACATAAGACGTTTGTATTTTCTTTATCTTAAGATATACAAAAACTATATATATACAGAAGAAGCCCTTCTCATCTTCAAAGTCAACTTTAGTCAGAAGAAGTGTCTCGGGTATCTATCTTTCTCCCGTCTCGCACCGAGTGTGAATTTATGGAAAGTGAAGGATAAATTGTTGAAACCACATCCGCACTGCTGGAATGACCATCATGCGAGAGCAGTGTGTGCGCGGCTTACAGGGAGAGCAGTGAATATCCAGACTCACACTCCTATATCCATTAATCCATCGAGTCCACAGAGACTAATAAGCAGTATTCCGTTAATCGATCACCAATTCAATAGATCCGAGAACATGGGCTACTTATTATGTCAGCTGGACCTCGAGCCGTGAATAGCTGGCGTGTTCAGTTCCCGCTCAATTTCTTTCCTAACTTACTCATCAGGCTGCTGATACAGAGACGCCACTGAGAAATCCGAGAGATAATTAATCAGACGCTCATTTCAAGACCGATGAGTTTGGGCCTCGCTTGTTTCTCTCCCGCCGGGGACACGTGCAGATACACAAGTGTTGCTAGAGTGAGAGGTTTAACCAAGGTGTGTTAACAACGAAATGCACAGAAGAGTATATTTTACACAGATTATTTAATATCTATAATGTAATATTTAGAATCATCGTCATCAAATAGTTCAAAATGTTTAACAAAATTGATATTGGTTTAAAGAATCAGATCATCAAAGTGCATAAACTCTGAAAGTGCTAAATCGACACTGGGGATTTTGTACTGAGTACTGAATTTGCTCTGTATTTGTTTCTGTTGTGCAAGTACTTTAGCTGAAAGCAGCTAATAAAAATCCAACGACTGGATATCAAAAAAGGAAGGTTTTCACAGACTTTCATAAAACCACAGATTTTCACTTTATTTGCTCTCTTTAGTCATGTAAATTGCTTTAGTCCAAACATTTCATGTAGGTTTATTTGAATACCCCTGCTTTAAATGTTTGTTCTGAGTTATTATAACTAATCTGTAATCTTTTGTATCCCTCAGCCTTTTGGCTTGTAATAATGTGATTTATATAATCACAGCATAGGTTTTGCTTTTTTATTTCCTGATGAATTTGGCATTATTTTGATCTGGATAAATAAGGTCAATGACACACACACACACACCTCTCTCTCTCTCTCTCTCTCTCTGTCTCTCCTACTGGGCCCGTTTACACAGGCATGCTGACTCTGCTGTCAGTGTCACACGCTTGTTAGGACATTAACGCCATTTAGGAACAGTCCGAGAACGATAGGAGCAGGTGACAAAGAGAGAAGGAGAGGAGAGAAAGTAAATCCCCATTTGTTTTACCATAACTTTGGGGCAGTGTATCCAAAAGAAAAAAATGTAAAGGAATCACATAAAGCTGAATGTATTTTTACACTATCTTATTATTCTATCTACTGCTTTTGGGCAATACAACTGAGGTTTTGTGATTAGTTAGTTTTGCTTGAAAAAGATCTATGCACTTCAGTTTATATCCAAACATGGATAAAATAGAAACCGTCTGAGAATCTTTGCCAGGAGTTCAAAGACAAAAAAACAGAACTGGGACTTTCACAAATTCAAGTTTTAGCGTATCAAGTTTTTTTTTTAATCAAGTCAGTGTGAGAGGTGCACACAGGCCTTATTCCCATTTCAAATAATATAACTACTAATAGCACTACAGCAAATAGAAAATAATTTATTAAGAGAAGGAATTTATATACAGTAGTTTGTTTGGAATAGTGACTGGATCTGCAGATTATTCTAAAATATATGAGAAAAGTGTTTAGATATTTCTTTACATAATTTAGAGTTTAATTAATTGAAGCCTATATTGAAATAATAAGCAGTGGATAAAATCTTTATGTTTTGTTATCTATATGTATACTCTTAAATACTAATTAAAACATGCCTGCAATACCTGCTGGTGTCCGCTTTATATAATTTGTGCCTATCTTACACATCTTAGCTTGTGAATTTATAATGTTTAATTATTCTGTATTTAAATATATTTCAAAAAGAAGTGCAAAAATAGGTAAACCATAGAGAAAACAGAATATGCTCTGAAATGCTGTATATAGCTTAATTTGTGCGTGTGTGTGTGTGTGTGTGTGTGTGTGTTCATAAAAAATATATTAAAACTCATTAAGACTGTAGAAATGTTAAGTAAAACACAGTACGTCTGTGGTAGGTCTGCTGTTTTTTGGCATGCCAACCTATCTATACTGTCTCAAACTAGCATGGCTGACTGCAATGAGAAAATTGGTTTCATTGTATGTCATGCCTGTAGGGGACACGTTCTTGAAATAAAAAAAGGCAGGGACTTAAGCAGGAAACAGAGACTCCTTTGCACATAGTTATGGAAAGAATAGCTGCACCATGGTTTGCTTTAAGAGATGGTACATGCCTTTTCACACTGAGTCACTAAATCTGCCACTCAGTTTTCTCGTTTAATCTCCATTTCCTTTTCCCCTGCTCTCCAAAGCCAGCTGTCCATGCTCCGTGTTGTCTTTGCCTGTTAACATTTCCTATTTGACAGGCATTGCGAAACATTTTAATAAGGCATGGTGATATAACCACAACATCTTGAGAATGAGAGACCAAAATATGTCAACTGCATGCTTTCCAAAATTCATCATATAGGCCTACAGAACAATATCGAATTTTTTATGTTAGTGTACAAAACCGATTCACAAGTTCAAGTTCTAAGCCTAGAATCTTAAACAAATGCCAGACCGTTTCATTGCCTCTGTGTCCTGTATTCATAAATGTCTCTTATATTTACTGCTCTTAGAATTATCTCTGTTATTTACCCTTTAGCACTTTTTTCTTTCTTTCTTTTTTTTTTACAGCTCCCATTTCGGTAAACTATTAAAACTCAGCCTATTTCTTACATCTCCGCTCAAGCTTTCACGGTTTCCTCAAACCTTTGCTCTCTGTATCCCCAGGTTTGGATTAAGAAATGGGAAAGTGACTATAAATTTGATGAATGGCTCAGGGGTTGGGTTCATAAGACAGCTGTTCCCTGTGCTTTTTGACATTTCTCACAGAAACTGCCTTCATGCCTCACACATTCGCTTGCCCTCATTTCTTTTAAATGGGATCCCGAGATGTCGAATTAGATATGTTTTAAAAGGCTGCATCAAGCTAAAACCTGTGATTCAGAAGAAATTAAGAGACGCCCCCTTGCTTAAACAACAAGCACTGATTGGTTGGTTGATGTTTCCTGAAAAAAGGTCAACTTCAATTCTGTGCCATGAATGGGGATGTTTTCAATTGTGGCACAGATGGTGCAGGTGGGGAAAATGGACGTTGTAATGCTCTCAGTCTTTTGGTTTTATTCTCATGTCAAATAAATCCATTATAATACTTTTCTTTTATGATTTGACATCTTTTATTAAAGAAATCTTTTCTTTCTTCTGTTTCCTTCTCTTTTGCAGGCCTGATTACATCATGCTCCAGTATCACTCCCCTCCCTCCCTAGCCCTTTCTTTTCTCTTTTTCCTCTTTCTCAGTTTCTTTCCTCACTCATTTCTTTCCCCCGCTCTTTCCCAATCCCCTCTTCGCTGGAGCTCACCTCATGACCCGTGCTACCACCTGGATGGGCGTGCACGTCACTGCCTATCAGATTTCATTAATGCTGCCTACGGTGTGCCTGTACGCGCTGAAGACCTGCATCGAGGGACAGAGAGAAACATCAGCACCCTGACAGACCTCCATAATCCCCATAATCTGACCTGCTGGAAGGCTTCAGAAGGTTCAGTTACTGGGGACTGGACCTTTACCGTTCCCTTAGGCAGGCGCTTTGAGGTGACATACATCAGCTTACAATTCTGCCAGCAGGTGGAGCCCACTGATCCTTTCTCCATTTCTATTCTAAAGTCAATGGACTACGGACGCAGCTGGCGTCCTCTGCAGTTCTACTCCAGTGACTGCATGGGGAGATTTGGCCTTCCTGCTCAGTCTGTCGCTCTTAGCAGACACCAGGAGACAGAGTCCCTGTGCTCGGATCCAAGACCTTTGCAAAAACACCGTGGTGGGGTTGTTTTGGCTTTTTCCACTCTAGATGGACGTCCTTCCTCCTCTGATTTTGAATACAGTCCTGGCCTACATGACTGGGTGACTGCCACTGATATCAGGATCGTATTTCATCAATCACAGGGTAAATCAGTCAAGCAAGACAAGATGCCAGATGAAGTTGGTGGGGTTCTGAAATGGCCTGTGAGATCATTTGATGAACTGACTCAAAATGAAAAGGAAAGAGCAGAGAATGCGTGGAGTGCTGAGATAAGGAGACACAGGAAAGGGGAAAACCTAGAAAAATCTGGAAGAAGAAATCGCAACAAGAGTTCCTCACAAGAAACTGGACACAATGTGACCCGCAAACAGATGGAGACTCAAGAAGGCAGAAGCAAAGGACGAGGCCATAAAAAAAACACACCTCAGTGGAAGCCATGCGAGGATGGTGTGTGTGACTGGATGATAGAAAGTCAGAGCCAAAGCTCTAAAAGGAAGGAGTTAAGGAAGCGGAGAAACAATGCAGCACGCAAAGTGTCTCATTCCAGAATAAGAAATAAAGTCACCCATCTCCCTTCCCCGTCCTCTCTCTCGATTCCACCCACACCTCCTCTTGGTCTTTCTGATATCCAGGTGGGGGGCAGGTGCAAATGTAATGGCCACGCTTTCCGCTGTCGTCGTGATGACAAAGGTCACGCAGTATGTCAATGTGAACATCACACAGCCGGACCAGACTGCGATGTCTGCGAGCCGTTTTATTATGAT
This sequence comes from Clarias laeviceps, assembly GCA_030014305.1. Taxonomy (NCBI): domain Eukaryota; kingdom Metazoa; phylum Chordata; class Actinopteri; order Siluriformes; family Clariidae; genus Clarias; species Clarias laeviceps. Next base: position 14,941,985 of record JAQMYJ010000001.1, on the reverse strand, counting down.
CGTCCTTGGCAACGAGCCACGCCCACCCAGCCACACCCGTGCGTCCGTGAGTTATGATTGCAGTGTGTATGTGTATCTCTCCATGTCTTTGTCTACCGTAATCTCATAATGCTCGTTAACTTGAAAACCAGCTAATAAGCTATTTCAGAAACTCTGAATCATAGAGTTGTAGCATATTATATAATAATACCTTTACCCATTACCCTCCTTCTCTCCTTCACTCTCTCAGCATGTCAGTGTAATGGCCACTCTAATAAGTGCAAGTTCAGTATGACAGTGTTCCAGCAATCTGGCCGGGTCAGTGGAGGAGTGTGTTTGAAGTGCAGACACCACACAACAGGACGCCACTGTCAGTTGTGTCAGAATGGATACACCCGTGACCACAGCAAGCCCCTCAACCATCGCAAGGCCTGCCAACGTCAGTGTGTGTTTGTGTGTGAACAAATTGTTATGTGTGCATGCCCAAACAAAGCTATATTATAGATAAATGTTTGCCCTCATATAAACAGAATATGAACATGTTATAATTAACAATTAATGTGTTCTAAACAGACTCAAATACAGATGTGAACAGTAGGCGCACTACTCATTTTAAAAGTGTTTAAATGGTGTCCTAGCTGAAACTAGTCTTTCATGCAGGCAAACAGTCGGATACGTATGAAGCTCACAGTGAAAGTCTACATTCATTAATATGAGCATAAACCATATTTTTCCACTAATGCATTTACAGATGGTGTGCTGTTTCTTTTTATTTCATTAGGAATTAAACTCAACAAAAATGACAGACAGTACAAATAAAAACAATAATTGCTAAAGGTCAGGATTTGTGCAGATGTCTTTTATTTTAAGAAAAAAAAAAACGTCCACTTCAGTATTAGATCTGACAGAAGGGCAAATGGCGAATTCTGATACAGATGTGAATGTTTGGTGAGCTAAACATTTGAAGCCATGCCTATTTTGGGTTTGCATTCAAATGCACATACAAATATTTGGAGAAATTAACCAGCACAGACAGTGGCATTACATTAAAAGATGTTCAAACTTGTGTGTGGAAGAGAGAAAGTATGAGAATCCGTGTCTATGTTATGGCTACACTTTGACTGCTGGAATGTGCTCTGACATTTGGCCTTTGCTCTCATGTTCATGGCATGCTTATAGGAGCTTTCTGTCCTAATATAACTTCACGCTGTGGACGGCCTTTGTGTGTAAACGTCATGTACATATCATGTACCAATAGATTCTGTTATAATTTATCAAGAAATTTAATGCAATATTTAAATCATAATTCAAATAAAAAAACACTTTATTTATCCCATGGAGCCAATTTAAGAAAATAAATTAAGAAATTAAATGAAATGTTATAAATACTACATAAGTTTGTATTTTATCTGAATATTTAGGAATGTATGAACTGGATAGATTGACATTGTACGCTCGAGACCAGCCTGATTATTGAAAACGCTACATTTTTGCGAGGCAGCTTGTTTGAATGAGTGCAGGCTGACAGAGCTGCTTGGTTATGTCTGCTTTTTTTATAGCCTGTTTTTATTCTTGCTTCATTTAGGTGGGTTTATATTACATAAAATAAATTTTTTTTCATCAGTCTTCCACATTTATATGACTCACTCATAAACTTTTTTAAAGAAATGTGGAAAAAAAACATCTTACTGCAAAACACAGGTCACATTAACAAACTGCAGACTCTCACATAATCTCCAAGGAACCAAAAATGCATGTGAATGTTTATTTTCAGAGTAATTTTGGATGATTCCTTTCAGACCTCTTTTCTGTCTCTGTCTTTTTCGCTCTTCCTCATCACTACTTCAGCATGCCAGTGCCATCCTCTAGGCGCCGTGGGCCGCGGGTGTAATCAGTCCACGGGCCAGTGTCTCTGCAGAGACGGAGTTATGGGAAAAAGATGTAACCGCTGTGCTCGAGGATACAAACACGGTCACTCACCCCTGCGGCCCTGCATTCGTAAGTGCTACGTAAGCTTAAATCAAACCTGTATGCTGTATTTTAAACCAGGACTCTGCAAAGTTTTTACTGGATAGGCCCTCATTTAAGAGGGACAATACACCTTTATCATATAGATTGTTGCTATGATTTTTCCCAACATACTCTCTTCTTTCAAATGTCATTGACTGCTCTTGGCCTAATTAAAATAAATTGTTTAATTGTGTATTGGACGCTGTCTCAATAAACTGTCTTACCCTGCCATTTGTTGATGTAGGATATAAAAGAAATCCCGACAAGTTTCCACTCATTCCTGTGATTAACTGTGATTCCAGACAAGGCTCTGAACCTCCTCTGGCCTTTGTTAGTGCGCCCAAGCTCTTATCCATCTGGTAGTCAGCCTTTGCCGGATTTACAAACTATCTATTCTTGCTGATGTTGGCCCAATGAGTGTTAATCTGGATGCATTACAGTGCCAAAGCTGAGCACTGGATGTGGCGACACTTTTTAATCTCCACCCAGGTGACACATACAGGAGGCACCTGTTGCAGCACTCAGGCAAGGAGGCAGTGTCCCTCCGGGCTTGGCAGGCACATAATTCTTCACTAGTAAGGGCTCAGTGAAAGACAAGCTTGTTTGTTGTTTTACCGGGTAGGGTCCGACTGGGATATTTATAACCAGAGATCTTCTCTCAGGCCGCTGCTAAAAACTAAGCTAAGCCAAACCCATGAAACATTTTGCCACTTAATACAGAACAGGAAATGTCCTCATCGTTCAGCACTCGCAAATTGACCTGAGCTGTATTATTAGCGTGACACTGGCAAAACTGTGGGGGGTCTTTATCTTGCATGCCAGGAGTTATCCTTTAGCGTGCTGAACATTTATGGCACAAAGAGACATAAATCAACGGGTGAAGTTTATTATTTTTTTTCCACAAAGCAGTTATTGTGTCACTGCTAGTTCAAAGGGTCATCAGTACATGAATCATATACAGTAGTAGCTACATATCGGAACTGGCTGCATGCACATCCTGTGTAGGGTAGAAAACCTACGGTGACATGTACGAGCAACTAGAGGAGGTTACAGTATGGGGGCCGAGGTGAGGGATAAGGTGTCACTGTCCCAGTTGTGTCAGAGCTATGGGCAAATGGACAAGTCTCCGATGTAATATATGGTTGGCCGTGAGCTGCAGGCCTTTCATGGCTAAAGTGTGTCAGTGTGTGTGAGATTGAGAGGGAGAGTGAGCAAGCGAGCTGCTACTAGTGAGAGAAAAGTACACGAGGAGAACCAGTATATACACATCCGCATTCTGGCATCTGTGCAAAGACACAGTCACATGCAGATGCATGATCAGTATGCACTAATGAGCCACCAGTGGGATTAGAGAGCTCACACACTCCAGCGAGGTGCAAAAAAGCTCAAAGTCTAAATCAAAGGCACACAAATAAACTTGTCAGTGCTTGCTATAATGAGCCGCTTACTCTGTCACCAGGCATCCCAGAAGCTGCTCCACCAACCCCAGTTTACCAGCCCCAATATAGCATAGGTGAGCTATATTTTGTTTCATGTTGTGGATTTAAATTTATATCATTTATTACATATTTGCAGAACATTTAAGGATCATATATATATTATTATTATTATTTATTTATTTATTTTTTTTAAATATATATATTTTGTGTTCCTGGGTCTTTAATTGCTAAAGTTTTATTTGTTATTGACTGCTGCCATCTTGTGGACTGTGTCTGTGTCATCTCTTGTTAATACCTGAATCATTCATTCCATCTTTCTGTCTTTGATCTACTTCTTTAAGCTGAGGAGTGCCTCTCTTATTGCCAGCCTTCTCAAGCCAAAGTTAAAATGAATTTAGAGACATTTTGCCTCAAAGACTATGGTAAGAGTCCAAAGGCACGGAATAAAATATGAGTATACTTTTATAGTATGTACTTTTCATAAGTATAGTCATAAATGGAGTATACTTTTGCAATCTCTCTCTCTCTCTCTCTCTCTCTCTCTCTCTCGCCCAGTGCTGAAAGTTCAGGTAAAGGCCAAGGAGCACTCTGGTCCCTGGTGGCAGTTCTCTGTGTGGGTGCAGTCTGTTTTCCGTGTCGGATTATCTCAAGTTAAAAGAGGTCTCCAGACCCTCTGGATTCCTGATCGTGATGTCAGCTGTGGTTGCCCCTCCCTCCAAGTGGGCAGGACCTTCCTCTTAATTGGTGCAGAGGAAAACAGGAGGGGCTGGGCCCCCGGAGAGAGGCGGCTGGTTGCCGATCGCTCAACCATGGCCCTGCAATGGCGAGAACACTGGAATCCTAAGCTAAGGGGATTCCGTGGCCAGGACAATAGGGGAAAATGCCTTTCACATACAAACTCGACAACACGGACACACTCTCCTTTACACACACACGAGGAATACATCACACCGCATCTTGAGAAACTCCAGTCCGAGAGGCTACGCATTCACCATCAAATGTCTGCGCAGTCTGAAGAAACTGTCCACACACAGTCGCACAACAGTGCTCCCAACATACATGAAGATGGCACAGATACGCAGGACTTACAAAGACAGCTTGGTCATGAGAGAGACAAATTCACAAATGAAGATACCCAAAATGTTTTGCAGGAAACAAAGCATCCTCCATTCGATGTATCTAATAACCCTCAGGAGCTTTATACGGCAAGTTTGCCTACATCGTCACCAGTGCTTTCTGTAACAGAAGGACAGAAGGAAGAAAACTCAAAGGAAATTGAAAGTGCACAATAAATAACTATGGTGGAGTTAGTTTTGCAATGAAATATCATGTTGTGAGTTTGCTCAAAAGACCTTTAGTACTCCAGTCCTTCAATCTAGAAGACAGAGGTTTAGTTTAGCATAAATATACAGATATTTTGATAAGAACCAGGGTTGACATTTATCTGTCTTTTAAAGCATATGTTAGACTGAAATGATTTGGTGTGATATTTAATTTTATACCAAAGTGCTGTTGAATTTGCGCATATTTTATATAACAGCAGATCTTATAAGAGTGCCATTATTGTTTTCAAATCATAGATTAGTATTATGTGGATATTCTAAAACATTACAGTTTCACATCACCGGGCAGACATTTCACTTCATCTACACCTAATAAGAAAACTGCTGCTATTTAACAAAGAAAAAATATATATAATTATAATATGGTGAAGCTTTCAATTAGGACAGTTTATTTAACATTAATGAAAAGAGTCACCAGTGCTTTTTTCCATCATGCCAGCGTACATTTGTTCTCCCTAACATGAGAACAAATATAAGCTATAGGAGGTTTGTCTAATTAACTTCAAAAGAGAGAAAGAAATAGAGAAGAGTATGATAATGAGAGAACAACTCTTTATAGCTGCTATAACATAAGGGATAACAGGTATTGAATTTGTTTTGCAGATGTTCCACAGCATCAAATGTCATAAAAGTGAAAGAAATTGTTCTTTAATTAAGTAGAGAAATAATTGTCAGGAAATCACTGTGATATAAGAGTAAGGAAACACTTCCAGAAGGCTGTGATAGGAAAATAATCAATCAGCATGCAACCCTTTACTAATTACATATTGCCCAGAAACTATTTTTTTCTTTTCCCCCCTTTTTTGTTAATTAATTAATTAATTACTATTATTGTTGTTGTTATTATTCTTATTATTATTATGATTATTATTATTATGATTAATAATAATAATAATAATAATAATAATACATTGCACCAACTACAACATACACTAATATGGATGAAAGTGTGTGCAAGCAGGGTGTGAGTCAAAAATACAACTATGACTACCTAGATGATAATGTTAGTCAAATAGTCAGGGGGGAGGCTCCTGAAAGAGAATTTATATGCTAATCATTACAAAGTTTGAAGAACATTTGTCGTCCTCTTTTATGTCTTATTAACTGTGAAATCACTACACCAACCAGCCATAACATTACAACACAAAACATTATGCTCACTATTGCATAGGTTCCTCTTATGCTGCCCTTTGTGCATAATTCCACAAGAACTCTGGGGGTTCGTTATGGTGTCTGGCACCAGGACGTTAGCAGTGGATCCTCTGGGCGCTGTGGGTTGTGCTGTGTCCCTCATGGATCGGACTTGTTTGTCTGGTGCATCCCATTGATGGTTGCTCGGATTGGGATCTGGGGAATTTGCAGGCCAGGTCAGGGGTCTTGGGCTCTTTGCCTGCTGGGCCCAGTGCGATGGGCTGTGGTACAATGGGTGTTCTGGTGCTTTTCTATTATGGCCAACATTGGCTATTTTCAGGGAGTTTGTGTTGTGTAGACAGGCTAGCCATTAGTCCCAGTGGGTAAGGCTGAGCCTTGGGTCCCATGATCCTGTCACCAGTTTACTGGTATATAACCGTAATAGTTGATGTGTTAAAGTTTTGTGGTTTTAACATTATGCCTGATCGGTGTATAATATATTGGTTAAATGTGCCAGATTAAAATTTATTTATTTTAGCTGTTCCCAAATAAATGTACTAGTATACACTTCATGTAAACTGTGCATGTTATTAAAAGCTGTCATCTGTGTATAAGTAGTAAAGCTCCAAGGACAAATTATTTAGTCACTAAAGTCAATAAATAATTAATCTAGATAAATGTAATCAAAATATAAAAACAGATTTTCAGTTCAACTCTGAGATTGTCTTTTGTACTTAATGTGCAAAAAAAAATAAATACAATAGTAACACTCCAGTATTACAGAATGACAAATACTGTATAGGACACACCGGGACAAACCTGTGTGCGACTCGTTCAACAAGTCTGATGGAACATTGCAATGTTTTGATTGACCTGCAAAATGGCCAAAGTTCTTGATTGACAGATATTATCTCATGACACTCTCATCTGACCGGATTGGCCCTGTTGTTTAGGTGAGTTGAGATGTAGCCTCAAGGAGAGAAATTACATGTCTGATTAGTCTTGTTTAACGATTTGTGAGGGAATATGTTAGAAAAAAAACTGAACATAATTAATGATAAACTAATGATATGACTATGATATGTACATATCATATTTTGAATATGTGATTTTTACATTTCTTACTTGTCTGTTGTTGTTTAGTCATTCATGACATTTCAAAATGGTTCAGTAAACAATTCAAGAAATCCCTCAAAGCTTTAAAGTCAATACATAATTTTACAGTTTGATAAATAGCTTACTTGAATGTAAAACAAGAAAACGGATATGCTCTTGATAGCAAAATCATGAAGGAAAATTTAAAAACTTGACACATCTGGGTTACAGTCATATTCATTAAGATGTATTCCAAAGATTATTTCACTCAGAACATTTTTATTTGGCAAATGATCTTACGTGTATCTTGCTAATTAGACACTATTCATTACTTGACATGTTTGGATTACACCCTTAATGTGACAGGATATTTTTGTTAGAACCAATGTAAAACATCAAAATAAAAGATGCAAATATGCATGTAAATATATATGTCACCTGCTTATGTTTGATATTATTTCCATTATGTAGCTTTATTAAATTGTGCAGTCTAAACCTGGCATTGGTACAGAAAATAGTGAAAGAAAATTATTAAACATATTGATCATTCTTCAGGTAAATCTAAAGTTTAACTAAAGTTTAAGTCTGTTATAATGACATGCAAGCAAAATAATATGCAAGCATAATTAAATGAATAATTACAAAAGGGATAACAGTCAGGTTTTGTCGTTGCTTCCTAAAAACAATATCTATGTAATTATTTTCCCAGTCACCATTTTCCAATAGCATTCGATTTCATATTAACGAGAAGTTCCGTGTAGAAGTAGTGGAGAGTGAAAATATTGGACTCAAATTTCCAGAATGCAATGCAGCTACTTGACGGTTGCACTGCATTATCCTGTTGGGGCCGTTTGGTATTATTCTTATACCAAACATCTCTTTGAAGAAATTGATTAAGGCCGTTTGTAGATTTAAAATTTTCATTCTTTTCTTAGTGCAATTATTTCTTCTCTTATTGCAGAAAAATCTTTCTATCTATCTTCTTATTCTATCTTATCTTTCCTTGCAATCATTTAAGCATTTCACTGCATATCATACGATGTATGGTTGTGTATATAACAAATAAAATTTGAATTTGAATTTGGATCACGGTTATCAGGTGCTAATAAACAGATATAGTGAGGGGAAATAAGTGTTGCCTGCCTATTCTTTTGTATTTCAGTTCAGTAAATAATGGCATGGTGAGAAAATTTGTATATATATATATGTATATATATATATATATATATATATATATATATATAAAATTTCTTTTTTTTTTTTTTTTTTTTACACAAAATGCATATAATTAAATGAGGGGAGTGTTAACTTTAGAACATGACTATACACAAACAACATATAACTTTATTCACCATGCTCCCTGCTTCCACAGGATTTAAAAGAATAAGTTGCAGCTACGTGCTTCTAATCCCTTGATTAGATCTATCCCTTGATTAATTGATCATCAACAGGTGTGCAGATAAAATCAGATGTTTTGGCAGTTTGCTGGTCTGGAGCATTCAGGTGTGTGTGTTCACACAATGCCAAGAGGGAAAGTCATGAGCAATGGTCTTAGAAAAGCAATTATTGCTGCACATCAATCTGGAAAGGGTTATAAAACCATTTCCAAACAATTTGGAATTCAATGTTCTGCAGTGAGCAAAATTATTCACAAGTGGAAAACATTCAAGTCTTCCCAGAAGTGGACATCCCAGCACTTTCACCCCATGAGAGATACAAAGAAAAACAGTTACGTCTCAGACCCTACAGGCCTCACTGAGCATGGTAAATGTTCAGCACAATTAAAAGAAGACTGAACAGTACGGTTTGTTTGGAAGGGTTGCCAGGAAGCATGGAAGCATGACTGAGGTTTGCAAAACTGCAACTGAACGAAGCACAAGGGTTCTGGAACAATGTACTATGGACAGATGAGTTCATACTTGACTTGTTTGACATAACGTGTACCATGTTTGGGGAAAATCAAACAGCATTTCAACAGAAACACTTCATACCCACTATCAAGCATGAGGCAAGCTAGAGACACATGTGGAGCCATCTGTTCAACAACTAAAGCTTGGTCAAAATTGGACAATGAGCAAAAGCACACTGCATAAGAGCAATGCACATACAATTATGTGAGAGCCTGATTCAAGAAACAATTACTTCAAGTTATTGCTGCTAAAGGTGGATCTGCAAGCTATTGAATCAAGGGAGGACTTATATATAGGGGGATATATGTTGAAGTATATATATATATATATATATATATATATACTCAGCAAACGTCCTGTACATGTTGTGACTCCATAATTTTGGCCAGCGGTTGTAAGCTGTATTTTATCTGTTTGGGCAAAGTGTACAGATGAACAGGTGTGGGAGCTAAAGGATTAAAGCACTGCTCCCTTCTATTTAGGTAGACATTAAATGAGACTTAAATCCCACTGAGTCTACTATCAGTGATCAGCAGATCTTGTTGGTAATGTAGAAAACTATTAACCAGTGAAAACAGGACCGCATATTTCATGGAATACGTTTAATCTAAAAATGTCAACTCTGAATTTTATCACAAAATACATCTCTGACGCAGCTGAGGACATGTGTGTTAATTATAAGGATTACTATACATGTCATGGTGGGTGATTCATTTAAGGGTCCCTCTGTATTTGTGCAGGCAGCACCTGTCTTCAGTCTGCTTGCTATATAGTTTTCTTAACAGTATAAACTTAAAGCTCTTTGCTCCTGGCACTACACGAAAATGTCTGCTCAAGTATTCCTCACATGCATGCTTTTACACCGACATGTTCGGTATTTTGTCTACATGCCAACTGTGTGTATCAAATAACACATACTTTGCACCAACAGAGCCCCCAAACATATACTTGACTTAAGACCACTAGTGTGGTCTTTCAATACTCTGTTTTCTGTGTTTGAACAAGCTAGAGTGTGTTTCTACAGACAGATGAACATGCCTCATTACTAACACCTACTTACTGTACACACACGGAGGAAGTGTGGGATAAACACCATGTTCTGAGCTCTATGTTTACTGCCTTGCAAGAAAAAGTTTTACGAGACTTAGGAGCTCTAGTGCCAAAGTTCAATGATACGCCCCACCCATCTGTTTCTATCACTAAAGCCTGAGCACCGACACCAAAAGTTAAACCTCGACATACTCGGAAATCTTTCCCACAGTGTTTCGAAAACATACACTCATACTCAGACAGGCACTCTCCCTTCTCCAACCACAGTCACTCGTGTTAGCCCAGGGAACCAGATACATAAGCGGCTTCTGTTAACCCGAGAGCAAGGGGGTCAATCCACTTGATCCCAAGCATGAATACCTTTCATATATACCAGTACTGCATCCATAGCAACAAGACCCTCCACCCCTGGCCTCCTCCACAAGCCCTACATAAACTCTAGCAAAAGAAGTACCATTTGTAGTTCAACCTGCATTACTGCATGAACACTTTGTTAAAATAATCAGTACAATGATAGTTAAAATTGAAAAAAAAAAAGCAGATATGTCAGGGTTGATATATTTGCCTCAGCAGCTGCTCAGTAGATACAATTCAGGATCTTGACAGGAATGCATGTTCAGCATAAAGATAAATATTAATGTGCCTGCCATTTTCACTTTATCTCTGCATGATGTTGAACGTCTATCCTTTGTGAATTTATTGTCTGAGGGAAACAGCTACAAGGTTATTCTGAATGGAAAGCTGGCACATGGTCACTACATCTGGGGGCCGTTTGTGTCTATGATACTGTTCCTCTATTCTACAATAATCAGGTCTGATTTCATGAGCTCAACTCTGGATTCTCTATTTGCTGTCATTTGAGCTCTTTTTCTGAGCTTGCAAGAGCCTGTACAGTACTGTGTTTCTGTGCATGTCTAACACCAGAGGGCTTTTTCCCGTCTGCCGTTTTTTTGGATTTTTTTTGGAAGAAGAGGCTTTTCTGCGCCAGAGTCAGGATTACAGATCAAACGCACAACTGGAGGGAGACAAACGGTTAGCCTACTCTAAGCAGGTGGTGTGTGCGATGATGAAAGTTAACACCCTGTTGTATGAGCAGAGATGGATCAGAACACATTCTGTTATGTGTATTTGTGTGTGTCCTCCAGATGTGTTGCAGGATGTAATTCTCAGCTTGGTCTTGTTGAAATGAAACCATATCAGATTGATTTGTTTGGATGGTGTGTGGAGATTTGTGTAGCGATGGTAGAGAGATTATTGGTGACTCAATAGTGTTTATGTTGGACAGTTGCCATGAACCCTAAATCGTCAGGGTCTCGAACGACAAGATGTTACAGGGTTTCACTGTCCCACCTAGTGGATCAACTACAGAACTGAAATCTAGTTAGTGGAGGAGCTCTGATTCATTTATGGGTGCCAACAGTGTGGGAACAGGACAGTTCTGTTATGAGTAATAAAATAAGTTTTTATTTGTTGTTTAAACTTCTCTTGAACAGGGATGTTCGAGTCAAACCAGGACTTGGGATGAATGAACGTGTAAAACTGATTGACATTTATAGAAGATTTCAAGCAAGTATAGTCATGAGACTTTTAGATTCTTTAATAGTAAAATAAAAATCATTACATGACTTAAACATGTGGAAATGGCTTGCGAGAGGTCAGGACTGAAGATGTGACAATAACTTCCAGACAAGTTTCTGTAATATGCAAGTGATATTGGTGAATGACTGTGTGTATAGTTATTGCCACATGCCCAGTCCTGACCTCTCTCCAAGCCATTTCCACATGCTTAGGCTATAAAAGGATTTTTTTTTTACTATTAAACAACTATTTCTACTATTACATTTTCATCGTAACCAGGCGGTAGTGAAATGCTGGGTAAGTTCATTCAGGTAGCAGGAGATTATATGATTATATAGAGAAACAAAAGTTGTTTTTACTCACACAAGTCCCAGATTGACTTGAACACCCCTTGTAGCCTCTTGTAGTCCTTGTATTCCTAAACTCTGATCTGTTTGAAAATTTGGTTTACTACAAAGTACTTTAGTATGACGCACTAACATCTTGCAAATGCTATTAATGTAAATAGTGTACATTATAAACAAACCTCTTTCTATTAAAGAGTTATTTGATAGCTAACTAACTGTAATAAGGCATATCTGGAAGGTATAGTTTCTGTTATCTGTTGCTGATCTAAGTTGGGTAATGCTGATTCTATACAGTATGTAGTTTAACCAGTGATGCTCGACAACCGGTTTGACCTTGATAAGTATTTTCAGCAATTCTTCAGTTTTTATTTCAAAGACATGCCAAAATATTTTCAGATTTTTTTTTTTTGTAATTATACAGCAAATTATGCTTTCCAATCAAACAAAAATCAATACTAGTATTTTATTGGCAGTTACCAGTTGTTCCTCTGGTCATCCACAATTCACTAAAATTTTAATAGCTTTGGCTAAGTAAGGTAAACTAGCTAGCTAACCTGTGTGTGACAGAATTTTTGGAATTTATTAAAATTAACAAGACAATAGACACAATGTCAAACAATGTCTATTTGAAGGTTGAGGCATCATTACATATTTTCTGTTGCCATTTCAAATATGAAACAGCAGGCAGAGATTAATTAGTCAGTTAAATTTCAAAATATTAAAGAAACTCCAGTGATAATATGGCAGGGTAAAGTCTTAAGGAGTTTTATTGTGGATAGATGTCTAGATGTTGACACTTTGTCTAGGTGAAAGTGATTTATTTACACCAACCAAATATTAATATTAGTAATTATGTATATTTTTGTTAAATACTGAAAGACAGCTTTTACCATTCCATGAATCTGTAGCTCATACTCAGAACAACCTCTAAATGCACCAACTGATCTAACGGCACAACTAATCAATTAATTTTCATTATTTAAAAAAATCCTACATTCACATAGGCAGTGTGCAAGCTGCTACAAAGAATCTTTTTTTTAATAAATAAAATAAATATACATAGTATACATTTTCTGTAATTGCCTTCGAACAAGAATTAATTTTGCCTATTATGTACTGTATGTGTGTACACGTAACACATGTGTTTATGTAATTTAACTTTCATGAGTCTTCCTCAGGGTCAAGTGGTTTTGTAGTGAGAGCTTGTGGAAGACTTGGAATCTGAAGATAGCGGTAAATCACATGGACCTGAGGAAAGACACATACACAAGGACTCCATTACCTCCATAATGCCCTGGCAGCTTCTATTCTTCTAGTGTTGCAGATAACTGAAATATGTCGAGATGCAGAATGGGAGCTAGAACTGACCTGAACCTCAACCTCTTGAGAGATGTCCACTGTTGGACCACACTGATCTAGACTGGCCACTGGGGGGCGCATGAGAGTGGGGCCAAACACTGTGGCAAGATTGCTCAGAGACATTTTATTCAGTTCCTCCTTCTCTGCAACTCTAAAACACAAAAAGGGTGAGGGAAAGAATTAAAGAGAGGCAAAGGTTTTAGAAAGTTGGATAAGAAAAGATCTTCAGCTTAAGATATTTAAGACACTTAAGACTAAACCTGGCATGCGGCTGTGATTATAAAAGACGATACAATAGAAGATAATACAATTCTACAACAGGAAGTTACCGTTTAAGATGATGTAAGAGGAAGAGAAGCGTGTTGCGATTGACATCAGGGAAGGATTGAAGCTCAGACAACATCGTGCTCACTCTGAGATCCGGGTCAGTCAGATCTGATTGAGGTACACACTATGTCAGTATGTTTGTGGAGAAGTGGAATGATTGAAAAAAGAGAAACTCACCCATTGCTTTAGAGAGTCTCTGAAAATATGCAGCAGGGATAAGAGGCTCAGGCAGTTCTCTCAAGTATAGCTTAAGCGTGCCAGACACTACATTCACATCCACATTTCTCATCTTACTCATAGCTTCCCAGTAATCTGCGGAACAGAGAGGAACAGTGAAAGAGAAGAACAATGCGAGATACAGTAGAGGGACATGGGTAATGGGTAAAAACAGGGTGGACCGAAAGTCTCACTCTATAGGCACTATTCTCTCTGTTTTATATACAGTATAATAAATGTACAGTGCCTTGCGAAAGTATTCATAACCCTTGAACTTTTCCACATTTTGTCATTACAACCACACATGTAAATATAGAAACATAGTGTTTTTTTTATTTTAATTGTTTTTTTTTTTGTTTTTTTTTTACAAATAAATACCTAAAAAGTGTTTGTGATAATGAAAACAGATTCTGTGGACAGAATCTCGTCCAGAGTTACTTCTCTGATCAATGCTCTCCTTGCCTGGCCTGTCAGTTTAAGTTGACAGCCATGTCTTGTCAGATGATGGATTGAACAGTGCTCTGTGAGATGTTCAAAGCTTGGGATATTTTTTTCATAACCTAACCCTGCTTTAAACATCTCCACAACTTTATCCCTGACCTGTCTGGTGTCTTCCTTGGGCTTCATGATGCTGTTTGTTCACTAACGTTCTCTAACAAACTGTGGCCCTCACAGAACAGCTATGTTTATACTGAGATTAAATTATGCACAGGTGGATTATATTTATTAATCAGGTGACTTCTGAAGGCAGTTGATTTCACTGGATTTTAGTTAGGGCTATCAGAGTGAACAGGGCTGAATACAAACACATGCCATACTTTTCACATTTTTATTTGCAAAAACGTTTGAAAACCATTTATCATTTTTCACTTCACAATTATGTGCCACTTTGTGTTGGTCGATCACATTATATCCCAATATAATACATTTACGTTTGTGGTTATAACGAGACAAAAAGTGTAAAAGTTCTAAATGAATCACTCAAGATGGGAGGGTCAAATTTTCAAGACAATACTTTTATTAATTCAAAAGTTATAAAATTAAGTTAAACTATTCAGTGTGCAGAACAGATTTAGATTTTGGTTCACAAAATAATAACAATTTTTTTTTCAAATCATGAAAGTAGCACATTTTATGTCACAGAGTTAATACTGTCATTAAAAATGATCATTTATCACCTCTTACATTACACACACTTACTTGTGTTAAATGCAAGTTTTAGAGCCTGAATCCCGATGCTGGCTCCTGAAATTCTGTAAATCCCCTCTTCTACCATTCCTCTCCTTTCAACCTCATCAACACAGGAGCGCACTATGTGAGGAACCAGGACACGCTCTTGTCTGTAGTGGTCAAATAATTATGCACACACACACACACACACACACACACACACACACACACACACACACATACACACATACACACATACATACACAC
>JAQMYJ010000001.1:14854677-14872260 GCA_030014305.1 Clarias laeviceps | reverse complement strand
AGTATAACAGGAGATGTGTTTAAGTTAATATGGAGTCCAGTTCATTATTGGAGGCTCAGGTAGACTGTAGGAAACTCTGGTCCTGAACTATCGAGCGACTGCAGTCTCAAGTCCCCAGAGAAACAGCTGTCAGCATCAGCTGACAACCATTTCACCACAAGCATCCCAGGCAGACCACATGGGGCATCCATGTGACGAGATCTCCAACCAGAAGCTGGGCATCAGGACGAGTCAGACAGGTCCAGGGGGCAGAGGGGGTCTGGATCACTGGCAGCTCAGGAGCGAAGTGTATAGCTCGACAGAGAGACAGGGAGAGGAAAAGAGAAAAGAGGAGAGAGCAGAACAGTAGGAAAGATAACAGTTAGGTATGGTCACAGTCACGCAATGTATAAGGTGAACGTATATTTATCCCTTGCCATGCACATCATGGGTCCAAGCTGTCAAAATGGCCCTCAATCCTGTTCTTGTAGGCTGCTTCGGCATCTCTGATGCCTCTCTTCAGTTCAAGCATATGCATGGTCAAGCGTATTTTCACCTCTAGTGGTACACAGTACATGCTGGTAGAATTTAGGCAGCACAGTCTTCAGATTTGCTTGGTTAAAGTTCCCAGCTATCACAAGCACCCCATCCGAATGGGCACACTGTTGCTTGCTAATAACAGTTAGCAAGTGGTCTTGAGGAGAAACATAAACTGCAGTAATCATAAAAACCATGTATTCCCTTGGCAGATAGTAATGGGCGACACTTTACAGTTAGATATTTGAGGTCTGGGCATCAGTGAATGTCAGTGGCTTTTGCATCTGTGCACCAGCTATTGTTTGTGTACACAGTCTCCTTCCTCTGCTTTTACTGGAGTTGCTCGTTCTGTTGGCCGGCGTATTGCGTGCCCTGCTAGCTGGACAGCCTCATCCAGGATTTTCGGATGTAGCCACATCTCCGTAATCACCATGGTGAAGCAGTGTTGTATATTTTTTTGGATGGTCATGGTAAGTTCCAACTTGTCCATTTTTTGGGGAGTGAGCTTAAGTTGGCAATGAAGAGACTTGGTAGCGGAAGTCTGTGTGGGTCTCTTACTAGCCTAGCACGTAGACTCACTCTAGCAAGGAGGAAACCCATCAAGCAACATCCAAACGTGCACACTCCATGCACACAGACCAATGCGGAAATAGAAACCGGACCCTGGAGGGTAGCTAACCACTATGCCACTGTGCATAAAATAAGTTTAATTATTAATTCTTTACATCATCCACTTTTGCCTCCCTCTCCTCCTCTACCCACTGCATCCAAGCTCTTCCAATACGCCAGAACATCTCACAAGACGTCATCCATTTCTTCACTACTATCATCAGTGGTTCCATAACATCTGGTCATATATCTGCTGCATTCATGGTTATTCCCATCCTGAGGAAACTCACTCTGGATCTGCCAGAAATAAACAACTAATGACCATGAGCCAATGTCATCTGTGCCCTTTACTTGACTGTGAGCCTGCTCACATAGGTCAGTACAGTGGAACCTTGGATTACGAATAAAGCATTTTTTTTTGTCCAAGTATAGTGACTGGGAAGAAATAAGGGTGAAAAGGCTATAGCAGTGCGGGAAATTAATGTGTTTAACAGCAATACAGTGTCAAGATTACTACGAAATCCTTGAAAGGAGGGAAAAGCGAGTGTCATTAGAGAGGTTTTTTTGTTAAAGAAGTTTTCCCGACAGACCAGTGGCAGACTTAACATGTTGAATGGCACTTCATTAGCTGGAAGTTAATCTCTGGCAAAACTGAACTACTGTTTATCCCAGGTGATTTATCCTCCTATCAGAATCTTGTAATCCTTGAACAACTTTATGATCTCACCTATGGGTTACTGCATAAAACCTTAAGATAACCACGGTCAATGTCAAAGATCAACTGTCCTTTTCTTCTCATATACTATATATAATACTGACATGCTTTTGTCAATTTCTACATAGCAACATCAGAAGCATACATCTATGTCTATCCACAAATGCCACCATGTGCTTCTTCAATCCCTTGTCATTTCTAGACTGGAAAACTGCAACTCTTTCCTAGCAGATCTGCCATTGTGTACCTTTCGACTATTACAACTGATCCAGAATGAAGCTACATGATTTGTTCTTCCTAAATTCTCCCACACCCACCTATTACTATACTCTCTACACTGGCGTCTTTTAGCTGCCCACATCAGATTTAAAACACTTTAAATCTGAACTGCTGCAAAGCCAAACACTGCTCACCATCTCCCAGGTTCCAAGGAAAGCGTGCATCAAGACTCTTTCTGTTCTGGCCCCTAGGTGGTGAAATTAGCTTTCTATACATCTCTGAACAGCTGAGATAGTCTTCAAATATTATCTAAACATCTAAACTTTGCCTTAAATACTGAATTTAAAAAAAAGAAGTTCCCAACAGAGTTTTTAGATTGAGGAAACTCTTAGTCAATAACCTAGTGAGCTGGAATGTGTTTATTAATAGAAGCTTCAAAGAACTTCTGTATAATGCTATGGATAAGGCAATCTAAGCCAAATGCCACAAATGCAAATGTAATGTCTACTACAGTACTAATTCTACTGTAAGCTTTAGTAGTATTTCTACTACTACCACTACTATTATTATTTGCTTGTTTGATTGTTTATTATTATTATTATTATTTATAAATTTAGTCTATAACATTGCATTGTTTTTGTTGCAAAAGTTAACTTCAGTAAATTTAAAAGGAAGTGATTTGCCCTTCTCCACAACCCACAGGACATTAACCTCCTGAGTCTGGGACTCTACTGCTGTGTATCGCATTTTCTCCTCAGTGTCTCTCTTTATTAGCATCTGATAACTAACATATTCAATGTCTTCAAACGGCAAAAGGTTTGACAAAAGTATTATACCTAATAGTCTTCATATGAGGATCACCCAAGCATATATAGACATGTCATTGGGAGAAAATTTTAAAAAATCATATGAGAACATTCATGTCTCAAGAAGTTAAATTCAACACATCTCAAGGATTTCACTTTTTAATAGGATTCAGTGGTTTTGTTTGTTAAATCTGTAAAGCAATAACATAAAAAAATGTTTCTACAGGCACGAAAAAAAAAGGCACCAGTAGTTTCAGAGGCAATTTGTGCTGTTTTATAAGGAAATTGGTTGGTAAGGTTTTTTTCTAATCATCTTGTAGAATCTGTAGCGGTTTTTTTGAAGACTTTGGCTGTCACAATTGCTTCTTCTCTTTTGAAATAGGTAAAAAAAACTGACAGTCTCGTTATGTTTTTTGCCTGACAAGTGGTACATTATGTAACATGCAACTTGTACTTGCATACAAACATTTTTTTCTATAGCATTTTGTTGCATATAGCATTTTTACTTGCAATGTATGAAAATTTGAAAAACGTTAAAAAATTTAAAGTCTAAAATCGAAAAAACTCCCTGACAGGAGTAATTAAAAAAAAAAAAAAAAAAACATTGTCGTCTCATCTCACTCACTCATCGTCTATACTGTCGAAGGCCTAACTCAGGGCTTGAGGTGGGGTACACCCTGGATGGGGTGCCAATCCATCGCAGGGCACACACACACACTCATTCACACACTATGAGCAATTTGGGAATGCTTAATCTGCATGTCTTTGGACTGTGGGAGGAAACCGGTATACCCAGAGGAAATCCACCAAACACGGAGAGAACATGCACAAGCACACAGACCCCGGGCGGAATTCGAACCAGAACCCTGGAGGTGCAAGGCGGCAGTGCCAACCACTAAGTGATTGTGCTGCCTCAAAACAAACATCACAAGTTTTAGATTTGTAATTTAAGTACTGGAGACACTGATACAGAGATCAACGGGTGACCTTTAACATTCCGTTCCCCCAGAGACACAACCTGAAAAAAAACCATTTAATGCTTTTGTCTAGGTTTAGTTTTAAAAACCCCTAAGTAACCCTTTTACTGTATAACGAGAGTACTGAGATTAATCATGTGATGGGTCAGGTGCCACGAGCAAGCCACACAATCTTAAAACGTGGACACGAGCTGAATTTATAATAATCTTAATAAAAACTGTTGCAGAAAGGATGTGTTTGGAGAACAACGCAAAATTACGCTCTCTCTCTCTCTCTCTCACACACACACACACGCCCCGAGACACACTCGGTTATACACGCGCGCGCACCCCCCCCCCCCCCACACACACACAGACACACAGTCTAGAAAGGAAGAAGAAGAGCGGTTTATTTCGGAGCACTTCCTTCTTAAACGAGAATAAAATAAACTGCACGGGCGGGTGTAGACTGACTGGAACAGCGGAGTAAAAGCGAAAGGAACCGAATGGATGCGGATTGAGACGCGAAGCCGCGTAGTGCGAGGTGACTTATGGCACGATGATAACTTAAGGTAACTTTTTTTTTTTTTTTTTTTGTGGGGATACAGATGGCTAACACGTCGGTAAACGAAACGGACATGGCCACGTACACCCACGTTCGCGTCTGTGCGTCGGCGGTGGCTTTCGTGATCCTGTTCCTCTTTAATCTCCTGATCAACTGGACCATACTGCGGGATCAGCGTCTGCGCAGCCACGCGCGCTTCGTGCTCGTGTTCCACCTGCTGCTCTCCGCCACCACCTACTTCGCCGTGTGCTTCATCTTCTACCTGCAAATGAACGCGCGCGCGAAGCTGCCGGCGCCCGCATGCGCAGCCCTCATCACCGTGCTCGCGACCACCGCGTCCAACATCCTCCTCACCATCACGGCCATGGCCCTGGACCGATACGTGGCCATTTGCTTCCCGCTCCAGTACAGCAGCGTGCGTTTCAAGCACTGGCCCTGGCTGCTTGGGGTGATCACGTGGGCGCTCGCCTCCATCATCCCTCTCAGCCTGTTCTCTAAGGTGGAGGACGCGACGAGCATCCAGAATCCGACATGCGGCCGGGATCAGCTGAAAACCGGAGGACTGCATAAGATTTTACTCATTTCCATTTGCACCATCCTCATCCTGTACAGTTACGTGCGCATTCTGTGCGTTGGGCGCCGCCTGGGCGTGTTGAACCGGAGGAACCGGGCCGGGTGCAGGACCATCGCCTTGCACGGCTTGCAGCTCGCAGTGTACATCCTGCCAAACTTCAGCAACTTCGTGCTGGAGATCCTTAAGGGAAAGGGAACTATCACGATAGACACCAAAGAGCGTTTTGCCGTGATTACGTTTGTGTTCTTCAGCCTGGCTCAGTGTATCGCACCTATAGTGTACGGACTGCGCAAAGAGGAGCTGCTGGAGCAACTTAATCTGCGCTTCCCCTGCTTAGCCTGCAAACTCAAGAGCCTTCTGGAGTGGACGGTCGGTGTCACCCACCCTGGACGCCAACCGCACAAACGGTATGGATCACATATTCACATATATCTCCATCTCAAAAGGCACTTAACTGGTGGGTGGTACAAATGCACAAGTGCTAGCAGGGCAGCAGAAGAAAAAGGGCAAGGGTGGATCTTCAACATTTCAACATGAAAAGTTCATCTCAATTATTAAAATATCATCTTTGTTAATACAGTACAAGATGAAAGACGTGTATATATATATATATATATATATATATAGAGAGAGAGAGAGAGAGAGAGAGGGAGAGATGTTTTCATGATGAGCTTTTCATTATAGCAGTGAACTTTTGTCTACTCATTGTCTATTTATTAAAGAATATGGTATTGTACTATGGAACTGTATGGTACACTATCGTAATCCTTTATTTACAATACACATAGATTAGTCAAGAACATTAACCCTGCATTTTAATTTGAATTAATAAAATAAGGACGCTGTAGAAAGTGAGGAATAGGAAGTGTTTAGAGCCAGTGTGTTTCAGGGGGTGTTTCAGCACACAAGTATGAAAACATTTGTAAACTGGCTTCTGTTTCAGATTCCAGGCACTGCAAAGTTTAGAGCTAATAAAACAATTTAGAGAAATTTCATAAAAGAAAGTTAAAAAAAAGACTATTTGTCTATCTTTAGAATTTCATAATGTATTAGTTAATTAAAAAATGTAGTAGGAAGTAGAGTTTTTTAATAAATTTTATTATTTTAGATTTAGGTTAGGCTAATTGGCGTTCCCAAATTGCCTGGGGTGTGTGTATGTGTGTGTGCCCTGCGATGGATTGGCACCATGTCCAGGGTGTACCCTGCCTCGTGCCCTAAGCCTCCTGGGATATAGGCTCCAGGTCCCCGCGACCCTGAATACAGGAAAAAGCGGTATAGAAGATGAGTGAGTGAGTGAGTGAGAGTGAGTTTTAGATTTTGAGGGTGGCACGGTGGCTTAGTGGTTAGCCCTTTCACCTTGCACATCCAGCAGTTCCGTTCGATTCCCGCCTTTGTCTGCATGGAGTTTGCATGTTCTCCCCGTGCATGCAGATTAGGCTAACTGATGTTCCTAAATTGCCCGTAGTGTGTCAGTGTGTGTGTGTGTGTGTGCCCTGCGATAGATTGGCACCCTGTCCAGGGTGTACCCTGCCTTGTGCCTTAAGTCTCCTGGGATAGGCTCCAGGTCCCCACGATGCTGTATACAGGAGTGATAAGTGAGAGTGACTGAGTTTTAGAGTTTGCCATGACACCTTTAGTTTGCTACTTACTGTACAAATACACCTGTCTTGTTGTTTACATCGCCCCACCCCCAATATACCCTTCTACCACTACCATGACCATCACAAGACCACAGACCCACATCTGATAACATTTTTAAGGGCTGATGATAAGAGGGTTTTAGTTAACCCAAAATGGTCTGCTATTTTTGTAGTGGGAACAAAATGCCATATTGTATTTTGCTTTGTGTGTAATTAGTAGAATTTTTAATACTGTAGCCTGAAAAGAAAATAAGTATCAAAATAACTCAACAAAAACACTTTCTGCATTTGTTTCAGGGAAAGGAGAATGACATCTGAGACACTTTTATCAAGAGAATTATCGCAGACGACTGTGTGACAGTAGGGACAGTACACAGAGACTGGATTTAATACAGCTACAGAGTGGATTTGTACAGTATTCACGGACTTTCAAACATGAACTCAACTGTGAAATGGTCGAGACACCAAAGAAATAGAATTTTAAAGGACTTGGCAGCTATGTGGAGTAAAATGTCCTTTTGGAATTATCTGCATAATGTAGGTCTTTCGATAGAGTGCAAGTTTGTTTTACAGGATTATCCAAGTATTTTGCGATTTTCATGGAGAATTTCATTCAAATTCATGGGTTTCCCCTCCACATAACCCCTTAAACTGCATTTCAGCTGTTCCAAACTAACATTCTTCACACTCATAAGTACTCACCCTTCCTACTAAGGTAGTAAAAAGTACCTATATGATGGGATATTTCATATGATAGGAAATCATCCAGGGTATTTTTCATTAAGAGAAAAATTATGTTAATTTAACTCTCTCTCAACTAGAGAGGTCATTCAGACAGTCAGAAGGAGAACCAATGAGGCGTTCTCATACCACTAAGGAAATCTGGCTAATTTAAAAATGTGTCAAAACTTCACAGACTATAAAAATTCGATGAGGTTGAATAAGCAATACTGAGACATGCCAATTTAAAGCTACTCTTTATTATTAACTAAAATACTCATCATTAAGTGCACTGTAATTCTCTTTAATTTTTCATTTATTTAATAATGTCAAGTTTATTTATTTTTAACCAAGAGACACTGGCACATAGTAAAACATCTTGCAAAAAGCTGTTGACATTTCAAACAAATCTTATTTTACTTTGAGTGCATTTTGTATTTCAGGCACTGATCAATTCTATGCATTTGTGTGTAGTCCTGTTGTTTTGTAATAAATATATTGCTTAAGTTCTGCAATTTCTGTTCTAAACAGACAAACAGACGGAGTACAATTAAGGCTTACACTACTGATTTTACAGATATGTAGATCTTCAGGCATTGTGCACAACAGGAACAGAAAATCCTACATGTAATACGATAGGCAAAATAAAAGGAATTATACTGTTATGTACATTGACAGTTCAGTACCTTAGAGCACAGGATTGAGGAGATTTGTGATGAACCAAGTACAAAAACACCCAAATGATTTACAGCTAATTTTTCCCAAACAGCTTGACTGCAAGAAGGCTTCAAGGGATAGTCAGTATACAAAAAATACCATAAAAACAAAACTCACAAAGAGTCATTGTTTACATAAAAATATAAAGCCTTATGTACGGTGAGTATTGTTGATGGGAAAAACAATGGTGAACCAGGCCCAACATGACTATACAATTATACAGCAAGATAACCGTTAAATCCCTTCAATCCCTTTTTGATTAGTCAATGTCTTATGTTCTGTAACCACCAGTTACAGACACAAACACTTCTAAAACATTTCCTATGCAAAAACATACTTTTGCTGTCTTTGATGATTCAGTTTATTAATTATTAAGTTCACAAACTGGTACTAGTAAGCCTTTTAGTGGTACATGAGGTCGCTCCACTCGCCCAGCTTGGCAGCACTGAGCCTAAAATATGAATTCCTAATTAGATTACGACTGGCTCATGGGAGTAGAAAGAGTTGAGGATGAGAAAGTGGTTTTTAAAAGCCCAAAGGATTAGCAGAAACCACTCCTCCGTTCTCTACCACAGCTGCAGAAATGGCACGGAGGTTCTTGAAGACCTGCTTGGATGTGCCTGAACTCAAGAACTTGATGTCTCTCAAGATTCTGTCATGAGCCTAAAAAAGGAAAAGACAGAAGAGTTAGCAAAGCCTCTTGCAATTTAATATAGTGATGAGGGAGCTCAAAAATGAACATGAGAAGAAATTTAGATAAAATGCTAGTTACCCTAGTTGTATTAGGATGTATTTTATTACATACTTGGCTTAGCAGTAGAAAAAAAAAATCATAAAAAGGAGGGGGGGGGGGTGAACCATCTGAAACTGTACAGGGATTTAATTACAAAGTGGAGTGAACACATCTAACCTCAGTGCACCAGGTTTCACACAGCATCTTCTCATGCTGGGCAGATGAGTGACCCTGACTCAAGGATCTAGAGGCCCTGGGGGGGAGGAGCAGAGCAAACATGTGTCACACACTTTTTCCTACAGCTGTGTGTATGTTAAATAAGAGAGAGAGAGAGGGACATTTTAAGCATTACCTAGACAGCACCACAACCATGGCATATAAGTCAATAGCACAGTCTGCAACTCTATCCAGCACAAACTGCTCATCTGTAAAAAATAAATAAATAAAATAAAATAAAAAACACAGAAATAGGCTTTATTGCAAGGAAATCAAATCTATGAGAAAAGGAAGTCTCGAAGACCTGAAAACAAATGGGGAAAATACATGCTGATTATGCAAGCTGAAAAACTATAATCACACATGCATATCTGAGATGTGTGATTCAATACAGAAGTTTTTTTTTTTTTTTTTAGCTAGCATTTGCCTCTAGACCAGAAAGGAAATCAACATGCACATTACCACAAAATTGCAAGGTTAGTCTTTGTACAAGGATGAGATAATCTACATTCAGCATGTAAAGTACCTGCATTTTGATGCTGTAAAGACAGACCGTCAGCACTTCCAACAACGTTATTACATTTTAGTTATCTTACTAAAGATGTTCCTCATATATAAACAGCCATTTATATTTGTTTAATAATACCCAACTGAGTGGGCAAAACTCTGGAAACATATTCTTCCTCACCAATGATCCTTTTGCCATGCTTTAGAAGCAGTTCTTCAATCACCGCCCCGAACTGCTCGATGGCTTTAACTGCCTGAGAAAACAGAGGAGAAAAAAGTTATTAGAATTTAATGGGAATTTTCATATTAAGCAGGACTGCTTCAAACCACGCCTGCCTGCCCCAACTCCCTTACTTCACTCTCACATAAGTCAGCTTTTATGATTAATGATGATTGGTACCCAGGTACATCTGCACATCTATACACCCTAATACAACAGGTGACAGAATGCAGGTAGTTGGTTTGCAATCCACCAATAAACCCAATAAAGCACAGTACACTTGTCTCATCTTATGTCAAATTGGAGACATTTGTTTATGCTTAGAGCCTCACAATTAATTGCATGAAAAATCAAAATCATGATATGGACCAATGCAAAAGGATTTTAATAGCAAACGGCTACAATGCATTACAGGTAATATATATAAAATAAGGAATTTAAGTTTGTTTTATGCTCATATTTGTGTAAAATTTTTGGTACCTTTCCGTTAAAGAAAGAAAAAAAAGAAAGAAAAAAAAGAAAAAGAAAAAACTCACAATGGTCACTGAAATACCTTGAAACTGACAAAAGTAATAATATATATATATATATATATATATATATATATATATATATTTTTTTTTTTATATTTTTTTTTTATTACAGAAAATCAGACATTGCTTTTGAAACTGGCTGGAGAAAAAAGATGGAACCCCAAGAAAAGATTGAAAATAATTTGACCATAGCGACATGTTAAACTCAATCGTGTTCTGTAATTAGCATCACATGAGTCTTCAAACTTTTAATCAGTCAGTCTGCCTATTTAAAGGGTGAATAGTAGTCACTGTGCTGTTTGGTATCATAGTGTACCACACTGAACATGAACGACAGAAAGGTAAGGAGAGAGTTGTCTCAGGAGATTAGAAAGAAAAGTATAGACAAACATGTTGGAGATAAAGGCTATAAGACCATCTCCAAGCAGCTTGATGTTCCTGTGACCACAGTTGCACACATTATTCAGGAGTTTAAGGTCCACAGGACTGAAGCCAAAACTGGTTACCATTCGTAATCTTCAATTTGTATTCAAAGAGCCCAGAACAACTTCCAAAGTGATTAGAGGTGAACTTCAAGGTGAAGGTAAATCAGCATCAGATCGCACCATCCATCACAGTTTGAGGCAAAGTGGACTTAATGGAAGACAAGCGAGGATGACTTAAATCATTAAAACGTGCGTCTAGAATTTGCCAAAATGCATATTGACAAGCCTCAAAGCATCAGGGAGAATGTCCTTTGGACTGTACAAACTGGAACTTTTTGGCAAGTCACATCAGCTCTATGTTCACAGAGGCAAATATGAAGCATACAAAGTTAAACACGATACTGTCCCTACTGTGTAACATGGAGGAGTCTCGGTTATGTTCTGGAGCTGCTTTACTGCATCTGGTACATTGTGTCTCGAATTCGTGCAGGATACAATGAAAACTCAAGACTATCAAGGCATTCTGGAGCAAAATGTGATGCCCAGTGTCAGAAAACTTGGTCTCAGTTGCAGGTCATGAGTCCTTCAACAGTATAATGATGCAAAACACAATTTTTTTAAATGCTTCTGTTGAATCACATTTTAAAAAGCAGCATCTGATTTTCATTAGTTAACTTTCCGTTTTTGTTTTTTTTCAGGTTTCAAGCTATTTCAGTGACCATTGCGGGTTTTTCCATTCTTTAACGAAAGGTACCAACAAGCTTGCCTACCTGTGTATGTGTCAAATATTTTTTTTATCAAATCATTCAGCCCTGCTGTCACTCCAGTGTAGAAAAGCGCAGATGCAACAGTAGAGTTCAGAGGATGAGATCGATACGTGCTCATGTCACATTGTAAACAAGAGGCCTTTTGTCTTTGGTACAGTTAGCTTTAACACCTAATGTGAACATGTACTGCATTCAAAACCACCTTTTTCAAGTGGACCTGGGAACCATATCAATAGGTGTACATCATTCAGAGTAATTAAATGAACTGGAGTTTGGGGTCAGGTGTACTCGTATTCAGGCATGGGTCGTCCACTGACAACAAATGCCGACCAATGATAAACCAATCAGATTTATTTATTTATTTATTTATATATGCTTCTTGTCAGATGGCTAAAGGGCAGCTTGATGTGATGAAAAAGTTATAAGATTATCAGAAAATATATAAAAATATGACTTTTCTTAAGTTTCCTTGAAACTGTAAAGTGTGTCACAGCTGTCTCACCAGATCACCGCTGTGAGCCAGTTCTGGGTGGATGCTTCCCTGCAGCGTGATGCCTGTACCCATGCCGGCCTTCCTGCATGATAAAGACAGAGGGTATTTGTAGTCATTAATTCTCTTCTAATCATCTTAATTTTTAACTTTAAAGACAACAAAAGCACATGTCACCTTTTGGCACGTTTGGTGATCTCGCCAGCCAACAAACCAGCATTGCTGAATGGACTTTTCAGAGCTTTTTGCAAATCCTTCAGCTGATTTCCTGCATTCTACAAACAAGGATAACATTTTAAATATTTTTACTGATGTCATGTTCCATCATTTAAAACAATCATGGCCGTGTAACGTTTATTACTGTTTAAAACCAGCTCGGCTTAACAGCCTTTGCATTATATGAATGTTAAAGCATTTTGCAAATACAGTTTGCAAATGCATCACGTTTTTTTTTAGTTTTACAAATGCCTGGCACTTACAGGCACTTGGTAGGCATTACAGTTGTGCATGAACAGTAGCAACCGTCAACAACCGCTTGTCTGCAACCTCAAATGCAGTTTCTCAGTTTCTACAGGAAATGTTTACCAGGTGCTTGCTCATCTTCCTGTCAGTAAGTCTCTTCCCTAATTACCTGGAAGCCATTGAGCGCCACAAAGAGTCTCAGAATATCATTGGTGCCCTCAAAGATACGGAAGATTCTCAGGTCTCTCATCACCCTCTCGACACCAGCGTCCTGCATCAAGACAACATGATTAAGAGCAAATTATGGATTGAAACACACCTAAATTGGAGAACATCCACAAAAATTACAAGTCAAAGTGAAATTCCCCATTTCAATTGTTTAAGTGGTTTATATGGTATAGGTTATAACAAGTATTAACAAAACTCCAACTTCCCTAAAAACAGGTTATAATACTGGTGCACCAGAATGTAGTATTGCATGTATTTCGGTAAAATATAAGGAATAAAACCCAATGAGCTGTTATGGGAAAATTTGTATTTTCCCACAGCAGAAGATCTCAAAGTGTTTTATACCTATTAAACCAACAAACAAAAATGTTATTTACTATTAAACAAAACATCATATTTATGTTTAAAAAAAAAAAAAAAAAAAAAAAAAAGAAAGAAAAAGAATTGCAGCTAGTCATGTTACCAAGAAACCCCAACTGACTTTTATCTGACTCTAATCTGGACATGTCTGTCCTGTGAAATGGCACTCATGCACACATCGATATGTCTGAGTAAATGCTTGCAGATGGTGTGAGCAAAGACATATCGATATATATATAAATAATTCTGGACCCTTTTTAGCACTGCCATAAAATCCCCTCGCTGCCAGTTCTGACTGACGATGTCAGTGTCCTATACATGAGCAGAGGCAAGAACCTGCATGAATTCTGATCTAGGACCACATATAAAAGTGACTCTGATCCGATCTGAAAAACATCATATTCGTGCGTTAAGACACCCCTATGTAAAATCATGTGTCACATTATAGTAAAAAAAATGGATTTGAGTCACTTCAAGCTGGTAACGTGAAGATCGCATAAAAGAGCTGACCTCCTTCAAGAAATGCTAAATAAACATCTGCTTTCCTTATATATAACGCTTTTAAAGCTGTTCATTATGAGCCAATCAGGTTGAAACAGTGCAAAGTGTGAAAGCACTGCTTTCCTTGGGTCATGTTCATATTAGCCATCAAAATAGGGTAAAACGAGACCAGTGATTTTGACTTTAGCCTGATTGTTGATGTTAGACATCCTGGTTTGAATATTTAACTCAAGCTCATAACTCCTTATCATAAAACGTAACAATCTGTAGAGTTCGCACAGAACGACACAAAGACAAAAAGCGCAGGAGGGCAGTTCAGCAAACCTAAATGCCTTGTTGATAGAAGTCGACAGAGAATAGTCAGACTGCTTAAAGACCAATCCGTAAAGGAAATGTCATCTCAAATTGGTTTCATAAACATGACAAAGATTTCACTGTCCTTCAGGGTCCTTCTAGGAACTGTGCCTGAAACCAGTACAGCAGCTTTGGGATTTGTTAGAATGGGAGATATACAGCATGAAAGTGCACATGAAAAATCTGCAAGAATTGTTTGATGTAATCATGTTGACATGGCACAGAATGTCGTTGTGGAATCCAACGGAGGTTTTGAAAACAAAGAGAGGCCCTACCCAGGATTAATATAGTGTTCATAATAAACTGTCCAGTGAGCATATTAAAACAAATCTGTGATTTGCCTTGGAGCTCAATACACCATTCAGAGCTGCTGGTATTTTCAAATTTGAAAATTCAACACTAATGTGGTACAAGAATAATCAACAACACCAGAAAATGCAACAGAACCCTAACCATACAGTAAGCAGATGCACACATTTAGTTTTATTATATGCAAGGCTGAGCAAAGTCTTGATTTACAGTTTATAATAAACTTTAGATTTATTAGACAAATTATCAACAGATTCCCAAACTGGGACATAATTACTGCAAACGACAAACACCATCTTCTTATTATCTCGCTATCAAAGGAACTAGTTAGATGTGGTGAGATAGACAGCCTTGCACAACAACAGAGATAAAGAGGAACAAGAAATGCCCTGTTTTAGAAATACATTTGCTGAATCATCTAGAGGAGATGCTCACTTCTGCCTCAGCTCTGCACACTTCTACAATTCACAGAAGTGAACTTCAAATCACTCCATTTAAGGGTTGTTTCTGCCTGCTTTCTGTGGACACTTGTCAGTCAAAAATAATTAGCACAGTGTTAAAAAAAAAAAAAATCGGTGTGTGCACATGACCCATATTTTGCTAACTACAAGTGAGGTTTCCTATGCAATGCTGGAAACAAATTCAGTGGTTAAAGGCTTTCTGAACCCCTACGCTCATATGGAGGGGTTTATATTTCAGACACCTACAATGTTTTCCATTACCCCCAGACATTTTTCTGTTCCACTTCAATCATGTGGGTGTATTCCAGAGTAAAACTAGAGTTAGGCTTAATTGTGTACTTCATGTAACAATACACCGTGTTTGCTTGCCTTTTTATTATTTGAACTTTAACCATTGTTTCAATTATGTAAATTATCATCCTATCCCAAACACATATTTACTTATGGCAGTACAAGCTCAACAACTCTTCGTCCTGGTGATTTCCACCAACACTTTTTAAAGGCTGGTTTATTTATATATGATACACATATGCCACCTGCCAGGTGTACTCACAAAAAAATATAACTCTGCCTTTGTGCCATTAAATACAGTCTGAACTGGCAACAGTTTTTATATTTTTAACATCATTGGGAAAGGATTGATATGTTGCATACACTGAAATTTTATCTGCAAGTGAAAAAAAATTTAAAAGCTTACCTTCATGAAACCCATTCCGCCCATAATCTGAATACACTCATCAGTCACAGTCCATGCTGCTTCCTGAGAAAGCAAAAAAAAAAAAAACGGCATTTTAAGATTTATCAGATCAGAAATCTTTGCAAACATTGCCCAAAAAAAAAAAAAAAAAAAAAAAAACTTAAGATGCTGATAATTATGCAAACAAAGCACATTTCAAAGCCTATTTAATCTTATAGCAATCTTTAAAGTTACTTAATTTTATTGAATAAAAAAAATTCAAAGGCTCTTTATTGAAAACATTTCTTGTCCTGCAATGTGCAGAATATTCACTTTTTTGTCAGCCACAGGCCTATAATAAATACTTGTTTTGGTGTAAACTGCAATGCATGTTATTCTTGGTCATTTCATGGTGTGTAAAGAACTCACAGAGGCAAAGATTTTACTGATGGCAGCTTCAATTTGGAAATCTGTTGCTCCACTGTCCATGTTCCCACTCACCATGTAGGCCATTGACTTTGATGAGTACAAGAGAGGAATGCAGAGAGGGAATTAAAGTTAGACATTTTAAAATAAAACAGATGAAGTTTTTTTTCCCCCAGAAATGAAGGGGAAAGGCCAAAGTAACTAAGCAAGCTATATTTTTACACTACTTGATCTTAAAATGTGAACTTCCCCTACCATTATGATGGTTTCATTTCACATGCAGATATTAATGAAGGCAAAGTACAGTATGTAAACTTTCTGCCGTTCATTTACTTTCTGCTGTTCGTCTGCTATTTGAATAACACATTAATTGTCACCACAGATTGTTGCAAAGATTTCCTGCTTAATATTACACCAGGTAGATTATTCTTGGCTCAATCCAAAATTTCAGTACAGTTCTGCTCTGATGGTTTTCATGCATTAAAAACCACATGGTTCAGTCCAAACTAAACTGTGAATACAGACTGAAGTTGCTTTGCTGGCATACAAAAGAAGTAATAAAAAGACTGATGTTAACGATCAGTACTGATCAGCCTAGCTCACCTCTGCAACATACTGCATCATGGCCATTCTGGCAATTTTCTCTTGTATGACTCCATAGTTGTGGATTTTGTTACCGAACTGTGTCCTGTTGGCAGCGTGGTCCACCTGAGAGAGAGAAATGAACAAATGTAAAAGGTGGGTGGAAATAAATATCTAAAAACACATGTAAATATTTTACATATAACATATCATACAAAAGTTAGTTCCAAGGTCGAGAGGCATTCCACTAAATTTGGATTTTTAGAAGAATTGTTGAGTAGTAAGTGATGAGCAATTTCATCGGGGTATAAGCTCTATAGGAGTAATGTATCAAGACAAATGGAGTTAATCAGTGGTTACAGCTCCAGTCAAGGACATGAGAGAGGAAAGTTGCTAATTAGTATGATTAACTCTTATGGGACAGTGGTAACTCAGCAGGTGGTTAAGGCTCTGAGTTACTTATCAGAGGGGGAGCAGTTCAAGCCCTAGGTCCACCATGCTGCCACTGTTGGGCCCTTGGGCAAGACCCATGTCACTGTGCTGTAAGGTATATGTGACAAAAAAAAAAGACATCTTTTTCTTTTTTAAAAAAACTATTACAGGTTGCAAGATATTTGGGATTTCCTTTTAGAGCTATACGTGTGTCACACAATACAGTATCTATACCATAGCTGGTATAGATGGGATAAAATTTATATACATGTTTGCATTTGAGGTGGTGAAACATTGCTCTTCCTCTATAATCCTACAGGTGGTGCACATTGGCAGGCAGCACAGCATCATGTCTTTGTTTAGAAGTGTAACAAAATATATATTTTTTTATTAATTAATTAATTATATTCTTGTTATATATTGTTGTTATAATTGTTGTTCAGTGATCTGAAACATGCAGTGTATCGTCTCAGAAGGAGTGAAACAAACAGCTATCACATTAGCTGACATTGTGCTTCAAAAAAAATAAATAAAAAAAAGTGACATGTATACAGACATTCTGTGTCTCACAGGCGTGCCTTTGTCAGTGTGGTTAGAGACTGAGTCGAAGTGTGTGCCAAAATATCAGAACCACAAACTCACGTGCATCTAGCTAAACTGAGAACACTTTACATTTATAGATCATAAATGGTGATATTTGGGTTAACTTACAGTTGTGTTCAAAATAATAGCAGTGTGTTGAAAATAGTGAGTAAAGCTCCATATCCATATAATAACTTTTAATTTAAAATCACACAAATGCATTGGACACCCTGCACGTTCTATTCTGAATCACAACATGAAGAAAAATGTGCTAAATGGATT
>JAQMYJ010000001.1:14802687-14838550 GCA_030014305.1 Clarias laeviceps | reverse complement strand
AGGTTGTGTGTGTGTGTGTGTGTGTATATATATATATATATATATATATATATATATATATACACACACATACACACACACACACACACACACATACAGTGTGCATTAAATATATACTGTATGTACCTGTTTACTGAGCCCTACAAGCCACATTGGACAGCTGCTAAAAAGCACAGAGTGTCCACCACAGTATTAATAGTTCCCCTTTCTCCTTTGTGCATAAGGCTATCACCAGCTGTCTCAACTCTTGTTGACTTCGTCCTAAAATTCTAAAGTGTGTAGAGTATCAGCTACATCATGAGTGGCCACTTATAGCAGAAGGACTTTGACATAAAAACGGATTTCCTCTTGTTGACTGATTCATATTCAGTAACTGGCTTATCCTGATCAGTGTGGCAGTGGATCCAGAGCTTATCTTGAGAACATTGAGCACATAATGGGAATACGTACTGGGTGGAATCCAGTTAATCCCAGAGCATCATGTACCCACGTAGTCACACATCTAATTATGTCTAGTAACAGGCAACCTGTGCATTGGGATATTTTTGCATATACAATCATTTGAAAAAAGAAGTTTCAATACAGAATGTTCTCTTCTATTACAAATTTATTTTGAGTAAGAAACACAAATGTGACAAACAACATGGCACCAAAAGTGGCACTGTTCTGTTTAATCTTCATTTAGCACCTGTATGCTTTGATTATATCCATATATTCATTCATACAAAAATGATTATGTTTGTCAGTCTACAAACAACAAAAATAAGTAGAAATGTGAATTATGCAAAGTATTAAAAACTGTCTGTTCTACCCAGCATAAGTACCATTTTTGGCATTATTTCGCCCTCTCTGAGTACCACTGGCCGTACCACAACTCTATTCTGCCAACATATGCAGCTGTGTTTGATGGTAAACGTTTCTTACCATAATTATTCTTCA
Organism: Clarias laeviceps; assembly: GCA_030014305.1. Lineage (NCBI taxonomy): Eukaryota > Metazoa > Chordata > Actinopteri > Siluriformes > Clariidae > Clarias > Clarias laeviceps. The sequence goes on along the minus strand of JAQMYJ010000001.1, from coordinate 14,837,611 downwards.
GCCAACTTTAGTCCACAGTACCAGAGACAATGACCATCAAAGACTGTTTTATAATCCTGCAGTTCAAACCCTGTTTCACATTAGTCTATCATTTATTAATGGATTTAACACACTGAAAAGGTGTACTGTAAAGAACAGTAAACTGTGCAGAACTGTAAAGAACCTTCAGTACTAGTTGCCATAATGGAAGAAAGCTTCCACTTCCATTCAAACATTTTAGCCGTGAAAGCTCATGGTTGCAAGGATTTGGGAAAATACAACTTACTAATACCACTTCATAGCTGCCTTACCAAAACATCCAGAATCCTTTAGAAACTAGATCCTTTTTTTTTTTTTTTTTCAGTAAAAAAAAAAAAAACTAGTTAAATTGTCTGCTTGTTGTTTTAGTTATTCTTTGAAAAGTAATGGAAAACATGATTTTCACAATCTGCACTATTTAAACAAGCAAAAACACACCTCTGCAGGTAGTTTATGCAGAAACCAAAACACACATTTAGAGATCAAAAGAACTGGTGTTTGGGAAGGATGGGTTTTGCCAAGGCAAATATTTTCATAGGATATAAAGAGGCCTCAGATATTTTCCTATAATAATCAGAGTATAGTGCTCCCTGCATCATTTCATAAATAACTGCAGGAAAGAAAGTGTCAGGAAATGTTTAGAGGTGTTTTATTGAGAAAAAAAAAAAAAGAAGAAGACCACGCATTTAGGGAGGCCAGACCCTGTCATAGATTGTTGATGTGACTTTAAAATTACTTGATGTGCTAAATCTGAGTTGTGCAAGACGTCCGGCTTTATACAGAAACCCTGTTCCTGCTGGCAAGGATAGATGCCAACTATAAAGAGCTATCCTGCAGCAATACCAAGTGTTACACCTCAGTCGCTTACTGAATGCGGCTCACAGTTATTATATGATTCAGTCCCATAGAGGTTTCATTCATTAATTCAAGCACTCACTGGTTCACTCATCCGTCCCACACAGATACGCTTATCCTGTGCAAACTTTCCCTACATGACATCCACAAAGAACTCGCTGGGGTTTCCCATGGCCAGGTGAAAAGACTGCCTGGAGGCTGTGAGCTCAGGTGGCACAGAGGCCAGGTCACGTGTGGGTGGAGCTCCAGGAGGTCCTCCAGGATTACTGGGTGGAGGCATGCCTGGGTGTAGCGCTGTGCCAGCTGTCTGAGGATGAGGAGCTCCCAGAGCTGGGTGTGGATGTGGGTGCTGAGGTACCATCATTACCATCATCGGGTTGTATGGAATGGGAATGCCAGGTGGATACGGAGCGAGGTGTGGGGGCGGTGCCCGATGATGTGAGCGCTGACTAGCATGACTGTGCTCACTTGGTGTGGCTGAGCCATGGTCCCTCCTTAGGCTGCTACGCACTGAGTATTCAGATTCGCTGCCACTGCCTGAGCGCGAGTCAGCTCCACCCCCATTGGGAGATTTGTCGTCACGAGTGCTGCCAGCCACAGTACTGCCACTTTTACTACCCCTCCTCCGCTCTCCCTCACTCCGAGTGGAGCCACTGCTCCGACTCCCTGCAGAAACAAAAGTAGATGAACTCATAAGTCATTAAAACGCATACATCCACACATGTCAGTCTGGCAGCAAAGAGCAGCAAAAAGTTTAGAGATTAATATTCTCACCCTCGCTGTGCTGGCTACCCGTGCTACCAGGGGCGTAACTGTAGCTGGAGAGCTCGTGGTATGGTGGGGGCTGGCTCGAATACGGGTGTGGGTACTGGTATGGGAAAGTGTGGAGAAGGGGCCATGGTGTCGCCCCTGGTAATGGCAGAGGGGCCAGTGTGTCTTGGTCTGAAGCTCCACTGGAACCATCGTTATCATTAAGGGACAGGTTGGCCATGTCTGTGATTTAAGAAGAGAACAGAGAAATGATCAATGCTTTTCTTACAGATTACATTATATGTATAGTATCAACAATATGAATTACATTTCCCTTCCAAGTAGGATCACAGATTTCAATCAATAGTTCTGTATTTCACAATAATTATTAATATATTATTAACCATTCTGTTTCAGGAAAACAAAAAGTGTCACACTCACAGTTCTCACAGTCACTGAAGTCTCCAAAGATGTAGTAGCACTGCTCCGAGAAAGTAATCTTATTGACAGTATGTCTAATGAAACCAGCCTTCAGGAGGTTACTGGCATATTTACGAGCCTCTCTGCGATCCTGAAAGCCCTCTATGTGATGATAAAGCCACTCAACCACGTCCGAGCCTGCACACACACACCATATCATCATTGTCTACTGAGCCTGTTAAATTGGCCTTGCTTATCCAATACAAGCAAGTAGTGTCTCTAACTAGCAGTAAACAAAGAATATAAACTCAATTTTATTCCTTCGGTATGCAAACAATACCATTTGTTTTCTAATACACAACTAGAAAAAAAAGATCTTGAAAAATGTTCCTTACCCAGGAAGGCATTAGGGATAGTGATCTTTAGCCACATTCTGTCTCTCACTTCAAGACCTGACTCAGGAGAGGCCATGGCCTTTGCCACAGATGCCATATCGGAGTGAAGAGATAGGTTAAACTCATCAAAACCTATCAATAAATTACGAAGAGAGCAGCATGAGACACAAATATGTGAAAGTCATTAGTTTAAAAAAATTAAAGGGGATCAGAATATGTTGGCATAAAACGTGTTTTAGAATATAAGAAATTGAGAAAAATCTGACAAAAACTATAAAAAAAGATAACAACTAACACGAAAAGAGTTTAGATATAGCATATACATACGTTCAGTCTCAGTGACAGATGAGCTGGATGTGATTGTACTGCCTGGGTAAGGTGGGTATGCTCCAGTCATGGCTACTGAATGACTGACCCAGGCTGCAGGGTCTATCGGCCTAATAGGCTCGTCTGGTAAAAAGAGTGGAAACAAGAAACCTCTTACTTCAGGTACCATTTCTTCTCTCTTTATGTACTTCCTGTTAAGCTGATGTGCTAAGCAACAAATGCAATCAACATGCAATACAAGGTAAACTGATCCTCTTAAAAATCACATAATATAATGCAATTCAATTTTAAATTGAATTTGAAATGACTCACTACGTGGTAGTGTAAAGTAGCCTTGAGGTGAGGGGTCCCAACATTTAGCCACTGTCAGAGTGATGGGCCTGAAATGCATTTAGGAAACACATAAGCCATGTAACGCTACACATTAATGTGTCTTCAATACTAACAACGGTTAGATGCCTTACCCTGGTTTATGCACAATCTCCCGTAGAACTCTGACTGCATCATCATTGCTCATGTTCTCAAAATTAATATCGTTCACCTGTGAAATAAAAAATAACCTCACATTAATTCTATATAACAACAGTAAACCACTTTCTATGCAGAGCTGACCATTTATAATACATTTACCAAACTCATCTATATGCTCAAATTTCATTACATACAAGCATTTAGGCCATTTACTTTCATCTATATTTTGACTGTTCATCTATATTTCTTTAGCTTACAGGGTTGAAAATTCTATTTATACTATACACTTACTAAGCACTGCACCAATATTGGTTAGCACCTCCCTTTGCTCTTAAAACAATGCAAATCCTTCATAGCATAGATTCCACAGGATGTTAGAAATGTTCCTTTGACATTCTCTAACATGCTTACATCATTCAATTCCTGCAGACTTTTCAGATACACTTTCATGCTGTGAATATGCCCTTGTAGCACACCCAAAAGGTGTTCTACCACGTTCAGACGAAGTGATTGAAAAAGCCAGTGAAGAACCTATTGTCATGCTCATGAAACCAGTTTATGACTTTTACTTTGTGACATGGTGAATTATCATGCTAAAATACCTATTGGGAAATGGGTAAATAGTGGCCGTAAAGGGAAGTACATGGTCAGCAACAATACTGAAACAGGCTGTGACAGTCAAGTGTTGATTGATGGGTATTAACAAGCCCAAAGTGTGCCAAGGCAACATTCCCCACACCATTACTTTGCCTCCATGAACCCATTAAAAAAAAAAAAACTCCTTTATGCGTTGCCCTGCTGCCACACAATTGGCTAATAATTGCGTGAATAAGTAGGTGTAACTAACATAGTGCTCGGCATGTGACCTCACATACACCCACCCAAAACCAGTCCTGTTTCTTTGCGTGTAATACAATCCCATCATCGTTTTAAAACAAAAACCCAAAAAGGGATTATATTTGAGTAATTAGTCACACCTACACCGAATTTCAAATATTACCTGCCTCTCATTCTCTTTCTCACCCACAAACACACCCACACACAATTTCTCTCTTACCTGTAGCAGCATGTCCCCAGGCTCGATTCTCCCATCAGCAGCCACTGCTCCGCCCTTCATTATGGAGCCAATATAGATGCCTCCATCTCCTCGCTCATTACTCTGTCCCACAATACTGATGCCCAGGAAATTATACTTCTCTGTTAAACATATACACACAGACAAGGAAATCAATAAACAGAGAGGCTCCTGGTGACCAGTAAACACCTTCAGGAAACATCAGCATAGTAATGTGCATTACTATAATTGAACCATAAAATACTGGGTGATAAAACGAAAAAACACATTTTTCTCAAAAGAAAATGCCATTAATGTGAATACACTAAAACCTACTAACCCATGTTGAGGGTGACTGTGATGATATTCAGCGACATGGTTGAGTCTGTCACACTACTGAAAGATGATGCCTGCAAAAGTAATATAAAATAAGAAAAACAGAAAAGCAAAAAACTCGGATCTAGGAATCTGATGATAAAAGTAAGGAGTACCCTCTCCAGCCTTGGAGGACGTTGTTTCCTGCGTCTGCGGTGTCGCTTTAGCAGTCTAGAGGCAGTACTCTGTTCTGTTGAACTACTAAACCTGCACACAAAATTAACCTCAGCATCAGGCATACCGAGAACAGAAATCACACACAACACAAGCATTTGAAAGTTATACCAATTCATTAGTGTCGGTTTTTAAGAAGTGTAACATGCGTCATTCTTCATTTATTCCTCTGCTTCGTACCTGCTCATGGTGTCGTCGTCATCTGAATCACAGAAGCTGGTAGTTTCTAGTTCACTGCTCATGACTGTAGTGGCACTTTCGTAACCTGCCAAGTGCCTTTCCATACGTGACTGACCATTCATACGTGACCCTAAAGAAAAAAAAAAGAAGAAGAAGAAGAAAAAGACACATATAAGATTGAAGTGAATGATTTTTTTCCCTAAAATTCACATCAACGGTTTATATCTGACAAGACACAGGACATAGCTCACCATGCTCCATGCTCTCTCTGTGGCGAGGCCTCTCTCTCCTGAAGGACACGACAGACTCAGTCTCTGTCTGTTCATCCAACGTCTCCACACTGCCTGCAGCATTCGGACTGCAGCACCAAATAAACACAAACATGCATTCATTTCATGTCATGGAGTTTAAGGAACATGTATAAACTGTACAATGATCAAAGATGATCTTAAGGCTGCAAGTTATTAGTAAAACATGGCAACACTGTTATTAGCGTGTGGAGTGTTTACTGTGGAGATCGAAGTAACTAAAAGATCATGAAATCAACAGGCAAAACCATTTGCAATAATAATAAAATATTTATAATGTATGAATTAAATAATTTTGTCTTCTACTTGGGTACATTTTTAACTATTAGTACTTAGAATGTTAACAGTAAAGCTTGGTAATAATAAAAAAAGAAAGAAATACATCCCTACACACTTATACTAACTTAAATATTTATAAGTATTTGTTCCAACTTTGGCAAACAGGCAAGTTGTGCCAGCAAGGTGTGTGGGCAAAGTCCCATACAGTGGTGCACAGTTGGAGTGTATACATGCAAAAGTTGTACCTTCATTGCACTAACTTTAAATAACACTGTTGACTGAGATCATGATGGTGTGCCAGGTACAAATCCATGGGTCAACAATATTTAAGTAAAAGGGTCTAAGAGAGCTTGAGAAGACGCCTACTGAAATGAGGGGGGTCTTGAGTCTCCGATGCCCCCGGTCCTCTCAGCTGGTGGAGGAGGAAGAGGGGGAGGGGGAGGTGACGGTTGAGCTCGGACCTCCACTGGAGGTGGCGCAGGTTCTGCTGCAGGAACATCTGAGGACACAAGCTAAAAATACAAATAAAACTGCATTATTTCTAAATGTCAGCTCATTCAAATGTTCAAATACTAGTATGTCAGCTCATCCATGTAACATGGCAGCTCATAGTATCATTTACACATATTTGTGCCTGTATTAGACAGAGATAATGTCATCTACGAGAAATATTGGAGATCAATGTAAATTCAGCCCTCATAAATATATCATTTTAAAAGTCCATGTGAAGATGGGAGGCTGGCCGGTAGGTGAACAAAGAGTTTTAACATGTTATTGAGATGTAACCTGCGTTTACTGACCAGGTCGAGCTTCCAGTTCATATCATCAGGGATGTCATTTATACATTGGAGTCTGACGTTCAGTTTAGGTGCTTTCTAACTATATGTATGTACTGAAATTCGAATAGCATTCATTAGACCTGTGGAAAAAGGTTACTATGTGCAAAGTCACTTTCCACATGTTCCCTGGAGCCAGAGAAAAAGCTTCAGTGAACTTGTAATTTCTCAAGAATAGAAAAAAATCATTTCAAATTTAAGAAAACACATCATTAAATAAAATTTGTGATTAAAAAAAAAAAAAAAAAAAAGCTTCTGGGAATAAATGATCTGTTGAATATTTGAGCTGCAACACTGACCATAACATCACACATCTGTAAATAGTACTTAACCAAAAAATAAATAGAATATCCTGACTTTCTGTGTGTGACTGTCTCTCACCAGTGATTAGCTCAGGTTGACTACTGGACGCTTTTGAATATGGTGGAGAGATGATGGAAACAATATGTTACACTTATTTTGTTTCACTTTGAGACCACTGTTCCTCTAACTCAGAAGAACTTTAAAGCAGGGTGAGTGTACTTTTGAACTCATAATCATGTCTTTTAAAAATGTACTGACAGTTTGAGCTACCCTTAGACTTTCAATGTTTGTTATTTCGAGTAATTAGAGGTTATACTTGTTTTTTGGCCAGTCATTACTGTCTGTAGTAATCTTACATGAGCAGCAGATGGATAACTATTAGGCTGGAAACACTGCAGTATTCCTTTTAGTTGCAGCAGAATGAAATCTGATGGTTGACGTCGTTTCAATTGTTAAGTTTCTATGAAACCCCAGGGAAAACCTTGTCCAGAACTTAAACATTAGTATTTATGTCCTAAAAAGAAATGAGCACTTTGTCTAACTCAATAATTCAACAACTCAAATAACGGGTTGAACAAAAAATAGAAAACATGTTCTTCCTCTTGTTTGTGCAGATGTGTACTCTTGGCATATGGAATATGACCTATAGGGTATGTAATGAATAAAATTATAAATTTTTTGTGATCGCAAGTTGAAATATTACTGGTACATTACAGCTATTTGAGTGTATGTGCTTATTTAAAATATAAGCAACTGCAAAGACAGGGCTGCAGGTCACAAATATCCAGTGTCTCTGGAAAAAAAAACTAACAAATAAATCAGCCTTTCAGTAGCTGTCAGCATACAAGAAATGACTTGGTGTTCCCTGAGGCTGTTAGCACTGCTTAGCTTTACTTTTACAATAATGAAAATGTTGGGAAAAAAATAATGAAATGTTAATTAACAGCACTACTACTTTTAAAAGATTCTGCTTAAAAGCATAAAATAAATTAGTTTAAAGAGTTGGCTAAGAGACTGAGGACCTTTAAAAAAAGGGGGGGGGGAAACCCACACACTGACCAACTCTTTTAATAGGGTTAATGGATTCTGTGCTATTGTGCACTCTCTCTCCAATGAACATGAAATATCCTGATGCCGGTATAGCGTTTCTGTCTCGCTGGGTTTAGTTTCATCCAGGCCTTTTGATTAGTGAACATGCTTTTCACTGGAAGCTTCTAGTGCAGGCTGGGTTTCAGACTCCGTGTGAAAGACCGAGACAAACACTTAGAGCTCTATAAGGTTAGCCTAAGACACAAAAATGCTGGATCTACCAGAATGCTTCAGTGTAAAGTAAATTATTAAATTATTCTAATACGATTTAATTAAGTTTTATTAATATAGCGCTTTTAATGACGTCATTGATGCAAAGCAGCTTTACAGACTAAAAAGAAAATCCGGGAAATGAGTTTGAAATATGTAGAAATCAATTATCAGGTTTTCCCTGATGAGCAAGCCAAGAGCAACGGTGGCAAGGATAACACTTCCTGAGATAGCAATAGGAACAAACCCTGAGTGATACCAGACTCAACACATTTGACCCATCTGCTTTTTTGGAATTAATTCACTATACAGTAGATTTTAGGTGCAGTCTTAAAATTCAACTTATTCACCATGAAATGCTCAGGAAACAAAATAGTTGAGATATTTAATGATTTTTTTCATGCATTTGATTTGCAGGCACAAGATGCACATCAATACAGTACATTCTCTGTTTCTAACAGAAACAAGAATAGCAAGGAAATGCAGGAAAGATGATACAGCTGAGTCAGGTACATACCCAGGAAACCACTCGTCCATTAAAGCAGGGCAGCTTAGCGTTGTCATCAGAAATCTCTTCCTTGACCACTCTGGAAAGAGAAGCACAGCAACTAATTAGTAAAGAATTGATAATAATGGCTATTACAATAATGAGTCGGATAGATTAATGCTTAATAAGGATCACTAATCCAAGTTTCCCACTTCCAGTGTTGCAACTTCATGAAAGTTAAAAATACTGGCCAGTACCCAACTCTTATTCTTTCCCCTCATCCTCACAGCAACAGTGAGTATTCTGCAGACTTTTTCCTCCTTTTGCATGCACAATTTTGTTGAGTCTGTCAATATGAACTGCATTCAGAGCATGTGATAACTCAGCAAAAGAAATCAAACTGAGCCATTGTTTCAGGCCAGCAACAGCTTTTATACTGATTACAGCTGGCTGGCTTCATGTGTCTCAGGGGAAGCATGTTAGTCTTCACCCTTCCCTGATGGTAGCTGATGTATGACATGTGAGATCAGGCCAATGGGTGGAAACCGGCAGATGATTAGAGGCAAAAATGGGTGTGATGGTTTGAAAATTCAACAAATTGCTAATTTACACACAACTTTGTTAACAAAATAAATAATTTCTAAAACATTTCCAGCATACAACATTTATACAAACATAAGTAAGTTCTTCAATAAGTTGTAGTTGTTGTTCTGCAAACATATATTTTTATGTTGTTTTAACAACACACAGTAATCCTGGAGGGAAACACTCCCATCAGGAGGGAAATGCCTCATCATAGGATAAAGGAGATTAGTCAGAAGGGTTTTGTATTAATTTGGAGTGACTTTTCGCACTAAGGCACAGGTTCTTAACTGTTTCAAGACTTTTGAGCCTTTAAAAAAAAAAAAAAAAAAAGGGGTCTTCAAACCTTAATTTTATTTTGCCTGTGTTTACAAAATATACAGAAATGTGCAGCAATGATATATGCAGCAATGATCACATTGCTTTCTGAATAACTTGATGCCTTGCAGTAGTACATAAGAATTAAGACACAATATAATATGCATTAAACACGCTTCATTAATGCAAAAAATACATCCATTTAGAATGTTAACACAGTCTTGTTTTGATTATTAAGCATCCATGCTTTTGTCTTTTTTCCCCTACATTTTCTCAACAATTTGCCCATTTTGCCACCAGCTCGCAGGAGCCCACACCTGAACCAACTGGAGAGGATGTGGGCTGGCATTTACTTCCTCAGAGACATCTGAAGCCAGTCGGTGCATCTTCCCAAACTGCTGCTCATGCAAAATCACATGAGAAAGTATCTCTCTTTGAGGAAGCACCAACTGCCCTCATCAGCAACCATGAGCTCATTGGATATATGAATGAATAATTAGTATCACTGTGATTGACAGGGGGAGAGAGTAATCATCTTAATGATTAATCATCGTAATTGTAGTCATAATACACACCCAGCAAGCTAGACTAATTTTTCCCCGGTTTATTGCGAATAATGGACGGCAGTGGCCTAATCAGAATTCAAACCTGTAATCACGTAAAACAACAGAGGAGCTGCTATCCATGCTTATTCAAAAGGTTTCTGTGAAAGTCGAAACATAATTTACCAGGATACATAAAACCTGCCAGATGTATAGTTAATGGACTGATAACAGGTTTAAACCTCCATAAGATTAGCGCAGCATGATGTTAAATGAACACTTGAGCAATCTTTCTGCTAACTTTCCAAATTAAATAATGTTTAGAATATTAGCTGTAAATCCACTTTGCATTTCTAGGATATTTTTTTTTTATAGATTTAGGACTATCTTAAATAATCTAAATCTAAGCACTAAAGTAATGTGCATGCCTATCCATACCGTGCTTCACTTATACGTGTTGTCATCTTTGATATATAAAAAAAATAAATAAATAAATGTAAATGCTTGCTGTCAATCAAAGTAGCTACAGTTTAAAGTGTGAACAGTTTACAGTTTTAATCAGTCTGACTGAAATCATTACGAATAGAGATTACAACTCTACTTTTTATATGGAACCTGATCTGATAAGATGGGCTCATAAGTGTTAAATCATAAGATAACTTTTTTGACATGCACAAAGTGGTTCTGCGGAGTGCTTAATCTACCAAGAATATCACAGAAGTAACAGTTTTTCCCAACTCTGACGTTAGCTTCGCCTCCTTTCCAATAAATCCTGCCTTCTACATTATGGTTGGTTACAAAAATTCATGTGACATGCAACAAGTGAAATCTAAGCCAATCTGTGGCGCTTTGTCAGTTACAGACCCAGTGGATGAAAATAAAGACTGGTGGGAGAGAATTGATCTCTCAAAGATTACTAACTGGGAATGGAAGCTTAATGTTCAAATCTTCCCACCCATGTGGGGCAAACAAGTGTAGAAAGAATATATTTATGTCAATGTGACAGAAACAATCAGATCAAGTGTTGACACGGCTAATATTTTCCTATTAAATGGATTATGAATGGTCTATACCAGCCTCTCATTCAGATTAACAATTCATTCTGATCAAGCCGGATTAGTTCAGTCTGTTCCAACTGAGGTGTTTACATGATTACATTTTTAAATGTTGCATATTTATTCCGATTGGGATATTATTATGATTATTAGTGGAATAGGATGATGCATGTTAACACAGCTAACGATTTACAGATCATGTCGGTGATAAAGAATAAAATCACACTGTGGCTTTTACTTCAGTGGAGCATCATTGTGTGAAAGGCATTGAATCCAGACCGGCTGTGACCTTGTGTTCAGTCTGTTGCTAATAAAATTACGCCCACACACAAACAAGGATGTTTTCATCATGTGCACATGAGGGCAGATTCACAAATTTTGGAGTATTTAGAAGCTTATTGTGTAACGGCTTGCAAATCAGAATCAGAAATTTAACCTTTTTTAGTTTTATAGCAATATAAGGCTGTAGACCCAGGCTGATGCCACATTCCTCCCAGTCCACTGCAGCCTAATCGAATCTGCAGCAGTCTATTTCACGTAGCATGTTATAATGCTACGAAGCAACATTGCCCTGATTGACCATTGTTTCTTTAAACATACTGAAACACTTAAGGAAATAAGACACATCTCCTAATACATTACTCAGACTTTGTTGTTCTCGGGAAAGGGGGATAACATATGTCACAAAACAAAAATCCCCAACAAAGGAATTTACATACAAAATGATATTTATCACCTGATCTTGGTTGCAAAAAGTCCTGATCACTCATACTTTAAAGCTCAATGCATACCAGTATACTGTGCAAATCTAGGTTATGAGATACGGTGGTGCAAAAATAGACTGAAGCACAAGAGAATGTGGGAACAGAGATATGCATCGAAGAGAGAGAGGGAGAGGAATGATCCTGCTCAAATCCAAGGCTACAGTGCTGTGGAAAATACATTAAGAACGAGACAAGATGAAAGTGGCAACCATCGGCAACCATCCCCCATCCTTTCGTCTCTCTCCCTCTCACATGCTCTCTCGCTCTGCCCTTCTCTGTCTCGTTCTCCGTGTTGATTCTGCCCAGACACCCAGCAAATGGCCTCTCTCCAACTCCACTACACCCCCGACGCCACACACACCCCGCTCCAACCCTTCTCTACCACACACAGGCAGGCTGACAGCTGGCTCTGCGCACAGCAAATCAAAACAGCAGCATCAGAGAGAACCTACTTCTCTACGTTCCCCTCCACCACCCTATCACCTTACAGCCCATCTATGCAGTTCTACAATTCAACAATAACACACGTCACATACACGCACACCAGGCCCATGCTACTCGACACCACAGAGCAACCAGATAACAACTAGGAGGAAATACAAAACTATGCTTGAAATTCAAATGCATTAATTATTACTTCTCTACGTCTACTTAACCGGTCCCTTTACTAAAGGCTCATTATTTATGCTATTCATCCGTGTCCCAAATGGCACACTTCCGGTCATCCCTGAACGTTGCAATGTGTTCCGATTTTCACCCTCTGCTTTCAAGGATGCTCACAGATAGGTACCCTTAGGACGGTTTCACATTAGGCACGATTGATTTGTGCTGTGCCCAGGAACGATTGCTCCCCGTCCCCATTTCCCAGCGTTAGTAGTATTCGCCGTACTCGGGTACAGGTGCGTAATTTCACTCTCAGGGACAGCAGGGGGCAGTATGCATCTAGTTTGTTTGCGAGCCGTCTTTAAACACAAACGAGAAGAAGAGAAGGAGGAAATCAATCTTCACGCAATGCCTAATAATATTGATATTTCAGAAAAAATGTCAAGAGAACTGTGTCTTGTGCATGTTCCTACTTTAACAGCTATGGCCCTGTAGGGCAGAGGATGTGTTTGTCACGTGCTACATGCACACAGAGTTTGGAGGAGACAGACAGTAGTGATGAGGTCAAATTGTAAACATTTGTTCACTTACATAAACAGGTAACGTTTGGTTTTCATATCTGATTCGATCAGTGCCCGAGTACACTGTGCCACGCCTGACCATCCATTCCAGTGTGACTTTGGCACGGTTCTCGAGCCTGGAAACCTTGTGTTCTCACTAATCAAAATGAGCCAGACTTTGGGGTCTCTTCTTGGAAACGATTCCGGGAACTCATGTGAAATCACCCTTACTTTTGCCTAAAGGAAAGAACCTTACTAATGCAGACAAAGCAGTGAACTCTTACTGACAACCCCTGCAACACTTTGATTAAAGAACACTGATTATAGTAGATGGAGTTGTAGAACTTCAAAAACAACACAGTGGACGCTACTGTCAGAAATTTCTGTATGTAAGAAGGGTATTCAAAAGTCTCATAAGTATCATTATCATTTATCTTATGTGGTGCCAAAATATTACTGAGTAGCTGTGACACAGTATTGTCTGTTTTGTTAAAGGGATTGATGAAATTACCCTAAACTTCAATTATCTCTGGATGAACAATAAAAGGGGAACTAGTCATTGCAAGGCATCAACACACACACTAAGTAGGGATATCTAATCTTCTAAAAAGCTTTTTTTTTTTCCCCTAAGACTTTCTATGAATCATAATGGTGTGATTTGAAGCAAGTTTACTAAACCTTTGATGCTGGCCAACTACAATGTACTTTTCTGCTTCACTAATATACACCAACCAGCCATGACAATAAAACCATTACATTAAAACCACCCAGGATGTGGGTTCCCCTTGTGCCACTGAAGTGGCTCTGGGAAAGCTTCCGGTGGTGTCCAGTGGTGTCTGGCACCAGGACGTTGGCAGAGGATCCTTTGAGTGCTACGGGTTGCATTGTGGGGACTCCATGGATTGGACCTTTTTGTCAACCGCATCCCATGGATGCTCGATCAGACTGGGATATGGGGAGTTTCAAGGCAGGGATAGTAGTCTAGAACTCTTTGCCTGCTGGGCCGCGTGTGGGAATGCGTTGTGGTTTTTCAGCTAATTTTGCCGCGGGATCAAATTGGGCAGGCTGGCATCTGGGCCCTATAGACATGGGGAAGCCTCGGGTGCCCATGATCCTGTCACCAGTTTGCTGGTGTAGTCCGTGACCAATGTGACCTGTTGATGGTCATAATGCTATGGCTGCCTGGTGTGCCATCTAAACATAGTTGTTGTTTTTTTATAATAATTCATCTCTGTGTAATTTCCCAGAAACCTGAAAATGGAATCTAGGTAGTAGTTAATCCTGCAGTGAAGCACCTTTCCATGTTAAACATAAATGTTTTGATTTTGTACATAATCCCTGACTAATAAACATGCCTTCAAAACTTACTTATAAATGGACAGAACTTTACTAAGGCATGGGTCTTGGAGAAAATTTTTCTTCACTATAGAAGCTTTTGTCTAGTTAGCGAACACAGATTGTCCACATTAGAGAACGGTTTACGTTTGGACCTGGAGATACACATTTCTGACAGGTCCACAGGATGAGCTTCATTAGGCCAAATTCAGGATAAAGAGGGGAAGGAATGAGCCTAGATTTTTGCCGTTCACCCTCAAAAGTAAGGAAAGTAGGATTCACAATATGACAAACAGGGGAGGAATTGAACTTTCCTTCGAGAGAGACTTGCCAAAAAGTTTTTTTCCCCTCTTACAGATGTAGTCTACAAAGTTAATGTGCCCAAGTCAGCTCATGATTCAGTGTTTTATTTCTCCAGGCTGCATCCCGCTTGTCCTTTACCCACACACACACACACACACACACAGATTGTATCATTTATGTTGTGTCGATTACTGCGGTCGGTCTGACGTTTAATCCAAACAAATAGGACAAATACCCTACATCATGCCAATTAGATCAGTTTTCAGCAAACCTACACTTTTTTCTAAACTCAGCTGTTCAGTCAGTTAGAATGAGACACACAGCTCAGATGTGCATTTTGTTTTCATGTAAACAGAAGATTCCAGCACTGATACTTTTCTACCCTGAAACAATGCACTATAAAAGCTCGGTCTCTCCGGTGCCCGTGAAACTGTCAGCGTTTCCAAACCACGGATTATTTTCTTTTTCGTTCTTTCTTTCTTCCTTCCACTGTAACTCTAACACACTTCTCTCTTATTAAAAACGAACAGGAATAAAAGAACGTAACGTTTTTCTCTGGTTACTTTTTAGCGCTAGGCTTGGCGAGCTCGTGTCCATCCTCTACACACACACACACACACACTGAGCCCCCACTCACGCTCTCACTTACCCAAAGTCCTGGTCCATAGACTTGAAGAAGAATTTGTAGTTTGGTTTGTTCAATACTTGTTTGAAATCCAGTAAAGTGATTTTCTCCGCCGCGATGGGAATCTTCACCAGATACGGCGTCTCCTCTTCGTCGATGTGATAAATTATTTTGGTTTCCGCCATTTCTCCAGCCAAAAAAAAAAATTCCCCCCTCTTGTTCCTCAGAAGTATGTTAGGGAGCTAACCGGCTAACGCTGGCTAGCTAACAAGAGGTGGAGGAGGAGAAGGAGGAGGAGGGGGCGACCCGAGGTGCAGCCTACCGAGCAACACTTCTTCGGCCAAAGCTTTAACAACAACAACAAAAAAAGAGTTTAAATACTAAATCTCTACCTCTGTCGTAGCCTTAAAGTCGAAAAAGCCTCCCGGCGTTTTTGGTTTACTCTACGGATGTCTGCTTTTAAACGAGAATAAGAAGAGACGCCTACTTTTACTCGGGCAGCCCAGGCCAGCTTCCCACCGCAACAACTTTTCTCCAACAACACCAGTGGAGGGGGAACTGGCGCTCGAGCGGCTCCTCTCCAGCGCAGGCCAACGCGGCGCGTGACGTAACGGAGCTCCAAATGCACGCGCGCTCCCGACCGGCTCCCGAAGCCCTACCTAGAGCGAGCATTCCCGATGTCTCCCAAAGTCACTGCAGCGAACTGCACTCAGAAATGCACGAGTAGTAAAAATCATGCATAATCCACGTCATATGAAAATATCACCTTTTTAATTTTAAAATTTCCTTAGCTGGATTTTAAAAAAGTAAATCATACATCTGAGCATAAAATCTTTCCCTGATTATGTACCAACATGGTACAGTCATAAAAACTTACGAACATTAAATAAAAAAATAAACGTGCAGCATCTTGTAGGCCAATTACGAGACATACGAGAAACATTCAGGTCAAACAAGGACTTTTGATTGCACAGAATAACAGAAGACCTTTATGGGAGATAAACAACTACCTTTAGGTGGCGTAGTGGCTTAATGGTTAGCACTGTCGGCTTCTCACCCCCCAATACTGGCCTTGTTTGATTCCTGCCTGTGTGTGTGTGGATGTTTGCATGTTCTCCCCGTGCTTGGTGGGTTTGCTCTCACAATCCAAAATCATGCAGATTAGGCTAATTAGCATTCCCAAATTGCCTGTAGTGTGTGTATGGTGTGTGTGCGCACCGTGTGATGAATTGGCACCCTGTCCAAGGTGTACCCCACCAAATGCCCTAAGTCTCCTGGGATAGGCTCCCGGTTCCCACGACCCTGAATACAGGATAAAGCTGTATAGAAGATGAGTAAGTGAGTGAGACAATGAGTAAGTAAAAAAACTCCCTTTATTTCTCTATATAATCCCATGCTACACTAATGCTTGGATACTATCAAAGTTGAAAGTTTTCTCAGTGCACCGGGGCCATGATCAGACACTCCTGCCAGACTGCTTCAGGTCTGAAACGCTGGCCTCCCAGGAACTCCTTTAATAGCCCAAACAGTAACTCACAACTGGGTTCCTGTAATGTGTGTAAAACTAGTTTTCGTGGATTATCGTGTGCACATTTCCCTCAGACAGAATGTTCACCATAGGAACTAATACATCCAGAATTTTTTTACCTAATGATACACTTTATGTCCAAAAGTTTATAAAAACCTATCCTGACCCTCACAATTTGCGTAGAATGTCCTTGAATGCTGGTAATAACTGATGGCACTTAGGTAATAACCTAGTAACCCAGTGTAAGTATTTATCCAGTGCCAAAAACTTCAAAGCACTCTGGATAAGAGCGTCTGCCAAATGGCTAAATGTAAATGTAATGTTACCTTCACTGGGGGATCAAACCTGTGCCAGCATTGCACAAAGCAAATCTATAAAGACATGGTTTTCCAAGATTGGCATTGAAGAATTTGAGTGGCCTGCACAGAGACTTGAACTCAATCCTGCTGTATATTTTTTAAGAGAAAACTGTGCCCAGTTGTGACCTAATTCATTAGTACCTGATCCCATGAATGTGTCTGAGTTGAGAACAAATCCCCACAGCCCACCTTCAAAATTTAGTAGAAAACCTTTCCAGAAGTTTAGGTGCTTTTATAAAAAATTATAATACAAGATGTGACTGGTTTCCACAAGGCTTACCCAAAATAGTTTATCCTGCCATGGGATTACATTTGAAGAAATATGTGAAGATTAATGTTACCATGTTATGCCCTGTATTTTAATGCAAGTAAGGGTGCCAAATAGAGTATATGCAGTAGATAAGAATAGATGACTGGGAACAAGGACTTTTTAACAAACCCAATTTGCAAAAAAAAAAGAAAAAAAGAAAAGAAAAAGAAAGTGTGCTATATCTATTTACAGTAAAAATCTTTTATCTCTCTTGGGGATTTGTTTATTACATGGTACTTACAAAGTGAAAATCCATAAGCACAGGGCTTGCATATTAAAGTCTGATTTGCCTTTATTAGCTTGTTTGCACTGCTGTTGACATCTTGGTATATTTAAATGTGATTTCCTGTGGTGCCTATTACTTAAAAAGTTGCATGCACTGTATATTTACTTTGGCAAGTTTTTTTAAGCCATGAAAAATTTTAAGAGGTTAAAAGTCTCAGCCAGTTTGCTGAGACCAGGTATCAGGAGAAAAAAAGTTTTCACAAGATCTTAACACTGACCTGGAGAGGGGAATGAAAAGATATACTGTATGCATTCATCAGTAAATATACAGAAATGAACAAATAAAAATAAGATAGGATAAGATTAAATTATTTAATTATATCCCAGTTAGGAACCTGAGGTCAGAGCGCAGGGTGTGCCAGGATACAGCACCCCTGGAGCATATTGGGTTAAGGTCCTTGCGCAAGGGCTCAACAGTGGAAGTCTGGCAGTCCTGGGACTCAAACCCCAACCTTACGATCAGTAGCCCAGGTAACCCATAGCTTTAACCGATCGTGCAACCACTGACCCTGTATTTTGCATTGTTAAAATACACACAAATAAAACAACACAAGGAAATCTGTTAAATGCCAAAAATTCTAAACTTTTAACATTAAGAAATATCATTTTATTGTTTCAGTATTCATATCATAACTTACACATCTGACCTTTTTTTGCTCCTTGTGCTAGCGAATAAGCATCTGTAAAACCATGTAACCTTAAGTAAAGTAAATTTTTTTGTTTTTTTTGCATTCAGTGTACTGTATAAGAAAACAGGTTATTTGTAAAATGTGCTTTATTGCTTGTTGCTTTTTCCCCCTTCTTTGCTATACCCATAATTTTACATTTTACATAATTTAGTATTTAATGATTTTGGCAAACATGAACTCAAGCCGTAAGTTATTAATGTTTGTAATGTTCCAGGTGAGGGGAAAAGCAGGGTTCTACATTCCACCAGCTGGAAATAATTTCCTCATAAACTTTACCCAATAATTCCTCTTTTCTTGTGACTCTTCTTTGTTTATTTTGCAAATAAACATCTGTTAAACACTGCCAATGTTTGAAGGTTATATATATGTAAAGTATCGTTTACAGAGACGTTCTGTTGTCAGCCTTATATTTCTGGAGTTATACATCCTCACACACACAGGTCCAAAAGGATAACATGAAACTATTCACTTAATTCTCTACACCACCACTATGATTTTGACATAAAGCATCCAAGAAGCAATTGATGTATGAACTTTAATCTTTAATTCAAAGGGGTTACCAAAAAGTCCCTCTATTTTTACAAGTTCAAAAGTAATTAGACAAACTAACAATCATAAATATTAGGATTATGTTTAATACTTGCATTCAAAATCTTTGTAAAATGTTCTCCTCTGAGGTGCCAGGCCTTTACCGCAGCTTGCTTGTGGGTGTTTCTGCTTTCAGTCCTTTCTTTAATAAGTAGAACATTTCATTTTTTCACTTCTGGTTATGTTTTTCTGTAATTATCCATCTGGACTGTGAAACTCTGGTTATTGGTCTTGTAGCTTTTTGTAGCATCAGCACTTCAGATTTCTTCTATTAGCAGTCACCTGATAAATAAACACCAGTGACCAGTTCCATTGGCAAATATAAATGCCCATGCTGTAAAAACGGTCTCCACCATGTTTGACTAATGGTGTGGTATGCTTTGTAACATGAACCCTTTGATTACTTCTTCATACAGTACCTCTCTTTTCGGATCAGTGTAATCTTCCTAACAGGTTAATCTTGTATTAGCCATCACTTGATTGTCACCTTTAACTAGTGCAAATGTTTTTGAGCCTAGAAAATAGAGAGAGTTTGAAAAATGTCTTTATTTCCTGAAAAGGTGATGCAATCATTTTAAACCCATTTTAGATATTTATCTACACTTTCAACACATATTTATTTATTTATTTATTTATTTTGAATCCATTGACATGGCCTACAGAGGTTAAATATAGACATTGCTTCACTGTCCAAATAATTATGGAGCTAACCGGATATTCATTTGTATTAAAAAAAAAAACAGCCTCAATATTTTTCTCTGGAATATCTAACAGTACATTGTAGCTAATAGTCCACAAATTTATTTTTTAAAATCTATTGATTTTACATCAAGATGTCTTCAGTTACACAATATAGATGTTTAGTGTTTTAGTTAATTTACTATATTATAATTTCATACTGATTCAATGAGTATAAATGTGGCCACAAAGATGAAACATGGTGGCAGCAGTCACCTTACCACATCTGTCCTTATCTAACTCATGGTGACTTATCATTGTTTTTATATTTCAGCTGTTCCGAACAAAACCACTTCAGAATTAGAAACATAACAACCAACACAATAAGGTCATTAAGCACCGAGGAACAAATTAAATCATCTTTTAATTAGGTGTCATTCAAGTATGCTGTTTCACTTATCCCTTGCAATTCATTGACTTAAAATTTATAAAGTATACACACAATTATACACACACAATTTTATTTAATAAAAATTTTAGAAAACTTTTTAATGTAATTGTTGGCTCCAAAATTCAATTACAATGTAATTACTTCCAATTTTTTTATTGACAGAAAATGTGACTCCGTAGTAAAGATGCATTTTAAAACCACATTAGTTCTATCACATACTCATAGAAACATTCAGTTCTGGGGGAGTCACAACACATACAGTAAATGTGTTACACAAGTTATACTGGGTTTGGAAGTTTTTATCTACTGGTATCAGTAGGACTAGTAAACACTGCATCGTTCAGTGCACTGTAGTGAAAAAAAGAAGTTAAATGTGAAAGTGTATTACCAGAAAAAAAAAAAGTCTTCATCTGTTAAAATATAAACGCCACTATGATATCCACTAGAGGGCAGAATTACATGGTATTTAACTCCCTTAGTAGCAATAGTAGTGAATGGATTATAAGTAAAATGATCTGACATTCCTAAATGACAATTCAGTATTTTTTTCTATCTGGAATTAATTTAAATATGTGAAATTAATGTCTGGTTGAAGAAAAACTTGACATTGCAAACTGAGAAAATGACTACAGAGTGCACCACACATTGTTTTCCAGTTTATTCCAATATTTTTGACAACCAATGCACACTTTATCAATTGAAAGAATTTGATAATGAAATCAAGGTTGCACTACGTTAAGGTAGTAACTAGTGATCCCAGTGTATGCTAAAGTACAATGTATCAAATTCATTAAAAATCACACACACACACACACACACACACACAGACACACACACACACACACACACACACACACACACACTATACCATAGATCTTGAGGTTTCATATGTTTATCTGCATTATTTTGCTGATTGAACATTCAATTGCATATGATACAGTAATTTTCTTATACCATGATTTTTGTTCTTGTTTTTCAGTTGTGAAACATATTAGGCCCAAACAGCACTCCCAGCACGCAGGCCAGGACAAAAAGCATCCAGAATATCACAACCAACATCTGAACACACATCAGGCTCTTCCTCCTCCTCAACCCCTCTACTGTACCTGCTATGGACTCAGGTGCTATGGTGCTTGAGCTCTCGCCCATCTGCTCCACCCGTAGGCTGACTGTGGGTAAAATAATAAAGCGAGCATCCCGTGACTCCAGAGACAGGATCACCCTCTGAGTGACAGTAGCCAGCCGGGTGGAGACTGACACAGGCAGGCGAAAAGTCACAGGAGGTAGCTGTGCAAGGATACGGGAGTTGCAGGGGAGGGTGTGTGCATCACCACCTTCTAGTGGAGTGGAGTGGCGGCACAAGGGACAGGAGATTGAAGGAGGGCTGTTGGGGTCAGGTGGGTGGACAGGGGACAGCTGGATGTTATGGAGGCATTCTGTGCAGAAGACATGGAGGCATTCCAGCATACGTGGGAGCTTGCGATCTTGATCATATTCCTGGTAGCACACTGGGCATTCCACCTCTGGGGAGTCCCCACTGCCAGAGATTTCCTCCTTGGCAGATGTAACAGGTACTGGTGCCACTGACATGGAGTTAGACTCTAGAAGAGACTTCTTAGATTAAGATCTATTATTGTGATTTTGGAACCTGCAAAAAAACAACAAAAAAAACTCTGTTTGTTAGATAAGAGGAGTATCATGTGAAAAGTCACATACTCATATAATTGTGTAAAAACCTCATGTAGCTTCATTAAGGAAGATCATTACTGAGTAATTGTTTGATTACATTAACAATGAGAATTAATGCGAAATTTGTTTAATACTGCAAAACAAGCATGTTGAAAACAGCTTCCTCATAAGCGCTGGTAATGGCTTGTGCTAACTGGATCTAACAAGACTGCATTCAATTTCATAACTCTAACCACAAACTGTCTTTTTCTTATTTCCTGCTGTTGAAAACAGCTGACAATGCAGTCTGCAATGAATGCTATTGTGTAAAAAATGTTATAGTCATCTACTGTACGTGTCTTTGTATGTTGTGTGTGCTGACACTGAGATTGCTCATTGTTAATGGGTATATGAATATGCAGTGCCTGGCCAGAAAAAGTCACTATTTCAGAAGGGTCAGTTAATTAGGCTGCATCAAGCAAAGAAAACAGCTAAGGAAATTGAAATTATTGAGAACCCTTCAAAACATTATCAAAACCTGGAAGGAGAGTGCTGAACCATCATTTCACTTTGTGGAAGAAAAGTGGTTGAACAAAAATGATGAACGGATTTCACTTAAACACTTCAAATTGCATGGTTAAAAAAAATCATCCCAGTAAAAATCAA
Organism: Clarias laeviceps; assembly: GCA_030014305.1. Lineage (NCBI taxonomy): Eukaryota > Metazoa > Chordata > Actinopteri > Siluriformes > Clariidae > Clarias > Clarias laeviceps. The sequence goes on along the minus strand of JAQMYJ010000001.1, from coordinate 14,815,171 downwards.
ATCTATGATATGTTTAGTAGTGAAAGTAATGGCATTTCCATACACACACAATGTGAATGGAACACAGGATTCACATTAAACAGCTTAGTCACCATAAGAAAAACTCTTGTTAGTGAGACTAATCAGAAAAAAGGCTTCAATTTGCTATGGCGCATGAAGATTGGACTTTGGAGCAATGGATAACGGTCATGTGGTCTGATGAGTTCAAACGGACCCTATTCCAGATCAATGGGCGCATCACGGTAAGAAGGGAAGCGCATGAAGCGATACACACATTATGTATATTGCCAACTGTACAAGCCTCTGGAGGCAGAGTTATGATCTGGGGTTATTTCAGTTGCTCAGGTTTAGGCACGGCAACATTATGTGGCAATAAAATGAAATCAGCTGACGACGTAAATGTACTAAATGACCAGATGGAAGGTCCCCTGATGGCACTGGCATATTCCAAGACTCACATTATGAAACGGTGGTTCTGTGAACATGAGGAATCATTTTCAAACATGAACTGGCCACCACATCGTGTGCTGAATGAATAAAATTTTACAGTATATGACTTTTTTTTTTGGTTAGGAAGTGTAATAGGAGAGGTACTGACCGAATACATTAGACAACCATAGATTGGATTCTCTGGAGTACTGTTAGTTGTTGCATGTTTTCTGTTTCTGTTTTAGACTGATAATCCCAAACCTCAATTCACACTGGCACTACTAGCGCAACCATCACTCAAAGGGAGAGCCACCTAGCAGCACATATCCCTATAGAGTCAGTGTGACTGGCAAAGCAGCAACTGACAGTTTCCCAAGCGTGAATCTATACACAATTTTGTAGAAAATGTGTCAAACATCTGCAGCGACAATATGTTTTAGAAATAATAGTTGTAATAGTTGAAGCAGAGTTTAAAATAATGTGTTAGTTGATCTCAAGAGTCAAACCAGCAGATTACATTTTCTTTTAAGAAAGAGATTAAATTTACCTTTTCATATACTTACTGGGCCCACTTTTTCAGCGAAGCCTTGTGTCTCCTCCTTCATTTGAGCCACAAATCCATTTTTACACGTCACATAAAAAAAAAAAGGCCATACACAGCATTCAATGTCACCTCTGTCAAGTCTCATGATTTTATGAGCACATGCATGTTTTGGAATATATTTAAGCTCATTTTCTCTTCAGTTCCCTTGAGCACATGAACTGTGTCCTACCACGGGGGGCGAGTTTCCCTGACATTCATTACCTAGAGATGGTTTGGTTTCTAAGAGAGGGAGCAGTGATGATTTTGATGCTTCATTTTATCTCCTGTGGTTAATATACAGTTCTCATCATCATTTGACATGGTTGTGATTTTAAGTTCATATTCTACATGAGACCCATTTCTTTATCTATTCTACAGTTTATTGTACTTAATTCAGGAGACCATAAATAGAATTGCGCCACAAGGGAAAGAGAGATTATTGTGTTTGGGTAATCATTATAAAAGCAGTTAATGAATTCCTGTAAGTTTTCCACAAGGTTGGTTAGCATTTCAGCTGCCAAGTGTTCATAGATTATTTCTCTATTGACCGGAAACACCATGAGTGTAACATGAGCAGTATGGGTGGACATTATACTTTCGGTAATTGATAAGTCAAGTTCAACTGTTTTTGACCTCATGGTTTCAGACTCATGTCATCAAGCATGACATCCCATCCCCTCATGTTGACCAAGTCAAATCAGGCACTTTAAATCTCAAGTGCTTCCACTTCTAATAACATGTTTAGCATGTTTAAATGATCACACATTAACAGACCGTGGGTGGTTTAAAATGTTTTTTGGGTGTTTTAAAAGTCATTGAAAAAATTCAAAATTTGAAAGTATATGTTTAGGTAAGTATTTAAAACTTAAATATTTTGATATCAATTAAATCAGAGGGCTTCTGTGACTTTAAGGATCCACACTGGATACAAACGTTTCATAAATAGCCCTTTTTTCACTTTCACTTCCCGAAGAATGAGGTCATAAATATTTAAGACAAAGACTGTCTAAGGGCCAAAAGGACTGAAAAAGCCAAGCCAGTTTGATCCAGAAATTACTGTCATAGTTACACCCACAAGCGTGGGAGGGGAAAACAGAAGCAGGTAAATTTGGGGAAGTCAGCATGGGGCAAAGAGGCTTTGTTTTGATACAGAGCTTTGAAAAAGTGTTAGGACATGTGTAAGCAGCAAGCAGCTTCCTGCAAATTTACAGTAAAAAGCAAATAAACAAAAATGAGAGTATCATATTTCCGCCATGGAAAACCCCCTGCAATCACAAAGAAGAATTGTGATTGTAATGAATCATAAAGTGAATTTATAAGGAAAACTTAACTGGAATCAAAAGCAAAACATGTCCTGTCCTTTTTGTATGTAACAGGTAAACTATCGCCGAAGTAAACACAACCACTTTTATTGCATTTGGAATCTGGCTCAAGACTCGCTTAACTACAAAGTTTAAGCGGCGTAGAAGTTAAATGAACGGATTATCTGTTTATTTTGACTAATACGTACATTTAGTACTTGTTCGAAAGACCGGAGTGAGCAGACAATGTCCAGGTGAAGGTCCTCCTTATCCAAGATGGCAAGGAACCAAAAAAAAAAGATTCAATATTCCATTTTAAATACAGGGTGAGCATTAGGTCCTTCCTGATTATATACAATCATATTGTAAAAACTGTGTTAGATAGAAAAAAACATGAATGTTGTGACATTACATAGACCAAATTTACACATAATTTGCAATAAACCATGTGTTTGTAACAAGCAAAGGTTTAGTTTAATATATGAATGAAATCCTGGACAGACTTTATGCTCACCCTGTATAATTTGTAAATCTAGAGAACAGGAATAAGTTTAACCTTCATGTTGTGTTAGGGGTCAAATCTGACCGATTTACATGTTTCTCTCTCAAAAAAAAGTACAGTTAATTACATCCGCTTGTCATGAGGTTCCATGACTTTGTTCACACATGGCATTTTAACACATAAAATAAATGTAAAGTATTTTTATTAAAATGTGTGTGTTTTATGGAACTTTTATACACTCATGGTGTTCCCGGTCAAAAATGACCATTCATTGGAAATGAATGGGTAAGACTATAATTAGTGTATAAAACAGAGTTCATGCGCATTTCTACACTTTCCCACACCTAGGTGTCTTTGACCAAACACACAAACATGCATGCGCGCGCGCGCACACACACACACACACACAAACTATATGCCCCTTTGGCTTCCATGTCAATCCTCACTGGAACCTATTGACAATATAATTTTAACCCCAAGGGAACCACACCTGTTGAAAAACGTAACTGCAACATTGTTTCAATCATACAACTTTCGTGCAGCAGACTGTGGCAACAAAATTGCCAAGAGATATACTGCATGTGAAGCTTTGAAATTCATATTTGACAATGACAGTGATGAGGAGGAGAGAACCCAGGTTGAGAGTGAGGAAGTACAACCCAGAGGAGAAAGACTCTGACACTAATGAGAAAGAAAACCCAGCTGAATCTGTGGTCTCCTTCCAGTGTTTATTTCAAGCTTTTGTGATATACTGTAGGTAAGTTTTCCCTTTGTACAGTATATTTGAGCTTTTGGTTTCAATAAATAAATCATTCCAGTCAGTTTTGACCAGGAACACAAAAGTTGATATTTTGTGGCACAGAAAATTTAACTTGTTTCAAAAAAGTGACTTTGGTAAACATTTCAGTGAAGTACTCTGTGATAAAAATTACAATACGGTTTCATCTTAGTATTTGTTATAATCAAAATAATATCTATATAAGTTATTTTCCCTAAAAAAAAAAGAGTGGTATGAGCTCAGGTAAATGAGGCCTGCAGGACATACACAGCAAATACAAGTTCAAAACTTGTAAGGTTTACAAGAGCTCGAGTTGATAATACAACATGAGGTGATAATATATGTATTATTGTGGATTTAGAATGAAATAAAATGATCCTGGTGCAAAAATGACCGGGAACATTATGAGTGTGAGCCACAAACAAACACACTATGAGGGTTAAAATAGCACGATAGCACCCGGTGACGTAGTGACGTACTCCAGGCGACATCTCCAACGTGCTTCACGAGGCATCGAAACTCCGGAGTAGGTGACGTCATGGTGTTTAGCAATGTTTTGGCGTGGGTTGCTAGTGAACTTTTCTTCCTTTTTCAGACGTTGGTCCATTATTTCCGCCCACACGCACACGTTTCTTTTGTTTAGAGCCGCCTTTATAAAACAACCCCCGGCGGCTTTCCTCAGACAGAATCGCTCAGCTTCTCCATTAGTCAGCAGTACAGTAACAGAGATCACTAATAACAATAATGCTGTCCGAGCTCGAGTGCGGGATCTGTTTCCGGCTGTTCGACGCTGCCCGTCGCTGTCCCCGGCAGCTGGACTGTAAACACAGCTTCTGTGAAACTTGCTTACTGACTCTCGCTGGGTGTCGAAGCGAAGAACCTCAGTCCGGATCTCGGATCATCTGCGCCTTCTGTCGACACAGCACTGCTCTGAGTCTGAGCGAGGACACACTGAAAGGCATCCTCCCTGTGGACGAGGACATTCTCGTCCGCCTGGAGCAGGAAGGGGTCCTCTATGAGTGCGCGAGCGACAGGGAGGAGGAGGATGAAGAGCCCAGACCCGAGACAGTCTCCCAGTCTAAAGATGATTTACCCAGGCCACAAAGAGGAAGACTGTGGAAGTCAGTCAAGAGCCTGTATAAGAAAATGAAAGGGTCGAATCGGCAAGGTGAGTGAGTCACCCAAGTCTTTCATCATAGTTACTGGAGTTTCACGTTACTTTTTTTTTGATCGCTTTGATGTTCATAGGTGTGACATCATCATTCTAACCTGCAATTAACCTTAATCTCAACCTACTGGCTCTCTCAGCCCTGCATGGTCCTGTAGTAACCTGAGCAGCTTCCGCTGGAGAAATTCCAGAACTGAAATTTATAAATTTATAAAACGAACAGTTGTAGAATTATGGCAGTTATGAAATCCAAGTTCTGGAAAGTCTCCAATCAAATAGTTCTGCTCAGTGTAATGTTTTACCTGCTCTAACACACCAGCTTGAGGTACTCCTGGACTAGGGTTTTGTTTCCAGTGTCATAACTATTCATAACTCTGAGCTGATTGTATGAGTTCCTAAGAATTCAGTATAAATAAGCACTGACTTGTGTCTCTGTTTTCTGTTTTCAGGGTGTATAACTAACGATGAAATTACAGATCTGGCCCTGATGGCTTGCTACATGATGTAACAAGCCTGACTTGATGAATGTGGGTGCAGACCAGAGAAAGGGTGACGCATGGATCATTCTTTTCAGAGCCATCTGAAAATCCTGGACCCTTTCCCCAGCAGGCTTCATTGAGAGAAGGCAAATAGCCACAGGCGGATGTAAATAAAGGAAAGTGCTGGTAGAAGGGAGCATAGGATTTCTGACTTCTGCCAGCTTGAATGAACTTGTATTGAACATTTTATGTACTAAAAGTTTTCATACTGTGAAAAGGAGCTATATTTGTTATAGCTATGTGTTGGACTGCAGGTGTGTATTTGACTTGCACTTTGACTTGTGTTAAGTAACAAAACATGAATTCTAATTAGTGTTATGCTGTGTATTTTTCTGCATTTGCTCATTGTATATATTAATTTGTATTTATTATGCTATTTTTATTATTATTAAATTGTTTACTTTTTAATAAAGCAGTTGTCTTTAATTTTTTATTAATATTTTTTCAGCCATACAAAAACCTTTAAAAAATATTTTGCTGGTCAAGTTACATTAACATTTCCATACAAAACAAGGTACTACAGGGAGTAAGCAAAAGTTTTTTGGAGTGGTAAATGTACTTACTGTAAAATGCAGTTTAAACTTGTATTAATCAGTCCAAAGTCATATCAATGTTATTACTGATACTGAAGCTGTAGTCATTTGTTTTATCGACACACCTAAACATATGAATACAGTAAGGTCTAGAAGACTTGTAATCTGGTCCTAACCAAACTATATTCAAAATCACTCAAGTCAACATGAGAGAGCTTTGTCCCTTATTTGTTCAATTTTATTAGCAGCTACCTGGGACCATGTTGATGTAAAAATTGGCATACTGGATGTGTTGGAATAGGAGATTGTCCAGAACATCATGGATGTGCACAAATGTGCAGCAACTGAATGATGCAGTCATGTCAATATGGACCAATATCTTCCCAGCACATTGATGAATTGATGAGTACCTCATGAAGTGTATGTCAGTATAGGGTTTACTTTTAAATACACTTGCCATGAACCTTTAATGGTCAGCTGTAATGCAAAAAATCACTTTTTAATAATTTTTGGACCCTCACATGATCTCCAATATGTATACACCCAGTATATATGGAAAAACTAGCAAATATCAGTGTAAGGTTTGGTATTAAATACAGCTGGCGTAAACCTTTAAAGCCCATCTACTTATCAGCATTATTTAAAATTTACTTTTTATTCTTTTTCTGAACATTCACATGGTGGTTGTTTAAATCAATATTTATTAATAAAATAAATATATACACATATTCTGCACACCCAAAATATGAAAGAAAAAAAAATCCACTCATCCATGTAAGCTGTGCTTGAAGAGATGAGTCAGACTTTCCCTAATTTTATGAAATCATATGAAAACATGAAAAAAAAGAGAAAGAAATGACTCATTTGTATAAATCATTCTCTAGCTTGGTGCTCAGCTCCACCCAAGACAAAAGTATTGCGATTTTAGCCTGTTGAACTTACCATTGTTGAAGCAGGATAAATCATTAAGAATAATCATGAGGAATAATCAAAATGTACCAGGGAATTTATGTGAAATATTTTACACCAATTATTTAAGAGTAGTAGTAATCAAGTATTTAAGAGGAGTAGTAACCCACCTTCTGATGGTGGTAACTTGGCTTGTTTAATTAATATATACAGTCAACAGTTAGCAGCTAAAACATTGATATTTTATATAGAGTAGTTTGGACATACTTGCCATACAGTACATCCAGCAAATGGCGATGCCATACAGAATACAGCTAAAACTGTAGTAAAACAGTAACAATGAACTGAAAGATAAGCTGAGATTGATACTGATCAGCAGTGCAGGTACATTAGTTTTTACTAATGTAATAATTTTTGGTTGGACCTTTACTGGTTGTGAAATGTGAGGGATGCTAATGTGTATATCTAGCAAAAACACCTCAGCAGGCAGTTCATATGCTTGTATTATTTTGGAAGCAATGGTTTGTATGGTATATCTGATTAACACATTATATGTCACACTAGATGTGGTTTTATGTTGGATTTTTGGGTTCAGTGTAAATTACTAAAAGTGAGCAATGGCTCCATGTGGATCTTAGTAACTTTCAATGTCTGTGTCAAAATGCCTACTGAAATTTGAAACAGGAAAGGGATTTTAAAGCTTTCCAGAATGCATGCTCTGAATGGCATTTCAGCTGGACCATTAACACACTCGTTTAAGAGACCTCTGAGACCTATGTTAAACTGTTAAAAAGGTGTAAAATGTGTGACCTTTAAAAAAGAACATTCAGGCAACCATCTTGTAAGAACAATCAGGAACATTCGTCTTATAAGTACATGTTCTCTGTCACAGAATGAACAAGTACAACCATATACAGGAACCAGCTATTGATAAGACAGCCAATAATGAGCTAATAAAAAGTGGGCTTTTTCTTTTGTTCCCGTATTGCAAGTTACAGTCTGGTATCAGATGCTGAGCTTCTGTTTTTTTCAAAATGAACGACAACATTCGAACAGTGTTTTAGCAAGTTTGTTAAGTATTGTGACAATCTTTCTTTACCATTATTTGGCAATGGTGTATGTGACATTTTGTAGGGAAATTTTTTGCTGACCAGCAAATATCCACATGGGAGAGGAAATTTTAATCAATGCTAAATGAACTGTATGTCAGCATTATATCTTCTGAAGAATGAGAAGCTGTATTCAGTGAAAGCTTCAACTAGCTCAATATATTCCTCAGTACAGCAGAGCTCAGCATATGGATTGAGATAATGTAAGAGATTTTTAAATGTAAGATTTACTCTATAATATCATCCAGAAGCATAATGTACAAAGAAGAAAGAAAGAAAAATCTTACGGTGAATCACCATTCCTGTAATGTATAGTCATGCAGCTGGCACCATTCCTAACCTGTCAGCACTCATGTCTAATATTCAGAAAGCTCTGATGTCTACAAAAAGCACTAGTGTTTCTATTTGGACTGAAAAACTGTTCTGCAGAGATTTTCTCTTCCACATAGACATTCACCTATGTCTTTAGGATTTTCCCAAAAGGATATGCATTAGACATGCATTTAATTGACTCTTAATTAGTCTTAATTATTATAAAGTTATTAACGTTATCAGTTATCAGTAAACAGGATCACATGCACTCAAGGTTCGTGTATGCCTATAGGGAGCAAAGGCAAGCTTGTCTGGTCTGAAACCACACAAAAGCCAATGTAGTACAAATTGCTGAAAAAACTCAATGCTGGTCAGTGCATTACAGCCCACCATGTATGGGGCTTAACAGGCGAGGAGTCCGAGCTACCTCTGCTGCTGAAGATGAACCCACACAATATTGGGCTTAATGTTTTGGGTTTTAATGTTCTTGCTGATCGGTGTATACCATCAAGAATATATAAATGATAGTGTCCATTTAAGCATTTAATAGCATTATTTCAAGACTTTTACAAGGGACCAAAGTTAGTGGTAATGCTGCACTGGCTCATAAACGGACTGATATATGTCACAAAATAAATAATAAGGAGTACAAGAATCAATTTCTTGACCTTGCCTATGTCAGCAGTTCTGTTCAAACCTATTGAGTATGTTAATCAATGTGTCAAGAAACTCCTTGCCTTAGCACTGTCTTCAAAGATGGCAACATATTTTTAAAGGGTGCTCCGATCGATCAGCTGCAAGTCGGTTGTTTCTCATTTGGTCGATCACATTAACCGATTCTATTGTGATGACGCAAAATATATTTTGACATGCTGACAGCCACATTAACATGTCACCAGTCTGGGAAAATTACCAAGTCCCTTTAAAAGACATAAAATTTGCAATATACAAAGTTTTTTCCAAAGCAAAACCACATGGGAAACGTTTGCCAAAAGCTTGGATGCAACAAACCTTTTCGTCACTTAAGAACGACCCACATGAATAATTTGGGTATGAAAAGTTATCCACAAAGGCAGCAGGTAAAACCTGTAAGGTGACCCTCACTTAACCACCTGCAGCAGAAGCCCCCAAAAAGCATGAGCTATACTTTGCAGAGAGTAAAAACGCTAAAAGACCATTACCACAAAAATAATAATAAAGAGTTAAATTAAAAGCAGTTCCCAGCTCTGGCTGAGGCAGCCTGGGTTTACCTTACCCCTCCACACATGTGGGCCGATAGTAAGTGACTATTCCCCATGGCTGGATGGATTGTAGGTGATAAGAGGAACAGATTGTCTCTTAAAAATGCAGCAATTCTGATATTTATTAAGAAATGCTTGCCCTCTCTGCTTAATAATGAGAAGCCATGGTTGATTGCCAAATACAAAGTGACTGATGCGTGTGTTTATTTACTGAAAAGTTTCAATTTGTGATTCACTGAAGCAGCCTTGTTCCAAGTGCTGCATGTTATAACAAGTGAGTATAGTAGGACAGTCACATTTCTGGGCATTTGAGAGATGCTAAAATGGAATGCTGTTTAGTCGAGCATACACAATTCTATTGCTTTTAGTTTCTTTATAATCTACATGAAATAATAAGAGAATGAATTATGTTGCAAATGTTGCCTTCTAATAAATAAGAATTTTAAAATTAACAGGACTTTCTTTAGATTATTTTTGTTAACTGCTGTTTAGAATAGTTTTTTTTACTGCTATAAATAGTAACTAAATAAACAATACCTACAAAATAAATAAAAAACTTTAAATGGAAGATCCTAGTAACCCCTACACACCAGTAATCAGCGATCGGTGATCGTAATCAGTATGAGTCAATTCTAATTTCTGTGACAGAGAATCAGTATTGGACAGTATAGGAGACTGGGCAACCACTCGGGGCATTGGTGGCTCAGTGATAGGTTTCGGTGAAAGGCCCGGGTTCGAAGCCCAGTCAATGCCCAAACCCCAGCCACTGGATGCAGTGCCAGTCCCAAGCACGGGTAAAATGGGAGAGTTGTGCCAGGAAAGGCATTCGGCATAAAACCTGTGCTGAGTTTTGCGGATCAGTTGGTCCGCTATGGCGACCCCTTAATGGGAGCAGCCGAAAGACTAACAATAACAAGACTAGGCAACCACTCATCAGTATCAGTCCAGGGTTTCCAACCATGAAAGAACCTTTGGGAATTTCCTCGAATCAGGAACAATATACAAAACATATATTGTACTCTTAGTAATAATACTAATTATTGTTTGTATGGGTATAATGCCTAACTATATAAATAAGTACATATTTGTATCTTTGCCACATGTCTGTCCATAACTTACTGAAGTTTAGTAGATATCACCCTGATATACCACACCTCATGCTGATTAAAAAGTTTGCCAATGCTGGATAAAAGATAACATATGTCAGTGCAGTGTTAGATCTTCAGGTTTTAATACAGGATCTAGAGGTTTTAATACAGTTGCTGTAAACTTTTAAACCCTTATTAAGCAAAGAACATTTAGTACCAGGAGCTACCAAAGAATACATCATGCTAAAGTGGGGGAAATTGCACATCCATCTCACCACTGGCAGAGACACATAGAAGGCACAAAATACAGACAAAAAGTATAAACACTCAAAGACAAAACACATCATCTTGCAAGAACATTCAGTAATATCACTGCCCCTCCACCAAAATAATAGATAGGCTGCGCTGGGGCATGGAGCCTATCCCAGGAAACTTAGGGCACAATTTGGGGAACACCCTGGACAGGGTGCACATCCAATATTTGTATTATTCTTTTGCAAAATTCTATAAATCCGCCTCTCAAAGATTTGTCAAAATGGATTAATGAACTTGATTCATTAAAATAATTACATTTTTACTTAGGTTTAAATAAAAATATAGACAATACTACTACTTTTTAGTCATACTGACAGCATATTGGAAGAAGATTTATTGCACACAAAACTTTTTTAATTACTACGATTATTGAAAATCATGAGAAAATATTTCAGTTTACAATGCATGATCAGCATTGACATTATCAGCAAATGCATCATCAGCGCTTTGAGCACTTTGGTAGTCGAGAACAGCATCTAATCACCTAGTGCTCTGGGATATCTGCATTGGCAGTAACAGACTATATACATTTCTTTTCTTTGCTTCAATATTGTCCAAATTCAGAATTTGAAATCAGCAATGTACAAAGTACAAATATAGAACTAGGCAAACATCCAAGAAAACAGTGTTGCCAACCAGCTAGATTTAAATGGGATTATGAATTGCACTAGGGAAAAACAAGGCTAGGTGAAGTCAATAAAATTGAATACAGAAGGATGAACTAATGAAGCACTGTAGTGCTGTATAAAATGCCATGACTGTGTCAAATAACAAAGAAGAGTAATTCAGAATAGCTCTGAGAATGTACCTTTTAGAGAAAAAAAAGATAAACAAAACAAACAAAAAAAATTTTTTTTTGGACTACAAAAGTAAAATCAAATGCAACTATCATATAACATAATGTAGCAGTAAGCATTTCAAATGATAAAATCAAATAAATTAAAACTTAGGGGGCAAACAACTAACAAGCAAAAAAGAAATATAAATTAATTATTTGTTTATGCAATTAATTATTAATAAATAAATGAATGTAGTATATAAAAAAACACCAATTGCAAATTCAAATGATTTTATATACATTAGAAAATAAGGGAAAGCTCAATTTAACGCAACAAAATCTCTAGTGTTGGATGAACAACCAGTGTTATATAGTGTTTCTATAGGTCGAGTTTGACTTAGATGACTTCTGAGAGTGTGTAATCAACACTGGGGATTTTATTGAGTATGCATAAAAGTTTCACTTTCTGATTAATGGGTATTGAAACACGAGACAATGAATAAATTGTGCTCTCTGTTAAAATTATCTTTACTAATTGTCCCTGAATCAGGTGTCAGTGCAGTACTAAGGATAACATATTTTTTCTTTGCTTTATTAACATGATTGCTGTTTACAGTAACAGTACTCACATATAGCCTACTTGTGATACATGTGAATCAATCACTTTATTTGGCGTGGGAGCCTTTTAAAAAAACATAAAATTTTGGTTTAAAAAAAAGAAACTATATATATTCAATTCAATTTTATTTGTATAGCGCTTTTAACAATTGTCATTGTCGCAAAGCAGCTTTACACAAGCATGAATCATGAATCAAAATGAGCAGTCCCTGGTGAGCAAGCCGAGGGCGACAGTGGCAAGGAAAAACTCCCTGAGATGGCAGTAGGAAGAAACCTTGAGA
>JAQMYJ010000001.1:14782139-14802587 GCA_030014305.1 Clarias laeviceps | reverse complement strand
AGACACACGGGGCATCCATGTGACGAGATCTCCAACCAGAAGCGGGGCACCAGGATGGGTTAGACAGGTCCGGAGGGCAGAGGGAGTCTGGATCACTGGCAGCTCAGGAACGACATGTGTATCTCGACAGAGAGAGGGAAAGAGAGAGAGGAAAAAGAGCTGTTCTGAGCTTTATATAACTATACAGTATATATATATATATATATATATAGCAATCACATCTTATTTATTTCGACCAAAAAAAAAAAGGCAGAGAGCTAAAATTCTATACGTATGGATGAACAGAGATGTGTGATTTTCTCTTTCATACTTCTTGATGCAGGATGCGTGACAGAACCACTAGATGGCGTGTGTGTACTGTTCAGGGAAGAGAAAGAGTTCTTTGGGTTCATTTTTGTTTTTCATCAGTACTATGGGTTTGTTTGTTGTACCTTCTGAAAAGCATCGATATGTGCAGAAATCAATTATGAACTAATGACAAGGATTTTTTAAAATGTAGGCTAATATTTAAGAGTTGACTCATTAATAAATAAAAAGGTATGTTTAGTGTAAATTGCTTATAGCTTTACGAATCAGATTTATTTCATGTCATATGGACGATTGTACAGTGAGAACATTGTTGTGAGGCTTTTGTGCAACAAACACAAAAAACATATACATCAGAAGATAAACTGGGGAAAGAGATCATTTATGGATGCAATATATATAACATAAAAAGAATAAATTTGTATGTTTGGCGTGTATAGTACGTAATATACTAGTAATAAAATGAACGAATCCCCTCAAAAAATCAGTTGATCAAACAACTGAGCTGTTGATCATTAACGGCGGGTAAAAGCGTGTGCGCGTGAGCTGAGTGAGCGCTGCTCCTCCCCTATTCATCAGTGTGACCCCCAGACTCTTGTTTTCCAAAATGGAAAACCTCTGCAGAAATCCCCTCTTCTACACGCAGAGCCCTCAGCGTGAGGCCGAGGCGAAGGGGAAAACGTGTTTGGGGGTGTTTCTGTCAATCATGACTGCATACATTGTACACTGGATTACTGCCCCTCCCCCACAAATGCCTGGAAAGTGGAACATTCCAGATCCTTGAGAAGTTTTGTGTGCGTGTCCTCTCAATGAAAAGCGCGTGCATGTGCGGAGTTAGAGAATGATGGCGTGACATTTCGGGAAAAAGAAAGTCTGAATGGTGGGATTTTGTGCAAAAAAAAAAAAGAAATGCGTTGGAGGATTGAAACAGGGCTCATCGCGTATTTCCCTCCTGTGTGTGTAAGAACATGTCAATGCTGTCGTTTTCCCACCCCTCCTTTGTATTCTCATGCTCTCTTATTCACACACACACACACACACAACTGCAGGGGGATTCTGCACCATGTGCCTGTGGGTTCTCAGGCAATTCTTGGGGGGGGGGGGGGAACTATAGGCCTAAAATGTTTACCCCTCCCACCGCCATGCTTCTCTCTCTCTCTCTCTCTGTACAGTGAGACCTGAAATGACTCTAACTACATATTGTACAACCTATTTACCATCCTTAAAACTTCTAAAAAGTATTTTTTTAATATGATGAAACATTTCTAAACATGAGTTTATTGATACATATTGATAAATATCTATACATATTGTGAAGCAAAACTTTCCATCTGGCCAGCATGGCATATCCGTTTCACCAGCTTGGCCTGTGTTTTGGCAGCTGGTAACAGATCAGACAAAGCTGTATTTTTCAGCAGGAGACTCACATGACATAAAACCTTCCATGTGCCTCCTTCTGCAAAGATAGGCAGATAAGCTAAGTGCACCAAAGATCAGGTATTGAAATGCATTAGAATAAGATTGCGGTTAATGTCACAGTCAATATCCATGCACTCTGTGGCTGCTGTTCTCTACTGACCTGTAGCTGCTGAAACTTCCTTTAGCTTGTGGTAGGTGTAATATATGAAAATTTGCTAGAAAGTAGCTCAAAGTCTCTGTAGAACAGCATGCCACCAAGGTAGATATAAATATATATATATATATATATATATATAAACTGAAGATGTAGACTTGTTTTAAAAATGTTCTGGGTTCTTTCCAGCTCACACACCTACAGAAGCAGGAAAATACACTGTAACCTTCCTGTCTGTGTAAGCCCTAACGGAAGCAATAAAGCAGGAAGACTTCCTGAAGTACAGCTAGTCCTAAATGTGTGCTGTTGTGTGGCTTGAAATGACGGCTATAATTTTTCTTCTTAAATAACTGATAACAAGAGCATTAAAATTGAAAAGTGGACGTTAATAATAATTCTACAATACCCGACAAAACTTTGGACACACCTTCTGTTTCCAAGGTCTTTACATTATAAAACAATGCTGAAGGTGTCCAAAACATGCTGTAATCTCCTTTGAACAATTGGTATTGAGGTGAGTCTTTTACTTATGCTCTATAAAGACTTCATGACAGTTTTGAAGGCAAGTAAACTTCTCCTCCGCAGCAGAGGTAAGTTTTGGTCTTGCTTTCCTGGGAAGGTCTTCATGAGAGCCAGTGATTGGTGTTAAAGCACTTTTTGTAAGTCGCTCTGGATAAGAGCGTCTGCCAAATGCCTAAATGTAAATGTAAATGTTTTGCAAATACACTTAACAATACTGTTCTTGCAAGAACTATTCCAGAACAGCTGACCTCCGTGTCTTTAAATAACAACTGACGGTTGTTACTTAATTACCTAATGCCATATGTACTATTTCATATTTTTGAAAATAAAAGCTTTTGAATGGTACTGTATGTCTGCAGTATATTAGAGGTCTGTATAATTTTTTTCACGTCAGTGGATTAGATAAAAAAAAAAAAAACTTTAGTTTGGATATATAGACAGGCAAGAAATAATAAAAGAAAAATGGTTATGTAAGTGTTGGAATCAATAGACAAAGTGTGGATTGTTTTAATTATGTTTGTTTCCATGTTCCAAACAGTCTCTACCCTTCAATAATAAAATAAAATACATTTATGGTTTCCATATGAAAACTGGACTCTTGTGTTATTGAATTTTTGGTGCATATCCACAAAGAAACCACAGAAATGTATAATTGTTAGAAATAGCAACAGCAGATTAATATACTTTTATTTGCTTAAAAACATTAACACTGATTACTTTGATAATGCATATTTTATATTTAAACTACGATTAGAATTTTATGGAATGTATGGGCTTCATGTTTTTTCCCCTTACTTTTGAATCTTGGAAAATATTCTTAGGAAAGCATTGCTACAATTGAACACAAATGGTTAATTTATTACATTTACTTTATACACATTTAGTCAATCTAATCTGTAATGTTTGTGATATGCATTTCTTTAAATTTCTAACATTATTGCTCAACTGGCTGTATGTGCACATGTATACAGGCTCAGTGACACATGAAGAAACTGAGACAAAGGTAAAAAGGTATTGATTTTCAAAAATTGTGCCACAAACCTAGAAACAGGTCTATGTCTTTAGAAGCTGCATAATAACACAAACTACAGTATGAAACAATTTATATTGTCACAAATATTGATGTATTGCTTTTTATCTTTTTGTACTTTGATTAAACTTTAAAAACATTTAGAGTTGTACTTCTATACTTGATCATGAGGAAATCATTTTGAGGGTTTATGTTCATGTACGTGATCGCCTATAGGAATACTCCTGTATAGCCTTCGCATCTTCATTGTGATGTCTTCATGTTCTTCATGTTCACTGAATGTGAGGCTGATATTCCCCATGAAAGTTGCTGGTCCTAAGTCAGATTGCAAAAATAGCTATCTTCTAGACTAACGGTCTACCATCAAGAGGCCTCAGGGTCTGTAAGGCACCTTGAAGAAGAGAAAAAAACAAAATGAGAAATGTGTGTAATCAGGTCAAAGGCAGTATCCCTTCAGATCCATGCTGTTCTCTTAGGTGGCCGGGTAAAAATACACCTGGGTCAGCTTTTTGCTGCTGTTGTAATGTTGTGTGTTGCATTACAAGGTGCTGTTTTCTGGAAATGAGTGGCTGCCTTGAAATTGGCGGTTTAGGTGCATGTTCTTATAATTTTCCAGAAGCTATTTTGCTGGTTGGAAGATAGACCTAACAGTGTTGTCTAGATCCTACATTCTCAAGAGACAAACTGCAAAAATTTTGCACTGGTTTGGAAACTTGGGGTTAGAAAGAAGGCATAAACACAGGTCCAGGTGTTTACTGCTTGATTGCTTGCCGTTCTTGCCGTGTGCAGCTCACCTGAGATACTGTTACAACTGTGGACATGATACCAATTTATCTCTGTCCATAGAATGCCATCTGGCACATTACACTTCACACTCACTCACACTCAATCGTGCGCACATGCACACCCACTCACCCACCTACCCACCCACACACACACACACACACACACATTTATATGTCTGTACAGTACATGCACTTATCGTTTTTATGAAGAGAGAAACTGAGATTGGGCAGCAAGTAGAGAACAGCTTCTATAAATGTAGCTGTAATTTTTTTTTACTTGCTCGCTAATATCAGTGCAACTTCATCTCAATAATATTATAATCATAATATTTAAAATAGCAGCAAACCAGCAATGATTCATTTGCAAAAATTTGACAGTTTCTGCTATGCTTATCCTAATAGAGTACTTTGAGGTTTTTTGTTTAACAAACAATAAGCATTTGTCATACATACATTTTAATACTCGTGAAGTAAGGAATACTGGGGAGATGGTGAAAGAGTTATTTGGTATGGTTTCATGCAAAACATACCTCCAACTTATTTTATTCCCCATTTACCACAGTAGTACAATGTTCTTTTCCCTTTTCTTTAATTGAATATGTTTTTTTTCCTATTCATTTATACTTATATGTAATGTTGTGGAAGGGTCATGAATCAAATTATTCTATTACAGCAGCTAGAAATGATCATTCCCTTGTGAATAATAAAATAATTTGTAAATCAATGACACACTTCTTAAGTTAACAAGCTTCACTTTAAATTTATCAATGATACTTTAGTTTTGTCTTGAACAATGGCATGTTTTAGAGTGTTTAGTTATTGGTCTTTATAAAACTTGTAACCTCCGATTTGCCTAGCTTATATATACAGTATATATATATATATATATATATATATATATATATATAATTGTTGTAAAAATAACTTTTAGTTTTCATAAAAGAGTTTTAAGCATGACTGTTTCTTTGCCTTGAACCTAATTATATTAAATGTACACCTCTTTTAACGCACTGGGTTCAAAATGGCAGTGTGTAGACCACAATAAATCTTATATTTAATCTAATATATCTAATAAATATTATAAATCACACTGAACACATTCATAATATGCATTTTTTTTTTTTTTTTTTTTATAATTTCCTGAACAGAGAATCATGAACACATGAGTAACACAAATGGGCAGCTCACACTGCAGTATGACACAAGCAACTCTAATTCACAGGAAACATAATTCTAGTACATGTAATCAACATTAACCCAGGTGCTAAGCTCTAACTCCCAACCCCAAAAAAACTAGTAGAACCAGCAGCAAAACATATTGTGGGAATGCTCCGAAAATACAAAAAGATATTTTACACTGTGATGTAGCAAAATCAACTGCGTTACTCTCAATATACAATAAGGTATATCCTTGCGCATGGATTTGCTGTAGAATTAAAGAGAGATAGAGAGAGAGTATGTCTGTTGTTCCACGCCTGGCCTCACTGAAAGACACTTGTTTTTTTCTGTATGACCCTATCATGTTTCCAAAATGTAATACTGATTATAAGGGCACTCCGTTGGGGTCTCTGTAATATTCTATATACTACCTGTTTAATCACTGGGCCTCTGATAAAAATCAGAAGCTCAATAACAATGTGCTTAATTTTTATTTTTTTTTGGTGGAAATCACAATCCACCATTATCAGTTATTATATGTATGAGTTCTTCTGGTATTACTCTATTTGACTGGTGAACTAAATTAATTAGTTAAATTCAAGTCTTAATAGGTCAAAAATGTCACTCATAAATAATGTTAACTTGGACCTATGGTGTTCTGTTCAAGAATTTAAAATATACTTTCAGTAAGTCTTATATTGTAATACTTGGAGTATTCTCATAATAAAAAAAAAATAAATAAAAAAAACTGTTGCTGAGAGAGCATGTAAATTTTATTTTACAGTCAAATAGGTCCCTGGCTAGAAAACGTTTTTCGTGTTCATCAGGGAACTGATACTCTGATACTCACTATCGGGTCAGGCGATCTCTAACACTATGGCATTCACAGTTTGTCTCAAGGAAATGGCAGGAATATTAAAATATGAATGTATAAATTGTAGCATGAGCTAAAACTGAATTCTTCTGTGTATTCTTTAGTAAATAAACTGTATACATATAAACATACTGTGTAGTCGGTGTATATAAAACATGATTTAGTAAGCATATTTTGCATGTGATGTTCAGGTTTATACTTAAAATGTCTTTTTAGAGGCAGGTCATTGTGCAACAACAGCTTCCTCCCTATACATAAATATAGTGAAACTGAAAACGATCTTCACAAGGCAGTTAGTCACCATTAAAAGCTGAATTAAAAAGAGAATAATGCCAGAAAATGAAAAAAAGAAAAGTATTATAAAATTATCCATGACATTAGAGAACTATAAGCAGAATTCCGTATACTCGAACTTTGGCACTGTTTGCCTTTGATTACATCGACCAATATGGAGGCTGGTATTTCATGCCAACAGAGATGTTACCACCTTTTACACTGATTATTTTAAACACTGTAAGAAAACCAGCAAAGGTCTGAAATCGGTGACAAAGCGTAACATCTACAGAACTCTTAAGATTGACAATGTCTTTCACATTCCTATTTGAAACATAATTTGTAC
This sequence comes from Clarias laeviceps, assembly GCA_030014305.1. Lineage (NCBI taxonomy): Eukaryota > Metazoa > Chordata > Actinopteri > Siluriformes > Clariidae > Clarias > Clarias laeviceps. The sequence continues at coordinate 14,795,720 of JAQMYJ010000001.1, read as the reverse complement.
AGTCCACCATGGACTGGATCAGCTAGCATGTCTGCATGAGGTAAGTAACAGCAGGTACCATCGTGGAGAAACACCCCTAAAGAGTACAGATAAAAATAGCGCACTGGGCTACATGCTACCGTAGGAGCAGAGGCTGAATAAGAACATGAGAGAAGTGTAAAATTACAGATAGGCACTGAAGTACTCCTGCATAGTTGAGACATTTAAATCACATCAAAATTGAACGTAAAATAAAAAGCCAGAAGTAACGGAACAACGTCAAAGAATGAAGCAAAACGGGAGAGAAGAGTCAGGAAACTGGGAGAGGTGAGCTCTATAGACAGGGTTGTGAGAAGAAATCAGCAAGACACAGTCAGTAGTGAAAGAGTTCAGTACTGAGGCTTCTGGGAAAGCTGCTATACTAATTAACTAAACATCACAGCACAGACTCTTAGAGGATCACCATCATCTGAATTGTAGTTAGACATCTTTCTCTCTGGGATTCTGCCTTCCCAGCAATTCCTCAGTCAAAATCAAGCTTCTTTCAAATAACTACAATCAAACCAAGAGACACGTCTTCAAGCTATTCATAATTCAAGAACTGTAATCCCTGTAGTTCCATTGTTCGACTGAATCCGTTTGCCAAACTGTTCACTTGCCTGATGGCCGTACCTGATTGGCTATCTCTAGGGAGGCGTTTTTTTATTCTGTCCTCGGATTGGCTATGAGTTTTATTTGTTACAAAACCAATCTGGGCAGCAAGGAGACTTCTTTTGGCACTCACTCCTGGTTGCAGCAACAAGTCAAACTAAAAACAGAAATGAAATGGTTTATCAGTCTTTTTCCAAAGTGCCAAAGAGGCAGCTGGACCTTGAGTGCACGCACACACTCAGGCCTCTTGCTGCCTGTTTGTTTCAACAGTCAAGGAAAAACTCTAGGACTTCGTTCCTCGGTATCCAAGAGGACCAGGGCAATACTTCAACACTCTGAAAAAAGAGAAAAGAGACAGGTTTGGGTTAGGTTTAGCATCTGAAACAAAAATGGCAAGTTCTAAAATGTGAATTTTATATTAGTTATGATTTTTCACAATTTTATTTTGTTTAAAGCAGCTTTACCTGAGGTTATCTTTAAGACTCATCTTTAAGAGATTATATCTATAAAATTTACTGAGCAGTTGGTCTTGGTAAACACAGAAAGAAACGATTTTGTGTCAAGCGCAAGAGCCATTCTTTTCCCCTACATCACATAATCACCTTTATTAAGAGCAGAACTGTATTATAAAAATCAATAGAAAGCATCAACATTTCCTCATAGCATCTTTAACCTGAACAAACAAGGGTCAAGTACACATTAAGCCAATAGCAGATGGCCAAGATGACATACATTAACCGTGTAAGCCAGAGTTTGCGTTTGCGTCAACATTAGAAAGAATATTACACTTGACGACAGGTGTACCTGAAGGTGAGCATAAAACCATGACCATGCTTGTACGTCTCTGAATGCACTTGCGTGCAAAAGTTCAGGGGCAATAAGCACACAGACGTCACCAAAGGAACATTAAAAAATCTACAATGACTGAAAATATGGTCAAACCCAAATCCATGAATATCAAACTTCATTAAACAAAAGAACAGTGTGGGTTTTATCACTCCACCGCTCCTTATTTTTCCTGTGACTAATATCCTGTCATTTTCTCTCATTATTGTGTGAGAGTGATTTCAAAATCGAACAAACAAACCAAGGGCAGGGAATGTAGTCGGCTAATTTGTGTAGAACATTGTGTGATATTGAAAGAGGATTGGTCTCTCTGTTTACAGTTAAGGTTGGGTTTGTGATATTAATACACTGATGATGTTTACTTCATCTTAAACATGAACTCAGAAAAATAGCATAAACAATTGGATCAGAAAATTTTCACCAGGCTACTAATGGAAAACATCCAGGGTGTGTGCACACAGCATCAAGCTAATTTACACACTTCAATAATTGCTACTTTTTCAAATGCCACTCATAATTTTAAAACTTAATTTATATTGGAATTGCACCAAATATTAAAACAGCACTCTAAAAGAACTCTAGTAAGACCTTCAGGTTCTCAAAGCATTCAGTGAGCTTTGGAAGTGTTGGTGGGACTATGATGAAACCAGTGACCATATTTACTGTTTTCCAGTACAACCGTAGTAACGTTTTCATGAACATTATGTCTTAAAGTATTTAATTAGAATATAACTGGTTTAAATAATTAATCTTCCAGAAATATAACAGATGAATAAAAAGTGTTCCAACTTTGAGGTTAGATTTCCCATCTTTCTGAACAAATCCCACCTTCAGCTTTATGACTGGTTACGATAATTCAGTCTCATCTCAGATTGGTTAGATGCTTTACTAAGTGTGAAATCTGAGCCAATAATTGCCCCTTCTCAAGTCAGAAACACAAAGCATATAAGTTAGAAATAAAGACCGGTGGGAGAAAGTTGTTCTCATGGAATTTACTGATCAGCAATGGAAGCTAAATGTCCTTTCCTGAAATTCTCATGGAATTTACTGATCAGCAATGGAAGCTAAATGTCCTTTCCTGAAATCCCTGGAATTGAACAGATTATCAAAGGCTTACACCACCCATTTCATTCCGATTGAAAATTCTTTCCAACTGGGTCAGAATGTTCTGATTATGGTGGTTACATGACGCATTTTCTCTTTCGATTGGGCTATTATTCTGATTATTAGTGGAATATTTGGGTCTGTGTAAAAGCGCCCTGCTGTGTCTTTGTCTATGTCAGTTCACCATCAGATAGCTTTCAGTTTAACCAGTTTAACACGAGTTTGCCTCCCATTTATAAATGTTTGACTTTAGGGAGAAAATAGAGCCTAAATGGCTTTAAATTTCACATTTTTGTTTTATTTAATTATTTTCCAGACATTTTAAGGTTCTACAGACACTTGATTAGTTTACATCAAACCAGTGGTGTACTGAACTTTAACACTGTCTCACGTGATCACATGCATTCAGCAGAAGTGAGAGACATGTCAAAACCTGTCTGTACTTGCATTCAATCATAAAATCAATACAGCACTTTCTCCACCAAGCTTCTGTGGACCTCTCGACCTTCCTCATCAGGCCAAACTGAACTACTAAGAGTGACATTTTCTTAAAAAAAAAATAATAATAATAATTAATTAGTAAAAACGAACAAATACACAAAAACATTTAAGCATCTGTAGATTCCTTTAAGTTCATTCTGACACAAACGGAGCCATGATCTGGGGAAACAGATCATTGCATACAAAAAGCAAATAGCTTATTGCCAACGTGTTGAGTCAAATAAATGATGTATATTGATTGATCTACCAATAAATCTGAGCACAAGGGGGTAGATTTTAAAAGCCTATCACCTCCTAAGTGCTTATGCAAGATGGAAAACTGATCAATTAGTCCCGAGAGAGGGGAAATAAACAAGACTATTTTGATGAACTAAGAACTGATGTTCTGTTTTGCTTTGCCCTCTCATCTAGATGTTAAAAAGACCCCTCTTCCCCCACCTCTGTTCCTTCTCTTACAATGCTATATTTAGTCAGATCAGAACACGCTGTACTATCCAAATCACAGCAACTTAGTGACTCTCACAATCATGAGAAGACAGATAAAACTGGCACACACATATGTACTGCAACATGTGCCAACACTTCAATCAAAAACATCTTTAATACATTTAATAGTTCTGCAGGCAGAACACTTTCTTAATCTGGGGTTTGAGGAGAATGGCCAGGCTGGTCCGAGCTAGCAGGATGTCTTTGATAACTCGGATAAGAGCAGATCAATAAGTGTGCCGAGCAGAAATGCATGACAGGTTGTTTCTTGGATGAGCTATAACAACAGAAGACAAGATCAGGTTCCACCCAAGAAATCTGTTGGTACAGTGGGCACTTGCTCATAGAAACTGGACAGCTGAAGATTACACGTCTACAGAGCAGCTGTAGTGTTTTTTGGCTCTGACGTGGGGTTTTATTCAACAGGAGGATTAACTTCCTTCCTTAAGAGCTATGAGAATTGAAATGGAAGCCTTTCTTTCTCAATTCATCTTTGCATCAACTGCTTTCATTTCCTTATGGTGTTTTTCAAGCTAAGCACTGATCAATATAACAATACCCCTGAGAGCCACCTCTCTTTCTGTCTCTACAGTGGTTAAATCCTCCAGCTTGCTTTTCCTGTAAGTGTCTGGTTGTCTCTTTCTGCCCTGGGACATGTTTTATCTGTCCGCCTTTTAATTACCAAAGTTATGTGTGTGTGTATGTTTGTGTGTGTGTGTGTGTGTGTGTGCAAGCCATAAAGTAACAGTGCTGATTTTTTCCTTGCATAACTGGAATGTCCCAAGTATTGGTGTGTAGCTTTGTATTTCATTTTGGCCACTTAATTAATTACACCTTGCTAGTAATGCATTGGACCCACATTTATCCTCAGAACTGCCTTAATTCTTCGTGGCACAACATTCCATAGTGATTTTGGTCCATATTGGTATGAGAGCATCATGCTATTGCTGCAGATTTGTTGGCTGGGCATCTATAATGTGAACCACATCCCAAAGGTGCTCTACTGGACTGAGATCGGAGGTCTGTGGATGCCTTAAGTGAACTCATTTCACTCATAAAATCCAAAGCTTTGTAATATAATCTGTTATCCTGGGGTCATAAAGGGATAGATATCGTCAGCAAAAGTACTTAGGTAAGCAGGTATGATGTTCAACTGGTACTAAGGGTGCCTTATGTTTTAGCAATCTTCTATTGTCCAAATTTGGTGAGCCCATGTGAATTATAGCCTCAGTTTCCTGTTCTTAGTTGACAGGAATCAGGGTAGACTTCTGCTGCTGTAGCCCATCTGCAACAAGGTTCAATGTGTCGTGCATTCAGAGATGCTCTTCAGTATACCTGGGAGGTAATGAAATGCTATTTGAGAAACTGTTGCCTTTCTATCAGCTTAACTAATTTGGCCATTCTCCTCAGGACTCTGGCACAAACAAGGCATTTCGGTAAATGATGTATACCTTTGTGTTTATTCTGGCGTGTGTGAGAGAGGTTGTGTGTATGCATGCTCAGTCATTCCTTAAATTTCATAGCTGAAGTGACACTGACACAAGATCAAGTTTGACCATACGGCTTATGAAATGTACTTTGTGTGTGTGTGTGTGTGTGTGTGTTTGTATGCTCACTAATATGCAATGTTCTTATCTGGCGTCAAGTGAGTGGTGTAAGAGCCAAACAGAGTAAAGAAAAGTGGGTAAGAAGTCCATGTAGCACATTCTTAAAAAAGACACACACATGTACACACGTTAATAATAGAAATACGCAGACATGGTTGCACAAATATTTGTTGCTTTTTTTTTTTTGCAAGTAATATTTAGCTATTAATAAATTATTAATACTTAATTGACTTTAATTTAGACAGCACAAAGATGTCTTTCAGAGAACCCAGGTCGAGAAGGTCATGACTCTGTTCATGTTTTACCCTTCTATTTAAACTGAACTATAATTCTGTTAATGTTAGAAAAGACCGTTTCATGATTTCTACTGTAGTCGTTTGTCTAAGAAACAGTCAGCTCCCAGACTCACCAACAACCTTTTTATTGTTGTTGTTTTTTTTACTCTTTGGACATGCTTAAAGATAAGTAAATAAAAAAAAAAATAGACTGGAACAAACTTTGTTGCATACCTAAAAAAAATAAAACTATGGGTGTCTGATTATTCTTGCATGCCTGGGGATAAAATATATATTTAAAATAATCAGAGAACACCACGTAAACTAGAAGCATGCATCAGCACCAGCCAAAAAAAAAAAAAAAAAAAAAAAAAAAACATTTGCCCCTTCAGCTGGAGATCGCAAGTTAAAATCTCAACAATGCTTCAGCCATCTGTGGCCAGGAGTCCAGGAAAGCTGCTCTGTGGGAGAGAGGGATGGAATAATCTCATCCTCCCTTATTCACAGTAGCGCTAGCAAATCATGGAATTTGTGCATGCAAAAGAGGGCAAATAATGTCTCAAAGAAGAGGACACTGGTTGGTTTCACATGGAACTTCTTTAAAATTTGAAAAATAGAAAAATATATTTATAAAAATTTGGGACGAGTAGCTCTAGACTGTGTGGACTCGGACAAATGTTCTAAGGAGTAGAATTAGTTAGAATTCCTAGTTTAATATGCTCATGCCTCTAGTTTAAATAATTAAAATATGTAAAAAATATTTTATACGAATAATAAAATTATAATAATAACAATAAAATAATTATGAATAATATAATTATCATAATAAAAATAAATGATAAAATCCAGCTCAAACACACTACACTTATTTCCTTTAATTGTATTTTTACATTACAGCAGTAAATACTTCTGCTGCACAATACAATGCATAAAGCAATTCTTCTACAGAGCCATCAAAAATAGTCAACTTTTTATTCTGATGTCATGTCGGAGATGTTTTGTGGCTGACGTTCATGGTTTTGGTGACAAGGTTTGCTGCCTGCCTCCCCAAAAGTTGGACACACAAGTATTTAGTTTGACTGTCTTTAGCTTTGATTACTGAAAATCATTCCTCATGCTCCAAGAAAAACTCCATAGATGTGATAACCCGGGTATTTAGTGCATTCAGGCAGTCAGTTGACTTCATTTGATTGTCACAGAACGTTGCTGAGCCTAGACCTGACCAACTGAAGCAACCCCAGATCATAACACTGCCTCCAGAGGCCTGTACAGTAGGCACTTTGCATGAGCTTCCCTTCTTACTCTGATGTGCAAGAAATCACGTAATCATGCAAATGCATGGGACAGATTACGCATTATTTTACATGGCCAGTGCAGTAGAGGCAGCAGTGTGTGAGAGCAGTTGATGCACAGCTCAACATAAAGCCTCCATGCTTTGACACTGCTGTGCCTCCGGGATGCTTTGTGTCATTCAGTGTTGAGAGTGCTGAAGTCAGCAGATGTATGCTGCCAGGAGCTCATTTGATTTGGGAAGAAAAGAGCCCTGTTGCTTAATGGTAATGATGGTATTTTGCAAGGTCTGAGCTTAGAGTGTGTCCACTATTGGTCAACTACATGATAAAGAAATGCTGAATAAGGACTTCCCAATTTCGGACTATGTACACATTAGTGATGTGTTGTTTGCAAGCAAGTTTCCACTTTTAGCTCTCTTTTAATAACAAACTTAGTAGACGCACCATTGTTGATGCCATCATGCCACAGTAAAAGTTTTTTGTGCATATATTTTTCATGTTGAAGTGTGTATAATTTTTTTAGGCCCCTCTGTATAATAGTATATAATTATACTATATTTTTAATCAGAAAGTTATTTTTGTATATCAGCTGTTTGTTGCATGTAGGCAGAGTGATAAGTAGGACCTCCAGCATTCCTTGAAAGACTGATTGATTAATTGATTGATTTTTCCTGGTCTTTGCCCTGAGTTGGGGTTAAGGGCCTTGTGCAAGGGTGTGCATTGAACCACTGACTCTCTGATCAGCAAACGAGACCCTCAACCGTATGAGCCATCACTAGCCCAGCTGGCAAGATTTATTATTATGAATGTAATCTTGAATGCAAGCTTTCTATTCCTAAACCTTCAACATCCTTCATAAGTCCACTTGTCCTAAAACTACTGAGGTTTGAATTAAATTCACTGAATTCAAGTGACTGTGAGAACTCCATAATACGTATAGCAGATTTTATTATAGTGGATTGTGATTTCCACCACTATAAAAAATATTTTTTTTAATCACAAACTTGAAGGAGTGCATTACAGATATCTGGGAAAAGCCCATGATTTGTAATGAATTAAAAGGTATAAAGCACAGACACTGCAGCACAGACACCGCAGACACAACATTAATTTAGGGATGCTTACTGTATTTGTCATTTGCATTATCTTAAAAATCACATTCTGCCATACAGGTTGCTGTCGTTGATCTTGAGCCAAATGATCTGACTCACTGATAAAAAGCTTGAATTTACATCGCAAGTGTTCACCAGGCGCTCTCACACAGCCACACAAATGCACATGTGCACGCGGACACAGACTATAATAAAATGCCAATTATCTGTGAATTACATAATCAAATCCCTGCTGCTCTCTCTGTCCTCCTTTCCTCTGTTAAGCTTTTTGTATCTCACTCTAATCCCTATAATGGAAGCGATGGCTGAAAGTGACACCACTAGACAGAACACTTTAAGCAAAGACATGTTTACACTAGCATTATGCCTGGTAACATACTGTAAATGTTTATTTACGCAGGACAAGTCCTACTTTTTACACAACAATATTTTTTGTTACTGGTGTCTGTGAGCATGTACTTGTAGGTGCACTTGTGTAAGTCAGTCGAGAAGAGGGCATCTGATAAAAGCTTAAATGTGATTGTAAATTAATTGCATGTAAGAGTAGATGGTAACAGAAGATGCTTTGGTCACGGCATCTCAAAGTCACTTCATTGCTGCTGTTTTGCACTCAGCATTATGACCTACAGTGCACAAACAAACATATATACAGACAGGTGACAAATTAAGGAATAAGCTGATGGCGCTGTAATGTTGTTCTTTTTTCTATCCTGAAATACATGTCCATCCTGATTGGAGCATTTTTTAAACAAAATGCTTAAAACTCCACTCACAGGACACGAGGGCTCACACGAATGAATTTATCACAACCTCCATCCCGACCAAAACAACAGAAGAACGAACATCTTTGGAAGAATGGTGTTTATCCCTCTAATACAGTTCCAGAGATGTGTAGGATCAATGCCAAGCTGGACCTGTTCTGGTGGCACTGCTATCTCAACACTTTTCAGACACTAAATGAGGTCAGCACAATTATGTCTGGTTAATGCATGATGCAGAAAAGCAGACAGGTGGCATAATGCATACATGCATACTGCTAATCACTAGTAAATAACCTGAATTTAATTTCTAACTAGTCCACTCTCACCAGTATTCCTTACATTTTTCTTGTCTCAAACATTTCAACAATATAGTTGCCATTATTATAAAAATACTAGCAATATCTCATATCTCATTAAGTCACTTGAAGCAATCATGTACAACATGATGTGAACACCAGTTGTAATTTATAAATTGTTCAGCACAATACTGTGCAAAAGTCTTGAGCAACACGTCATTTTTTCATATTGCTTGTCCAAGTTCTTCAGCCATCCTGAAAGACTTTTTTGCTTCTCATTTTTGGCAAGTTTTTGCCTCTCATTTTCAGTCCAGTCCCTGTAACTGACCAGTTTCAGCCATACAGTGTCCTATGAAGCACAAATAAATCTAACTTATGGCATGAACCATTGAGAAACAGGAGCAGATGATAACAGATGATCAGGCCGGTAATTAGTATAATATTAATATTGAATGCTGAGTGGTTGGAACAAGAGGGGAAATGAGATTGCTGCTGTGGAATGTGGAATTGAATGTTTTCTCAGATCTATTACACATAATATTTGCTGAAGAATTGAGTGCATGCTAATTGGGTATCACTACAGGTATCAGTGCCTTCATACAACCGAAAAGTTTTAAACACCTGAAGTTGTAACACATACAGAAATTATTACATTTAGTGTTTAATATGATTTATAATAACTTGACACAAGTGTACTTAAACTATGAGACAAATACATACATGTATGTGTTGCATGTGCTTATTTAGAGTTATCCAGATCTCTGCCATTTCTATGAATATTTAAAATGAAATAGCAGTTTGTGCCTTTCTTGTTAACAAAAAGGGGTAAAATATTGTACATTTATAAAACCTTTCTGCAGTACCGTACATGTACTGTCCACATTACTCTAGTATGTGAGTAATGGATTACACACATATTTACTCAGATAACTGATTTATTACTTTATTTTTACTGACTTAAAAAGAGATAATATCCACACATAGTGTATTGGTGAAATTTTAGACTGTACTAATACTGTTTAAACAGTATGAAAATGAATTGGTTCTACATGTCTGAATGATTATAACCCTTTTAAAACCATATAAGCAAGTTGACCCTTATAACTGTAATGTCTCAAAATAATGTGTTGTCTTGAAGCCTTGCTTAGTCATTTGCATCAGATACCTGTGTAATTATTTCTGTGTAATTAGTGGAAGCTCCTCTCCACCCCTCTCCGCTCAGCTCTTCCCTGCTGGGATGGCATTTACATAAACTTCATATGTATTCACTCAGAGATCCGTGGCACAACACACTTTAAAAAAAACAAACAAAAGACAAACAGACATAGCAGCCCGAAGCAAGAGCATGGCAAGTTTCAAAGGGGACACAAGATTACTTGAGCACTACAGCACAATTGTGGAAAGCATGTTGGCCATGTGCCTGGCTAGCAAAGCAAGCTAAACTCATCTGCAGTGCTTGCTGGCCAATACAGTGCTAACACAATATGTTAAATATATAGATTCCTATCCAGGACATCCAAGCGTTAAACCCCAAACCTTGCTGTACAGTATATGCTAAGTAAATCACATGTCTGACAATTAGATAGCAAATTAATAAGCAAAAGACAATTAGCAATTCGTTACAAATTCACTGCTGTGTTTTGACTATTTTGGTCTATTAACACCATATTTCTCTGAACAATATTGCATGTTAAAATTTTCAGTGGAACAAAAAAATCTGATCTTGAACGGATTAAGATTTTGACAGAAGCAGTGAAAGCAATCCATCTGCAATGTGCTAACTATGAAAAAACTGAAACAATACGTAGATGGGATTGTACTTATTGTGGTAGCATTAAGTAAGACGGCTTTGTGTTACATCTAAATTATATCAGATCAATGTGTAAAAAGCTGCATAGCTGACATTTTTAAAAAAATGCTGATAAATTTTTATGTTCATCTGTCTTATTATTTATCTCGTGATCAGGAGGGTAGACCCAAGCCATAACCAGTCATTAAGGGTAAGACAAAACATTGCAATTTTCTGGCTGCTCAGAAAAGGAAGTAGATTAACTCGAAAATCCAGAAAGTAGAACATTTATGACGTCTGTACCTTCAGATAATACAACACTCAGTCTGAACCATGGCTTATGTTTAATTTCATATTCATGCTGCATCTGCTACATGACCTAAATAGGAAATGCAGCTTGGTTAGAGTGAAACCCATAACCTAACATCCAGAACAGTAATTCTGATATGATGTTTGTTTCATGAATGCTTTTCAGGCGGAACCTCTTCTGCCACTGTAGGTGTTAATTCTATTTAGCAATTTATTTTGCAAAACAATTGACTGTGGAATCAGTGCATATTGTAAAAAGTGTTATCTGCTTGATCAAATACAGGTTATTCAATTCACCCTGATCTCAGTGGTTCTTGTGTAAACCTCTAACAAGATACAACCAGTTCCGCCCAGGGGTATTCCCTGAATTCACTTAGACATATACAGCATTCTGAACAGAACATTCAAAGTGTCTCAAAGCTGGCTAGTGAAGTTAGAAATGATTGATGTGTACATGGACGCTTCAGGCTGTGTGAAGATTGTCAATGCTGCACTTTTACTATGCAGTTTATTTTCTCTGCTCATCAATTATTTTACTTTATCTATGAGTCAAAAATTATCTGCACTTCGATTATATTAAAACTTTTGTCTTATAAGCAATTTCTGTTCAAGGCTACTATCTCCCCAGTCACTGCTGTGCAAATGTGAACATGTTCGATAAGATCATTTGTAACTGTGAAAATGCAGAAAAAAAGATGTCCCGCTTGTGGTTTGAACTCATGGAAGAGCATAAACAGAAGCGTTTGGATATCTGCAAATGAAATTGGGACCAATACACCAAGTAAGGTGAAAGTTTCTTAAAGAGAATCATTACTGGTGACGAGACATGGATTGTTTAAAGGTGTTAAAGCATCCTCTCTATAGTCCTGATTTTTTTCCATCGGACTTTCACCTGTTTGGTTCCCTGAAAGCAGCCCTATGAGGATGAAGATTCTGATGAAGAAGTGAGGACAGCAGTGCATTTGTGGCTCGTAGATCAGCCTAAAACATTTTTAAGAGGGAACACCGAAGCTTGTTGACTGAGGACAAAGTGTATTGGAAAGCAAAGAGATTATGTAGAAAAATTGATGTATTGGTCTTTTCTAAAATTTTATTTAAACAAATGCTGCATGTACGCACGCATGTATATAGGCACACATTACAAACATCTACCCATATGACCAACGGATTAGTGGATATAATCAGCTTTGAGGCCCTGAGACATAATTTACAAAGAAAATATGTGTGTGTGTGTGTGTGTGTGTGTGTGTGTGTGTGTGTGTGTGTGCGTATGGATGATCACCTCAGGAGTCACATGTCCTCAATCAGTCTAAGATAACTATCCTCATAAAAATAAGTGCTGACTATAGATGGCTTTGATCATTCATTTCAGCACAGACTGGTACATCATATTGCAGCCATGCTGAGGAGATGAGAACAGTACACCGTCCTACAGTTGTTGTTGTTGTTGCCTTTCAGGTGCTCCCGTCAAGGGGTCGCCACAGCAGATCTTCAGATCCACACGCAAACCAGCATAGGTTTTATATCGGATGCCCTTTCTGACACAAACTTCCTATTTTATCTGGGATTGGATCAATAATCAATAATATCACTAGTCATGATTACTATCCAGGTTTATATTTTTGAAACCTATTTTTCCTTTCTTTTTCACATTCATGTATTTTCCAAACTAAGTAAAATCAGGTTTCTATAAAGTTTTCATATTGGTTTGGTTCATGCAATTAAAGATTGGACACAATTAAGTGTACATAAAGTGAACATAAACAATTAATTAATCATATTTAGTTAATTACAATTATACCATATACATACTATATACATTATGTTAAACACTACACCAAAATGCTGGCATTCAAACATGTATTTAAAATCATGCTGATAATAAGATTAGTTTAGATTAGATAAGATTAAACTTTTTCACTGTGTAAAGTACAAAGTCAATAAATGCAGGTAGCATCTAGGCAGATGTGCATAGGTTGCGTATTTACAACAAATGTAGTAACATATGGTTATGGAGGTCACACGTACAGGAGTGTGGGTGTCTTATTTAAAGAAGGTGCAGGTATTATAACTAGAACATATATGGTAATAAGCAGTATATCTATTCAAACATGATGATGCAGTGGTGACGACATGAGTGGTGAAGAAGATAAGAAGCTGCTATACTGATTATGTATACATATATGGATGTACATATATGGATGTCTATATAGTACAGTGTATATAGAGTAAATATGGGTGGAATATACAGTAGTGCAATGACAGCATTATAAATTATGGATGGTGCAAAGATGCACAGCAGATAAAGCAGTGCAACATAAAGTTAAAGAGACACAATAGTGCGCAATAGTGTAGTGGTTACTGCACCAGAATCAGCTGTCCAGTATGGTAACAGTGACCGTGAAAAAGTTATTTTCAGTTTCTTTGTATGAGCGCCGTGGCCCCTGTATACTGCCAATGTAAATGTACACTGTTGTACACTACAATTTTTATGTGTTTACATTTACATTTAGGCATTTGGCAGACGCTCTTATCCAGAGCGACTTACAAAAAGTGCTTTAAAGTTTACATTA